>JASFAT010001959.1:125000-758593 GCA_031353405.1 Baronia brevicornis | reverse complement strand
TATTTAATTTTAAATCTCAACAATTACACTGACAAATAATACATGTATGGACCAGTTCTTAAAGCAAAAAGTCCGAGACTCTAAATAACAGATACGGACTTTGTTAGTGGTATGATGTCTAACAGCATTTGCAGGAACCTTCAAAAAACAAGCCTACTCATATCTCAAAAAGCGTCAAAGCAAAGCGTCTGTAACACTTATGGTGTTGCGGATGTCTACGTGGCGTTGATTGCTTTCCATCAGCGACACATAAAAAAAAAGCAAATCTTTCACATCAACCACAACAGTGACTCGTAAAGAAAAACGTCATTTGTGTAGCTATTAGAGAGTCAAGCGTACCTTTCTTTCCTTTTCTTTGATGGCAATTAGTTACAACTATTACGCCAGTGTCATGTAAAATATAATAATATCCAATCTCTTGAAATATTCCAAGTCAGCTTATCACGTTACGTCTTGTTAAAATGGTGGCCATTTTACCAAAACCGTCTATGGACTTTTTCAATCAACTTAAAAAGATACGATACATGCATTTATTTCATATCACTTCACTTATACGCCTTAATCAAACTATATTGCATAATACGCCACCACAATTAAACTGTATAACTGATAATAATATAAGATTATGAAAACGAAATAAAAACACAACGTCACTCATGTAAGTTGGCGGGAAAAGTCCCAAGCGTATTTGTATAATAGACGTCAGTTACTTAACTCATTTGCAGGCGGTGACCTAAAGTTCCACATCTACAACATGTGTGGGCCTGATACGGGTCTCGGCTTGGATCGAGCTCGATTCTACGCGGCGCAGGTGGCGTGCGGGCTCGAACATTTGCACAAGATGGGGATCGTTTACAGGTATGTGAATTGAGATGGATACATAAAAACCGTGTACAATATTCGATCGTAATTGATTTTTTTTTCTACGCCTTATACATATAACATGTATAATTTCGTTTAACTTTTAATGTTAAAATTGAGATACTAAGGGGATTCTAACTACTACGGGCGAATATTTGTAGAGAATATACATATATACGAGTATGTATGTACCTTAGCAAAATCCATGTATTTATATGTGATCCGTTTGTCGTAGAACCGACAACCGCTGAAGTATATGAGTACTAGAGTGAAGACCATGTGACTTGACAAAGATAATGTGGGACGTCCCTTGCCTAGATGTAGCAATGATCTGTGCAGGGTAGCTGTTAGAAATTACGCGTGAAGCCAAAGATTAGGTGGCTCGACTTGATAGAGATACATTGATTGCCCAGCTCGCAGTCTGTTGACGATATATTTCGGTGACGATGGAATTAGAATGAATCTCATCCCGATTGAATTACAGCTTTTATAAGTACACAAAATCGAGAAGGCGAACAAAGACAGTAAAAATTAAAACAGATTTGCTCTAAAATAACAACAATATCTTTATTAATGGAGTCCGGCGTTACCTTGCGGAAATCCATCACTATATGGACAGTCAATAGTTTTACTTAGCTAAGATCCGCGACAAGCAAAACAATAACAGAAAATTAATAATTTTCTGAAATTTCCGAAAAGTGTCTTTTCGGTTGTCTTCCGTAGAATCTACTATACTTGAAGATGCCTCGTGTTGGGGCGAAACACGTGTCGTTTACAAGATGGAAAAGTGATAATGTGTGTTTGGTGTTGTGTATAGTGGTTGGTGGGTGGAGAATTGATGGCTGATTTTCGGTAAGTTTTTGGTTTAAGTTCCAAATAAATCTACTTAATCCAACAGAAAAACACACATTATTAATTTTCTGTTATTGTTTTGCTTGTTGCGGATCTTAGCTAAGTAAAACTATTGACTGTCCATATAACAATATCTTTTGTAACAAACGAATGGAATTACTGCAAAACAATTCCTAAAATACAGCTTAATATTCAAAATACCTATTTGTGTGAATTTAATATATAAATCTAAATAATTTATTTTACACAAATTACAATTATTATAATTATTTTTATATTATATAAACCAACATTGTTCTAACATCGTCTAACAACAGATGGCGTCAAAAGTAATATAAATTAAGTTTTCTATATTACATAAAATAATGAAATTACATAATATAAATAAATATTAGAATTTATATCATTAGATATTAATTCTAATATGTATAAACGTGATCAATCTATATTGCAATTTCGTTATACCAAGTGCAAACCGGCTTCATTGTGTCATTATTGGGATATTTTTATATATAAATAACTAATCATTGTCAGAGACTGCAAGCCCGAGAACATCCTACTAGACGACGCTGGTCATGTACGCATCTCAGACTTGGGTCTCGCTGTGGACGTGCCTGAGGGAGGCAGCGTGAGAGGTCGAGTGGGCACGGTCGGCTATATGGCACCTGAGGTATTCTTTAATAACCCTTATCAAAAACTTGTTTTTTATCGGCTTTTATGAGAAATTGCAGTTCACCGAACTTCTTTTTTTTTGACGTCCAATTGGCTCAATGGTGGGACCCACGAAGTCAATAGTCCGAGACCATTGACAACGAAAGCGGTGATTTTGACACTGAGCTAATTCGTCAATCGTCAATATTAAATAATAGTTTTAGTATATCTATATCTGAGTAAGGTAACAATATGTGGGTGTTTTGTGACATAACACAATTTTCTGTAATGGCCTATATTGCCGCATGTAAAAACTTTACATTTTTTGCCGCCCACATATAACTACAGCCACAATCCCGCCTAACGCAGCCAACATATAAACGTTGCTCTGGTAGTCACACACTAGGGGGCGTGCGTAAATTGCCGGCATTCGATGCTTAATTGTAGCTAACCCATATATATGTAGATATGTACAGTCGACTCTCGATAATTCGAAGTTGAAAGGGCCTTTCTTTATTATGTATTGATTTTTGTAGTGTTTATTGATTTAAGTAAAACATATTTATATACGTACATACTAATAGCTAAAAAACAAATCGCAGACCTTCATGATCGTTGGTGTATACAAGTTTCAACGTGTCGAATATTTCGATTTGTCGAGTGTTTGTGTCAATGAATTTCGATTAACCACATGTTTATGATAATTACAAATTGTTTTTTTTTCTTTAAATTACCGAGTGTACCAATAACCATTCAATTTAATTGACTTAACGAAAGTTTTGCTAGGGACCCAACAATTACTTCGAATTATAGAGAGATTTATGAAGTGTCGACTGTACTACAATATTCCGCAATTATATCTGCCAATTGACGAAGCTATTAATGCCACCAGGTGATAGACAACGAACGCTACACGTTCAGTCCGGACTGGTTCTCATTTGGGTGTTTGGTGTACGAAATGATTGAAGGTAGAGCGCCTTTCCGAGCAAGGAAGGAGAAAGTCAAAAGGGAGGAGGTGGATAGGAGGGTAAAGGTGAGTACGCAGGCTCTAAAGGAATACTGAATAAATCATCTAAGACATAGGTTCCCAACGGGGGTGGTACCGCCTCCTAGTAAGCACTGGAGCTTTTCATAGGGACGGTAGCGAGTCCAAAGGCAAATGGGGGGAGCGTTATGAAATACCTCTTTTTTCATGAAATAACATTTTATCTAGCCGCCTTAAATGTTTATCTTATTATTACGGCGTATATAAACATATTATTCTTGTAAAGGGGACGGTAGTCCATAAAAGGTTGGGAACATATGATTTAAGATATGTATATTCAGTTTTCTTTTAAAAAGTTGCCAAAAATTTCGATTGATTTAAGTGTTATTTTATATTTTTATTTATGTAAACAATAAACAAAAACAGAGATTATTGTATGGGTGTTTTAACCCTTAGCGGACCTATGCCGTCATATAAACGGCATGGTATTTTTACTTACCTACTTCTTACGGCACGGTATTTTTACTTACTTTTAATCATATTGTTGAATAAAATTTAATAAAAAAAGTAAACGTATGAAAAATAGCTTGGACCTGGTGGAAAGTATACTTGAAATACTTCCTTTAATTAAATTGGATAGAAAATTACTTAGTCTGTACAATACGTTTAAAAAATAAATTGCAACATAAGACGTCCATTTTTCGATTTGTTTTTGAATTCATCCAAATTGTTTTAAGTGATGACTGAAATTAAAAGATACATTAAAATTTATCCAAATGTAAATGATTTATATAAAAAAGACGATTAGCCCAGTTTTAATTTTGGCTTAAATCGTAAGCGCAATACTAATGAAGCTATTGCCGCTTTATTATGGCGCGAATAGCGTATACACTACAGTGAGAGTATACACTACAGTGTACTACTACGACTAGTCATGAGAGTATACACTACAGTGTATACTCTCCACGACAACTACTCGGTATTATAATAAATACCACAAAAATTAATACATATTTCATACACGCTGCAAAAATAGTGTTTTGACTTATTTCATTTTAGAGTAATAATAAAAAACCGTTTAACTTTTTTTTCAATAATTCCTGGTGGTACAGCATGAGCAAGAGAAGTATTCGAGCAAATTCAGCGAGTGCGCGCGCGCCTTGTGCACCGCTCTCTTGGCAAAGAACAGCGCGACGAGGTTGGGGGGAGGCGCGGGGCGCAGGGGGGCGGCACGGGTTAAAGCGCATCGGTTCTTCACGCGCCTCAATTGGGCGCGGCTCGAGGCTGGTCTACTCGAAGCGCCTTTCGTGCCCGACGTAAGTAAACAAGGAGAATGTTACTCTTCTCATTCTGCATACAACGTCGTGTTACTCGGATCGTCGAAGACCAGTATATCAACTGCTTGATTCTCTAACATTGCGGAAGGATGCCGCATCTCTCAGCATCTTTTTTCGTCCTTACTCTTACTCAACTCGCAAAACTGGATGAATGGCGATCCAGTACGGTGCGTTTTCCCCGAAACTTCATTTCACGCACCACTCTTTGCAACCTATCTAAGCTATCTTAAGCAGTATTTCCGAACCGATATTGGAACCTTCAAAAAACAAGCCTACTTTTATCCCAAAAAGCTGTCAACGCATTTGCAATGGATATTGTGTGGCAGATGTCTATGGATAGCGTTGATTGCTTTCTATCTGGCGAGTCAACAGTACAATCAACAGTACTGGGATACGTCAGCTTCATGCTTGCGCTATTCTTTTAATTTCCGGCCGCCCAAGGCATGACGATAGATGGGTGTACGAAGACAATAGTATTTTGTTTCTTTTGTGCCTTTTAAATTATATTGGATAACCAATTATAATGAAACAAGTAAAACGATAAAACAAGCCGCTTAGAGCAGCTCACTCTACCGGTGTGCACCCATCGAGCAAGCATCGACTTACAGCGGCGTTGACGCGATAGAAAAGTCGTACTAATCTCTCACCACTGAAATTGGGATAGCAAACTGTCAAACGCGCAAAGTCCATAGCGAACTGTCAAATGCGCAAAGTTTCAATATTAGTCAAAATTTCTGCCCAGTTTTCTAAATTTTTTTTCCATAAGAATCTTCTACGAAGTATTATAAAACTTAAAAAAAATCTGAATGAAAGCCGTAGAGTCGTTCTCAAGTTATGGCGTAACCAAGGGAAATAGGGATATATTTTTATATATATAGATAATCAAATAAAGGTTATGAAACTTAAGGTTATTCTACATTATTTCTTCTATGATCCCCAGCCCCACGCAGTTTACGCTAAAGATGTGTTGGACATCGAGCAATTTTCCACCGTTAAGGGAGTTAATCTAGACGCGGCAGATGATACATTCTACGGCAAGTTCAACACAGGCAGTGTCAGCATACCATGGCAGACGGAAATGATTGAGACGGGGTGCTTTAATGAACTTAATGTCTTCACCAGAGGTAAGATCTCAATTAATATTTACCTTACTTCATTTCACTGTTATCCAAATATTCTTCACCATGTGCACCTTTTTAATTAGTTATTACATTTTTACGGTATAAGTGTTAAAATAAATGTTTATTAAACGGACTCTAGTACTGAACAATTTCACAGACTTTGCACAATTTAAACAAAAATTATATGTTTAGTATTGTTTTACATAAACGTTCATGTTTAGATATGAAAATAAAGTAAATTGCATTTAAAATAAAGGATAACATTGATTTTTTTTTAAATCATTACTCGATCTGCAGAACTTCACCTGCCGTCCGTCTGCTTACTTAAAAAAATATTATATGTATTAAAAAAATAATATATGTTTAGTAGGTTATACATTCATGTTTAGATATAAAATATTAAGTTAATAGCAATTAAAACAAATGATTAAATCGATTTTTTAAGTCATTACTCGATCTACAGACCCTCATCAACCGTCCGTCTCCACGTCTAACCTCACGTGGTGCATTACACAATGTGAGATTTTATTTCTTAACCAACTTGGTGGTCGGAGTTTGTGTTTGCTATTTGACACTTTCATACCTTTTCTCGCTTGTATTCTTCTCGTACTTTTATTAATCATTCCTTATCTTTCTGTCATCTCTTTCATGGTAAGAGTAAGTTCCCATCTATGCTATTCCTATACTATATTTCCCTTATTTATGAGTGGGGGTAATGAAAATTGGGCGACGATTATTTTTTATTAATAAACTTTTAGAGCTTATATCCACCATGCGAGGTTGGAAGTGGAGACTTCAAGACAGGGTTACTTCTCAGTACATCAGTCCCCCTTTTTAAGTATTAATATGTATTTCAGGTGAAGATGGCAAGGAATGTCGAACGCTAGACCTACAATTGGTACCAATAACAGCGGCGCCAGAAGAAGACTCGGGATGCTTTATGTTTGCGCGACGGGTAAGTAATCCTATTTACAAATTGTGTCAAAAATTTATCAAATTCTATAATACAATAAAAATCGTCTCGTTTTTCTAGTGGTAGAGCCACGCTGCATACGAATACTTTGTCAAGAATGGCATATTATTTGTTTGTAGCATGAATGGGCCGGCTCGCCCGGGGAAGTACCACACTCCCGCAGAAAACCGACGTCTGAGTGGTAGCTTGTCTACCGCGCTTCGTACGGTGAGCGTTCTGAGTTCCGGAGGCCCAACACCCTCCCCTTCCCACTCCCACTCCCCCTCCCATAATTTCAATTTCCTTTAAGGTCGGCAACGCTTCCGCACTGCCTATGGCATTGTGGATATCTATGGGCGGCGTTGGTTGCTTTCCATCAGGCGACACGCCTGCTCGTTTGCCTTCCTATGCCATAAATATATTATACAGCAGGAATTTCTAAACTTTTTTGATCATCGAGTCCTATATGATTTTTCGGAAACTCCATCGTCCTCTCCCTAAAAAGTAATTTTCATTTAATTAAAATAAAACTATCTATTAGGTACTGTATTTATTTTATGATTTTAAACATTTATTAAAGTAATTTACATTGTAATGTTGTACTACACAATAGTTTTATGAAATATATCCTAATGTTGTACAACAGATTTATTGCTTTTTAATCATATATGCTTTTTAATCATCTCTGTATAATTATTTGATTTGTCTGCTTTCACTTTATGTTAATGTTGTGTCCATCTATAATTAGGATTACATTTAAATATGTTTTTAGAACTATTTAGAATAAAGTATAATGAATGTAATTCCTGTTGATGGTCCATAAATAAATAAATAAAATAAAATAAATGATATGGGTGTGACTGGTGTTACTTGTTTCATGTATGTTGACGGATTCAAATAAGAACTTTCTTTTTGTGTTAATTAATAGGGGTCGATTATTAGACCTCGTTGATCCCAAAATCACTTTTCATTTATTTCGACCCTTGGGAAACCAATTTGGCCCCAAAGGGTCGATATCGACGACTTTGGGAACCCCTGTTTCACAGGAACAACAATACTGATTTTCGTTCATAGTTTCTGAAATGTTTATAAAACCGTTCTTATTTTAGGTGTAAAAAGACGATACTTTAGGATTACTAGTTAGTACACAACTTATGACCTTACACAGACTATGTAGTAGAAGTTTGTAATACAAAACAAGTATTCTAGTAAAGTTCTTGTATGAAAGAGAAGCAAATAAATCACCTAAAAGAAAGTAATAACCGCCGCTTATGGATATTAGTTAATGGAAGAGGAGTAGGGTTAGAGGGTTGGAGTACAGATAAAAAATTGTAAATTGTTTTTACTCATATGTATTTAGAAATGCTACAGAAATCTTTTGTTTTTGATGTCATTTACCCTTGTCACAAATAGTTGGCCTGCTTGTGATGCCTATTTCCAGTATAACGGCAATAAATCCTCTCATTTTTGGGATGGTGATTGAGGTTGCAAATTTGGATGATCATGCAAAAACTGTGCGGCGCTCGAGGCAAATTTAATTAGTAACACGGTTAAGATACTTGATGTTATTATATTTTATTTAACACTGTCATAATAGTTATTGCCAGAAAAGAAAAAGATTATAATTAAACTCATATTTTTTGGCAGACGCTGTGCCCACAGAAAAAAGTGCCACCGCGACTACGACCCGTTCCGGTGCCCGAGCATTTGCTGCCCGTTGACAGCTGACCGCTCTAACACAATCGGACTACACTTCACCACGCTCACCCTAACCGGGATTTGTGATTATTTTAATTGTACAGTAAACCCTCCTACAACGCAGTACTCTTATAACGCGATTTCATGTCTCTCGTATAACACATGTTTTCACTCGTATAACGCGGGGATTTCCCAAGTCATATATTTGTACTGTGGAATTTATAATGATTTGACAGTGCATAATCAACTTTATTACGCTTGCACATTTTGTTCTTATAAAATAAAATTATGTTATTAGGTTTTTGTTCCTAGTTTTTGAGTTTTAGGAACATTGAATATAGACACAGTGATCCCTCGTATAACGCGGTTTGTTATAACGCGGACTCAATATCCAGCGTTATAGGAGGGTTTATTGTATTTTGGGCATATTACGCTCATCAGAATGGGAAAGCACTATCACAAGTTAAACTGTATTATTTTGTTCTGGATAAACAAAATAATTTTTAAATTAAGGAGTAATTATAAAACTAACGAAAGCGCACAATTATACCTATATAAATAATCAGAATACACTTTCAGTTAAATGAAATCCCACTACCAATAACTGACGCCTTATATAATCGCGATGCAGTTTAAAATAAAAAATCTTGTCACAATTATATTGTTATTACCAAGTGGGTTTTCGACGTTTTCATGTTATAGTTACTATGTCCCATTCTGATCGACATACCTGCATTTTAACTTATACCATTTATTATGTTATTTTTTTTTTATTTAAGTATTATATTTAGTTTCCAAGGAGCGCTTTCAAGTGGTGGTAGTGGTAGGTTTGTGAAATTATAATGTATACGTAGGGAGTACAACGCATTTTTCTCTGCCTCTGTCGATTAGAATTTCAGCTTCTAGAGATGTTTAAGGAGAAGCACCGCTTGATATAGTGAGCTAATGTAGATCATGAACAAATTAGTTAAGGCGCATTATTTGTTATGTATTGTGGTTTCGGTATACAGTCAACATAAAAAATCATTAAAAAAAAGATTGTGTATATTAAGGCAAATGATTATTATTATTTATAGTTGAATTAAATTTTACTGCAAAACTTATGCATTGCTAAGCCTACTTATAATTAACGGTAAAGTGATCTTAAAATTTGAAATTAATATGTCGTAAAAATTGTATACAAAACTTATTTTTTTGTGCTGACTGTACATCGCCGGTCATTTGCCGGTCGTGAGATATATAAGACGATATAAAAGTATAGTCGTTAGAGATACTTCAAGGCAACATATGCCACCCTAGTATTGATCGCCCTTTAATTTTTCTTATTTTCGACTGGTTTTTGTATATTATTTACACTATTTGTTTTCACACATAATTTACCGTTTGTATGTTCCTTTTTTGTAGTTAGGAACGAAACTGCTAGAAAACGAACTTGTTAAGCTTTTATTTTATATGAACATTTTATAATTAATAAAACATTTTATAAAATATATACTTTATTTATAACTCCTATTTATTTACACTATTTATTTTAAATGTATACTAAGTACATTGTCCTTCTAGCAAATTCGTGTTTTACTCTTCTGTAATCTTAGTAAATATACTGTTTCATTTGTTATTGAATGTCCAGTTCCGCATATTTGTATTTTGGAAGTGCACATTTAAATATAACGATTTAAATATATTTATTATTACTATATTATGCCTATTTCATGTAAAAGTTTGAGATGATATTATTTAATTTTAAGTAAAGGATTTAGGGATTTTTTAATTTGGTCAGTGCTGTTAATAGAAATGGATTGTGTGTACTTGTATTAAAAGAATAACACAGGATCTCCTTTTAGAGATGAGCGCACAGTTTGCATATAAATCTTGGTTTTCCTTTCTGTACGCAAATTATTGTATAATTCTTTGGATGGGTTAACTTTATATTAAAAATAATAACTTACAAAGTGAGCTCAAAATAGAATATTATATTAGATACTTGAAAATTATGAATTGTTCTTTTTGGATAGCGTCCTTTACAAATACCATTTAATTTTAATGACATAAAAATGTAGTATGATAAAAAATATTCATAACTGTAATGCGAATGCTTGTTTTCTATTCACATTAATTTTTTTAAATTATGAAGTATTTGGTATTTGGTAGTCATTGGTATTTATAATATATAAAAATATTGTTTTAAACATTGTCTCGGAACTATGAGGTTATTTATTTTGGCAATAAAAATTAAGATTAAATTGGCTGATATTAGAGCTATCTCATTAAAAAAAGCAATAATTTAATATTGGAAATAATTTAAAACGTACAAGGAATGCATTAAATGCATTACTATCTGTGGTGAGTCAATGTGTAATTTTTTCTATGATCTTGGTTAAAATAAAATCAATGTAGTTTAAATATTAAATTATTGTGAAAATGCATTGAGTTGATTTTTATAAGTCATAAAAAATAACACAAAATTTCAGAAACATTTTTATGCTATAATTTTTACATAGCCAGTTAAAGTTCAACTTCCATTTTGTATTAGATGTAAGTATGAATACATTTTGATGTGAACTTTTATATTTTTGACTAAATCCTGATAATGATGTCTTTTGACGTTGCAGTTTGAATTAAGCATGTGAAGGTGATTGCGTTATAAAGTTGTCGTCGAATATGTTTCTGTTGACCGTACAAACACTGGGGCCGAATTGGAGCTTCCTTTGTCGCTCTCCACATAAAACCGACTGCATTTTCATTCCAAATTCAGATCGCCATAGATTAATTTAAATATTTATCAATATTATTAATAAAATTTGATAAACTGATGTGGCGTGCGGCTTTGAAAGGATAGAAATGCGGTGCTTAAGTCAACGGCCAGTGGCTTGGAAAGTGTGGAAGAACAATCATATGCTCGACTGAGTTTATAGTTGTGAGGTAATATATTTAATCATTTCTTAGAAGCAAATTTGCTCAACTCAATTTAAACTTCCCAGCGACTGGCTTAAAAACTTAACTGTACAGTTATTAATTAAGATAAAGTCAGTCCTCAGCTAAGCATTTACAATGCACACATTTCACGATTTTTGTATGAATTTATAATTATTTTTAGGAGTTTCACAATGTGCAACTAAAACTGCTAATACCATTTTTCTCGAATAGTAATCTCGAAAAATCACTTTTCGGTTTTCTTCCGTAGAGTCGTTTACAAGATGGAAAAGTGATAATGTGTTTGGTGTTGTGTATAGTGGTTGGTGGGTGGAGAATTGATGACCGATTTTCAGTAAAAACTTACTAGTTAGTGATTTTCTGTTATTGTTTTGCTTGTCGCGGATCTTAGCTAAGTGAAACTTTTGACTGTCCATATACAAAATTAGTTTTGTCTATTGCATAAAATAATTAAATAATGATATTAATTCCATACGCCGACATGAACCAGTCTTAGATAATAAGAATACTCCCTTATAATATATATTCCACAAATATCTACTATTTCTGCGTTCTTCAAAAGTCTATTGAGGTTGTAATCTCGACCACACCGATTAATCCTTCGTGTCTTCTCCATTCTACGTGACATTAAAGAAATTATTCGTGCTATTTTGGCACTATTAAAATCCATTAATACGAATGAATGAATATTCTATAATTTACTGCTTTCACATGCCTATATTTTAAAAAATATAGGCATCACAAGTGGCTAGTTTTAGTTGAACATTGCGTCATACCTGGATCATACTCATTTGAATGCATTTTCGACTAAGTGTACGAGATATTTTGTATTTATATTGTACGAAGGTTGTGCGTTGTATCCTCTAATTTCTGGGGGGAGTTTATACTAAAGATATATTGCGCCGCTTTTGTTTTTTAAATTACTATGTGGGTTCTAGAAGTGCTTATAAATATGCAAATTTGATATCAGAGATAGAAGTCTGATGCTTAATAATTCAAATTAATCAAATGTTTTGTTTCACCAATACAGTATTGATTTTGATTGTTCTAATCTAGCTGCGTCATGGTTGTTAATGTAACATTTTGTTATAGCAACCTGTTCTAAAATTAATAAAGCTTTCTATTTTTTACTAATAACGATCGTCGCATCGAATGAACATAGATAAGCCTTTATTGAAGATTAAGTTGGCAACTTCACTGTTTAGTTCTATTGAACTAATTGGTTATTACTATACATTTGTATGAAAATTAATATAATGTTATATTTATAGATATGAAATAAATCTTTCTTGTTCAGTTATAAGATGGAATTAATTTAACAGCGAAGTATCTAAACCCAAAGCCTCTTTTTGTTTAGTATAAACTTTATCCTAGATGTAGAGTTTGCAGAATTATAATGAGAGGAATCCGGCCACAACCAACATCTTAGCATTGTAATTTAGCTTTCTTGATACCGTAAGTCGTTACTGCAGTATTTTGATGCAAATATTATTTAATAAGCGTATTCCTAATAAAATTGACTCCAACTTATTTTTAGCGTTTTCTTTCATCATGATGCGTGCACGAACTAAAGTACTTTTTCCTCTATTCCAATCACACAGCCAGTAATAGTTAAGCACATTTTTTCTTTTTTTATTGTATATCTTAATGAAAGTAATTTTTTCATACTTTAATCAATTTTTACATAATCATATCAAAATATTGCTGAAAGTATCTCCGAAAAGGGTGTCGTTGAAAAGTGAAATAAGCTTCAGCGATATATAAAAACCTTAGTACTCTGAAAAAAATTTAATTTAATCAACAATTATGGAAATCATAAACAATTTAATTTAAATACATAATGCACAATTTCATAGACTATATACAGGACCAATACTAATGAATATTGAATAAGAATAAATTTACAAGATTTGTTTCGTCAATAACAAGTTTAAACAAATGTCCTTCAACTACAAAGTACAAAAGTTACTCATTAAATACTGATTTAAATAATCTATATTTACAGTCTATACCATCCCATATTGGGTTACAATTGGTACCTGCTTTCTATAACACTAACATATGAATCATTTTTAAAATATCAATTATTGTAGCAGACGCGCTTATACTTTTTTTTTCTCAGATAGAACACAAGAACATCTAAGATATCCTTATTTTAAGAGTACTTAAGGCCAATTGTTCCAATACCATATTATTCGTGTTATAAAAATATTTTTCCAAAATCTTAGCTATTGCAATAACCTTGTACATAGGTTATTGCAATAACTTTATTGTACATAGTTTTTATGGAAAAATGAAAAGACATGCCTGATCACTGATGTCTAAATGAAAAAGAACACAGGTTGGAATATGCCAATTCTCTGAACAAATATTTAATTGTTTGTACAATCAAAATAAAGTATACATACAAAAAACTATACAACTTCAACGGATAGATATATGTATACAACTTTCGAAATTCTACGCACTTGCTGTCTTTTTCTGACAATTCTTTTTGTCCATATAAATTCTTTGAAACAACACAAACTTGCCTCCTTGTATGCTTTTCGTTTCGTGTATAGCACCCTCTATCTGCCATGATGGTTGTTCACAATGTTGCCAGTTTCGACAGTCATTTGGTATATGTAGTTTATTTAACAACTGTGATGCCATTTCGGGAATCAGTGGTTGTAGAATAATTCCACATATTCTCAAGGTTTCTAATGTGAGGTGCAGGATTACATCTAGTTCTTTTTGACAGTCAGATTTTTTCTTCAACTCCCAAGGTTTATGTGTTTCGAAAAATAAGTTGGCTAGGTGTAAGACTTGGACGACAGCATCAGCTGATTTGTAGAACTGATAGTTACTGTAGTGTTTATGGCAGATCTCTGTAAAAGAAATTCATAAAATATCTTAAAAAATATTTTAAAGTGCCTCTTTCTCGTCACATGTTTAACATTTACTCTAAAACCTTTTCCTTTCTTTGCTTTAATAAAGGCACATTATACAGACTGATCAAAAAATAGAAAGTGCACTGGTAAAATCTTTCAGTTTAAGGTTAAAATTTCATAATTAAAAGCAATTTTTTTGTTTTTTTATGCTATTATTTTGCCATTATTTTAAGTAGTATTTTCATTTTTACATAACACTCATTGTACCAAAGTTACATTACACTTATATATTAAATTAGATCAGGGGGATTCTCAAAGTGGTCGATATCGAAATTGCTTTCCCATAAACGAAAACTGATTTTGGGGTTGACAAGGCCTAAATATTGATGCCTATTACTTAACACAAGTTCTTATTTGAAACTTTCAAGATATGTGAAACAAGAAACACCAGGCACACCCATCTCATTGATGAAGAAGCAATAAATCTGTTGTTACTTATTATTTAATAAATAATAAGATATTCAAATTTCAACATTATGATATTTTTCAAAAAACTATTGTGTAACAATGTAAAATTACTTAAATGTTTAAAGTCATAAAATAAATGTAAAAACACAGTATCTAATAGATAGTTTTATTTTAATTAAATGAAAATTACATTTTGAGGGTCATGATGGAGTTTTCGAAAAATATATAGGTCGAAGATCAAAAAGTTTGGCAACCCCTGATCTAGATATTTCTGTGCATAAATGATGATCGGAATATATAATTTAGCTAAGGCAAAATTACCATGGATCATTATTTTTATCAATAAAAATAAATAAAGTTTTTCCATCAAAGTTTTACAATTGACATCCTAGATAGAATAAGCTATAAATCATACTAGGGCAATTTAAAATTACCAGGTAGCATTTCCACATGCGTCATTAGCGTGTTTGTGACGTCATTTTGTCTGCAACGTGTGAGTTCCTGAGTGTGTAGTATGGGGAATTCACCACGAGGATTTAAAGCCGTTCCACAACATCTACTAGCCAAATTGCCCAGGGTGTCTGCCAACTCCGCATTTGCTACATTAATTAGCTTAGTTTCACTGTAATCTAGAACAAAATTTCATTTGTAAATAAACACATATAGATTGACATATAATACTTCTGCTAAATTTTCAACATTATTCGAATTAATGAAACTACCATTCTCACACATACTAACGATGTGATAAATTCCATGGTTTTTGTGTGTGTGAAAAAAAGGAGAGATGAGTGAACCTCAATTTACCTTAACTTATATTACAATAATAAAATTAGTTTTGGAACTGTATTGTATCATCTATTACTATTATTAGCTATATATCTATTTGCTTCATATATAACAGACACAGATATTATTAATTGTGGGGATGTCATTGACCTGTATAACAGATATTCCTTATGCAGGACATGAAACGCGTATGGCACAACAGATGTATATAATTGTAACTTTATACCAGTACATGAAGATATAAATAAATATTTAATATCTTTAGTCTTATATATTTTTTTCACTTTCAAACAATATCTTAGAAACATGTTTGAATGCCCAAGTAAAACATTAAGTGCCACCACATTCAAAGCCTGCATATATATTTGCAATAAATTGTACTTACTAGCATCACCAGCTAAGGTAGCTTCGCGTAGTAACAAATAGCGAAGTGCTTGGGGCGAAGCTGGTACTTGCCTTGGTGTTACAACATTGCCAAGTGATTTGGACATCTTGCTTCCATTGACTGTCCAGTGACTGTGACAAACCAGGCTTCTTGGGGGATGCCAACCGATCGCCATTAGGAATGCCGGCCAGTATATACCGTGGAATCTATAAACACAATAATAATATTCTTATTTTGAAGGTAAATAAAATATTTAATATTTTTACAGTTTATTTGCACCACCAAAAACAATTGCACGATTGTACATAGGCTTCCTTTACTTATTACTTAAGTGCCATATTGGGCAGGCAATTAAATGTCACAGAACACTCATATTGTATAGGTGATTCTGAAGTCAGGCAATAGCAGAAACTATGTGAGATTGCTCTTAATGGAAAAATTTGTATATCCTATTAGCAAGCTCTTAGCAGAAATAATGAGGACAACAATTAAAATATTATAATCAAGATATTTAGTTACTACAGCTACAATACAGAAAATCCATCAAAAACATATGCCAAGTTTGTAATAAAATAAGTTATTTTATATGTTTATAATCATAAAGATAGATGTTCAAAAACAAACTTAAGTATATCCTTTCCCACAACATGTACATCAGCTGGCCAGGGTCTGCCATGGAGCTTCATTGCATCCTCATCTGGGTATCCGATCACTGATAAGTAGTTGATTAGAGCATCCAACCACACATAAATGCTTTGATCCTCATCATCTGGCACCTGTAAATTTATTATTACATCTTAAAATGTTTTATCAAACTAAAGTACCCACTGTAAAAAATTTACAATATTTCAAATCATGAAAACATATTACATATGTCAATAAAATGTACCTGTATTGCCCAATGTACTCTTGATGAAGGTCTGCTAACTGATATGTCAGGGAAATAGGATTCATTTTCTAAATAATCATAGAGCTGCTTCTGAAATTTGTTAGGTTTTATCACTCCATCTGAAAAGTTATTAATGATATTTGAATAAATAAAAACATTTTTATTTTTTAGTATCCAATGTGTTGTTCCCCATACATATAATTGTTTCTCCCCATTGATACCGTTTGAGGTTAGTCTGTGAGAAATTCCTAGTAAATGGGAAGCAGCATTTTCTGAGTAACAAAAACAAATATATGATCATCAATCTCCTTGTCATGCAAAATAATGCTACCATTGTTTTTGCCAGAGAAGTCAATGTTTAATAGCGACTGTTAAGGTTGTTTTGCAGAATACTTTTTGTGCTAATGATTCTGGACTTGTATTTTACTAAAATATGCTGTATTTTCTCTATATTATAGGCATTATACACATTCTCTATATAATAGGATTAACATTTACTTCTCAACTGTCCTATATATTGCTGCAACTTCATTCTCTCTACCAAAGACGTTTTCCTCCACTGTTGACATATTGAAGAAGTGAAGAAACAGACCATGCATTTCTGTGCTGTATTGTTTTTTTAACTTATTTAGTAGAAAATCAACATGGTATGTAAATTTATCATTTAAAAAAAATACTTTAAAATTCAGTACATAGTACACTTACATCCGTGATCTTTATGATTGACAAAAATAATGAAAAGAGTTGTCCAACTCACCAGTCTTTAACCACTGTTGAAGATGTGTTTTAAAGGCACTAAGGCGGAACATGTAATTTGTTTCTTCTGTCCACTCAACCCTATGACCTGATTCTGAAGAAACTTTAATCTGAAATTTAAAAAAAATAATAAGGATTCAATATCAAATTTGATTTTTTTATGGAATTGTTAGGTAAAGGAATAAGTGGATCACATCTGATGGAAAGTTATCATCACCGCACATAGACATTGTTGTATTGTCCACCTTAAGATAAAATGTGAACAGTATGAGGCTGGGGAAAGGGGTTGACTCTCTGGCTCTTAATGCTCACCAAACATAGCACAGCTACTCATACTACAGACTAGGATTATTAATCAACAATCAAAATGATGATATAAGAATTGAAAAATCCAAAATGCATACCTTTTGTCCCTCCAATATGTCATCCTTTACATATGTCTCTGGTACAAATGCCTCGTCGTTAACACTGTACCAACCTGAATATTTTGCCTTATATATGTAGTCCCGTTTAACTAGCTTCCTCTGAAAAATATTAATTATAACCTTTAAATAATAAATTACTTAAACTTCCACCACATATGAGCAGTTAAGGGTAAAGGAAATAAATGTATAGTACATTATAAAATTAGGAACAAATCAAAACATACCCAGAAGTGTCTTACTGCCTTCTTATGTCTTTCTTCTGTAGTACGAATGAAATCTGAATAGCCAACATCAAAGTCCTTGAAGAGGTCTCTGTACTCCTGTGATATTTTTGTGCAATACTCTGGAAGGGACAAGTTAGCTTTGCTTGCAGCTTGTTGTATTTTTGTGCCATGCTCATCTGTACCTGAATGTTAATAATTTTATTAAAGGTGAATTCATATTTCTATTTCCACAATGGAATAATGGATGCACAAAGATGTACACAACTAAATAAATGTAAAACAATTATACATTATTGTAAAATGTTAACAAAACATTTTTGACATATAAACTTTATTATTAAATAAACAAGTATAGTACTAATAATTTGAAAGATATGCTCCTATGCCCAGAATGATCTCTCATGGAAAACATATAAAACAGGTCCTTTGATTGGACATAAGACATTCATAAGTTGTAATATTAAAAATTACTTTCCAAATCTTATTTTATTGAAACTCATTAATAGTAATTAATTTCTGATCATTTTTACCATATATTTATTTCCATATTATTAGATTTTAATCATGAATGATTAGTTCTTAATTTTGGCCTTGAATTAATGCAACAATATGTGTTTACTTTCTTCCTTTTAGTAAACTTACAAAATATGTTAACTTGTCATTAATTTTTTTAAATGAACAAAATACTAACCTGTACTGAATATAACATGGCAATTTGGATTGTTAAGCTTCTCAAATCTCTGTATTGCATCAGCTACTAGGGCTGAATACAGATGCCCCAAGTGAGGTGCTGAAAAATATTTTTTATAATCAGTGAACTAATTAGTTCTATGAAAATATATATTTTAGAATGATATAAATACCAAAATAATATTTAAACCAAAGCAAGGCAAGTAACATTACCTACATAATAAGCAAATACTGTCTAATAAACAATAATAAAAACAAAATGATAATTAATAAATCTCCGAATTATTAAAGATTGCTATACAGAAGGAATTTAAGAATATTGACAGATTCGATATTTTTTTATGTATATAAAAAGATGTTTATTGTTTTTTATATAACCTCCAAATTAATAGCCTGGTTAAAATTTATTTAACTTACCGGCATTAACGTAGAATATAGGCGTAGTTACGTAAAAAGGTCTTCCTTGTATTGCAGAAGAAAACAATCGCAGATTTAGTTTCATTATAAATTTAAATCACCTAGTTTTGAAGTATTACTGGAATAGTATAATAATTGTTTAATTTATAATTTGGTTAATTTTATCATTTTTATTTTAACCGTAGCTCTGTACTAAATATTAGAAGAATTACATGAAACAACCGTATCAAATAAATAATAAGTTATGGCAATTTATTTTTCTTTCTTGTTGATTCTTGTATTAATAAATAAAGAAAACACTACATACGTTTTAAATAAACTGTAAATAAAGGTAATACAATAACAGTAATCTGACGTTATCTGTGTGTGCTGTCACTTCTGCTTCTTACGTCTAACTTGTATAACTCAGGAGTGAATGAATATTTCAGTAAATCTTGAAGATGTATTTGGAACAGGCAAACATATCTTCAAATCCTTGATGCTTTGGTTCATTTTAGGTTAGGAAAGCTGGCAAAAATGTAGATTTAGTTAGATTGAGGCAAGTACTGTAAGATTTAATGTATCAACAAGGGACAGAAAGTTATTTGCTTCTAAAATCTTCTCTTATAAAACATTCAGATTTTTAAAGATGTCCAAAAATGTAATTGAAAAAAGATTTGAAATTCCAAAGAGCAAGAAAATAATAGCAAAACACCAAGAATATATATATATATATATATATATATATATATATATATATATATATATATATATATATATATATATAAGCCCTGAGCTCTTTTTCTTTTTCGTATTATTTGGGATTAAAAGATTTATAGCAGTGATTTTAATTTCTGAACGAATACAATAGATAAACATCAATCTTCAATACATTTTTCACAATTAGTCATTTTTCACCATTTAAATGACATTCAATTATTTATGAAAGTAATCATTTTCAGTTATTTTTAAATTTTTTATTATAACAAAAATCGAACTATCATTTTTATTATAGTGTCTTCGCTTCCATTCGCTAGATTGATCGATAGGTAAATCGATTAAAAACATCTTTCGATTCTTTGATCCTAAACTGCATCCTTAATCTTTATTTTCTTGGATACGTATATTTTGTTGTGACACTTATGATTTAGTTTAGTGATTATTTTGTGATGATATTTCATAGAGTGCAATTGAAGACAAATTTGACGAGAATTAAAAAAGAGTGAAAATGTCTCAGGGAAAGATAGTACTTATGGCTTGTGGTAGTTTTAGCCCCCCGACTTATATGCATTTACGTATGTTCGGTAAGATTTTTCAGTGCTTATTGAATATTTTTGAAATATAAAGTATAAGTTCACATGAAGTTAATAAATTTAATTTTAGCTAAGCAGAGTGACTATTTTTCTGTTTTTAATTCTCAATATAGTAAGACTACATTTCGTAAAACAACAATTTTTTTTAGAATTCACACAATATTTTGATCTAATAGATAATTTTTTTTTTATAACTCCCATAACAGACAAGCAGTAAGACTAATTTATGAATTGTGAACATTAAGGAAGACCATGATTAGGCAAAGATCTTACTTGAGTTTCATCTCTAAATATCTTTTATGCCTTTTACAATGGGGAGTGCAATTTAGGAGTTATCTGGAATTATACTGCAGCTGTATTCTATTATTGTTCCATCATTGCACTTATCAGACCACAGCCTCCATCCAGAAAGTAGAGATGAAAAATCTTTCTAGTAAAGTTACAGTAACATTTCCCAAAACTTCTTGTATGGCGATGCACCACTGCTCTGTGAAACTATCTTTGATTGTATTTATGAACTGAAATGACATAGTCTTCAAAAAGCCAGCTTACATATTTTTTAAAGACTAACAATGTATATGTAATAACCGTGTTACTATCATATATGAGGGTGTTGATTGCTATCCATCAAGCAACAGGATATATATTTGTTTATTTTATATATATACAATTTTTTTACTAATACCAAGCTTGATGGAATGGAATGCCTTCTATACATGCAGTTAAAATAAATAAATGAATAAAAGTTTTCTACATTCTTGTAAAAAACTGATGTCTGAGTACTATCTTGAAGTTAGGTATCAATTCCTTTCCTTTTTCTTTGTGTCCCTTTTCCCCTTGCATTATTACATAAGACCCTAAGGTACACAACTTACCCTAACCTAGATAATGTGTGTGCTGTATGTGCCTATGGAGTTTTAAATATCCATGGGCAGCATTGGTTACTTACCATTAGGTGATTTCTTTCCTCGTTTGCTCTTAGCCCTTTCATGAAAACTAAATCATTCACTTATTTACTTGACTGATGATTTTGTTGTCCATCATTTCGCAAAACGAAAACGAGCAACCGCCGAAGGTAGCTGATTCCACAGAGTGGTGGTGCGTGGAATGTCATGACATTTAATTTTTTATTAAAATTATTATTAAAATCAATTCTGAATAATGTTTTTATTATCTTTGTTTCCTTGCAGAAATTGCGAGAGACTATATTCATAGTTTAGGTTTAGGAACAATTGTAGGAGGTATAGTTTCCCCAGTACACGATGCATATGGCAAGAAAGACCTTGTAGCTGCGCAACACAGGTAAGCGTGATACGTAACTCGTGTTTTTTTATAACTACATGCATAAAATGCTGACTCATCAAGGGTAAGGTAATTTGCTTTTAATACGTTACCACGATAAAATTGATTAATTAAACTAATTTCGACAATGGCTGAACCGATTTTGAAAGAGCTTTCATTAAAAGTTAAAGGATATTGTTAAAGATAGCTTAGCTGAATATTAAATAAATGAGTTTAAAACTTTTTTAACACATTGAAGACGGACGGACTTTTTTAACACATTTTTTATTATTATCACTACAACTATTATTTTTTTCACGTCTTTATGTTGTCTATACTTGCAATTACACAATATTGCATCAGATTCCAAAAAACGTGAATTTCCGTCATCAGTCGCCGCCAACAGTTGAAAAATAAAAGACGGGAATTCCCGTCTCCCGTCTTCAATGTGTTAAGTTACGTACGTAGGCGGAGTCACCGAGCCTAAAATGAATATTTTCCTCCATTAGCGCCACAAATCATTGTGGGTCTTTGCCTCCTTAAAAAAGAATCGTTTCATTTAGCTTCGGATTTGGCCCTCCCTTCGACAGTATGTTATCTTTCTTATAATTCATCTCAAATCTTCCTAGATACTGGCCTTCCCCAGTTTTTTTAAAATTGATCATAAAATTATTTTTGGGAGACACGTAGAATATATTGACATGCCATATATGTAGGTATTAATTAAATAGATGTAATATGAATAATAGAGATCGGTCAAGGCTATTCAATGTTTTTTTAATAATAAGATAAGTTGGGTCGTCCATTTGCGCGCTGAACATTTAAGTGATATAATATAGTATATATATAACATAATATAGTATTCATCCGGAACTATCAATAAAGCTGGTGTCACGATACCATACCTGTTTGAAAACACCTTGGGAAAATAACGAATGGAAATATTGCATACGTACACGCTATTCCTACGTTGCTGTGTACAAGTTGTAAGATTAATATCACAATATTTTTATCCCCATTTATAGACGAACGGAAATTAATCTACCACGCTTGTCTAGTGTGGATTGGCGGGGTAACCAGACTCTGAATAAATATCTGTAAGCCATACATATATGAATTTGTTCCCATGTGGGGATCGGGCCCGCGATCATTGATTTCATAGGCAACGACCCCGCATCTAAGCCAATTGGTCGTCAAGAAATTTAGTGGTCGGATTGCTATAAGTTGCCGCCCTCAAGTAGTGGACAAAAACATTACTAACTTTCAATCGAAACATATGGAAAACTTTACTCTTCATTAAATCGTTGCTGCTCCAATGAAAATAACGTAAGTAGAGCCACGCATGAACGGACTGCCTCGACCGGGAAAGTCGACATCACATGTTATCGGCGTTAGTAAAAAGAAATTCGATTAAGATATAAAACGAGTGGTACACTTAATGTATTACTGTACCTAGTAACTACGAGTCACGCAAATATTTTTTTCTCTTTTATTTTCCGTCATATTGTGCCAAAAATGTACTTATTTCTCTTATGATAAAAATAAATACATTTCCTAAGATTCTTTTCTTAAGATTTTTCGTGTTAATCTGGTTTCATATGGTAAGTGCAGGGATCCAGGGGCCCAGTTGTTTTTCCCTTCCTTTACTTCTATCTCTCCCATTATTCTCATCTTTTCCCTGAGATAGGCAATGCAACGCTAGTGCTCTTAGCATTTCAGCTACTATCAAGTCATTCAATTGCTCGTTTGCTTATTTTTCATGTGAAAAGTAAATAAAATCATATAAGCACATGTAAAATAATAAGTGCTTTTTGGCTGTAGTTGTTAAATAGGTACATATGTAAAAAAATATTTTAAGTTTCGAATAGACTTGCAAGACTTTGAAGGTTTTGTTATGATTAAAATTTAATATAAGAAATTTTAGAAGAATTATCCGTACTTCTATAAAAGTGTTGAAAAATATCCAAATTACAGGTGTTGGGTATAATTTTTTTATCAATTGTTTAATTTTATCACATAGAATTTGCCTTCACTAATTCTCGTCGTACTCATTGTAGGCGCTACTTTGTAAGATGTTCCACTATTCTTGTATTGTTGGTAGGATATCAATGCTACAACTGGCACTCCGATCATCCGGTTGGATAAAGGTGTCGGAATGGGAGACACAGCAGTCAGGCTGGACTAGAACAAGAATTTCTTTACAGTATCATCAGGTAAGGTAGGCTTTAGGAAAATCGTATTCAATAAAAATTGTCCTGAAATATAACTTCTAAAATTAGCTATAGTATACATTATTAAAAGATCGATTTTTTCCTGATCTTACTTCTACTCTACACGTTGACTCGCTAAGAAAAATTTCATCCCCATTATCTGGATGAGTTGTGATCCGGTACTTATTTTTCCGAAAATTCTTTTCACGAACCATTACCATGTAGAATCAGCGGTTTTTCAGAATCAATACGACGACGATGGAATCTTCAAAACAGAAGCCTACGCATGCCTTAAGATCCGGCAAGTTCTCCGTAACATCTTTAGTTCCCGGATGTCTATGGGTGGCGTCAATTACTCTCCATCAGGCGACATGCCTTCTCGATTGCCTTCCTATCCTGTAAAAAAAAACAAAGTATTCAAATTGATTTAGGAACCACGTCAATGTAATAATTTACAGGAAACACTCAACAACCATATAACATCGCGACACATGATAACGGATCCACCTTCTTGGTTACCGGACGACGTGCTAAATGTTAACAGTCTCGACGAACCGGACAACCTGATGGAGAAGATGAATGGTAATGTCGAAGAACAAAGTAAAGTTACGGTGAAACTGCTGTGCGGTGCTGATTTGTTGGAGTCGTTTGCTACGCCGGGGCTGTGGGCCGATGAGGATGTAAGTAGGAATTTTTAAACGCAACTTTATAAACTGCACTGAATTGTTGTTTATGCTGCCTGATTTTTACCATATCTCGTTTCATTGAGTTCAATTACTAAACATGTTTAAGGCAGTTTAGTTTTTTAGGCAGAAGTTTCATGGTGTCAGTCAGGTAATATATTTTTATATTTGCGACTGCTGACTATGATTTGTAGAGGGAATTGAGAAATATAACGGTATATAATATTATTGTAATCAGCACCTGACAGTGTAGCTTTGTTAATTTTTACTGAGCGACTCACTGTATGTATAAAGTTAAATAATTCGATAAGTATCACCCATATTCCGTATTTGTGAGCTAATTCTCCATATTTGGTCTAGCAGTGTACTGTAATAGATCATATTTATATATTGAATAATTGAATCTTAAATTTTAGTTAAAAATTGAGGAGTGAAGGTAAAATTTTATTTCGTTTATTTTTGTGTACTACGGCAACAAATAGATATCCCACAATTTCAGCAATCTTACATCTCCTTTGCAGAATTCATCTTTATGTTATTATAAAGAGAAATTGTGAGTTTATCCATACATACATTTCAGCGCATACCGTCTTCAATGTGTTAAGCACCTAATAATAGGCGGTTTTAATAGTATCGTTTTATACTAACACGTTACAGTTGGAGGCAATAGTGGGGAGACATGGATTGGTCGTTGTAACGAGAGCTGGCTGCGATCCGGGCAAGTTCATATACGAGTCAGACATGCTTTACAAGCATAGGGTGCGTATTTAAATTAAAAATATATCTTAGTCTTAATGTGGGTAATGCCAACTTTTTATTATCATTTCATCATGTCAAATCAATAGTATAATATATAAAGTTGAGCGTTCGCCCCTCTAATTTTAGAGTAACAGTAAAAGTTCATATACTTCTATACACGATAGAAAAATTCAATACCTCTATACATAACAACTGTTCACAATCTTGGTGTTTTTACCTTTATATATTTCCGGGGTAAACCTAAAAAAGATTGGCATTGTTTTTTGGGCTTTCGCGGGTAATTTATGCGGAGTGTTCAAGCTACTTTCCCAACGAAGATTGAAATTCATTTTAAGGTTGTATGCAATTAGCAGTTGAATGAAAATGAGATGATATGATCATATATTTCGAAAATCTCCATAGTGAGTTCGGAGAAAACTACTTTTAAGTTGCCTGGTCCATAGTCACACATGCAGTTCGATAGTATATATTTATGTATTAATTTATTATTTATTTATTAATTTACATTAATATTACAAAAGGTTAAAAGTTTAATGATAAATTGTAAATTTTTAAACATTTAACTCTCTCACTCATATAAAAATATAATTTTAATTCTAATAAGTAAAACTGTGAGAATTGTTTACTTAAATCAATTTCAAATATATTTTTGTGATCATGTTTGTGGTGTATTTCTCATAGAATATGTCTGCTTATTGTTTTACCGTTTACATTCAAAAATACCCTCATTTAATAGCTAATGTGTATGTCCACAGAAAAACGTAATCTTAGTGACTAACTACATTGCAAACGAAGTCAGTTCTACAGTGATACGCCGACTGCTTCGTAGAGGGGAAAGTGCTAAATATTTAACCGAGGACTCAGTGTTGTCTTACATCAGACAGAATCGACTGTATGGCGCGACACCATTTATTACGTAAGATATTTTAAACATATATCAGTTTAAAAATATTGCACGTGAAATGTAATATTTTTAGTTCAATTATACAGCTACAATTCCTTTTGTTATACAAACAAAAATAGCGAATAAAATAGGGGAATAACAAACATAATGCTAAAGTCATTATATATTGATGATTATGTATGTACAAATTATGACTAAGAATGATTTGTGATCATAAATTTAAAAGTTTGTTACTTAAAATAGCATATGTTTACGAATGAGTTTTTCCTTCTTCGGTGCCTATTAATGATATAATATCGATATATTTATTTGAGGATAATAATCGTTTTATGTAGTCATCTGTAATTGGAGGTGATTTAATTTAAGGAAAATAACAGGTTTATAAATGCTGTTTTTAATAATTATAGAATGACTTATATTTTTATTTAATTAATTTTACAACAAAATTGTTACTCATGAAGAATAATATAATAAACATTAGTAATTTTTAAATTGAAAACAGTTCTATCCCTTTTATTGTAGTATTTTAAAATTATATTAGAATTATGTTTGAAATTTTCTAGATATTCAATAGTAGAACTATGTTATTTATTGTATGAAATGTAAGAAATTTAATTAACGTACAAAAAAGTTACAAATATTAGCATAGTTGGTAATTACGAAATAACGCACACAACATGATATAAATTGTATATTAATTAGTAATCAATCCTTGTTAATATCTTACAAAGAAATTAATGAATTTTTTACCTTTACGCTTACGATGGATAACAGTGAGTATCAGCTTCTTAATGATTTAATCAGCAAATACGAGAAAAACTCTCCACAAGACGTCACCATGACCTCTCCTGAAGAAACAAGCTTCAAAAACATTCTCATATCGATTCGAGACAAACCATCCATAATAGATGAAACCATAACAGTCAAACGAGCAAGGAAATCTAACTTCCTAGCACCGAATCACACAGACTCCGTCAGTCCTGTTCAAGACTTAATCAAACCTAAAATTGCTTATGTGGACAAAGTTCCAGCTAGTTACGTACCTGGAAAAGCTGTGAAAATAGTCAGTAATTCTACGGAACACGCCATTAAAGATGAAAAGGTAAGTTTTTCCGAAAGCACTTATTGTTCTTTAGACAGCTATTTATCAAAAGAAGACTTTGATCTATACAGGCGCCGAGTGAGCGAAGGTAACGTAGAACAGAATGTAGAAAATTCAAAAGTTAAAAAACGGTGTTCTGCTTCTACTATAAAGAAGCTAAAGTGTGATGATATGCGGAAGAGCAAGTCGGAAGTTAGCAAGCTCTGCGATAGGGTGAAGAGTATAAAACTCAAGGAAAAAGAAGACAGGAATTACAAGACTAGGAGTTGTAATGATATAGTGAGATTGATTTTGACAAAGCACGGGATTCATGTTATTAGTGATACGGAGGCTATAGTTTAGATTATCAATCAATATATATTTTATTTACTTAATTTCAAAGTTTATAAATTTATATAAAGGATTTCTAATCTTTTAATGGAGAGACAAATATACAAGCAAATTATAATATTACATAATTAAATACTATATTATACATAATTAAATAATATATAAATATTACATAAAGAAAATAATGTATTTCTGTTATGTAAAATACACAACTTCAAAAGCAAATTTTTATTGGACAATGATAAAAATGAAATTATAGTCAAAAAGATTCTGTAGTCAAGATACCTTATTCTTTAAAATTTTTCTGTGCTTAAATTTTATCAGATTTTATGTTAAATTTTCTTTAAATGCTTTATTGTTTTCATTTTAAATTTAATATTGTTTTCTTATGTTAAATGTTTTATTTTATTATAGAATGTCGTAATGTCTTTTCTCGAATAATTGGAATTAATTTTGAATTACGAATTTAGTCCTGACACTAAAATATTTATATATATAAATGGATGCACTTGAATTTAATTGTCAATTCTATTTACTCAAAAATTTACACTTAATAAAACGTATTATAAAACATTAACATTTAAGTTCCGAAGAATGTAAGAATTAGAATTGCGGTATTAGGTATATTACATTCCTTATATTCTGCAAATACATATAAGTGTAGGATTTTCGTGTAGGCTGAACTACGGAGGATAACCATGTTAGGGGCCGTACATCAAATACGTCTCACTAAATTTTGCCTTTTTGGACCTCTTAGTTACGCTGCGTCACACTTTTTTCAATTGCGAATACGATTAATAACGCAAATATTTATTTTTTTAATCAGTAAATTTAAATAAATCATTAAATATAATATATAAGAATAAATATATATCAAATTGAATAAAAATTATAGTAGAATTGTGTGATGAACTGCGTTATGTTTAAGCGATCCCCCGCAGAAAGCGACATATTTTATTAATGGCCCCTTAGTAGTATAGTAATGGTTGAAATTTATAACTTCATTTTTAGTATACAGTATACTAGATAAATAATTCTTTGGCTTGTTTTTGAGAGTATTTGATATTTTCATATATTGGAACTATATATTTACTATTCTTAATTCTTATTTTAAATATATGACTACTGATGTGTATGTAGTCAGCCAATTTCAAATGGCTGAATGTCGGCATAGCTATACAACATGCATTGTACACATGTTTCGTTAATAACTGTATATGTATATATATATATATATATATATACATATATATATATATATATATATATATATATATATATATATATATATATATATATATATATATATATATATATATAACAAAATTAGAATTTTAGGAGACTTAAAATTTATATTATATTTTAGTTTACCTAAAATATACTTAAGACAATTTATTCCCTATTTCTCTCTGTGATAGATAATATACCAAACTTGTCAATAGTGCCAAATCATATTAACAAAATAATTAAAAAATTGCTACAACAGGGCTGCGACGATATGATTAATATATAAATTGGAAAAATTTCGTAATATTGTGAACTAAATTTTTCGTGAATTGTTTATATTGATATTTTTATAAGGATAAAATTTATTTATATTGTAAGTTTTACGAGAGAAAAGCACAATAGTTAGATTTATGTTTTTTTGTTGAAGTCGGTCACTTAAATGTATGAGTTCCGAACGAATAAAAATATATATGACTGTTTCGTGTAGTCCTTGTTTTTGTCTCTATCCCCTCTTACGCATGTAGACTTTCTATTTTATTTAAAATTGACTTATGGAAGTCGCATGTCGGATATTATATTTCTAACTTTTATATGTTTGTTTTTATGTCATTGCATTTTTGATATTGTTTTATATGTTCCTTGCTCGCTACAACCGATGTATGACGATAAAAATTTATTTAGCCTTTTTGTTACTTTGCATTAGTCAAGTATTTCTTCAGTGTTGTTAAAAGCCGACTTTGTGTGTCGATAGGAAACAAGATAATTTTAAACATAGTGTAAAATTAAAAAAAGAATGACACGACAAGTGATTTAGGAGCTTTAATAGACTGCTTATATTTTCTTAATTTTTAAATTAATGTAGTTCGCGTAGATGAATTTCCTAACGAACTACCTTATTTAATTTATATAAAAGATATAATTATAAAATTCAAGAAGTTCAATAAAATAGAATAAGATTACCCTGCGTTCGCTTGTGGACCAGGGATGAATCATGTTCAAATTATAAGTTCTAGCAATACTTTTTACAAAACGCGTTCATAATCGCCTGGAACATAGTGAACTATATCGTCATGGATCGGCTTTTGGCCTGTAACCCTGGCTAACGTATGATTTGTGTGTGCATAGGGAGGCTGCCCGCTGTAGCTGACGTGTTGCGCGCCCCGCAGCCAGTAAGCCGGCCGCGCGCTCCATTTCACTGACTTTACTTAGTTTTAATTATTTGCATGCGAGTCGTTTTACTCTTTTTATTCCATTTTTATTTATTTGTAATCCTTTTGAAATGTTCGGTGTTAATTTCATTCTCATGATTTTTATTTATTTAGAGTACTTCGGGTAATATGGCACATCATAATTCTTATAGGCAATAAAATACGAAATTTTGAGATCAAACAGTTTTTATTGGGTAAATCAGACCTTTGAATTTAATAGTAATCAACAACTTTTTTATTTGAAATATTTGAATTTAATAGTCATCAACAATTATTAATTGTTGATGACTATTAAATTCAAATATAAACTAAAAAAAATAATAAACTAAAAACAATTAAGTTTATAAAATTTAAAACGTGAATAAACTTTTTAAATCTTGAATAGATTATCCAAAATTTAATCGTAGTAAGACATTATGGCCTTAGCGCCATATACAGTTTTCCTACAAAACTGTGCACTAGCACTATAAAAACAATGATTATTTAAAGAACAAGGATGAGTGAAGCTTCAAAAAATAATATCAAATCAGATAAGTTGCGATCGTCCCATTCACCGGACGCACGCCGCAACGTAGGGATCGACTGACCCTTGACCCCCAAGGGAATGGGCGCAACAATATGGCGGGTATGTACTCCGCTTGTGTTGGTTGATGTCGGAGAAAATAAACCAGGCCATATTGACCGAGTAGGCTATAATACCCGAAACTTACTCCATTAATATTATAGTTGAATGTAAGCAGCCATGAAAAGGTTGATCATTGATAGTTGAATTTATAGTATTAATCTATGAACCAATGAATGAATTAAAAAAATCACTAAATAAATAAATGCGAAATATATGCAACCGGGAATAAGATGGTCAAATAACATTTATTTGATTATCATTTTTATAGTGGTCAAACTTTTCATACTGTTGCTTGAGCAGTTAATGAAAAAAAGTTATCCTGTGATCTATATAGTTACAAAAGCAGATATAAGCAATTATAATTATTTGTGCTTCTTGTTATTTCTTCAATGGTGCATTATTATATGTTTAGAAGATAGTTACGTTTTAAACGTATTGTATCAAGCAATTACACCATTCGATTTGATTCGATTTGATTTATATTCGATTAGATTTGATTTATAATTGCAATTTGATAGCATTAATTTTTATTTAAATACAAAATCATAGTAAATGACTAGTGTTATATTACATTTTAAAAAAAATGTTTTAGAATTAAGATATATTTTCCTGACGTTTTGTACATAAAATGTCATTTAAGAATAGTGTCATGCATAAAAAGTTTCATGTGATAAATTGGATAAAGTTACCAATTGATAAAAACTTTGTTAATATGGACGTGAACATATTAAAAAAAAACTACTTAGATGATATTGAATTTTAGTATGAGTTTTTTTAACTAACATAACGTATTTTTATAGCTAATTAAATAATAGCATAAAGATACTCATTAGTATAAAAACGATAATCTCATTGAAAATACACATTACCGTATATAATTAGAGCTGGGAAGAACATCGTTTATCCCATAATCATTAATTAACGAAGTTTACCTTTTGTTCCTTATTCCATATAAGGTTTAACTTCTAGATTGTTAACTTTTAACGTTTAACTTTAACTTAATAAAAATAAACGATCAACCAAGTAATTTTTTTGTGTAGCGTATTAACGATTAACACTTGTATTAACTTCTCCCACCTCAGAATATAATAATATATAAAGATTTCCTTACTTGTAAGATTGTTCATTTTAACTTTAAAAACTGATATTTCTTTGTGGAAAAGTGAATTCTGCAATTGTAGAAAAATGATCATTTAATTGGTTGAGCCCAGCTAGCTCATTTTATAGCTTTATTTTATGTCAAACAAAATAAACCGAACAGTGGAAGATAAAAACGTCAAAACTCTGTCCCACTCTAATTTGTTGGCCTCATTTAACAAAGTCAGCTTGAGACTTGAGTACTTTAATTTTTTTATTTATTTCTCCATTATTGGTTGATTTTTGTTTAGATTGTCGAATAATGTCTTGATGTTATCTTTAATATTATAATGTACTTTTCATTTAATTTTATTTCAATCTGTTATTTTTGTATTTAGAATTTTTTTTGCATGCTGTAAACAATATTGAGGTTAGATAATAAAAAATTATATAAACAACATAGAAATTAAATATTATTATATTGTTAGCTACCATTCTTGTTCTAAAATTCACACTAATTTCGAATTGATCGTAAGTACATTAAATAATTGCACATTTAGTTAATACAAATGTAATACATAGTTTTTAAGGTTCTCTTTTTCTGGAAACAATATAAATTTCTAGCTATCAAATTTAAACGAATGGATGAATGAATACACTTCATGATGTTCCTGATTAAATCATTGAGCAAATGATTTAATAACTCAGACCGTAATGTTTTAGTTATAATGTATTCCTACAAAATATAAATCAGCACTTAGATTTTCTTTAGTCATGGCATTCCTTCTACAGCATTGTATAGGTTTAAGTAGTTTTACATGTACTTAAAAGTAGTCTTTTTTCATATCCCATTGTTTTCTATGATATCGTATACCATGATTATTACCTTGATATATAATTTTATTGTTGTTGAAAGTAGTACTCTGTTAAATCTATATACATATGTGGGGTCATTTTTGGGGAAGAAAGAAAAAGTAAATGTCATTTTTTATTGGTTTCTCATTTTGTTATTTCTACATAATTATATTAATATTTATACATATATAATATGTACTTAATAATAAGATTTTTTCATCCGGACTATGAAAAAGAGAATATTGTGTGTTTGGGGTCGATCTCACAATGCATTTTTTAAAATAGTTAATTGATGTTATGAATATTGCACCGCAAATTTATAACTTCCTTTTACATTAATTTTAAGTTAAATTGCCACAGTGGTGAAATAAGATTTATTTTTGCATACAAGGCAATTTTATACTACTAGTGTTTTGTTTTAAGGGTTTTGGAACAAATTAATGCTTTTTTATTACTAGTCTGGTTTACGTTCAGCTAAGATGATAATTTAGTAAACGAAATTGAGATAATGATTAAGTACACAATATACTATATAGATTAATAAAGCTTTATAATGGGAATACATTACCATATTTCTTTATATAATATCCATGGGAACACCATCTAGTATATGGCGTTAGTGTGGTTTTTATATGTAAATTATTGTAAAAATATAACCAAATACTAAAATAAATTAGGATTATGGTCGAACGTAGGAGTCCGATAATAATTTATTTATTTACCATAATAATATAAAATCCTACTGAATTTTATTGGAATACAAACATGAAAATTAAAAAATAACTTTTTAATGTTACCGATAGGTACTTCAAATTCTTTCACAAATTCAAAGATAAAAAGTGTAGCTCGTTCGTAATCTCAAGTTTACTACTTACAATTAATAGGTAGATTATTTCTCATAAAAAAAAAATGTCTCATCAGGTAAAAATAAATTTAATATTTGTGATTATTTGTACCTTTGCGTACCCCTCACATAAAAAAACTTTTGTGTTTTCCCGCCAAGTTACAAGTGACATTGAGATTTTATTTAATTTTCATATTCTTGTTATTATCAGTTATATTGTTTAATTGTGGTGGCATATTATACAATTAAGTTCAATTAAGGCGTATATGTGAAGTAATATGAAATAAATGCGCGTATCGTGACTTTTTAAGTTGCCTGTTAACACCCTTAGATGATTTTGGTAGAATAGTCACCATTTTATTAAGATGTAACGTGACAAGCTGACTAGTTACATTTCAAGAGATTTAATATTATTGTATTTAACTTGACACTGGCAAAATAGTTATAACTTATTGCCATTAAATAAAAAAAAAGTTCACGGACGATGTGCTATAACACGTTCATGCCGGCGTGACTCATCGGTGAGTCACACTCGACTGTCCCATCAGGCGGCGTACCTACATTATTCGTGGGTTATGCTTAATTATTCGTTTAATCTAGCTATACTCAACCTGCGGCCTGCTGGGCTTTTGTGGTTGGCCCATGTGGTGTTACTTAGCGAGTTCGCAAGAGTTCCGCAGGAATCCCCTTTACTTGTCTTCCATACTTTCATGTACGTGTCATTTTGTTTGCCGGTCGTGACTTGTTTTGAATTTATTTACTTGACACAACTGTGTCAAAACCTAAGTAGTCATTGCCTAATTTATTTATTTTTTGCGGTCCGCGACACCACGAATTTGTGGTCTCTTCACTGGTTTAATCGCCGCATACACAATACAGCTCGCTTAGTAGAAAAAAATTGTCATTTAATTGAACATTTAAATAATAAACATTTAACGTATTGAAACAAAAAAAAGTTATAACTTATAAAACAAACATTCAATATCAGTAACTGAACTTGTTTATGTATTTCGATGTAATTTTTTAAATTAATCGAAACATGTTAAACGTAAGTTAGCTGATCCATATAGCGAATATAATACGTTGTTACTTTTCTTTTATATATTATATAAATATTTATAACATTAGATACGACCCAGTCTGAATATGCTATATTCGCGCGCCGCCTGATGTAACGCAGCACGAATTCGAGCGCCGGCGTATGTGTTAATAATATATTTGTTCTTGTGTTCCGTGCACATGTATATGAATTGAAACTCAATTTTGTTGAAATCGTTCGTATTAGACAAGTATCAAGCAACGGTGTGGGAATCGTGATAATGGATTGTTTAATAATATATATATATATATATATATATATATATATATATATATATATATATATATATATTAGTTCCTTACTTTTTGTATCCCTCACGCCACACCTGAGCACTTGTATTCTTTGGCTCATATGTTGTAAACCCCACATTTTGATAGTTTCTTAATGATACTATTACTTGTAACATAAATCTTCACCTTGTGCTAAATAAATGTTCTATTTATTTATTTGTTTGTTTCATTTATAAACACCAAACTGTATTGTGATGATACCGATTTTAGCTCTTTTATAGTATAAACATTGCTTTGATAGAAATTTACTTAACACAGTTTTTTTTATATTGTAACAGTATATTTTATGTATGTTTATTAGTGTTGGAATTTAGTTGTAGTTAACCTTAAAATGGTATGTTATAATATTGAAAATGGGAGACGAAATTTGAGAGTACCTATTGGGCAGACTTCCATATTTGCGTAAAGTTTTTTCAAAGGCGAAAATTTATAAAAGACCATGCAGTTACTGATTTTAAATAAACATTATTCACGATTTTTCTTGGAAAATGATCATTGGGTTATAGAAGTATTAATAGCTATTAATAAAAAAATATTATTAGTGCATATAACAGATATTGTTACACTACTTAAGTTCTGCTGTTTGAGCAATGGGCAATTGGCGTGAAACATTTATGTGAACTTGGTGTGTAAATTAAATAAATTCTAAGAAAATTATCTTTTATAACAAGAATTATAGGAGATAATTTCAAAGGCTTTGCTTATTTTTTTCTTTACAAAACGAACCAACAAGAAAGGAGGATAATTTTTTTATTATTGTGTGTCACATCATTTATATCTTTATACCAATGACCTAAAATGTAAATATTTTAACACCATATAACATAGCATTAATAATTATACTTGTACCAGAAAATTCGTGAATGATTCCAGCTTACCGGACACACCTCATTTGGGGTGCTAAGTGTGATCACGATTGGCATTTTGATTATGGGGTGATTATCGAATTTCTGTTTCTACTATATAATGAATACAAAAGAATCATGAATATTTTTTTAATTTTTTAAATATGATGTGCTTGCATCATATATGGCTAAATTTTATCTTGGGGTAGATCGATTATAATATATATATAAAAAAAACAAGAAGTGTAAAAAAACGATTCTATTGCACATTTTACATGAAATATCGAATGAGTATTTTATAACATTAATTTAAATACAATACACAAACAATGTTTAAAAGGTGATTCACAAACAGAAAATAATATTGTAAATTAATTATAAAAAGCGCGTAAGAGTATGTGTATCAAATAAACAATATAATATCTAAACACATTGAGTAGTAAAAGGCAAGAGCACAATACTCCTATCCAATAAAAAAAAATTAACATTAGATATAATATGAAAGACTCATAAAACGACTGGCCAGACAGACATGGTACTTCGTACATTTCAACAAGACTGATATTTTTTATTGTGTAATAAACCATAGTGGGCGATAAGAGATTGGGTTTAAATATAGATAAGTCGTCGTGTGTTGAAATGATGAAAAATTGACCTTGTAGTTAACCAAATAACCTAATACTTTTTTAAAGTATCAAAAAACAGACAGGTTGTTTAGAAAAAGTTATTGGCTTCACTACATTTTCTGGTATTGCAGATGTAGTATCTGCCATTAGTAAAAAGAAGATACAGGGAAGTAAAGTGGTAAGATAAATGAGGTGAGAAAAGAATGATAGCCTGATCATAGTTTTTCTCTAAATTTACCTCTACAATTAAACAGTAGGCAGTCTTATCTTACCTAAAAATATGTTTGTAGTAACTAGGCAAATACCAACGTTTATATACATATAGATATTTATTTTTTATAAATAATTAAAACAATTCAGAGGCTTATCATAGAGTGAAAAGTGAGGATATAACAATTTTTTCAAAATGTTCCTAAATGAGTAGATAGAACATAGATAACCGTGAAAAACTGTTTAATACATAATTTTTATGTATTTATTATTTAAGTTGATATCATTTTTTTGTGCACTGAGTAATCATTATTTTTTATTCACCTTTTTGCTTTTTATGAATAATATAAATGGATTCAACTGACCAAATTATACAAGTAACAAATGCTTAACCTATTTATTTTCAAAATTAACTTTAATTATTCTTTATTTACACATTTAAATATTTTAAATGATATATGAGTATATTTAAGGTATTTAAACTTTAAAATAATTTAATTAATTGTAATGCACACAGATGCATGCAGAATTAACTTATGCCTGTGTATGTCCCAACAAGTAATTTTTGGAGGTATAAAGCAGCTTAGGGCTAAGAGTGAGGCAGTTAAAAACAGGCATTAAAAACAACACATTTTAAAAAGTAATGGAACTTATTTCTACCAATAAATGATTTTCTGTTCCAGCATATGGAAGTTACTTTTACTGAAAAGGGACAGCAACTATTACTTGTTACAGGTTATGATCTCTAGGCCAGCTTAAGCATTTTGGATATTTGTTGGCCTCTGAGAAGGCCTATGTCTAGTGGTGGGCTGCTGCAGGTTGATGATGATCAAGTGCAGATAACACTATCTTAAAACAAGAAGTTTGTATGATGAAATTATAAATTTATCAGGCTTTCTTAGCTTTACTGGGTTCATTGCACTGGCACCATGGTGTTAGTGCTTTGTTACACAAAAGTCTTACATTAATTACAGTAATAGGTAAATTGTCTATGGAAACACTGTGATTACTATCTATTTCAAATCCTACATCATGCAAGCCAGTGATCCTGTCCCGTCGTCTTGTAACTTCCCTTTGGTTGAAGCATTTTCTCATGTCTCTTTTCCTATATGTTTTGTCATGCATATGTCTGAAATATTAAAAAATCCTTTACATTTTATTTAAAAAAATACACTACATATAAGGTGCGCAACTAAGTTCTTGCTGGTTTTTTATAAAAATTCAACTTGTGTCATGTGGTGGAAAGGTGGATATATATTTTTTATCATTGTGTGTCACAACATATATATATCTTTATATCAATGACCTAATATATAAATTCCTAATATGTAAAAACCCTTCCTTTTAGGCGAAAAAACGACGCTCATTTCCCTTGGCTTCAAATCATAAGGAACCCAAGTTCCTTGCTTTTGAATCATTTCCAACGTATGCAATTACTTGGAAATTGCATGACGGGTAACTCCTGATACTGAAGCAAGCCGTTCTTGTGTTTCTCCAATTCAGCATCTTTGATTGTTTTTAGCCTTCCTTCGTGCGGTCTTTAAAGCAACAGAACTAATCTATATATATAATATACTTCTTTAACTCGCAATGCACTCCAGCCATTGTTTTCTTTGAATGAAATAAGAAAAGTAACACTTCCAGCAAATGACAATCTTTGACATTTTTACAAAAACAAAATTTGACATTTTTACACAACTATATGATACCACAATAAAATCATTAAAATGTCAGAGTGGTTTGTTTACCATATGTCTAAGCTTGGCTCATGACATTTTGGATATGTCAAAATCAACCAACACTTACTGCTGGAGCCATCTAATGACAAACAGCGAGGACTTCATTGCCTACTCAATACTAAATATTTTCATCTTCTAATAGAAATATAGTACAGATCAGTGAGCTTTTTTATATTTTATATCACTCATAAATTTTATACCCACCTAAATGTGTTTTCTGGTCCTGTATCAATATTGTCTGGTCTACTAACTGTCAATCCTGCATCCCTCAGTCGCACATAAAATTCATCATCTTCTAAGCCCCAACCCCAATAATTATTTGACATTCCTTTAACCAATTGAAAATGCTCTTTTTTTATTAACAGAATGCCTCCAATGAATGTGTCATAATGATACTTTGGATGAGTTTGCGGTGATGATATATGTATTGGGTTTGATTCCGGATAGTCATATTTCAGGTTGTCATTTAAAGGCAAGAGATCAACATCATGCATTGCAATATAATCAAAGTCATTTTTTGTATACAAAAATCCAACATTAATGAGAGAGGCTCTGTTAAATCTATTATTGTCTTTTTGTTGAATGACAAATATGTGAAAAGGTATATTTTGTTTATTTAGAAATTTGTACATGTGAGGTACAAATTCTAACAATTCTTCAAATCGGTCTCTGAATGGCACAATTACAGCCAAGCGTTTTTCTTTTTTTGGGAGTGATGACAGTTCAAATCGGATAGGCTTAGGTAATGCCTCTTGCTCTAGAATAAAGGTTATTTATTATCAGTAAGTATAAGTATTATGTCAAATAAAAATTATACAACTAATAACTTAAATTATTTATATACTATGCAGATTTGAATCATTTTTACAATGTAGATTTTAATAAAGAATCCTTGATAAATCTACATTAACAAATACATAATTTTACAATGAATTTTTCGTAAAATTAATAGCATAAATCAAAAATAGGATATTAAATATGTAAACGTAAAAAGAAAAGTTTTAGATGATTTTATCTTGTATTTGAATGAATTTTATTGGAACTTTTTATGGTGGAAAATAGAAAACTTACCGGTTTGTATAGGTAAAGATGCCAAAAAACAGCCCATTATAAAAGTAAGTCCCAGACAAATTGTGAGACATTTCGAACTACTTATTCTATAACCCATTAATGTTATGCTTGTACACATTAAAACTAATGTAAAAGTTGTAAGTTTGAATTAAAAGCAATTACATTTTTCACGTTAATGTAAGTCGTTCAGATATTTCTAATAACTTTTTCGCATAACACCTACCACATACGGTTTCTTACCTTGTATTTTTTGACATTTGTTATGTTCGACTTTGACAATAATATTTTGTTGCACTACCTAAGAAAAATTAAAAAAAAATCAGATTACAAAAATCAAAAACATCATTTGTAGTCCATCTGTACAACTAATCGATTCAATATTATAAAGTTGGGAAGTAAGAAAAACGATTTAGGATTTTTAGAACTAGGAAAAGAATAATGTATTTTAGTTTATACTATTACAATTTTCGAGTACTAAGGTAATGTTTAAAGTAAAAATTATAAAAAACAGCTCATCTAACTCATGTTAACCCTTTGCGCTCGAGTGGTGCCTCTCAGGCACCACAACATGTGATGCAATAACTCGAGCGGTGCCTGAGAGGCACCATTCAGATCGATGTGTTTATTTCTGTTTGACTTAAGGAATATCGCTTGAAAAGTCTACTTGGCCTTTTGTAGATCATTTTACGAGGTGTCTAAATGTCTTATCTCGGGTGATTCTCACCCGACAAGCCAAAAATGCACATTGGAGATTGTTTCACAAAATATCAAAAGAAGCAAAATTATAGAATATAATTATTTAATAATTGTATTACATTAAGCTAATAGTGTTAAAATATACGAGTTTAAAGTGTCTTATTGTGTCTAAAATTATTTTAAGTTAACAATAACGAACTCATGAAGTAAGCGGGAGCGCGTGCGATTACTCTCGAGTTGCTGGTTCATCCGACAGAAAAGCGCCTCGAGCGCAAAGGGTTAATATTCGATAAGTAAAACACTACAAGTATTGCAAAAAATTTCGTCATAAATTTTATGAGATATTCATAAAATTTTATCAATTTTGGTGTTTGTACTGTTTACTCCTATGATTCGTACTCAATTGAATTTTTTGTCTAGTATATTAGTATATACATATCGAAATTCAAATATAATTATGAATTAAATTTAAATTCATCAATAATGTCAAGGTAAATGATAAATTAAGAATATCAAAAACAACCGAATGAAGAGTTATTATTACACGAGAGTGATATTAATAAATAATATATTAGATAATTCTTTTCAGTCATTTATATATGGCTATAAATGGTATTATATCAATGTTCTAATATAAAATATATTTTTACAATGTATTTTATGCAATATATTATATTTGCATGTAAGAATAATGTTAGTTTATATATATAATTATAATAATTGTAATTTATATGAAATAAATTATTTAGAAATATGTATGTAATTTGAATATTGAACTGTATTTTGGGAATTGTTTTGGAATAATATCATGTTCCCTAAAAAATATTTTTTTTTAACGAACATGATATTACGAACATCATGTTTGTTAAAAAAAAAATATTATTGTTATGCTGAAGCGAATCTAATTTTAGATTCTTTGTTCATTGTCTTTGTTCGCTTTCTTGATTTTGTATGTAATAGCCTAAATTTAGTCGGGGCGAGATTCACTCTGATTTCCACCGTCGACGTTGTAATACACGTACTTATAGAAGTATAACGCTATCATTATAACATTATTAGGCTTTTAATATTACCCACATTATGCATAATAATTTGGTAATATCTTAAAAATAACAGATATCGCAAAGGGTTCAGATCAGTTCACTATATAATTGTCGAATTATTCGCCAAAAGACATGACTTCATTGAATGACTTTTCCCGCTAATGTGACGTTTTCATTTTCTTATTTAAATAAGTTTAAGTCTGAGTTTAATAATTAATTGTTCAATAAAAATTATTAGGGTCATATAAATTTTTCAGTTTGTACAATTTGAATTTGTTATATGTTGGTATTATATAATTTTTATCTTTTCTCGTGATTTTTCATTAAACTTTTACAGTCTTCCTTTCTTGATAGCAATAATATTAGGTGAATCTTAGTGTGATAAGAACCACAGTTACGAATATTTCATAATTAATTCTATTATATTTGCCATTACAATAACTCATAAATATAGATAAACATAAATATAATATAGGTTATATATTTATCTTAATGTGGGAATCGAACCTACGGTCCTTGGCACGGAAATCAAACATTTTGTATACCATTTGGTAGTTAAGTCATATTTATTGCCGGATCTGAATATCTGTTTTGTGTATGTTAAATATTATATATTCGCAGGTCCTGTGAACATTTGAGGCGATACGGGTTTCGTACCCGCGTCTTTTGACTCTGAAGATGGACCGTCTCCTGCTGTGCTATTCACGTTATCAAAATTATAGGTTTTTCGAAGAGCTTAGGCTCGCTAAACTTTAAGTTCAGTTTCAAAGCTTTTAAAAGTCCATTTATTGAAAGAAATTGTTGAATTGTTGAATATTTTTATTATGGATAGTTTTATTTATGGGTACCTATGAAATTATAACATTAACATTTTCAGTTATTATTTCTCACTATCAATAAACAATTAAACTGCGTGTTTTAATTTAATATATTAAGTCTATAAAAGGTAGGTAAATCACCTGGTTTTTTTTTATGAGTGATAACCTTAATTTAGGCATGAATATCGTGTTCCAAAAATAGCGTGCGTAAAAGTCGTTCGCCGCTGATTAATTAGCAATTCAAACAAATATAGTTAATAACAAGGAATACATTTGATAAAGATTGCGTACAGTAATTAATTCGTTACTGAGTTATTGTTAACATATTTAGGTAGTATATCTTAAAAGGTAATTTGTGTTAAAGGTATTCTTTTATTGGCATCGTGATGACTTAGGTACAAATAAAGAAAATGTCTATCTCTCCCGAGTAATTTTTTTGTGGTACTTATAGGCCTTTGGGTTCCTGGAAACATTGGTTATTTTCGAAGGTTTAAAGTGATATCAGATCGAAAAAAAGACGTAGTTGTTGTGGGGAATCAGATTTTTTCATTGACATTAAGTACCTTAAAAACCAAAATAAGAGAGCCCTACACGAAATGTCAGCAATAAATTTAAATTTATACTCGCACAAGGCATCACTTTGGACTCGCAAAGCACAATTAATTATCTAAAGTTTTATAACCAACTAATTACACGGTGCGGTTGAACGGCTGCGGTCGCCTTCGGCTGGTATTAAAAAACAAACACGCTCCGTTTAACCCGGCAATACATCAACGTCCTTATTCAAAGATAAGTCCGCTAAATACGTATTTTCAGCGCTTGAGTTACGTCTTACTTATAAGTAATTAAGAATAAGCCGTTGAAATTTGTTGTTGTTGTAGAAGTTAATTTTTCAACCAATAATTGACGGTTGGAAACAGCTCGTGAGTAATTAAAGAAATTAACAAACAGAAATAACTATGAGGATGTTTGTACGTTTACGTTAGGCCTGAAGCTAAGAACGCATTTTAATAGGTCTGTGTTATTGGATACATGGATACTGATGGCAATGGCTAGACAGATGAACGATTATTAATTATCATGTTTAACAGCTGTGAAACATAATATAAAAATATGTAAAATGGTGAGATAATGGATTTCCAGTATGTGATGAAGAAAACTAAATAATCAAGAATAAAATGAAATCTCTTATGTTTGTTTTCTGTGATGTGTCTTTATGTTATGTTTAGTATTTGCTAATAAAATATGTAGTATACAGTAATTAAGGAAAAAGATTTTGATGGAAGTTGACCTAATAATATAATTATTATTATGATTATCTTAAAAGCAGTTGTTACTTATTGTCTCTGGTCTAGAGCTCGAACTTTTCGAAGTGAGTTCCTGGCTACGGGCTCGCTTTTTTCTTAATCCATTGGATCGATATTTTCGATATGATTGCGCGAGAATTCAAATGCTGTATGTCCGATATATATAAGACGGACACATATTACATGCCAGTCGTAGTTAAAAAAATTAAATTTTTTTTAACTGCGACTGGCCGAATTCTTGTCTCAGAATCACGTACTCTAACTACTGAGCTAAACAGTCAAAATTGGTTAAAATATAATCGACTTGAATAATTTTAAAAGTGCTAGCCCGCAGCGTTTTCTGCTAGAACTTATAAATTGATTCGACACCTTGTATTTCATAGCATATCATGATAAGCTCTTTATGGAATAAGAAACCTACCAGCTAAAGAAAAAAATAATATTAGTATATCACTAAAGAAGAATAGTTAGCGATTGTCAAACTGATTAAAAAAGTATATTTCGGCGATTTCGTTTCGGTGGTTGTTGGAAATATAATGCGTCTCACCCCGATTAAAATTTCTCTTTTATACACAAAATCGAAAAAGCAAACAAAGATAATTAACAGTAAATAAAGAATCTAAAAATAGATTTGCTTTAGTACAATATATTTTTACAATGTATAGTTACAATATACTTTTTTAACAAATGAAATAACTGCAAAACATTTCTTAAAATATAGCTCAATATTCAAGTTACATATTTATATGAATTTAAAATAATTCTAAATAATTTATTTCATATAAATTGAAATTATTTTAATTATTTTATATAAATCAACATTATTTTTACATCATTTACCAATAGATGGTACTTTAAGACGTAAAGAATTAATTTTTGTTAATGAATAAAATAACTAAATTATGATATTAATTCTAATACGCCAATATAAACATACATATACGGTGCAACTTAGTTGAATTTTAAAAAAGCCTAGGATTTCTTTGATATTACTAGAATTCTTTTTGTCAAACCGACTCAACCAATAGTGCTTGTACTAGGGAAATATTGAGGTCAATAGTCCAACGGTAGAATTGTACCCTAGACTAGATTGCAATTCTCACAACAAATCCTTAACAACTGAGCTATCGTGCTGTGTTTTCATTATATGTAAATGTCAATGGCGTGTCACATAGAATCGGTATAATGATTTTCTAGGTATAAGACTGTTATTTTCCTTCAATATTTTAGTCAGTTAAAGTATGATCTGTTCTGTTTGTTTATCAGAATGTCGCGAGCCGAATAGAGCTATTTTTACTTTTCAAACTCATTCTAATAATACCATAGTTAGTAATTAGGCTATTTAGATTAGGCAATTGTCACGCGACATTTAATTGTAGTGAATAAAATTAAACTTTACACGTGAAATAACAAGAATTAAAATCGTAATTTGTCACAATTTGGGGTGAATGTTTTATACCAGTATACGTGTAATTCATAAGTTCCAGATAAAATCTAAAAATTCTTTAGCAACACCTTGAAAACATTGTTTTTTAAAATACTAGTTGTTACTTTTATTTGGAATGCATAGATAATAATTTATTTATAACTAATCTTTAAAAAAAACGTAGACACGATTATGTTTATTTTTGGCTAACTTAGCATAGAATAATTATTTTTATTATTAATTAATTATACTATGCTAAGGTAAGCCAAAATAAATAGTAGACTGGTGATCGTTAATTTAGGTGGTCTGGTATAAGTTTGCTACCTCTAATAAATAATCAATGACCAGTTAGGCATATTCCATTCGAGCATCGAGGCATTTGAGGATTTGCGGAGGAGATTAGCTACGTTTAGTCGGGTTCATTCTCGAGACACTTTTCTGCACCTTGCAAATGGGGCAGGGTGTAGAAACACTTGTCGTCGTCGTCGGCTCTGGCATTCGATGTAATTTCTCAGGAACTTTAAAGAACCAAGTTCAATCCATGGTGCTTGCACTTCTGAAATGGCCTTTTACAGTTTAATTACGGGTTTACAAGCACTTGTCGTGGAGGATAACGTTGTGAGGAAGCCTGTAAGCTTGAGATTATTTTCGAAAATCTACTATTCCAAGTAATCCTTTATGTGTCAGTGTTAATATTTGTGTGCAGATTTCAATCAGCTGAATGTGCCGGCTCATCCGGGGTAACACCACACTGGCAAAGGACCGACGCTAGGTACCTACTAGTTTTGTTATTGTGCTTCGTTTGGTATCTACGTGTTGAAAGCCGCAGGCCCAATCTGCTTCCTTCCCTCGCCCTCGCCCTATCCCTTTCTTCTCCTTCATCTATTTTTCCTTTCCGTAACTGCTTAAAATATTTTACATGAAATTTAAAAACTGAGCACCTGATAACACACAATCCTTCATGGTTTAGACTAGAACGTATTGTATTTAATTACTCGGTGATAAGACCTCATTTGCTGTTTGCTTTTTATTAAGAGAAATTACCTGTTAATTTTGCTCAGTTTTCTAGCAGATAGTCAAATTGCTGCAATTTAAATAACTAAATAAACATGCAAAATTGCGTAAATACATATAATATTTAATTGATAAATATTCAAATGCACCGTTCTTGAAATAACAAACGCGAAATGAAATAGTTTTTACTTTTATGTGAATTGTTTTATTCTATAGCATTTTATTCAAAATATATTATTGTGGAAGAGCTACGGCAATTGCTGGGTAGTTTTCTTCACAACATGAATGGTGAAAGTACACGATAAAAATTATACTGAGAAGTTGTGCTTTGCTTGAAACCAGAGGTATGCTTTCTTCACCTTTCAATTTTTATAATCCTTTACCCTTCTCAAAGTCTCGTAACATATCTGTAGTGGTTTTGTAAACGTCAGTGGTATTTTGTAATCATCAGGATTTGTTTATTGAAGGGAGGGAGGGATCAGAGGTGAACGAGCGAGTGGTCATTAGAAGATATCTTCTCTTGAGAAACATGTACGGTACTATTGCTTAGGATCTACTTCTATTTAGGGTTCGGTCTTTAGAGATTGTGCTAATGCCCTAGACGAGTCGGCCCGTTCATATAGTAGACTAAAATTGCCCCCAGATCTTCCTTACCATGAAGCGTTTTTGCTCGTTTGCACTGTTCTATAACAAGAAACCTATTAATTTTTTTATTGGTGTATCTTCAAGCTGTTGATTTTGCAAAATCGCACGTCCTGATTCGGGAATCGAACAGACCGCGAATGTTTAGCCGGACCGCCCGCATCGCCCACACACGGCTCCGCGACGCTATTGTTCAACAACGACAATTTTATGATTGATTCCTTTAGTGATGTGATGCGCTGATATCGATGATAATGTCAATTATAATGACGGACATTTCTTCCTAATTATGATATACATAATTGGTACATGACATACATATAAAAATAACTAGGAAAAATGGTAGGTTATTGTTTTAAGGTAGTTTTATCACGTATGACATAAAGATTGACGTCATTTAGTGAAGTTGATTAGATCGGCTGTAGTTATATGTGATTGCTACTTTGCAGCGTCTAATGATGTCAATGGCAGCGACTAGTGGCATTTCTTGGAGCTTTATTGCTATTTCATTTATACGTCAGTCTTAATACCTAATTTAATAAATTTAATAATATGTGTTTTTTTTTGTTCCATTCTTTTACATAATTGCTTATAATAATATTTTTTCAAGTAACATAAAAATAATTAAGAATATGTGCTCTTTGCAAACTAGGAGGAAAGAGTGAAATAAATTAACAAAAATTTTATTATTAATAATATTTATCGATGAAGTTCCTTTTGTGCTTATATCCACGCGAAAACACATAAACTACATCACTTATTCATACATTAAAGTGAAATGTCTCCTTTTTGTTGATGTCCAACTTTTCTTAATTTCAAATTATGTATAATATATAAAAAAGACAATCCTTTTTTGTTAATTTAATAAAATATTTTGATAATAATTGAATGCTGTCGATTTTGTAAATCATTAAAATAAAATATAAAAAACAAAAAAATTAATTTAATTTGCTTCTTGACATCAACACATCTATCTCATCATCATTGTAAATACCCTTATCCCGATCTTCAGTAACACGCTTTTAGTTTCTGCCAGTTCCTCAGATCGTCACTTCAGCTTCAGTATTACATACAAATTAGGTAAAGGCAAATTCATTTACCTTTTAGCCTAAATCAGTGTGAAATCCTAGTTTCGGAAACTTTTAGTGTGAGGCAATGTAAAACGCGTCTAATTGTATTGATATAAGTAATATTTGTATATCGACACTGCGCCTGCCCTGTTGTTCGACAATCGAAAATCAACGAAGCGGCACAGCACGACCCATTAACCGCTCGCTACACTTTTAACTCAGTAATTTATGTTTTGGGCTTCATTACGTCGCGGTTGGCTGTGTACGCTGAGTTTGGTAAAGCATTGAAACCAGATTCGTATTCAGCACCAGTAGCTCTTTATATGCAAATGTAGAGTTTATTTTCTTAGTGCTTAGAGCGTTGATCTTTTATTCGGCTATTCGATAATATCATCTGCTAAAAATATTTTTAGGAACGTTTGAATTTAAATATTAGTATTTTTAAGAAACGTAAATACATAACAGAAAAAAATACAATAACATAGAAGAGAATTATATCGCCATTATTATATCTTGATGATGACCTTTTTGATGACCCAAACGGCGCAGTTTACGTTTTTTGAGCCAAGCCTTGGGTTCAATCTCCGCATCAGGCTTAATTTTTGTACGACATAGGTACACGTATTTTTTCTGAGACTGGGTTTTTGTTACTGTTATTTGTGTGTTTATAACACGGTACAGGTAAACCTAGTGTGCGATCCAGCTTTCGATAATTCCAACAAAAAATATTGTATGGGATCAAAAATAAAAATTTATATATTTTATTGTTTATTTACATCTTCTTGTCTTATTTACCTTTTATAGTCATGCTTATAATATTTTTTGGAAACAGTTAAGTCTCTTACGAGTAAAAGTTCTTTATAAACATAAGTATACCGATTTTTATATACTTAAGATTATTGAAATCTACTTTATATCCGGGAACAATGTCATACGAATCACTTCAAACGTTAAAGCTTATATTATATGTGTTTTGATTCAATATATAAGATGACACACGTACAGATTCACGTTCTTTTTATTGGTCAAAACGTTCAGTAGATTGACAATATGTAATGTCGTTGGGTAAATTCCGAACTGCGACGAGGTTCGCTTGCGAATTAGCTTATTGATCACTCATACCCAACCTTGACGACTTCTTACAGGCTGTTTATAATATATAAATTAAGTTAAGCAGTGTCAGAAAACATACATAAATAAAGTAAAGGCTTTATGTTCATTTCTTCTTTTTTTATCCACGATTACCAATTCGTTTTGCCCAACAAAGTAATTATGGGTAAATCATCGTCATATACTAGAGATACCATGTTTTAACAGATGCATATTTTAACTATTTTCAATAATTATAAAAGGTAGCCTTAATTACTGGCTACAGATCTCCACATCTCGAGAATGTCTCATCATAATTAATTTTATAAAATAAAGCCAGACAAAACAGGTAATTTCTTAAAAGAGGTTTTGAGTTATAGTGTCGTATCGACTAATAAGAAGTAAATTATTTCGATTAAGCAATTGTATTCGATTTTGATTGAATTTTGAACCTAGTATTCTGGGTATAGAATTAAAGTATATTGAACAAAGAGTCAGGGAGCGTTTTATAAAATATTTATGATTTAAGTATAACGCGTTGAGCGAGAGGAATGGCGTGCCAAGGTAATTTTCAACTTAATTTGGTTAACAAAGTTCACAAATCAATATAAAATATGATTACGTAAATCAATAACAATTGTAACATTAAATCTGCAATGTTGTTATTCATTTCATTTTCAATTTAACACACCGTTTGCATACTTATCATTTGTTGTAGGGTGACCATGAGTTTGGATATTTCGAATAAGTATACGGATAAAGTCATTATTTGCACGACAAGTCTAGTTTATTTTCCAAGAACGCAAATTTTTAAGATTGGGTTTGGAAATAAGTGGTACTTTAAATAGTATTCTACAATTATGGCGTATTTCTATTAAAAATAGCGTATTCTGTATATAAAATATTATGTTATTTAAATTTAAACAGATTGTTATTTCTATACAAAATACGATTATTGTATGATTGATGAAAATAATGAATTAATGGAGAAATTCTCCAAATGATTCTGGACTTAGACGTCACGTATTAAATGTAATATTTAGGTACTAAGAGTGTGTACTTAATGGAGCTAAGAGGCTTAGTGGAAACTACCACTGGAGCCGACTAGAATCCGCGACCGTTATCTATAGAATCAATGGTTGCGGGATTGAGTCCCGCATCGGGATAAACAAATGTATGCCCTACAGATATTTATTCCGAGTTCTGGGTGTCCCGTCAATCGGTCTTGGACAAGCGTGTTGAGTCCACTCTCCAGTGTCTATTCCTCCGGAAATGGGGATACCCGTGCTTAGTAGAGGGTTTTTAATAGGCTGTGTAAAAACAAAGAAAAAGTTTGCGGACAGAAATAAAAAGCAATCGCAATCAAAGGACAAACTTCTTTGAATTTCATGTAGAGTTTTATTTGATTACCGTTTTCTTACATATCGTTTTCTTTTATATGTTCTGTATTTTATGGTATTGTTACCGGGCAGGTATAAACAATAGAACCAAAGAGATTTAACTAAAATTCCATAAGTACAAAATACAAAAAAAAGTATATAGTAATATTGTCATGTAGAACAATTTAATAAAATTTCGATAATATTTAAGCACAACAAAAATATCTTTTTGTAATATGTATCAATCTTTTCTTGCCTGACCTATACAAATAACCCAATTCCCACCATCTGGATGAGTGGCGATCCAATACGGTGAACTTCTCCCGAAACTTCTTTCCATGCACCACCACCCTGTTGAATCAGATACCTTGAGCGGTAGTTTCGAATCGATACGACAACGACACCTTCAAAACTCAAGCAAACACAAAGGCTATTCCTGTGGTGTAATGCATGTCTATGGGTGGCCGTCATTGCTTTCTATCAGGTGACAGGCTTGCACTTTTGCCCTACTATTCCATAAAAAAATATGAGACTAAAATATATTATTGAATGGGTCTGTAAAACAAACTTCAGAACTCTTTAAAGAATCTTTTAATGTTTTGAAAAGAAACTTCAGTTATTTGGGAACATAAATTTCCATTTTTGTACCTAAATACTATTTTTGTTTCAATTTTTTGGATATAAGAATGTTTAATTATTGTAATATATAATAAATATGTATTATATATTACAATAATTAAACACATTTATTTACGCGATATATACGATATTGTATATTTTTTGTTTTAAATTGTCTTATAACCGAAACTGTGTATCTTCTTAAAACAATAAAGAATCTTTAAAACTATATATCTTTCAAAATCCCACCTCCTGGACTCCTGTATATAACAAACGACACTTCGAGCTGCATAATTGCAACTGGTTGTCAACCGGCTGTAGCCATTGGACATTGTCAAATGGATTGGACTCGACTGACAGAGGAAATATCGGCTAAGAAGACAAATGAGTAATTTAATCTGTCCGATGAAGATTATTCATGTGTTTATTTCATAATATCTCTACTTCATTATCGACATCTTCTCGGTGTTTTCCTTAGTGGTAACGCTGGGCAGTTATAAGCAACCATAAAACCAAAAATATCTTGTTGTGCCGGGAACACAGCTATTCGTTGCTAGACTGTAATAATTTTGAGATGGTTATACCATCAACTTGGTGGTCAAAGTCATGATTGTCTTTCATCATAAAATACCGCGTTATGGTAAGTTTTACTGTAGAAAACAAAGACAACCGAAAAGTGTTTTTCACTTTTCGGTTGTCTTCCGTAGAGTCTACTATACCTGAAGATGCCTCGTGTTGGGGCGAAACACGTGTCATTTACAAGATGGAAAAGTGATAATATGTGTTTGGTGTTGTGTATAGTGGTTGGTGGGTGGAGAATTGATGGCCGATTTTCGGTAAGTTTTTGGTTTAAGTGCCAAATAAATCCACTTAACCCAACAGAAAAACACACATTGTTAATTTTCTGTTATTGTTTTGCTTGTCGCGGATCTTAGCTAAGTAAAACTTTTGACTGTCCATATACAGATGATAATCTATTATCTATATATATATATATATATATATATATATATATATATATATATATATATATATATATATATATATATATATTCGTAATTTTTATCCACGCATCTTCTCTTTGTACAACCACATTTGCTACATTCAGCGATAGGTACCTGATGTAATATTGGAATCTTCAAGAAACAAGCCTAGATATTTTTCAAAGACCGGCAACACTTCTGCACCGTTCGGTGTTTTAAATGTCGCGGTGTTGATTGCTTTTCATCAGGCGACGCGTTTAATTGTTTTCCTTATCTTTTAAAATACCCACAAGAGTATATCTATAGTAAAGAGTAAGCAAGTACTCAAGGGTAAGCGAGTACCTACTATAAGTATTTACTATGTCTTAACAAGCTGTCTATAATATTGATTAACGTTTTTAGTACTCAACTTTTAAAAATAAGTAAGTAAATATATTATTTGAGAGATACATTTTGAGGCGTATCTTGTGTTGGAAAATGATCGATGGCGTACACTTTACAACCACGAGCTATGTGAGCTGTACAATGAGCCGAACGTCATCAAAACCATTAAGATTGGGCGCCTTTGATGGGCTGGGCACGTGGTACGAATGGACAAAGCTAGAGTACCCAAACGCCTTCTCGACGGCAAACCAGATAGATGGTCATAGAAGCCGCGGAAGGCCTAGCTCAGATGGCTAGATGGAGTCGGGGAAGACTTAAAGGCAATCGGTGTGAAAAGCTAAACGAAGATCCGACTGGAAAAAATTGCTGGACCAGGCTAAGGCCCACCCGCAGCTGTAATGCCTTGATAATGATGATAAGTAAATATATACGTATAATTTGGAAAATATTTTTATTAAGTGCGCACACACGTGTTAAAATGAACTTCATTGCTAGAATATTTGTAGTAAGGCTACCATAAGGCTTTGATAGATTGACAATAATATGTATATCCAGAAAATTTTTAACCAACTGCGTACTCTAAACGTACTTTAAAATATTATCTTATGAATATGTATAATAATATAATTAAAATGTTACCTCGTAATGAGGCCAATGTCATGGTATATATGGTTGAATGATTATTTTTACTAAAACATTTTTACCTTTTAAAATATTTGAATATTTTAAGTAGCTTTCTTTAAAAACGCGGTATTAAAGGACAAATAATCTGTAGTAATATAATTATATTTAATTGAAAAGTCGCCCTTTTTAAAAGCTTTAAAGGGTTTTTTACACACAGTTTATCCCGGATTAGTGGCTTTTAGAGATTGCGAAAGCACACTTATCTCCACTAATTCCTCTGAATATAACTGTTTTTACTTAAGGTGCTAACGGTACTTCAAATGGACACTTTTAATAATACATTTAAACCTCATAAATAAATTGACAGTATAAAAGTTGTCTCATTGTAGATATATTTCAGTGCTTATATGGTTTTTGACTACTTAATTGTCTCAGTGGTGGAGCTACCACTTTTTGTGTCTATGGCAGGTTCGATTCCCGCATCGGAAAAAATATAATATCTATGATCTAAAGATATTTATAGTTGTGTATTTAAGTAATACTTGATAGATAGATAGATCACTTGTTTATTCAAGGTACAATACAAACAGCATCAAAAGTAACAATACAAATTACATCAAAAATAACAATCAAAAATAAAAAGGAAGCTAAAAACTAGAGTAACGTACTACACTTCGGAATAACTTAACATTAATGTTCCAAAGAATAGGCTTAAGCTTTAATGCTGTAGTTGGTTAACTACATGGCTGGTCATTCTGCCCTCACCTGTTATATTGTGCGTTCCACAAAAAATACAAAATATATCTAGGTATTTCTAAAGAAATGACTTAATTTTTTATTAGTTAATGAAGGTATTAGGTAGTGCTACAGATATAATGGATAATATTTAACAAAAAACAAATAAATAAATATAATGATAAAAGATAATTACAGCAAGGTTAGTCAAGGTTAGTTTATCACCATTACAATGAAACTACGAAGTAGTTGGATTAAAACCAGGGAGAACTTTTTCTTAATAAAGTAAAATGTTCTTATAATGTTAACGAAAAGTGTGTATCGAAGTTAGGAGACGGATTGTGGGTGGAATATCGTTTCATTTCGTGTATATATGTATGTATTTTCATACATTTAATGTAAAAAATAATTATTATTTGATTTTGTAGTTATACCTACTTATCAACTAATTCAAAAGTTCAGAGAATGCTTAAAAAAGAGAATGCCTATCGGCATTACACATGTTCTTTACAGTTGTCTTTCGTAGTCTACTATACCTGAGGATGAATCTTGTCGAGACGAAGCGCTTGGTGTTTGTGGTGAAAAGTGGTATCTTGTGTTTGACGTTGTCAACGTTAGTGACCCTGGCGAAGTGTTGGAGGACTTGCTGATGGCCGTTTCGCTACACATTAGTACAGAAAATTATTATACTTTCAATTTTCTGTACACTTCTTCACAAACACAATATTATTTTTCTGTTTTGTATTTGCGGATCTTAGCAAAGTAGCGAACATATAGATTTATTTTGCATCTGAAGGCCCCTTCGATTCCTCCTTGACAAGTGTAGAATATCTATTCTTCCAAAAATAGGGAGGCCTGTGTCCAGTAGTGGGGCGTAGGGTACCTATACGTGTTTCTATCACGTATAGGGTACCTATACCTATACGTGGTAGAAAACTTTTGTAGTCCTCTTAAAAAGGCACAATATACATATTTATTTCATATCACGCCACTTATACTGATAATATAAAACTAATAATAATATAAGATTATGGAAATGAAATAAAACACACACTTCACTGATGTAAGATTGCGGGAAAAGTTCAACCTCACTTTAATTTATAAATCTTATTAGAATTATTTTTATATGGGCATACACTGTTTATAATGTGGCCAGTATTGATTTTGTGTAAAAGGACACATCGTGCATTACGAGAGAGTATCTATAAAGTTTTTTACATATTTGGTGTCAAGAGTGTGTAGAGATTAATTTTGGCATTGGGCTTTTTAGATTCATTAAAATGGAAATATATCGAGCAATAAATAATTTCAATGATTATGGAATTGGATATTAGCTGTTCATAACACTTGCTTATAAATTTAGGTCAATCGTGGAATCCTACAAGCGCACTAAAACAAACGGCCAGACTAAGATAATTAGATAACGAGGCACTAAACAAAGACGGCGTACAGATATTCAAATGAAGTCACGTTTCTGCCCGCTCCCCACGGGCGCTGGCGTGATAATACCCGATACTATCGCCTTTAATCTCGTTAGGAAGCGTGTGTAATGAAGTGTTCCCTGTTTGCTCGGTATTTGATCGTTTCCACTATAAATCGGCGCTTACACAAGTAGATAAGATTTATTTTCAATTCGAGTAAGATATACATTAGTACATTTTCTTCCTTCTTCTTTCGTTGGATGTCGTACGATGTCATTATAGAAGTAAATATCAGTAGATGAGCAGCTATATATATATATATATATATATATATATATATATATATATATATATATATATATATATATATATATATATATATATATATATATATTCGCTCAATGAGTGGACGTTTTGATTGAGCCATCGCCCATTTCCATCTGTATGTACTGTAAATGATGTTCCTACGTGTGTTACTGTAGAAGAAAATAAATTTGTCTATCTATCTACCTCGCATCTAAATACTGGAACAATCTGCCGCTCCCTATGAAGAGATTACAAGCTATCGAAACCTTTAAAATAAAATATAAACTACTCCTAATTTATAATTAAATAAGCAGTAGGTATTTAGCGGCAAAGTCTTGTATTTTATTTTATTTATTTTTACTTTTACCGAAAAAAGTATTTTTTTTTCTATTATTATTTTCTTATATATTACGCTTTTATTTTAATTTTATTATAGTCTCATTTATATATTATATATAATATGAAGTATTAGTATCATATACTATAATAAAGTACCCACGTATGAGTGACTTAATGGGTCTCACTGAAAATTAGCGCTTGACGATCTATCCACATAGATCGTTACGGCCCGTACTGAATGAGAGCTTTTTAATGACGTCACACTACGGATATATTATATTGTTTACACAGGCGTATTATTATTTTTCTCGTTCTTCTTTCAAATTACTGCGTAATTTGCTCATTAGTCTCACTAATAATGATTCATTTACTTATCCAAGTGTCCATGCTCGATAGAAGGATTGGTAGCTATCAGTATCTTAGCACTTTGTATCGTTGTCACTTGATTCAGTGTTTAGAGAGACTCTAAAACCAGGATATTTCAGTTGGAACTAATTTTAATTTCATAATCATCACCTGGCGACAGTTCATTCTTGGACATGGACCTTCTTTAAAGCGCGTCACCTAGTCCGAATTTGGGATTCAGTTTCTTGCAGCCGCCCTGCACGGATCGTCGCTTCCTCTGCCCGAGTTCTACACTATGTTTGGTATACTCCATCAATCGAGTACTATTACGGTTGTAAAGGTTTTTCGATAAACGTGAACATTTAAGTTTTCTAACTTAAAGAGCTACATACATATGTCATTGATTTTAGTTCTCCGGCGGATTTCTTCATTTCAAATTATATCTACGAGAGTAAGTCTGAATATAGCCCTCTTCATAGTGTGAGCACTTAAAGAATGAGCATATTTGAGTGTACAGATCAGAATAACACTCATTATCCACGTTGCGGTATCCTTAAATGAATTTAAAAAATTTAGGAAAAAAATTAATGATCATCTTCTTGAATTAAATTTTTAAAATTGCTTGTATTTGTCAGAATTTCGGAAGCTTATTTAGCAATAACATTAAAATGAGTTTATTATCTTATTTTATACATATATCTATCTGCCACTAATAAATGCTTAATTAAAAACCTACTGCAAGTTTTTTTTTATTAATTGTCATTATTATCTTCATTATCCTGTTGTTTTTCTTTTTGTTAAATATCAGATGCTTTCAATTTACAATCTTATAGTATATTAAGTAATTCGGTAAATTTGATTTATTTTAGATTATATAAACTTTGAATGTACACTAACCAAAATATAATAAATAATTATTTAAAATGATTATTTAAGTTAACTAAATTTATATATTACGTTTTTATTCTCGTAAACCTACCTATTGGTTAACTGTATATTTGGTGTTTATAAATTATTATAAAATTATTACCAACACAAATAGTGTTTAAAATAATAAAAAATAAAAAAATAAATAAAAAATGTGTTTAAAATAATAAATAATTAATTTGCAAATCAAATAAAAGTCGAATTTCGGCTTCAGCAAATATTACACTGGAATATTCAGCCATAATCGACATTCGGCGAAACCTATATTAAATAATTCAAAACAACATGCAACTACTTAATTAGTTATTTTAACTTTTTTATGATATTATCTTCTTACAATTAATGTAACTGTCAATAAAACTGTCAAGTACGTGTTTAAAAAAGTAATTAATTTAAAATAAAACTACAAAATCAATCATTGTACTTGTGGTGATTTCAAAAGCATATAATGTTTAATTAAAAAATCAAAGTATTTACCAAACACAGCACAGTTTAGTTTATAACGACGTTAAATTTGCGTGAAATTTAATTCTTATCGCATTTCATTAAATGTTAGTTTCGTAACATACAAACGGTCGATAGGCAAAGGCAACAATTACTTTATTACTAATAAAAAATAATTACAAATTCCTGTCTGATATAGAAGCAATTATAATATGCAATAAATTATTTTCTATTCGTTAGACATTTTTATATAATGACATTAAGCTAATAAAATTTTGTAGTTAATTAAAAAGTATTACTTCGTTCTTGGACGCAGAAATCCACGGTACAGAACCGAGTGAGCTAAAAAAAAAGAAAAATATCAACGTACGTTAACCTACCCAATAGCGCCTTAATTGAATCAAAGCCGACGAAATTTAAAAGCACATCTACCCTGAACGATAAAGACAAATTTAACCCAACACGACATCTGGCTGCTTGAAAATCACTGGTACCAAATATTAACCGCCCACTACGAAAGCATTCCAAATTCAAATTCCTCCTTCCTTTACCAGGCTGCCAATCACAACATAGTTATTCAAATAAAGAATGTAGATCGGCGTTTAGTTACCGCCCATTAAATTTGACCAGCCAATCCCAGAGCAGGCGTCCATGTTCCTACTTTTTTTTCCCGCGCGACGGGCGTAAAGGCTGCTTTGCGAGCTCATTCGACCGCGCGCCTTCTCGGCGTTCGTATCGCGCGTTCGCGACACGAAAATGGATTGTGTGTGTAACATGTGCTTCTGATTTGGTGTTGATGATTTGTGACGGTACTGTTGTGTGCAAAAGCATGATGCCTCTCGCACCGACCCCTGTGGTGGCGGTGCCATCGAAGCCGAAGATCGGATTTAGTATAGACAGTATTGTTGGTGGTTCCGAAAGACCTAAGCAAGCTTCGCCGCCTCTAGCGAGTCCTGGTTCACCATCTCCCATCGCGTCACCACGTAGTCCATCTCCAAGACCTCTATTACGACCCAGCGCTTTACCTGCCGTTTTTCCGACGCCTGAGTTAAAGAGGCTACCGTATTTGGACGCTCAAAGTCACCATCACCAGTTCTTAGCTCACTTCCAAGGGGCGGCTTTAGCAGCAGCGTTAGCTCATCAGCAGCAAGGATTTGGAGCCCCTCTTCCACCCCATCCACCCCCACACCCCGCGGCTCCAGTACCCAGAGAATCATACCAGTTGTATCCATGGTTGATAAACAGACACGGGAGGATATTTCCACACAGGTTTCCTGGAGGTAAGAAAATGATTTTTATATAATACATTATGCTTAAGATTGGTTAGAAACTTATGAGAGAAAAATTCAATTTTTAGACTCGATTTTATGAAGTTATTTAAAAACGAACATCGCAATTGCAATTGGAAAATTAAGATTATTTAAACTAATATTTAGTTTATAACGTATTAATCCTAGTTTATAACTAAACATTTGTTTAAATAATTTAATTTTTAAAAGGTGCTTAAATATTGGAATTTTTGGAGGCATAAGATACCTTACATAATAGAAATATATTGAACCAAATAACCGTTAAACGTCGCCATATTACAAGCACTCGACTATAATAATTTATGCGCGCTGTATTTGAATAATTAAAACTAATTTTGTATTCGTCATTTAGTCATTTAGCTTGTAACAATGTAAATTTTATAAGAATACTCTTGACGTTAATATGTCCAATAAAATATTTTCCAAGATTTAAGAAGGAAAATGCCGGCGGAAAGTAATAGCGAACAGAGTTGAATGTGTTGTCTATTTTATGACCTTATTTTAATTTAGATAAATAAATATTTGCTATCCGTATTATTTTGAAAATTCACTATTTTTTATAGATCAAGAATATCTTTTTCCTGCATTAGTCAAATTGGAATTTTACATACAAATCGAACCAATGGTCTGCGTTTGAGTTCCTTTTGTGTCCCTTTATTTTGAGACTAAAACTGTATTATGTTATTATATTGAAGAACCAAGCACAAAAAATAAAACATTTAATATTAATTTATCTTAAATGTGGCTTATCTATTGAACACTTTTTTTATTCGTCTCTGCCATCTCGATGATTGTTATCCGCAATATTGGACGCCATATATTATTACCTGTGTGACCTTTTCATGTGTTTTTGTCATTCTATGTGGGCTTTCCTGAAAAAAAAAACAGTGATAGGTTTTCCGTTAACGTACTATACCAGTTCGTTTTGAAGTTAACAAGAGAACATGTTGCCGTGACCACTTCTATACAGAGAGTCAGTAAAGCAATCGGGATAGTGAACCGAGGCTTGAAGCGTTGACCTTTTACGGCGGATAAGGCTTTTTGTCCACCCTCCTCTTCACATCTAAGCTTGAGTTGGGGCCGGTATCGCCAGTGCTTATATATTGTACACATCACAAAACATTTTTCTACCATATACTGTGAATGACGTTAAAATCCAATAAAAATATTTAAAAAGAATTATCTTTAGGCTATAGGTAGGTACCGTAGTGATATATTCATAAATGTATCATTAATGTATTAAAACCTTTTATATTATATTACTTTTTTTACACTCGTAATATTCAAATTTAAAATTAAAAATAAATAATATATTATAAAACAAAATGAAAAACATTATAAAACAAAATGAAGTTCGACTGACGTTGTTTTTTGATAGACATGTCACCCATCCGGCACAAAACATTGAAAATATAATATATTTATTGAGATTTAAAATGTAAAATGAAGAGTGTTAATAAAGTATAAGATATTATATAAATGAACAATGAAACGCAAGAATAAATTAATATCATTTTGAAGACTTTTATTTAAAGAAAAGATCCCGGGTGTCGCCGTAAGTGTTCTGATGCGGGAAAAGAATCCAGGATCCAAGTTCTAAAGGCGGCTCCCGGTTTACGATATACGGGTCGTTAGTAATTAACTATTAAACTTTATGAATGCGTTACGTTAGAAGTTTATATCAATTGCCGCCGTTCTTAAAGCTTCGTTAAAGCTCGCTCCTTTTCGTGAGCTTATTTTTTTAATGATAAATATGTGTTTGTCTATTTGAATTATTTTATGAAAAAGGATTAATCGAGAGAATAAGAGATAAAATATATTATCATGCTTACCTGACATATTTTTGTTTTTCCTTGTTTTCACTCAATGTCCATAAAAGTCACTACACTGTACACACGCACTGTTATTAAGTTACCTCGTATCGTTTAAGAAGGTTAGAAATTTTTCAAAACATTTGAAAGTATTTGTTAGAAAAAAAAAATATTGTTATTTTCCATATATAGATATCCATAGTATGAGTACAACCGTATATTTAAATATTTTACAATGTAAGAGTACCTATGTACGCAAGTATATTAAACATAAAAGTTTGAAAATCTTTTTAGTTGCAAGTAGGGAATTTCCGCCAGGCGTCGTTTCAATCGGCTTAAAAAAAAGTCTTATTTTATTTTCATATTATTTCCTAAAAGATAAAAATGTATCTTAGTGTCTAAAAGCGTATTTAAACACCAAAAGAGCTAGACCGTAAAAAACGTTGCTAATTATGCAAACGTCCATTTTTTGTATAAGTAATTTGTACTTAGCATTGTAATTACATTTACATACAAGTCTTTGTTCACTCCATAATTAACAGACGCAGTGGAAACACTTTTTGATTTTTTGTTCAATCAAAAGTTATAACTATAATTTGCAATGTAGAGAGTCTATTGTAATAAATTTTAGTATTATATAACATAAACATGTATTAAAGCTGATTAACATATTTGTAAATTTTCGTAGCTTTTATTTTTGAATGTAAATGAATTTTTCTTAGCCGGTCTGTTATGGTAAGTTTAGACATTTTTTTTTTAGAATCCCAGAAACTTCAATTCTATAGAATATGATGTTACCCTAGCACGTACGATCACAACGATTTCTTAGGTGTAATACCAAAAGTTTAAACTATTAAGAAGATATATGTATACAAGTCAGTTCAAAGTCTCTCTTATCAAATTTAAAACTGTAATGGAATTCTATCGAGTTATTTTAAATTTTCCTTCAATTCGTCTTGGACAAGCGTGGTGGGTTATATTTGTTCCTCTAAAAATGGGGAGGTCCCGTATTCAGCAGTGGGACATATACAAAGTTATGGAATGTAAAAATAACATGCGGTACAAGATAATTGAATATCATGTTCTTTTGCTTTACTTATAGACTCAGAAATGTAGCACGCGCTTAAAGTCTCAAAACTATAAAAAAAATTAGTCAATAGGAGTACATGAAATTAATCAATACGAATGAACAGCTGCTGTGTTTTAAGTATTTTATATATCACATAATGTTTAAAAAGTTGTGCCCTATAGTTTTTTTTTCGCATTTGTAATGCTGAATTATTAGTAAGTATATTTGAAATTATATACAATAACTCTATGTCACCACTATCTAATAAATAAATTTTTTACATAACATTAAAAATATAACGTGTCATGTTGTGAAATCAAATAACAATTATAATTGTCTACGCTTATACACTGTCGCTCATCTCGCTATCAGTTTAGAGAAAGACAAGTTAACAGAACTGTAGTTTCTCACAAAAGTATGGTAGCTTATCTGAAAACAAGACGACATTAAGATAAAGCTCGCTATCTACGGACACATTTGAGAGATTGTTGTCGGTTTTGTAAAAAAGAAAGCACTGTAACTCTTCGATGGAACGAAGTTTTCATTTTTACGTGTTTTATTTTTTGTTCAAGTTTATTTGTTATATCTCTTGGATAATTTTTTGGTAAACATCCAATTATTGTTTGTATAAGAGCTCAGAGATTAAGTTAATGCTTTTAGAGTGAATAGCTGCGCGTTTGACACCCGTATCGGTATAAATACGTGCATGGACTACAAGTATTTATTGTATGTTTAGTTGACTGATCAATCGTCCTTAGAAACGCATGGTGGGTTAATATTCATTGCTCGAATGCTCGAAATGGGGAAGCCCGATGGCAGCAGGAAGATATAGGATCTAAAGGTTTAGAACAGAATAACAACGTGGACCTGCAATTATAATGAACAAGTGAAAAGCTGTGAAGAATTAAGAAACGAGCCACTTGCTTCGTGTTGTGTGTTTAATAATTAAATCATTAAGAGAGTTGTGAAGAAGTTTTCTGGTGGAAATGATTTAAAACAGACAAATATCCCATGGAGAATCAAAGACAAAGTATATCTTTGTCTTTGGTTCTCGTGGTATTCTTTCGAGTTACCAAACAGAAGTGGCAATGGGCTGGTCACGTTTGTCGGAGAAGTGAGAATCATGGAAGAAGACGTGTACTAGAGTGGAGATTGCGTTGTGCAATTGTATCTTGTGATGGCGCTTAGGGGATGGAGCGATTATCATCTCGCTTGACACAAATCAGAATTTAATAAAGTTTCAATATTCGATAAAGCCAGTATTTGATAAAGTCAAAACCTACCAGCATTAACATATTCGAATCTAATCGACACAATATAATGATCAAATCAATTTTGCGTTTAAAGACGCTTTTATGCATTATGTTGTTTAAGTTACACATTAAACTCACACACACACAGGATAAATAATTCGCAAATTGTTTTTTACAACAAAGATTAACATTTTTGATGGGAGAGGTAGGAAGACAAGCAAGCAACTTACCTAATGATAAGCAATGGACATTTGCAATGCCATGCATTCACTACGAAGAAGGAAGTAATGGTAATATAAAAAAGAACGGAGCGGGAGAGGAACGGGGCCTTCATATCTCTACGCATATCATAAAAAACGTAATAACACAAAAGATCTATATTCTATTCTATAGTTCAGTATCTATTTTGCTGTGTATGCTTCCATCAAATTTATTTATTTTCCTGGCCAAGTTTTTAGAAAAGGCCAGGTCAAGGGTACCCTTAACCGGTGAACTTGCATGAAGGGAGTGATAACTGTGGAGGAAGCAAGGAATGTGTGCCGAAATGGTAATAGATGGAGATCTGTGGTCTCTGTCTACTCCTACGGGAAATAGTCGTGATGATATGTATGTATAATTTAAAGTAGAGTAAAGAATATGGAACAAATATGTATGTCTTCGAGTTAACGAACTGAATAGGCTGGTCGAATTTGACAGAGAACTGACTCGGCAAACGTAGTGTGAGACACCCCCGGTTGGATGCAGTAATGATATAGACATGCGACTAGATGCGTGTAACCGAAAATAGGAGTAGATGACGCGCATAAAAATTATATATTTTTTTAGAAGAATAGCAATGTTTTTAATATTAACTAGAATTCTTATTAACTATTTCAACTAAGCTAATAATACTTGAGCTAGGATATGCTTCACATCAATAGTTCAATGGAGGATATAAACTTACGATGAATCATTAACCCGATCCCTACCAACTGGACTATTGTTGCTATACATAATAAAAAATCTAAGAAAAATATAGAAAATAGAGTTAAAAGGCTCCTCCTGCATCAATGACAGCAGATTAAAGCAATCGATCCATTTAAAAATATAGGCTGTTCAAAATATTTTTAATTCATGTTATTTTTACGTTATCTGTTTCCAGTTTTGTTTATTTTACGCACAATGTCGTCAATCTAATTAAAAAGTTATTTTGAAGTTTTATCACTTTGACTTGTGACCTGTTCTGAGTCCTATTTCATAATTACTCTTCGATGTTGCGCCGATACCCCCTCGACCCGGGTACATTGTAACTATCGCCCCATTAGTCGTAATTATACCACTGATAACTTAATTATAAAGATAATGGTGCCACATCGGTACATACAGTGACAAATAAATTTAATTGAAATGTCTGTGCAAGTGTGTTACAATATTTGTATTCCTCTTTTATCGTACAACCGACCTTATTGGCTAAGTGGCGCATTCGCAATGGTCGCGGGTTTGATTTTCACATCGGCATAAATATGTATTATAGCTTGTTCGGTGGCACATGTAGGTTTTCAACCGTAACTATCAAACAAAGAATATTCGACTGTATGTTTATTTTTTTTTATGGAATGGGAAGGTAAACGAGCAGAATTGTCACCTGTTGGAAAGCAATCAACGCCGCCCATAGACATCCGCATACCATAGGCATTGTAGAAGCGTTGCTGGCTTTTAAGGAAAGTGTAAGTCTGTTTTTGAAGGTTCCAATGTCGTATCGGTTCAGAAACACTGCTGGAGGTAGCTGGTTCCAGAGGCTAGTCGTGCGTGGAAAGAAGTTTCTTGAAAAATGGATGATGTACGTACCGCATGTTATTTGTTAATACGTCGAATATTTCTCGTTTGAAAGTAGTAGTTATTGTTCATTTTTTGCGAAGTGGGGAGACATCTTACCCAACTGTGGGAGCTATTTGGGTTCTAACAAAAAATTTGTCTCGATCATATTAAAAAGTATGTCTCGTGATGGAGCGACTTGCGACAGCGTCAATAAGCATTTTAGTGCTTCCAACCAGATTTCTGAAATAGACTATTCAAGTTTTTGTACTTTTGTGGGGCCTTGACGTCAAATAAGGCCCTTTAATTTCATCTTGTAGGTGTCCTACCAGACTATTATCGGATCCATTAATACCCATAGATAGACCGCAGTAGGACTTAACTAATAAAATCCAATCTGCGACCCAAAATCCTCCCATCAAGCGTGTCTATACTTCATTGCGGCGAAACCAAACAAAACTTTAAAGAAAACCAATATTTGCCTGTATTGATTATGATAAAAGCGATACGATGATGACGACAAAATTAAAATGCTTACTAACCCAGCACATTATTTAGTTAGATAAATCTTACTTTGTATAGCACTACATACAGTCTTAGGTTTTTTTATGGAAAAATAAGATGAGGAGAGGAGAGAGAAGAAAAAGAGAAAATAGATATGAAAATATCTATCCATTTCTCTGTTGGCCTAAATTAAAATTAATATAAAGTTATAATTTTAAAATTAATTGTCAGAAAAGCAGAAATATTTCGGTCGAGAATATAATATTTATATTTGTAATGGACGAAGTAGGAGGTGGTCCATAGTCATGTAATAAACTTCCTCAGTTAATTATAATAATGTGGCTTACAAATCTAACTAATTTTATAGTTATTTATGATTGTTTCTATCTAATAATGATTTTTATGACATATTTTGTTCTAGAGTTTATAACGCTCGACTTTTTGTTCTCGTGTTCCCTTTGTGGAGTATTTGGGAATATGAATATAGGTAATAATGGAGTTTTAATTTTGAACATTATCTATATGTGACATTACTTCATACAACTTACATATTTTATACTCCACGAACATCAATACACACATACACAAACATATATTTATCGAATGATTACACTTATCTACTTATAGTAAACATATAGCACGTTTTTAATGAAATTACAAGCAGTCGAATAAAGCATTTATCATCACAAAATTAGCTATATTTTTCTATTATGAATAATATAAATTTATAAGATGTAGATAGAACTAATCTATAATTGGTGAAGAATATGTTAATATTATGCCTTTTGGCTAGATGCAGAAACTGGATGCGTGAAGATCGGGATAGGTGGCACTTAGGGGAAGCCTATATGTCCAGCAGTGGACTGCCGCAGGATGTTGGTTGATTGATTGATGTTAATGTTAAATCACAATGATATTTTCAGTATATGTTATATATTTCACTAAATAAATATGTAAATAATAGAATGTTAGGAGACGCCTCTACGTCTCTTCGCTTCAGTTTTCGATCTCTTATATTTCTGCAGCGAAGAGGTAAAGAATAATAAGTTCACTACATTTAAAAACGTTTTATTATGATTTTGGGTTGCTATTGGTAATTGTTTTTAATTTACTCAAAATAAAATAGTAATCAGTCACTTGTCAACTGAGAGGTAAATCGTTTTTTTATATACTTTAAGTGTATAACTAACTCAATACTAGCGATGGATAACAAGATGGATAGAAGTATAAATAAATATGTATATTAGCAAAATCAGGATGCAATACTTAACAAGTTCTGAGTTTAGCTTTATCAAAAATTCCGCTCGTCGCTGAAATGCTCGTCATGAAAATTTTTTGATTTGGCGCTTGTTATTCTTTACATCTCGGCTACAGATTTTATGTATTCTGCGGAGGAACAGATAGAGCAATAATGACAAAGTGATAGCGGCTGGTGATAGGAAGTAATTTTTGCTGTAACATATCTGGCATTGCATTCAATAATCCGCTAGCCTTGGTCCGCTAGGCTTGCCTCCAGTGATGTCAATTTAGTCCTGGACGCTGAATTGTTAATAATATTATCTGGAAGTATAAATAGAATGTAGAATATCTGAAACATTATACATTGTTGAATGACATATGATGCAGGGTTTGCTTATTTACGTATGTTTATTAAAATTCAAAAGTAATTTTGAATTTGGAAGAGAAAATTTCAAAACAATAAAAATCAATAGTATAACTAGCATTTTGTTTAAGATTAAGTTTTTTTAAAATTAAGTTTTTTTTAATAATACTAAAATAACAAAAAGGAGTGCGATGACAAGCACCATTCAAATCAAAATTAAATTATTAGTATTAATCAAAATTATATACGTAATGTATAGTGACTGCTTACAAAGAAAATATTCGGCAAATAACATCCCTGGAATGTCATTCATCCCCAACTCCACTTACAATTGACTGTTACCCCTCACAAACTAACAATGTTATTTTATGAACCCGCCACACATAAAAACTGTCCAAATTTAATTAAACCGGCTTAACGCGCTCTTTCAGTGGCGTGAAAAAAATAGGCGTTATACAAAAGTAATATGTAGGCGCAGTGACAAAGAACCTTTGTCATGAGGCGGGGAGAAACGCCCGCGATTATCAAGCGACTTCATTGTTGTTCGAATTTTGATTATTTCAATACGCCAAGAGCAGTGATGTCGATGTTAAGTCGTATCGGTGTTTTTATTAATAACTTAACTTATATAAATTTAGTTTTTAAACGGTTAAAGTGATCAGCCCGCACGTAGTTGAGTGAAACAACTCACGTTGTATTTAATATAATATATTATTAAACTCATTAACGTTTCGCCAAAAAGAATAAATCGGCGGCGTATTATTCATTCCGCTAATTAAAGAAGTATATTATTATAATGGTCATGTGTGATGTCATCTTCAATTAATACTTTGAATATAATGTAATTATTATTGTAATCATTTTAATTAATTCATTCAATGGACGTTTTGTCTAGTTTAACGTTTAAAGATGTAATTACCTCGTCGTAGTATAATTATTATACTATAACGAAACGTGAACACTGACAGTCTGTCTGCTTCACAAGTTCAGAGTCGCTCGGAGAGAATTATGCTCAGAGCTGATATTAAATCGATATGATTCGCAATCAAGAAATCTGCCATAGAACCAAAGTCACTGAAAGTCTCTCGATTTAGCAAACTAAAGTGGCAATGGACTGGTTACGATTGTCGAAGATTCGACAATCGCTGGAGCAGACGAGTGCTGGAGTGGAGACCGCGTCTTGGTAAACGTAGTTGGAGAAACCCCCCAGTTAAATGGTGCGGCGATCTGCGCAGGGCGGCTGGCAGAAACTGGATGCGTGAAACCGAAGGTCGGGCTAGGTGGCGCTTCTTGGGGGAGGCCTATGTCCAGCAGTAAACTGTCGCAGGCTGTTGATGATGATGATGACTATAATGATTATTAATGGATGCTTCTACATATGAACTAGCATTTAATAGGGAAGTAAGTACACGTTTATGATACATTATGTTACGTATTAAATCATAATTATGAACAATTGTTTATTATGACGGCCATATGTATGATTTCATCCTTATTAAGACACATTGAAGTGTTCAAGTCAGCTCAAGTGTCTTATGACTCATTTTTTACATTTAGATGATAATTTATTTTGAGTAACAACGATAACGCTAAAGAATTTTTTTTATTGAGAGAAAAAACAAAACATAATCTTATTATAAGCATTATAGAATAGAGCTCATGCTATTCCAGTGCTGTTCAAAAACTTTATATGCTTTATTTTCGACCATATTTTGGTTTAATTATAATGCATAAGACAAAATATAACATAAAGCAGTTTTATCTTAACAATAAATAATTTATACTAACATATAAATTGTTTCTTGACCTAAACTAGAAAAAATTGTAACCATAGTGGTAGTCACGTGGCTCTTTGGCCAATTGGCTGCTTTTATTAATGAATGAGAGATTGATGTTGATTTCGATGACGTAAATTTCTTTAGTTACATTTAGAGCAGAATAAAATAATTTACGATTTGTTGTCATGACCGCCGTTTATCGATAACTGCATCACATCACTACTCATTCACTCAACTCGTTAAACATGTTGGAAGCTGCTAACGTCACATCTTTGGTTATGCGCTCTTTTTGCTTAATTGCTCCGATTGTTACCGGATGCTTTTTTAATAACTCAAAAAAGTATTTATAATTTATAATTGTATGTAATTCGAGACTACTTTGTTGTTGACTGATGCTTAACTGGCTCACAACGGAACTATTTATCGTTGTGTTGGCAGTCCACCCGCCATCTTGAGAGGAGTAGTTAGTACCTAGTGATTTACGTTTTGGCCTCATGAGGAATGGGAGGAAATTATGATTAATTGCTGTTCTGTAATTACAGGGAACTCTGTTTAAATACTCGAGGCATTTAAACGAGATGTTTGCTTTCGTGCATATAATTATTAAGGGCCATGTTTGATAATTATAGGTTGAGGCCTTTGGGTTGGTTTATGAAGAGGGTACACTTGCCTACGAGTATAAGGCACGATTAGGATTTTGAAGTGACATTATTAAACTTGATTTTTTATAATAACTGTATTCAACCATATTCAAATAATTACAATGAGTATTTTTTTATGAAGGAATATATTTGGTGCTCTTTTGCACGATATAATTTTACAGTTATGGTCGTAACGAATACTATAAATTTTTAAGTAAAAGGTGTGTTCAGATTTTATATGCAACCGTGTGATTGCATATGACACAATATTTTTGTGTCATTTTATATTTATGATATTATATTTTTTGATTATTTTGGCGTTTTATTAAGATTTTCATTAAATATGTAATGCAATATAAAGCGGTTGATATTTTAATACCTTAAAAAACATTAGTATCTTATTTGAACAAGTCAAACGTTAAATTTAATTAAAGCTTACATCCATTATGACATACGAGGTTATGAGAACAAATATCAATGAGAACAAATTTCTGTCTACCTAGCATCAGTAATTAGCATCCATATCAGTGGTTTTCTAAATGACTGCTATAGTTTTTAATTATTTATAACAATAATAATAAAAGAAAAGACTGTAGAAAAATAAATCTGTTTGTTAATTATAAATGATCACTCTACCCATTCTCCATCAGTCAGTTTTATCAATATTTTTATAATTATTTTTATCAGCCACAAATAAATATATTAGACTTAACAGACTTTTTAACATTTATGAAAATAAAATAAAACATCTATAGAAATAAATGCAAAGGCAATTATACTGAAAGGCGTCATACTTAGGAGGTTAATAATTAGTTAGTTTTAAACGAACTCAATTAATGCTTATTTTTATCCATGACCCGCGTTTTTAATTCGATGTTGTGAATAATCGATACTGCGTCGGCAGACACATCAATCGCCCATTAACGAGATTTTGTTTAACGGCCTGTCGATAGCACTTCTCTATTATGTTCGTAGGATTTTTATTATTTTATGGTAGCACTATATAACTCATCATTTTAAAGACTCGTTCATAAAAGTTTGCTTTTTTATGTAGCTTTGTTTGTATCGATTTTATTGATTTTTTAATTATAAAATTTTGCCATATAATATAGGTAGCTGAACGTAGCTGACTCATACGGTAATATTAGTGAACTTATTTTGTCAATAAATTTATTTTAAATAAAAAAAACAAGTATTCACATGCACCTACGTTCAATGATATTTTTAAAAATATACATATTTAGATATCACATTTTTTTCTAGTTGTAACTAGACTCATACCAGTTATTGCAATGGAAAATAAAAATAAAATTTAAAATATTACATTTTTTTGCCTTATGAGCTCAAGTCAGTGTTGCAGTATAGGTTAGTCTGGTTATCAGATGATGCTTTTATGATACTTTTGGCTACGTGCTTTCAGGCTTTTCGATAAATTAACATTTCAATCCTTACAATGATGAAATGATAGAATCACCATAATTATATAATCTCCATTAATAACGATAATTATTAATAACAAAAAAAGTACAAAGCATATCTATGTGAAAAATTAAAAATATTAATCGGTGTTTTTGCTAATTTTTGGTATCCACACAAATTTACTAGCGATACTCATTAATATATATCGATATGTTTTCTGGCATAATTAATTGCTATCAATCTCTTATGTTAATTGAGACGCTATAAAATATAAGAACAAGTAGTAGAATAGGCAATGAACGTCAATGAAATTATCTGTGAACTCGTAAAACGACGAATTTATGTGTCGCGTGACAGGTCCAAACGGGTCATCCGCTTGATAACGACACTAGTTATAAAACAGTGTAACGTCAGTATTTTGACAAGATTAGATTTGATAAATGCGCTCTTATTAAATTTAAATTTCGCTTATGCCTAAGTTCAATATTTAATGCCGTTTATATAAAGTTAATATAATCAATCCAGTATCCATTATTATCAATATTCTGTGATAGCCCACTGTAAGACAAAGGTCTTCCCGAACCAAAGTTCCTCTAATTTTTTCGCTGATAGGTTCAAAAGTATGTATAATAAGCACAAAACTTCAATACCTAATTAAAACTGCAACTGCGCCTGTGCCCGCGTTTGAAGTCAAAATTGTCAAGCTTGTGTGCCGAATACAAAAACAGTTAAGAAACTATTAAAAATTAGCGTCAAGTGCACATAGCACGTAGCTTAGAAGGACTTTACCCGTAAGAGGTACCACCAATACCCCAGCTAAATTCCGACGAGACTGTTTAATAACAAAGCGTTGCCTAGCAACCAACGGCCTTCATATATTGACAACCTTTTTCTGTCACACAACTTTAAATATTTTCTTTGTCTGTTTTAAATTTTAAATAATTGAATAGATAATTTTTTTCTCATAATTATCTTAATTTCAAGAACAGACGTAAAGTTTTCTTAAGTGCAAGTGTAAAACGAGAGGTTTTATTAACGCCTGTTGATGTCGTTTGTATAACACACTCCAGGAGCACGCAAAATCCGCATTTGTCCCGCTCCTGTTATTATTCCGTCGTTAACATTGCTCACTAAATGTTCTCTTTAAAGCTATTATTTCATTTTATAATCTGTTATAATTGTAAGGTAAGGGACCGCACACGTAGTTATATAACTTCTGGTCATTTGTTCGTTGAATCCAAAGCTAAAATAGCCTATTTCAAAATATTTTTGAAAATTTAAAAATAGCATGTTATATTATATAAGTCTAGATATGACTTGAAATGAAAAAGCATTATCTGACAGAGTTCTTCAAGTTAGGAAACTAAAGTCGGAATAGTTTAGTCATGTTTGCTGGAGAACTAGCAATTGTTGGAGTAAACGAGTGCGGAAGTGGAGACCACGTATTGGGAAACGCATTCCGCGTCGCCCCCTGAGTTGATGGAGCGACGATCTGTGCAGGGCGGCTGCCGAAAAGAGGATCTGTATAGTTGAAGATCGGGCTTGGTTGGGCACCATGATGAAAGATACCTAAGTCGATTTGCGTCTGGAAATCATAACCATAGAAAAGACCATGTCTAAATTTAGCAAGTTAATCTTTAAAATTAATTTTATTTTGCATCAATATATCTTTCATCACATTGTCCTTTACTATATTTATTTAAAAAAAAATCATGTTATTTAAAATGAATAAATTGAGTCACTTTAAAATGAATAAAATGTATTTAGTAGGTATTAGAAAATATATAGATATAAAATCGTTACAAAGCTAATAATAAATTAATGCAGCAAATCAAATTAAGAAAATATAATAATCAATACCTAATAATTAAAAAAAGTCTATTTGTAAACGCTCATTATAATTGATATTATAAACGCAATAACGTATACGTTTGTAAAGAAAACACCAATGCAATTAGTTACCTAAAGCACGAAAGTTATAATTAATGAGAGCGTAGGGATGTCTCTGTAAAATGGCCGCTTTTGCAATTATAATGACATTAGCAAATGTCAGGACGTTGCAACAAGGTTACGTGTTTTGTAACGGTTGGCCAAAACACCCATATTAATAATTGCCGAAGATCGGATAATGAGCCTCATAAATGTAAATATAATACAATACTTCGTATTAATTAATTGTTTATACTGCTGCACGGAAGAAATAATGCATGCTTGCACATGATGCGTTCCGTTATTAACGAAAGATGATATAATTCTAAATATGACAGTATGTTTAAAAACAACGGTGCCAGAAGGAAATAGTTACGCATCGATAATTAAAAGGAACGTGGTGGCGGATAGATGCTTAAAGACGTCTACTCACTTTCTTAGCTTCAATCAATACAGCCGTAACAGTCTACTGCTGGACACCGGCCTCCGACAAAATTGAAAGATGTTCGGATTTGCCTACTTGGTTTGGGATTTGCTTAGCTTGATGTCTCGTAATCGTAACGTAATAATAAAATCAGATTTTATTTGTCGACTTATTTTAAACTTTAGGAATGAAAAATTCGTCGTAGGCGAAAAAGAACGCGCGCACACATAAACACACACACACACACACGCGCGCGCTTACATAAACGCGTTCAAACACATCTAACAAACTCAGAATAGCTGTATCCAATTTGTAAAAAGTAGCATTGCATCATTAACGTTATTTATAAAACAACCCATGTGTAGGGATTTTTCCCGCCAACTTATATGAGTGATGTTATGTTTTTATTTCATTTTCATAATCTTATATGAGTATCAGTTATACTGTTTAATTGTGGTGGCGTATTATACAATATCGAACTATATTGTTTGAATGATATTAAAGGCGTAAAAGTGAAGTGATAAGGCGTAAAAGTAAGATGACTGAAAAAGTCCATAGAAGGTTTTGGTAGAGTATACAACATTTTATCAAGACGTAACGTGGTAAGCAGATTAGTTATATTTCAAGAGATTAAATATTTTTGTATTTTACTCGACACTGGCATAATAGTTGTAACAAATAGCCATTAAAGAAAAGTAAAGAAAATAACTTATGTGTAAAACCCGCAAACGTCACTTTTCTACTCGAACGTGCAATTTGCTGAGGAGAAACACACGCGTATAATTTTTAGTCTTTCATTACTTCATATTTCTTGCATGTAAACGTTAGTGAATGACTTTAAGTGGTTGATAGATTGCCCTCTCGACTCACCGGACGTTTAGCGGTAATCTTTGTTTAATTTAATTTTAATAGTTTGTACGCCGTTTAAAGGATACGTACGTCGCTAAGAATTTATTCTCGTATTAATGATGGAATATATGCTATTTAATTATTTACGAAGGCGAATTACTAAGAAGGCTTCTAACTATATTAATAAAATATAAAGCGGTGATCAGCCGATTGATTGTGGCTATAGTCCAGTCAATTGTGATAAGGCAAAGAAAAATATAATTTTAATATATTTAATAATAATATTTATGTGTAAAAAACTTATGAAGACTAATTGTTTAAATAATTTATAGATCGCACTGTTTTGTTAATAAACAGTAGATTTTAATAGAACAGTACGCCTAATCAAGTAGGTAATCCCTGATATACATACCTATACAAAGAAAAAATGTTTGATGTTTATGGCCGGTTGCCAGGTAATACGTCAAGTGTTAGGAAGCACACGACTTTACAAATTACTTAAAAGGACCTTTTCCCGTCAACTACGTAACTATTATATCCCAATTATATATCCCAATTATATTTTACTAGCCAACGGGCTAGTAAAATATAATTGGGAATCTGCGCGAATCGCAGACTCCATCGGCCTGATGCCGTGTCGGAGGTACACATATGTGTATGTGCTGATTTTAAACTCGTCATGATTCTACGTTAAACATGTAGGGGAGGTTGAACTTTAGTAACTATAGTCCCTATTAGTCCCATAGACCCTAAGGTCTAGGGGGTGAAAACCGACCGGGTACGTGAGAGAATCTCGTGTAAGCGGCCGGTGTAGAAGTGTTCCCTACTCTACGTGCTCGGCTAGGGCCGGGGTGCGTGTGAGTGTTGGTGTCGTGAGTGGATCCGAACGACGCTGTTTCGTCGTCCGGATCGTGTAACACGTTACGCGGACGTCGTCTTTTCGGGCGCGCGTTTAAATCGGGTGAATAATTTACCGATTGTACCACCAGTGGATTCGGATGGGATTCGGATCTCTCAAAATGTTTCTTAGAGAGTGTTTTAAAGTGTTGTTTGACGCTCGGCAAGTTAAGGTCGCAGTGGAGGTCAATATTGCGCTGGAACCACTGAGCACCGGTGGCTCGACGAATGAAGCGATTTTGTATCACTTGAAGTTTATTTATTTTTCTTTTATGCACGTGCGCGAAGGCGACACTTGCGTAGGAAATGATTGGCCGGACGCATGTTTTGTAAAGAAGCAGCTTGTGTCTGAGGGACAGTTTGCTGCGGGCGTTAATTAAAGGGTGAAGACGACCTAAGACGAAGGCCGCTTTGGATCGAGCGTTTTGAATGTGTTTAGTAAAATTCAGGTGATTGTCGAGGGTGACGCCTAAATATTTGACAGACTTTTTCCACGGGATAGGTCTGCCAAAGAGAGTGATATCTGAGAGTCGGCCGCCTCGTTTGTGGGAGTCTCTACTGGTGCCCCTTGAGAAGTAAATTGCTTCACTTTTCTCGGGATTTACCTCGATTCTCCATTTTCGGAACCATTCACCAAGAGTAGTGGCCGCGGTTTGGAGCCGTTTCGACACGCGGTATTTGACCCTCTCAGAAGTGTAGAGGGCGGTGTCGTCCGCAAATAGGGCGAGCGACACGTTCGCGTGCTTGGGAATGTCGGCGGTATAAAGTGAGAACAGAAGTGGCGAGAGGCAGGATCCCTGCGGAACCCCCGCCCTAAGGGGGCGGGGAGAGGAGCGCGTTCCTTCGACGCGAAAGCGGAAGGTTCGATTTCTAAGGAATTCTCGTATGATGTGAACGCTTTGGTAGAATAGCCACCATTTTATCAAAACGTTATATGACAAGCTGACTAGTTACATTTGAAGAGATTTGATATTATACTATTTACTTGCCACTGGCATAACAGTTATAACTAATTGCCATCAAAGAAAAAACAAAATTAATCAAAACATAAATTTATTTCTTTAACAATATGTTTCTCATTGTCACTGTATTGAAATAAATTAAGGCAAATATGGCACAAGTGTCAAGTTTCTTCTTTTTGGTTGTCATACTCTTGACAGAGCTCGTCAAGTGTGAAGTATTCCATACTTAAGATGCGTGGTTCGTAGTAGGCTTTTTAATGGAAGAGACAGGATAGCGAGCAAACGGTTCACCTGATGTTACGCAATCACCCCTGCCCATGGGCATCTTCAACATCATGGGTTCCGTAGATGCGTTTCCTATCTTCGGGTTACAATGCGAATTTTATGTGATGTAATGAGAGGTGACGAAGAAAGAAAAGAAGTTGGTTGTATTGATCCCTTTGCTCATTGTATAAAATTTACTGAAAAATAATACCACTTAACATCGACAATATATTCATACTATAGCCTAGCACTTCTACTATTTTATTATGGTGTAAAATAAAGATTAAATCCCTCTGTTCTCAGGTCCAGACATACCAGGTTTTCTACTACAGCCATTCCGGAAGCCCAAAAGGATTCGAACAGCATTCTCTCCGTCCCAGCTACTCAAGTTGGAACACGCGTTTGAGAAGAATCACTATGTCGTGGGGGCGGAGAGGAAACAGCTCGCGCAGGCGCTGAGCTTGACTGAGACACAGGTAGAGTTTCATTTGCAATAATAAAATCCTTTTATTTTAATTTAAGTAATATTTTTTCGTACAGTATGAAATCTTAAGTAATTTATTTCATATCTCAGTCGGACTGTATTGCGTGTACGATATAACGTCATTGGTTTAACACTATTATTCATGTCAACCATAATTTTCTAGCGCAAAAGTTATTAGCTATTTTTTTATTGAAATGGCTTACAATAATTTTATTAATATTAAAATATTTTAGGTCTTTTTAAAATATAACCAGCGTTAGTTCTTTTAATGTTAAAGCTAAAGATCTACATATTATTACGTAGGTATCCTATACATCTATACTTGGTATAGTATACTTTCTTTAGAAAAAAAATTTACAATTCGCGTCATAGTTATATGTGATATCATTCTGTATACATCACTCCTTAATTTATAAACAAGAACTATTTTTTAATATCCCTACATTCACATATGCTAGCTAACCTGACACCGAATCCATCCACTTCTATTTAGGTTAGCGTCAGAAACACCATGTTAGTTAAAGGAATTGTCGGTATTGCAGAAATAATGAAATCGCGATATCAGAATTGCGTCTAATTGTCTGAAACTTATGAAAAACTAAGGCATAATTACATTATCATTAGCGTTGGCTTTCTGCGATCACGTACAGATAGAACAAAATCTTGAATCTTTTAATAACTCATTACCATACTTGTATATACATACAACTGACATACCTATTTTTGTCAGTTGCTACATCTTCCCAAGGCTAAGTACTGCAAATCCATATCTATAAAAAATTGTGTATATTGCAATAACTTTGTTTTATAACCCACGCCATAACAGTTCACTATCGTCAAAATTGAGTAGCATCTTAGTTTTTATTACTCGGTTAGATGTAGCGGTCCATCAAGTCTCCCTGTATGGTTGGTACTCATGTAAATTAATAAGGAGCCCTGTTCCATCCAGGGAAGCAAAAACTCATGTGATTTACAAAGGATTTACGCAATGTCATAAAATTTGAAGAACGTTTAAAATAACGTGTACTAACCAGGCCTCGGAATACAGCTAGCCGGTTTTAAAAAAATTTAAAAGTAGAAGAACTCAACCCAAATTTTTCCCTTGAACTCTCTTGAAATCTTGTCTTCTGTTATAGAAAAAAAAAACATTGAATAGATGACCATTATATTATACTAAAATTATGATGATGAGGATAAGTCAATTAATGAAAATAAGATAAAATATTCCTAAGAGAATATCGTATCTCGACGTTTTGCAACTAAGTTGCTAATGCTAAAGATTAATTTTCCGATTAGCCGTAATTAATCATAGAGTTCGACTATTTAATATGCGTTTCAGATAATTATTCCATTTAACTCATTTAATTTAGTATTTATAAACAAGCAAAGTGGTATTTATGTTTGCTTTTATCAGAAAATCTGTTATGATTTAATTTATTTTACCGAAACTCTATCTATTTTAGGAGTTTGAGGGAAATAATGCTTTGAAAAAATGCAAATAGATTGGCAAATAAAATTGAACGAATTGGTGTAATACTTTTTTCTTTTCTTTGGTGGCAATTAGTTATAACTATTATGCCAGTGTTAAGTAAAATACGATAACATCAATTCTCTTGAAATGTAACTAGTCAGCTTATCACGTCATTTTGATAAAATGGTGGCTATTCTACCAAAACCTTCTATAGACTTTTTCAGTCAACTTAAAAAGTCATGATACACGCATTTACGTCTTAATCAAACTACATTGTATAATATGTCACCACAATTAAACAATATAACTGATTAATTTAAATGTAAGATTACAAAAATGAAATAAGAAAAAAGTCTTTCTAATAGTTATTGTGGTGAAAATTTCATGGAAGATTATTTTTAATTTATAACACTTTTTTTGCTGTCGGTTGTATAGGTGTGGTCGGCCAGCACTACGTAACATCGTTTCTAAAACTGACTAATACCTCTTTTTTATGATAACCAGTACGTTGTTACTCGTATCATTAGCTCGCAACGTTATTGAAGCATGCGCTTATGCAACGCGGGAAATGGGGGAATCTACGAAATGAAATATGTTTCCTATTCTGTTTATAACTTTGGCAAATACTTTTGTATATAGAATAGAAAAGAGTGTAGTACGTGAGATCAATATATTTGTTATAGAATAATATAGATTAAGGCTTTTCCTACGGTTACAAAATGAAAATGGAATATTCTAATGATGCCGTCCACAAAGTTTTGTGTGAACTATAACATTTTAAGCTTAGTTTGAATATTTAAGTATAAAGTAATATTTAAATTGTTTATATAAAATAGTGGCCTTAACTGTTCCGTTAAAAATCCTCTATCTTTTCGTAAAAGTTATTTCAAAATCGGTTAATCATTTCAGAGATTAGCCATTTTTTTATGGGATACGAGGGCAAACGAGCAAGCCTGTCGCCTGATGGAAGGCAATCAACGCTGCCCATAGACAACTGCGACACCCCAGGAGTCGCGGAAGTGTTGCTGGCCTTTTAGGTATGTATAGGCTTGTTTTTTGAAGGTTCCAATGTCGTATTGGTGCGTAAAGACCGCCGTTTTCCGTTATTATTATTTCATTTAATTTTCCGTTCCAGACATTTAATTTGTTATACGTATAGTCTAAGAATAATGGTGTGTTTAATTCTACAATAAAATTAATATTTAAAATGAAGTGTAAAACATTTTCGTTCTGGCGACCAAAACTACAATAATTAATGAAAAATAAGATATTTGATAGCATGTTGATAATTATTGAAAAAAATTTAAACATAGACAAGAAATTAGATTTTGATTCGCAAAGTATTATTTAAATAAACTGTTTAATTTTTCAATTCAATTGAGTTTCAATTAAATAAAAAATTAGGGTTTTGATCACCCAACGTAAACAAAATATTTGGTGAACTATACAGATTTAAATAATAAAGGAGAATAGTCAACACTAATAAAATTATATTTTCTGCTTTATCTGTAACGATAAAAAATATATTTTTTATCTTTCTCTCTTACCATGAGAAATAAATAGTGTACACTGGCTCAAAAAACTTTTTTTTTTGGTTTTTCTGGTGCCTTAAAGAAGTACAATCAGCAAGCAGTTGTTAGAATTCTCGGCATATTGATCGCTTCGTGCTAAGAATCAGTCACGTATGAAGGATCTAATTTTTCAATCGAAAGTCAATTTTTTTCTCCCTCAACCGTAAGCGGTTAATACACTACTTTGCAAAAAATCCGCCCGTTTTGATTTTTCCCACATTATTTTTAATAATTTAGTTCTAAATACATTTTAGTTTGTGCATATTTACTTACTTTTTGCGGGTTTGTTGTTAGAAGGTTATTAGGCAACTAAAACTTACCTTCTTGTTATTTTTAGTACAATAATTTATGTTTGTCGCATCATCCTTCCTTATTAGGACTTAAGACTAAAATATCTTTGTGTCTACTGTAACGGCAGAAAAAGCAAGAAGATCTAGTAGGTTAATAGTAGTGCTGGAAGAGGGGTGTAGCCAACAGTCAAGTGTTTTGAATATCAAAGTGAACATAATAAAAAATATAAATGAACATAAAAATAAGTATAATAAAAAATAAATATTTTATAAATTACTTGATGTTACATTTAAGTATATTTAGGTCACTTTCAGGAATTTTAATTGTAAAGAGTGTTGTAATCTGCAATCTAAGCATAAATTATAAATACTTTTGGTTATCATATAAAATGTAAATGAATGTTACAATTGAATCAGAGACTTTCCTTTTCTTAAATTTCTAAATTAATACGATCCTTAAGATAATATAATATTTGAAATTAACTAAAAAACAGAGTTAAGTAGTACTTTTCTGCCAATTTCAATAATGTGTAAACATCATATAAGGTTAATACACTGCTAGTAATTGCTTTATAGTTCGTTGGTAGAACTGTTTTTAAGATGCAAAGAGTTTTATCAGACATATATTTGTAATCAAAGGTCAGTGAAGGTTATTGCTCATTACACCCCATGTAATTAACAAACGCCAATGTGCTAAAGCCCTAACATGGATGTAAGAATGTTATCCTCGTAACATTTCAATTAAAGTGCAAAACGGAAACGTAATGAGCCTTGAGGAGTACGTTTTATTGCATTTTGATGAAGTTTTTTATGTCAAATTTGTACACATTCGAGTGCATAGACACAAATCTCCATTTTTATTTCACAACCATAGATTACATATGAGTTAATGTTATAGTTACATGTTTGGTTTTTTATGAGATATGAAGGCAAACGGGCATTGCTATGCATTACAAATGCATTGCTATAATCTGCAGGTATTGAAATGAAGACAGCAGTGTGGTTTTCATAACTCAAACAGACACCGTTGCCCGTTTACTGGTATTAGCTACCATAATCGCTTTTACTTTTCTCATATATCTTACTTAAAGGCCGGCAACGCTTCTGCACTGCCTATGGCACTGCGGATGTCAATGAGCGGCGTTGATTGCTTTCCACGAGGTGACACGTCTGCTCGTTTGCCTTCCTATCCCATAAAAAAATACTATACCCGTACGAAGCAATGAAATGGTTCTGTTCTATGCTGGAATTACACGAACATTTCCAGATAATTTATATCATATGATCTATTCCTAGCTTTTACAAAGATAAAGTAGGAAATTTAATTGGAGTTTTAATATAATCACAAATAAAAAAAAAATAACGAATGTTTTTCCAATAATCGAATTACCCACAGTAAACATTTTATCTTAATAGGTCGTTTTATACGAACAAACGGACAGGCCAGCTGCTTGTAATTTACTTAATAATGTAAAATTACTCCTATCGGGTCTAACCTGTCTCGTACATCGTCATGAATATATCGTTGGCTCAAGAAAAAAATGTTGAGCGCGATTATTGGGTTTCTTTGTAGGTTCCGTACCTATTACATCCGTTTTTTTTATTTTTGAAATAGAGTTCAAAGTACATGATTTTCTTATTTTGTCTAAAACTTGGCTTGTACACAAGGCGGATCAATATCAGTATTATCTTAACCTTTTTTTATTTTTTATTTTTACGGGGTAAATATTTTGTTTATTTTATTTACACTGTCTTCACATCTTAGAAGTCACAACTATGGTATTTAAAGCCCATATAAATTTATATATATTTATAGTTTCTACTCAGACTTTTTCTATATAGTTTCTACTCAAAATTTTCAATATACTTCATCGAAGATTAGAAAATCAGACTCACCTATTTATCTACGTATTTAATAGATTTACACTTTATAAATTTCATACGCATTACATAAGAAAAACTTGACAAGAATGGTAGAAAGAGTTATCGTCCAGTCCATCTTAGGGTGTGTGGAAGAGGTTGTAAAAAATAAATGTAATGTATACATATAAATGTAACCCATATACATTTCGACAATCGCCTCTGAACTTCCGGTGTAGTTCCAAAAAACTTAACAGTAGGAAACTTCCAGTTTATTAGAAATGATGGTAAAAACTAAGGAATGTAATAAAAATATTATTACAATTTATTCAACATTGTGTTTGCTACTAATGTGAAAAAACGTTTGAATGCTTGAATTCGTTCATTATTGTAGAAGGTCAGTCGATTGTGGTAAATGCTAATCGTCGTATTGAGAAGCAATATCTGGATTATCATCTTGTTTTTATTACCTCATATACACATCAAACTATAACAGAATATTATATATAATATTAAATTATAAAATACATAATATTAACAGCCTGCGGCAGTCCACTGCTGGTCATAAAGCTCTCCAAGAAGCGCCACCTAACCTGATCTTCAGTTTTTCGCATCCAGTTTCTGGCATCCTCCCTGCGTAGACTAAGGCACCATCTAGTTGGGGGGTGGTCTATACTACGTTTGACGTGGTTTTCACTGCAGCATTCGTCTACTCCAGCGGTTATCAGTTCTCCGACAGAGGTGACCAGCCCATTACCACTTTAGCTTGTTAACTCTGAGAAGTATTTCAATCACATTTTTTGGATTAGAAGAGCAAATGAGCAAGCGTGTCGTCTGATGGAAAGCAATCAACACCGCCCATAAACATCCGCGACACCACAGTGATCACGGAAGCGAGCCGGCCTTTCCACAGGAATCACGAAAGCAAATCGTAAAAGCGATTATGAGAGCTAATACCAATAGACGGCCTTTAAGGTATGAGTAGGCTTGTTTTTATGAAGTTGCCAATGTCGTTATCGGTTCGGAAAAACCGGTAAAGGTAGCTGGTTCCACTGTGTGGTCACTTTGATTCTCAGGCGAATTTCGTCATTTCGATCCTCTCCGAGCGACTCTGAGCTTGTAAAGTAGACGGTCTGTCAGTGTCCACGTTTGAGCACTGTAAGAGAGTACTGACAGGACGCACTGGCAATGGGCTTATCACTTTTATCGGAGGATCGACAAGCGTTGGAAGGAACGAGTGTGGAGTGGAGTCCACGTGTTGACTATGTAGTGCATGAGAAGTATTAGAACTTTCTACTTTTTGTTATTATTTTATAATCCATACAGAATCACGGGTTTCTAAAAATTATAATAAACTTTAATAAGGTTGTTAGTGGAAGTGAATGAAAACATATCGACAGATAATGTTGTAGTTCGTGTACTGGATTGTGGTTCAATGCGTTGTCTGACATTTGCGTTGATACTGTGTTGCAAATGCCGTTCTTTGAAAGTAAAACTTTTTATATCTCGAACAAGTGAATATTTGCTTAGTTCTTGGTGGAAACGAAGTTTATCCTTTGCTAAGGGCTAAGGTTTAAATCATTGAAACTTACGATATTAATTTTCATATGGGTTAAGAGAGTTACACAGTTTGTGTTAAATATTCAATACGTTGTATAATTTTCAATTTCGATCAAGAATTTGATAAGATGGCTCAGAAGTGATATATTCTTACAACTAAACTAAGTGGTTACTGCGTTAGAACTAAAATACTACCTATAAATAAAATCAATTATTCATACGGTTTACATGCATTCTATGTACATGAAATCACTTTCCCTGTTAATCTATACAATGCAATAGCAATGTATAAGGTAATAGAGAAGGTATTATAATTAATATAACAAGTACGTAAGGTATTCAAGACGTGGATATTTATATTAAAAGCATCCCTCCCGTAAATCGAACCCCCGTCGGGGGCAGTGTTAACATTGCGGCGCCCCGCAGCTCCGCCCTTCAGGGGAGATAGGGGACAAATCGCGCTTGCGTAAACTAGGCCTGCAATCTATACATATACACCCTCAATCAATAGACGAGATGACTTGAACAATTGTCAATCTTATTATCTTTTGAAACCTTGTCTCTGGTAGTGTAATATTTGTATCATATATTGAATATTCATTTATTAGTTTTAATTTGCGCCAGACTACATGTTATGTTAATTATTTTTTTAACGATTCTTATGAGTCTACAGAATTTTCAAGAACTACAAATGTTTCGTAAAAACTATTTAGTCAAATGAAAAGTATTTCAAAAAATTAAAAAAAAAAACTAAATAATTGGTGGTTATCACTTGAAAAGTTTTATGTTACATATAAATTTATACATACGAGAAATTCCATATATAACTCAAGTACTTGCTTCAGTAAATGCGAGGAGGAAATGGCATTTTCTCTTTTAAAAACCTGATTATTTTAGGCTATGAATTAGAAAGTATGGTGCTATTAATTTAGCAGACAAATATTACTAGCTTATTTAGATAAAACAATAAAGTTAACTAAATATACTGCTAAGGTTTTTTATATATACAAACATTAATAATGGTAAACCAATTTTTTTTTAAAAAAATACCCGTTACCTGACGGATATTATTCTGATGTCATAACCGATAGTAATAAAAATCCTTTACATAAATAACTGAACGGCTCGTAAAACGATGTCCGACTGAAGTGTGAAAAGCCGGATGTTATCAGCTCGTGTCTGCGCATGATTGTCCTAAAGCAGCTTGAACAATTCCAAATTATATATAGAGTGTTAATTATGTATCGCTTTTAATTACATTATTTATATTAATGAGTAATTTGAATTCCTAACGTAAATTCATCAAGAGTTTTGCATCACTACGACTGCATGAGGTTATATAAAATTATCATTTACTTAAAGAAAAAATATTCATCAAAAACAATTAAAATATAACTAATGGTGTTTTATTATTTTTGGACGCGTAGCTAAGGGGTGAATTTTAAAATATAATTGTAAGGTTATTTATTTTAATTTTTTGATTTAGTCCATATATATATGATTATACGTGTAAATGTTATAATATTTAGGTATTCTTAAAACTTACACAATCATTAATTTAAGAGAACACTTATAAAATGGTTGCATAATTTTCTATGGCAAACATTTATCTCCAGTGACTACTGAGAGTTTTAAATTTACTGCTCACTTCCCAATTATATCTGACAAAGGCGCTTATTAACTACCAATTGACCTTACGAAATCAAGCAATATAATATCGTCGCTCTGTCTCTTTCTGACACCCATCGCTTTATCACTTTCTATCGCATTGGCTGAAACAGGGTTTGTGTAGGGTTCCCATAATTCCTATTTTTGTTAATTTCATTGGTTTTTATTCTTGAAAATATAAAGTCTTCGAACACATTTTTATTCCCATATCGACTTAAAAAATTCATATCTTGTTCCTCAGACCATGTTTCTAAATAGATAATTTTGAAATATGGCGTGTCCAGTGGACGTGATTTTAAAAGCAGTTTTATTTTTTTGCTATGTTCTGTTAAATTGAACCTAAAAGTTTTTATTATGAATGATACAGATGAGGAAGTCATTTAATTTTATTCCTTAAATGTTTAGTAAATACCTCATGATTTATTTAATTGCCTTCTTTCTCTAACCCTAAAATAAGTCTTTTGATTGTGCACAGTAATGCTAAAGCACGTTTACATTAAGCAGTTTCAGAAAAGTGTCCGATATTATATCACATTATGGCAACCTTACATACGCATAAAAATTGCGACTTAACAACCCCAATTTGTCGCATACAGGGGTCTCGCTTTCACACACAGTACCATCTCTTTCGCACGCTAATGGATCGACAATAAAGTAATATACGGATAAATAGCTTTCCGCTTAAATTTTGGCCCAATTCACGCTCTACCCCTTAATTGGCGCATCTCCCCTTGGTATAGCTGTCCTTTTCCGTTTTGTATGAGTTCATATAGTTGTCGCATTCAGCCGCTTATCCGCTGGGGCAAAGTATAATCGGGTACATAAGTACTTAATCGTATTTCGGGGCATGTTGTGAATGACACCCTCTATTTATTCAGTACGGGTAGCGATACGATGTGGGATTTCATCCCCTTCCATTAAAATGATTGTTTGTGGAGTGTCTAACGTTCATAGGGCCAGTTAAATGAGAACCATTAATGTTAAATATCTCAATAGCAAACTGCGGCTATTTTATATTGGTCTGTTATAATTGCGACGGCAGATGTGCATTTCTTCTCGAATTATGTTTATTGTTGTTGTACAATGAAAATTCGGGCATTAAATTTGCATCAAAACTATAATTGTTTAATGGCTTGTTTAGTTCCATTATAATGAGTTAGGCTGGTTTAAGTTTAGGAGTTAGTAATTGTACATAATATAAAAACTTGTGGTCGGTGATCACAATGCAACATAATATATTTTATGTTTCTGCACTCCTTCTTCATATAAACTTCAACTAAGTGTGTCAAATCTCACACTCCTGCCTGTGCGGAATATGCTTTAAAAAGTCTGCAAAGGTTTTTCTTCACATATTAATATATAAGTGGTTGGTATCATCCATCATATCATCATCAACAGCCTTTAAAAGTGTGTTGAGTGGTTATGTCCAAGGCGCCATATTGGGCTAGTGGGTAAAACATAGGTATTTTAATCACTGGCTTGTGAACATTTTAATTGTCAATGGTAAAACCCTTTGGGGAAATGTATTCGTAGTAACTTATAGTACATATTTTTATTTATTTATTTTTAAGTTATCATAATTTAGTGTAGATACATAAGAGGATGCGTCAAGGCAGTTCATGGGTGGCGCGTCTTGTGGAAGCCATATATCCAGCTGTGGACTATCACAGACTATAAGTCATACAAATATTTATCCAGATGCGATAATCGACCATTTATACCATGACACAGAACGTGAACACTTCGCCACTGCACTATTGAGGTCGTCGTGATATAATAGTAATTTTTAAGATTATATTAATAATTAATTATTTATTTACGACAGTACAATGTCCCAATTAATTCATCTAATTATATCTTCTTTATTTTATTACTAAGGTATGAGTTCTATAATGAAAGAATCTTATAAGTTTTAGCTCTGTTTGGAATTTAATCGTAGTAAACATAAAGAATAAATAGTTTTATTTATATATATAGATATACAACAGTCAAGCTGATCAGCATTTTTTTTATTTTAGCTGACAATATGTTGGTATATAATAAAAAAATAAAATGAATAGTTAGTTACTTATATTCACGAAAGAGTAAGTAATTCAAGGGTTAAGTTGCGAAAAATCTCATTTCGATCCCCTATTACCATCGTAACCGTTTACAAAGAACGTTACCGACGGGTCCCATAGGCCCATTTGTCGGCACGGGTTACATCGATACACCGCATCCATCATCCACGGATCGTTTGTACCCCAACCCTATCTTCCCCTAGGGAACTTGTTCCCTCCGTGATGTATTGTCCTGATTTTATAAATGTATCATATAGGGGCGAATTTTTTTTTATAACATGTAATATATTTAATATATTTCAAATTGGATGTCATTTCGTATGCGAATAGGAATGATGATAATAGAGAAACGACTTTTTTGATGCCTTAAATATAAATATGGATCGCTTGGAAGATATAAATATTGGCAATACTGTAAGAAAAATACATTTATAAAGTAAATCATATAGGTTTGTTAACCCTGAATAGTTATTTTGTAAAATATTCACGGTTTACTTCAATTACTGACTGTGTCTGTTGTGTAAGTGTATGATGTTTATGGTAAATAAAGAGCAAAAAATCTTATATAAAGTACCTACATCCGGAATTTTCCCGCCAAATTACATCAGTGAAGTTCAGTTTTTTATATTCATTTTTATAATCTTATGTTAATATCAATTATATTGTTTAATTCTGGTTGCTTATTACTTTATATAATTTGAATAAGGCGGTGAAGTGAAGCGAAATGAAATAAATGTGTGTATTGTGTCTTTGTTACATGAGTGCAAAAGACTTTTATTGTTTTTACCACTAACATACATAAACTTATCAATTTAAGCCACCATTTTATTTAAACGTATCTTGAAAAAGCTAAATTTATATTTCAAGATATTTTATATTATTTTAGTTGACACTGGCATAATAGTTACAGGAAAAAAGAAAAATTACATATTTTTCACGTAAAATATTTGTAATTATATCATACTTGTTACATTGTATATAATTTACAACATTTTAAAATACGAATTATCCTGAATTGCTTACCTGTGTTTAGGTGTTGTAAATCTCTCTTTTATTACATTTAAATGCCGTTTAACTAACACTGTAATAACATCTTTATTACGACAGTGACAGGGTTTTATATACAATAATACAATGATGGAACATTTTCTGCGCTTGAGTATCACTGAAGTTTAAAGATGATTGCATACAGTCATTGTTCAAATATTATATTTAAAGTGACTGTAGAATTATAATTTATGAGTTAGACGCGTTCGCACATGAGGGCATAATGATTGGGTAGTATGGCGTATGCTTTAGGACGTTAACACACTAATTTTCAAACGTAGGCGTTAAGTGAGCGGTAAATTTGTTTGTTACATAAAAATGATTACATACATACATACATAGTATATCGTTGATTTTTGTTCTTTATAATATTTTAACACTACAAAGTCGTCGTATTTCATATTTCGTATGCATGTATAACTTTAAGGGACAATTTTATATTCTATTAAACGCGGATAAATTTAATTTGGTTTCTCTTTGGAAAATCGTTACGTTTTTAATTTTTAATTAAAACCTCCAAATATGTTATTAATATTTTTTCTATATAAGAAGCAATCCATCGTGCGTTGCGAGATATTGTTTAAGGAATATTTTATTAAAACCAATATTAAATGTTTTACAAAAACAAATATGAATATTTATAGTTATAACTTAAATGTATTCATTATTAATTATTAAATATTTGCCAATTTTAAATAACTATTTACCTAACTATGCTTTAATATAAAACTAGTGAACATAACAAGTACCTGTTCTTTGAATAAATAATTCAAGTTAATATTATTTTTAACAAGTTCATGCCTAGGATTTGTTCTTACCTTCATTTTTGAGACCTATTAGTTTTCATGCAAGAACTTTAAACGATTAGGAATAAAAGTAACTTGAAACTTGTTTTTTTACTTTCCTTTGAAAGTGTCATTGAATTCAATTCGAACTCAAAAAACTCTTTTTTGTTTATTGTCTTATTATCAGCCCAGTACTCGACTACTAATAAGTTGATAAAACTGGAATAGTACATAATAAGTGATCTGTTTTTCTGAGAAAAGTAGTTTTAGTAGAGACTAAATAACTATATATAAGTTTTAAAAAATGCATCTCACGAGTTGTTGATACACAATGTAAAACAAATATTCTCCATATTTGTTTTACATTGTATATTCGATGTTCGCAACCACCTTGCTGCAAATTAGTGTGACATTACCCTAATAGTTAATTTATGATATTTCGTTACGCGAACGTCTTAATTTGCAGGTGTAAAACGCGAAGTTTAAAAGCGGATGTTTTAAACTTATATTTATACGATACAATGTATTTCCATTTATTTGGCATCCAAGTCTACTTTGTGTAGTGCTGCGTACTTGGATAAACTCAATAAAAAAGTTGTTTCTTATTTTATGTAGTAACCCTCACGAATACATCACATTTTTAAGTATTTAAAAAGGACCTCATAAAATATTATATTTGGAGGTTCTTATGGTGAAGTTCATATTCTTAATTGTTATTTGTCATTATTTTTTTTTCATATTTTGGATTTCGGCAAAACAAATCTTTTAGGTATTTTGAACATTTTTGCACACATTTTGGCAGTTCAACGTTGTTTTTGTATATTAACACACCCTTTGCAAACAAGGAATCCTTTACACGTTTAGCTATTGTAAAACTACATAAAAATTAAAAATCGAAATATACGCGTTTACATGTGTATTCATTCAACTATATCATGTATCCCGCTCTATCACGCATCATTACCTTTTACATAAAGGGTGACAAAGGAAACTCCTAGATTGATATTTGATGTCGATATATGAAGTGTTAATGTACCGTATCGGAGACGCACTAATCTAATTTTGACAGAGCGAGCTCCCCTTCAACCAACCGAGAGTTTATTTTATTTACAATTCCTTTAAACCATTGACTTCTGCATAGTTTCCTTCCCACTTATATTTTTGTATGTGGTAATTGATTATGAAGTATTGGAAATACTCTCGTTCTAGATTGGTAGACATTTTTGTCTCTACTTTATTGTATTTTTCAACAGACACGATTCTTAAATTTTGCATTATAACTAAGGAGTAGCATAAGTTTAAAAAAGGTATCTAAGTATTTTTTTTTTCTAAAAATAATTATTTAATCAAATTATATAAATTCATTTATATGTTTCAGTCTCCAAACTTTAAGTTTAGATTCGCGCCTACTATTCCATTTTTTGTTGGAAATTATTTATCTATTCATTTTAAGGATAAATAAAATATTTTAAAATAAAACTCATAAAAACACTCATTGAATATTCAAGTATAAAATCGTTTTTACACTAAAAAGCTAATTACTACATTTGTAAGTTCGTTATATTAAAAACATTCAACAAACATTCAATTTTAATAACATCATTAAATTTTATAATCGATTTTTTTCCGAGTAACCGTATTATTGTATATTTTTCGATTATAATGAATCGAGAACAACCACGCAATATAATGTAAAAGTAAACTTTATAAAACATGTATCGCTTGTTAGAAATTGCTTTTGCACAAATCAATATCAGTATTTTTGCATTTACATGCATGTTGTAAATTATATTTCTCGCATTTTGCGATAGCGCCGTAGTAATCGGGTGTTATTGTTATGGAATGGGCTACCTACGAACTATTTTTTATGGAAGAAATACGCAAAAGAGCAACCAGGTCACCTGATGGTAAGCATTTACCATCCTTCATGGACATTTTTCTGATCGTTTGAAAGTGTGACACATTATAAAAAAACGATGATATTTTAATGTTATCTTAAATGTAGATTAGGGATGCAAAAATGAAGTATTGATAGTTAAATTAACTATGTCCATCTCCCTCTCGATACTAGAGCAGATAGATTGACTGTAGGATCAACGTATGCTCACCTTGTAGGAGTAGAAACCACGACTCGGTAAACATAGTGTAGGAGGCAATCCGGCTAGACGGAGGGACGGCTTGCGTAGGGCGGCTTACTAAGACTGGATGCGTTTGTCCAAAGATCTATCAAAAGGTTGCTGTAGGCTATTTATCATGATGAAAAAATTGTAGGTCCATACAAGTTTTGAGCAATAAGTCTTTTTTTGGAAATACGGTACATTCCTTACTTCTTACAATACTTTTACTTCTATAAATTGTAAAAATAGCATATATTATCATTGAAGCTAAAAACGAATACGTGTTCGTTAAAAATAGGTATTTTATTGATTAAAAACTTGCATCATGAACGACTGCCTTTTACTTGCAATTTATAACGATATAACAAATGGTATGGCCAATATGCGATTAAGGCCAGCTTATGTAAACATTCTCTTATATTTTAATGTATTCTTTGGATAAGATCATATAAGTGAAATATGAGGTCAAAATCTACAGATATTACCGACGTTGAAGTTTTTTTGATTGAATATCGTTGTAATTCAATGTTAACTGACGACCTTAGTAGTAGTAAGGTTGCAATTTCAATATATGATACACCCCAAACAACTTCAGTTTCAAATAAAAATAAATCTTAATAAATTGTACTTTTATAAAACATTTAAGGTGTTATAAGTTAAAAAAAGATAGCCTTGTTAAAGAGCGACAGCTCAAATAAGTATTACCTTATGAAATACCCACAGTATGCCAGTCGTTACTATTCCATTAAATTCTACGAGTAAATAGCATATAACACAAATTTAAATCGTGTTGCCAAAAGATTTCCCCAAAGCCTTTGCATTAGTATAATTTCTCAAAAACGCAATAGCTACTGGAAGCGATGTGAATAGATTTCACAAGCCATTAAATACGTGACAAATCGTTGGACAAAATGGCGGACGCTTTTTTTCGCGGGAAATGCTGCTTTGTATTATCTGTAGTAGAGACATTTCGACAATTTTCTTTCAATGGCATATATGAGTTATGATAGGGGAATCTTTTTGAATATCTAGTTTTTAAAGGGTAACTATCTTCTTTTCTTGTTGTTTAATAATCCATATGAAAAATGAGTGATAATTCAGGGATAAAATATTATTTCTTAAATATATTTACTTAAAATAATAACATATATATTTATTTAAATAATTATATTATTTTAAAGTATTTAATACTTGATTAACGGTATTAGTTTTAATAGGAACTAATAATAACTCGCATTACTTCAGGTCTTTATGTGTACCTATAAACACATTTGTTTTTCAGAAAATATCACTTGTCGCGGATCTTAGCTAAGTAAAACTTTTGACTGTCCATATATCACGGATAATTTTTAGGTCCATAAAAACACAAAATATACATAACAATAATGAATTTTGGAAGTATTACAATATTCAGTTTCTATTTTAGAAATAGTAGAATTTACGATTTATTATTAGCAGTCCTTAACCCTTTGGTTACAAAGTTTCTCGCTATAATAATTAAAAACATATCATTTTTACAATATATCAATATTTTTGTATTGTAGTAGAGAATAAACTTCTCAAAGTTACAGGATTTTTCATTAATTTTTATTCGGCTAATATGTAATTGACGATTGTAAATGGGGCTCTATATTGCTTAAGACATTGTTGGCAAAATTTAGTTTCGAGATTTCTTATACTTCAAATTTCTGATGCGAAAAAAAAAAACAAACAGAAACATTATATTAACATCTTTTGTTTTGTTCGCAGGTTAAAGTTTGGTTTCAAAATAGAAGAACGAAACATAAAAGAATGCAACAAGAAGAGGAAGCGAAGACTGGCACTAAATCTAGTTCTTCTAGCAGCAAACCAGATGATAATAACCAGTTTAATAACTCATATGAAGAAGAAGATGAAGAACTTATAGATATGGACATGGATGAACTCAGTGAGAGTGAAAATGAAACGTAAAGATTACGTCAGTGTCAAAGTGACATTACCCCTGTGTATTGATTGTGTAAATATTACTGTAATTTAGTTATATTCTAGGTAAATTAGTATTTCTTATTTATTTCTACGACAGTTGTTTATAATAAGGCATATGGAATCCTAAAAATATTCATATCTATGTAGCCAGAATCTGGAGGAAGAAATGATGGCTCATTTTAAATTGTACAAACTAATTCTTCCTTACTGAATTGCTTTAATTATGATAGGTACCTATTACATAACTTTCCTACAAGTCATAACGCTCATAATTTTATAATTATATAGAATAATTATAATAAAATTAAATATTTATTAAAGCGACATCAAATTACAAAATGTTAGAGATTATAACAAGTCTAATAACAATATTTCGTAATTATTTCGTTTTCACTGACTTTCATTTATCTCAATTTACAAACCGTCATTTATTTTATCCTAAACAAGCAACCGTGTCATTAAATTAACGGAACATTCAAAATGGCGTTAGAACGACTCTTGTTAGCGCGTCATGAATTATTAGATAACGAAATTGGCCCCATTATAATGGTTTGGGGATTAAATTAATTAAAAATGCCTCCTTTGATGCGTTCCTCTAGTGATGTGGGTATAATTAGACAGTTTGATTTTAAACGATGATAGGCAGAGACCATGGGCTCGGAACCCTGTCAACGGAAGAAAGAGATAGCGATATATGATAAAGATGAGAAGAAGTGAATAGTAATATATTTAGAGATGAAGGCGATTATTGTCCGTCGTTTGTGGGCCTATTATTAAGAGATGTGGTCAGAGAATATATCTCGGGCCGGAATCGCGTTCGGTAATTGCTCGCGACGAAACCAAATTGTTTTTAAACTGTTGACGATTGTTCTCTACGGCTATTTGTCTACCATAGTTCGGTATTCGTGATTATGATCTTCAGATGCCTTGTTAGAATTTCACGCGCTTGACACGTATTGTGAATTCGTTTCGAAGCAATTTAACACTGTCAAAATACACGGATAGCTCTATGAATTTTGTTTGGGCAAAGGTTACTATCGACAAGTGCGATTTTTTTCGAATGGCGATTTTAATCAAGTACCCACTAAAGAGAAAATATTAAAGATAGAAAGCAATGTGTAGTTTTCAATTTTGTATTCATTTATATAGATTTTGAGTTAGAAGTTTGGCATTTATAAAATATCAGGTGATAATTGCGCTATGATCTGTTTGTTTACTATTCTTATTTTGCAGTTTTTCTTCATGTACTATCTCTTGGTGAATAAAATATTTTTAGGATTACAATAAATGATTATTCTGAAACTTATTTATACCTATCTATTATATATGTAATGTTAATTAAAGAAATGCTTTACATTTATAGCTCACTCTAGGATTTCGTATGTCGTGAATGGCATAATAAACATACTAAGGACAAGTACAAACATAGACTAGTATTGACTCTGAGGAATATCTGAAGGTCATACAAATATTTGTATCCATGTGGGGTTAGAACCCAGGTCCAGTGTATGAAATAGCGCATACTTCGCCACTGCTGTATTTGGGTTTTAAAAGATTCCAATCTCTGTATCGGTTCGGAAATACTGCTTAATGTATGTATATGTCCAAAGATAAGAGGTATTAAAATTATATGAATGATTTGCAACAAAAACAAAAATCAACATCTCCATTTGCGTAAATTCCATTTTACTCTAACTTGCTGAGATCAATGTAACAAGTTTATTTGAACATAAGTAACCAAAGCACAAACAACAGTGGCAACAACCGCCACCCACGTGCTCGTAGACGGAAACGTCCAGGTTATTAAAACCGTATTTTTAATTAGTGCCCCGCCGTACGTCGTACGTATTGTGAAATTAAACGTTTAATTTTACGTCGCGGGAGCGTGGCGATCGGCCATGTAACTGCGTTGAATCGCCTGCCCGACGGGTATTGTTCGCATCGTTTTTTCTTTAAACGATTAATTCACCCTTTTACTTCTACGTATAGTAGCTAACTAGTACGTATACCATAGAGCTCTCTACTGCTACTTCTGTAATCATGTCTATGGTGTTGCAAATGTCTACGAGTGGCGTTAATTGCTTGCCATAGACGTTTACTCGTTTGTTCTCATCTCATATAAAATTACATTAAACACGCCGGAGACAGTAAACTAAAGGATTAGAAATATAGTGCTGGCTAATGATATATATCCCTATATATCATTAGCCTTTAATGTAATGGCAAATGATTGAAAATAACATATGCTGATGTAATATTAGGTGTGCAACTAAGTTCTCGTAGTTTTTTTGATTAAATGAAACTTAATTGTGCAAAAATGCTTACATATATATAATACATCGCTAACTATAACTTTTGCCCATTTTTCTGGCAGAGCTCAAATACCGTTATAATAAAAGTGTTCGTCTTTTGAGGCTATCCACGAATCAAGCCATTTTAATGTATTTATATGATTGGTACTACTGATCAGGTGCAATATCTGGGTGGTATGGCGGGTGGTGTACCACTTGAACGTTTCCACGTAGGTTTTAACGGGTTTGGCAATATGAGATCGAGGTGCGTTGACATGCAGTAGAATTATTTTTTCGTGCCTTTGCTCGTACTGTGACCGTTTTTCGCGCAGTGCTCGGCTCAGTCGCCTCAATTGAAGTCGATACCGTTCCCCAGTGATGATCTTTGGGTCGCTGTAATGAATCCATTTTTATCACCTGTCAAGATGCGATGAATGAAATGAAACTTCTTCCTTTTTTTGCCGCAGAAGCAGTTATTCACAAGTGATAAAACCACGCTCGACTTCCCTTGGACTCAAATCATAAGGACTCAGTCATTAGTTGCGCACCTGATACAAAAATGCAACGGTTGTAATGGATACAATAATCCATAAAAAGGAAATCTGAGAAATAAGCAGCTTATGGTTACTGTAACAGCCATTTTAATACGCGATTATAGGGCTAATTTGAATTTTCTTTTCCGTCTTTTGTTCACTTGATTTACGATTAAGTATCGAGTTCTCGATTTGCCAAGTTGATCGATTTAAAAACAAACAGCGTACGGTGCTATTATTCGTCTCGTAATTCCTTGTTGCATTGTAAGCGAAAATCTTTATCGCTGTTTTAAGATTTTTTTATTGTAATGAGTTTTTTTGTTTAAGAGAGTTTTTATGACGCTTTATAAGAATATATGCCGCTGAAGTAATTCGGTGTATGATAGGGTATTCATTTAGCGCAATCTTGTCAGCTTTATATATGTTACTCAAGCAGAAGGCGATTGACAACAATTAGGGCGAACAGACTAACATAACGTGTCCTCTAAGCAAAGTAATAAGGACAAATTCCACATTTTGATGGAGATGGCAGGAATTGTGTCATCGCCTAGCCCATGGTATTATAGTAATACACAAGATTTATTGTACGCGAAATGAAGCAGTTATGTATCTAAAAATAGCTTAAAACCTGTGAAATTATGTTTATTAAAACATATGTAAGCCTGAGAGAAGTTTTTGCGCGAATATGAAATGGTTTACTGATGATGCACGTAAGCGGCATGCCGTAAAGTCCATAAGAGGACTTGTCCTACATTCTAAGAGCAGCGATAAGCTAGTGGATATCTATTTATTCGTAGGGGTGTCACAGTCGGATTATAAGAATAAAAATGAGAGAGCTACTTACTATCTACTTAAATAGTTTTCGCTATGAAACTGATGCTAATATACATAAATTAAATTATGTTTATTATTACACTAGTGTAAAAATCTACGGAGCTAAAATTTACATTTAAATAAGTATTATTTTGTTGATATTGGTATCGTTAATACTCCATAGATTTAATAGTGACACCCAACAGTCGTAAAATCAGGATTTAGTCTAAAAATAAATATAATTTTCGGACACAAACATGTTATGATTAAATTTTTTATAATGAGTAGGTACTTGTAAAGTGTAGTACACGTGTATTCATGAGATGTATTTTCTTAACAGTGATTTTCAAACAAGGTTAAAAATAATGATTTTTTTATTTCAACAAAGCTTCCTGCTGTGCTACTGCCCTTATCAAAAGTACAACCGAATACACAGCTCATTCGCGACAGAATCTACCCACTGGCTAATGAAACCTAGATTCCATTTTCAGCTCAATTAACTCTACGCTGCTTACGATTATAGATTTCCTTCATTAAGTGTTTTCGATTAGCGACCATGTCGATATTTTACGATGTATTCTTGACCAAAGACGGTTTTTAATTGCATACGTCTTGATTAGCTTTAATTCACTGATTATGCGACATAATTTAATTCATTGCAGTCATTTGATTTCATAGATGTTAATTTAAAAACTAATTAATTCTCAATTACTTGAGGCAGTGTGAAATAAGTATTTAAAGAACTAAATTGTATATCAATCTAAGAGTAATCTATAATATTATGGCCCTTTTTAAATATATTTGGATCACATACTTAAATATTTTTTCAATTAGCATAACTGAACTTCTACAAAATGTTTATAAAATAATTGTTTGTTTTCTTATTATGTGTAACTGTAATAGTATTTTAACTACGTTTTATATTATTTATAGATATTTTTAAAGGGATTAAAAAAATGAATGCGTTTAAGCTTAAAACAACCTAATTGCCTCAATGGCGAAGTTACCGCTTTCGGAGTCAATGGTTGCAGGTTCAATTCTCATATCGGTATGAATATATGTATAGCCTACAAGTATTTATTGGTATTTATTTACAGTATTAGAATTTATTCCGAGCCTGGGTGTTCTGTCAATCCATTCTTAAATAAGTGTGGTGGGTCTTTTATATCTTTAATCTAGAAATAGGAAGGTCCCTGTGCTTTGCAGTTTGATATATATGGTCTGTTTTAAAAAGTTTACAATATTTTAACCTTGTATGTCTACAAAAATCTTTTGTACATTTATAACTTGATAACTTACGAGAACAATCACTTGTAGGAAAGTTTTATATGTAAAGCAAAACAGTGGCAATTCATTTACAATTTTTAAATTATTATAAATAATTCGCTCAAATTAAGATAGTTTTATTAAGTCTGTTCCTTTAGGTTAGAGAGATAAGTGTTAAACTGTGGTATCCTATGTTGACTCTAATATTTATTTGCATTGTATGTGTGCGGATGTAATATTCTACGTTAATGTCAAAAATATTTTTCGTAATACCAACATAAGCAATGTTTTGTAAATTTACTATTTATTCAGTATTAATTATCAAGTAATAAAATATGTAATATAAAATCAAAATCGCTGATACTCGCTGTATTATGATATACTATAATCATCTACAGTTTGTAATATTCAACATTGTTCTTTTATACCTAAATAAAACATACATATGACTTTCACATATAGATGACAAATTATAATAATTTATTTTAAAAATAATATCAGCTTGGTTAGCCTGATTATACTTTCAATGATTATATCAAATAAATAATTATTATATTTTTTTGTCGCTTGAATAAAAATGAAAAGCAAATGCAGTTTCTTTACTTTCTTATTTAATTATAGTAATAAGAAATATTAATTTGATAATCAAATAAAAACATAACGTTTGATAAGGCGAGAGATTTTAAAATAATCTCTTGAGTTTCCTATGATACCACAGATAAACTAATTGTAAATAATTTATGCTATAGACTATGAATATTAAAAAAAGAATGTCATAAATCGTAGTATATACATGATGTAAATTTCTTCTATTTAAATACTTAAATGTGTGTAAATATGTGTGTTAGTTATATATATGTAGTTCTTTTAAGTGTAATTGTGTGTATATTCGGCTAACAATTTTCTCTGTGACTGTATCGCGTAACGTTTCCCAGTGCGGAGGTGTAGTTATTTAAAAAGACGAGTGATATAAAATATATGTTTTTACTCATTTACTTGTCGTTTTTTCCTCCTTTCTTCTCCTAACCTTAATTTAGTTTGTAGAATTCTTTGTGAATAGTTACAAACGTTATGAATTATCTTTTATAAATATTTTCGAAATATAATATTCTATTATGGAAAGTTTATACTTCTTTAATAATTATATGTAATTAATCCAATCACTGAAAACAAAATTTATGCATTTAAACCGTATTTCTTTATCAACACAAGTGATTTTAGTACCGAATAAAGGCCATTTTACTGATTATCAGAGTAGATTTGTTACTTGGTTTAGATCATTTAATTGGTTACTAAAACAGATTGGTGACTCCAAAAACTAAATTTGAGACATACCATTACTGAGGCCATTAAAGATGTTAATAAGTTTTTTAATACTATCTCAATCACTCTCTCTAATCATCTACGACGCATTATTAATACGATTATTAATTTAGTTTTTTTTTATTTTTATTTATACTTGAGTAATTTATAAATATTTATTTCTGGCCGCTTGTTTCCACATCTTACCGTGATAAATTTTTTTTGATGGTTTAATATACTAAAATGTACTACTATTCTACTTTTATATCCTTCTGGTAGAGTTACTGTCTTCAATCAAATTTTAAGATCTTAATTATTGCAACTGAAATAAGATTAATTGTGTTATTGTTTATGCGGATGTCTTCTCTGTTTATAATCTAGTAAAATAGATTATATGTTGTGTAGGTGTTACCATACGAGTGAAAAGACCACACATAACGTCTTATGACATCAACTACATCCAGGGCAATTCCACAATGATCACCGCCTGCATATAAAGTAATTGAAAGTGCGCTGTGAATTACAATATTGTCTACTTCGTTGCTCGATTCGATTTATTTAATATATATTTGTAAGTTAACGGCTTAGTTGTTATCGTACCTACTTAATAACTGAGTCAATGTTCTAGGTTCTAGTCCAGTAAAAAATAACTTTAGTTTTGAATGGGCTTGCGCACGTTTCATCATCATCATTACAACAGTAACAGTCCACTTTAGGATGTTCGCCTACCACAATATTAAGGGCTAGACAACGCTAAAATCCACCCAGGATTGGCGATCACGTCAATCAAAGAGCAAATCTTCAACATATGTACCTATAATAATAATTTATTTTAATTTATTTAATTAATATAGCCAAATGTAATAAACAAGAATTATAAAATAATATACTTTTGATAATCTTAGCAAAATTCCAAGTTAATATTGGTTATTATGGTACTAGTACAAAGCATAACTTTCAGGCTTCGGGACTGATCCCCAATACTTGGACCTCAGCTTAGGGGGCATTGGCTTCTCTATTGCTACATTGAAAGAGCAAATTTTGGCGTTCTTAGTTACGACCATATTTTAATCTTTAATCGGCCACGTGGCTCATTCTCCAGCCGCGTGTGAGCCAAGTAGCGACTGGAGGATTTTCTCGTGGGAGTTTATTCGAAACAAAGAAATCTGCCGGAGAACTAAGGTCACAGACATGGTACTTCAAGTTAGTAAAATAAACCATTGGAGATGATGAGTGCTGAGGCTCGTGCTGATCGCGTCTTTCTAAACGTAGTGTGTGATGCCCCCTCATTTTATGACAGATCAGTGAATGACTGAACTGGTTAGCAGAAACTGGATTCGTAAACCGAAGATCCTGCTACGAAAACGTAGCAAGAGTACACTACAGTCAGCTGGTGATGAGCTTATTCGTAATCGTTAAATGAAGCCGAATAATGCAACCTACATCAGGAATTTTTATTCTTCCGTTTTGTCACAAACAATGGCGTCTCGATATAAATACTTTTAATCCATACATGTATATATGGATTAAAAGTATATATATGCGCGACAATCGACCTATTGATATAGATATAATAATTTGGACATTCAACCAATTGGGTCTGTAAATGCTCATTGTCGATATATAGTGATCGCTTTCGGAGTGGACAGTGGACATAAGTCTATATTCAAATTGTATTTAAAAGCAAAACCATGACGTAAGATCGTAAACAAAATAGCTTACTAACAAGGTTTTTACTGTTTCTCAATTTAACTCATCCGCTGTGCGAATTCTATAGCCACTACTTAGTAGGCATGACACCCAAAGTCCCGACATAAACACATCACGCAGTGATGAACTGACACCATCGACTATAATTCGAGTGGCATCCACGACGTTTAGTGGCTATAAACCGCTTGCATACTCGGACGTGACCCACACAACTAAGTGTCGTGAACCAACCACTTGCGTAGCCTTCGCGTAAAAAATAAGGAAAATGGGATGTTGTCTTCAAAACTGTTAATAGAAGAGAAACAAACGAGTAAGTAACCACCCATAAACTTCCGAACACCCAAGAAGACGCTGTTTGGAAATTGCGTTTCCTGTCTTAGGGAAAGATGTTAGATACAGGTGAGGTGGCTATAAAATAAAAGAGTAGGCATTGTGAGAGAGAGTGAAAAGGACTACAGAACTCATCTTACGCAAAGTATCTTGCCAATATAATTTGCCATTCATGCCGTAGACTTCTTCACTAAAAATATGTGACTCCGAATAGTTTTTGTCTGAAAATTGGACAATAAATTATCTATAACATAGAGCTACCACCACATAAAGATTACTTTCGTAAAAGTAGGGTTGCTTTTCATTGGATTGTTATTTATGTATATATTATATATACAATACTTTTCGGTTGACTTCCGCAGAGTCTACTAAAAGCTTATTACGTATTGTTTTGCTTGTTGCGGATCTTAGCTAAGTAAAAACTTCTGACTGGCTACATATACTTATTTCGCGGTACAAAAATAGAGTTGTCACACTTGAAAAACATTTGCAATATTTATCAAATCTGACCACTCTATTGGCGATCGTTTTTATCATTTATCGTTTAGTACTTTATTTAATTTTTTTATGGTATAGGAGGGCAAACGAGCGTGTCACTTGATGGAAAGCAATCAACGCCGCCTATAGACATCCGCGACACCGAAGAAGTCATATTCTTATTCTTTTTCTAGTGTCATTTTCCACCGCAGGTTGAAAATCGTTAGGGGGATAACTGCAGTTGAGAACAGATACCAAGTATCCAACAGTAGTCCCCACCTTTTCACCGCGGACCGTTCAACGTTTCATATTTTGTATTATTACAGACTGCTGAAGTGGAGACGTTGATTGGTTATATTTTATCGTTTTGAAATACACACCTTTTAATCAAGTCTACGACGCCACTGCCTCAAGTCGAACAATCTTAAGACAAATAGTCACATGTAAAAAAAAAAATAATTTCATGACCCAAGTAAGGATTGGGAGTCGATGTTTTATGCCTACTCTGTTACAATAAAAGTTTTATAACCATGGTATTCTTCTTCATCCAGACTTCTTCCTGCCTTCGTGAGAACTTGGAGAATGAATATGGTAAGTGTTATTAGAGCATGCACATTCTCACTGAATCGTCTGTCATTATTTACTATACGAAATTACAATTTAATAGGATATAAGAGGGCGAGAAGAGATCTTGTTACCCCCACTATCAATATCACCTACCCGCAGTGCATCCTGTTGGAAGAAAAACTTGGCTCCGACAACCACCTGGTTGTGGTATAATCCTCCAGAGTACAAAGCTATTATAAAAAAATCTCTCTTCTTTTTATTCCTCCTTCTCCTGCCTTTACTTCTTTCTTCCTCCCCCCCATTATTTAGGCAGTATCCTTACTATCGCGCAGGTTGTGTACCCTCAGGTAAGCTGCTTATTCGGTTGCTTCACTATTTCGTAAAAAAGACTGCTATAGGCTGTTGATGATGCCTAGCTCTGTGGTGTTGTTTTGTTCGAACTAAATATATATAATAAGTACTGCTTTCTTCACTATATATAATCAAATAACTCTTTAGTTATGCATTTTATAAAGGGATTTAAATGTGTTTCCACTTCAAAGCAATCAACCTAATCTAGGTAATACAATTAAACCTTTTAAATGTCTACCGGGATAATGGTATTGGCGTTTTACAGTTATTTAAAATAATAATAAAAAAATACCTGTTAATCATCTACAAAAAATATTATGGGCGGCAAACTTGACAAGATTGAAAACAACTTAAAGTACAAAAAAAGTTTCGATCTATTAAAAAGTTTCGATGTGCCGCCTCCATCGAAGCGAGAAAAGTTAAATGGTTAAAAGGATTACTCAGAGCCAGCTTAGAAGCAGGTAGTGGATTCGGTTCTCAAGCGTTTGGTTAATTTTCCACGAAGCGATGCGGGTGGCGTATTTTAACAGTATTAAAGATTTCACAAACAAATAACAGATAAGGAGTGAGAAATTGGATTTTTTTACGTGCTTACAAAGTTAATCACTTTAGATTATCTATTTTAAATTCAAAAAAGTATAGCGTGTTATTATCCTTCCTTAATCTACTTTCAAAACTCAAAGCAGTTGCTACATTCAAGTGTAATTTAAAAAGGATACCGAAAACTATTTAGAAAAGGATAAGGGTGCTTTAAAACTTATTTAATCTTATGAATTTTTATCTTTGTAACTGAAACATAATAACACTACAATCAATCATCATCAATAATGGTTTACAGTACACTACTAGATCTTTTTTGGTACTCTTGCTGTTTCGTTTTAGTAAGCATTTAGAGCCGAATGCCCAGCTCCTTTCCCCTTCTTTTACTTCTTTTTTCTCTATTACTTCAGTCTTACCTTCTTATTGATTCTCCATTCGGTGCCAAAGATGTCTATGGGTAGCAGTGGTTTATAAAAATTAAGCGAAAAAATGTTTAATTTAATTTCGATACAACATTATTTACGGTGAAAAACATGCCTGAGTAGACTCATATTAGCCTGAAAAGTAGTATTTTTTAGTTAAAAAATTATAAACGTTCAAGTCAATCTCAATAATTCTTATTGGCAGGTCGGCTGTCAAGACGGCGTCTTTAATAGCGATTGACAGCCAGATCTTGATAACCATAATCAAATTATAGACGAATAATAGAGAGTATGTTAATAACAAATATAATATGATAACTCAACCTTTAACGTATATTAACATTTTATTCAAATTTAGTCTCTATGTTTAAGAACAAAAGAGTTAGAATAACAAAATATATTAAGGTTATGTGCAATATTTAAGTTTGTATTTTCCATAGTTTATCATCCCATCGGCAACTCGTGGACATTCGTTTGCGCTTTGTGGGCTGTGAAGGCGAATTGTACGGCTAAATTAGTTTAGTAGACGCCAAACCTGGCGGTTATCGCTAATTTAAAATCTACTTAAGTTATTTGTTAGATTTAACGCTTTCAGTTTATGGAATTGTTGATAAAGAGTTAATTCTTTTAACATAAAAAGGAAAATTTATGGATAGATATAGTAGATATAAATGAAGTAATTAAATAAAGTCCATTCTATAAACTATTTTATTATTAATTATCATTATAGGCTTATTTATCACTGCTATTTGCAATTGAAGTGATTTACATATTTGAGTCACAAAACAATGACTTGTTTAAGCAAAATCATTTCTTTAAAAATAATCCAAAAAGTTTTCTTTAATATTAGTATAATCATATTCCTATGACAATATATCACTATATAATGATATATTGAACAATCCCAACAAAGACAACCATTAAAAGAATTTACTAAGGAGCAATAATTAATGGTTATAATTACTGTTGAACTAGCCTTGGATTTTACGCGTATGTGAACCCTTAAAGAGCGTGCCGACGTGATAACTCGTCACAATCAATATTAATGCTTGTTCAAATTGACGTGTGTCATACATACCTTTAACTGACGTATCACAACTTTAAGAATGCCGCTATGTAACGTAATTAGTATCGTATGTCTAACGAATAAAAGTCATAGTTGAAAAGAAAGGGAAGTTTTCCCTTAATACAGCCCTGACCGATGGGTAAAATACATATTTAAATTTTTAATATAAGCTTTATGTCCAGTCAATAAAAGATTTAGTTGCTTTAAATGATGGGATGATATAATTTGGTTTTGGCCTGAAACAATAGATTTGAAATGTCTTAATATTGATTAATATACAGTGTAATATAAACTTTATTATGCAAATCACAAAATGTTAATTGCATCACCATATTATTATTTATATTTTTGTGGTATCTATGATATCTACTGAAACAAATAACTTACGGAGTCGGTGTTTTGACTTTGAAGTCGGTACAATTTGATGAAGTTGGGATAAAAATGCACTCAAGTGTGAACCAAGACGGTGATTTTTTTTATTCTTATTGGAAAATTTAATGGTAATTCATGCAACAGCACAAATGGAAGGGCTCGATTGGGAAAGTAGTCCGTACAGAACATCGGCTTTAAGAGGTAATTTTTTTTTAATTGCGTTTCGTAGGGTAAGTATAGCCATTCGGAGGACAAACTCTTTTTCTCTTTCTTTACATCCCTTTTTCCCTACCATAACTCCCATTTCCTCTTCCTTCCAAGCGTGGATAATCTCCACGCTTGGCTAGCGAACTGGTGGAACGGCAACCTCTCATTGTTGAGGGAGGCCACTGTCCAGTAGTGGGCCGTTACAGCCTGTTATGGCTGTATTCATCGATTGAAATCAATTGAAAAACTAGGTGTTCGGTGGCAGGCCTAGAATTTCAATCATAACTACTTTTTTCAAACAAGGAATAATCGACCGTCGATATGAGGGCATATTCCTTGTTTGATAGAGATAGAAAACCTAATTCTACCGATTATTTTAAATATTGTCTCTAATTTGATATTATTCTATAAAACTAGAAACACTATTAATTTGTATAAAATCTTTATAGGATGGAACGAATTATTTTTCCTCCCCAACTAAGACGAAGAACCACAACGAAAACATCTGTCAAATTAAAAATGAAACTCAAAACCGAAACTGGTTAAGGGTGGAAACGTATCATCTCATTACCTAATAAATTATTGTTTAATAAAAGGCCTATTCAGTACAAATTATCTTTTATAAAATGGGTAGAAACATAATTATATTTATATAAATGGTGGACGCCTAAATATCGAAAGTGTTTGTTTCCATTGCAATGATTAATATTATAGAATATTTAATTATGATGAAAGATTATCGAAGTTGTTATCCTACATAGAATTCGTAGGTAATCACCGCCATCACCTCTGCAAATCCAAAGATAGTGCAGGTTCGTTGCCAAGTTTACGTAAGTTGCGGACGAAGAAGAGGGATGAAATGGGAAAGAAAAGGGGAAATAAAGGTGTCCGGCGTTAATATCCGACTCTCAAAGCACACCGAACGACGCAATAGTAAGGCTACCAAGCTTTTTGGCTTTCTGTAAGAGAGTATTTCGCCAGCTGAGCTGGGGAATTACTCTCTTATAATTCATTTAATAAAAATTAAAAAAAGGACATTTACAAAATTTTACAACAACTTTTACCTGCAGTTTAGCTTTGCCACAAAAATTCAATTACTATCAATATTAGGCGGATTACGGATTGTAAATTAAGAAAATGTCATCATTTGTACATTTTTAGTTTTATTATATTTATTTTAGTTATAAAATATATTTTGAAATAAAATAGTAAATTATGTATCAAAAGATATTTGACGTCTGAAAATGGAAACCGAGTCCGCAACCTTATCCCCGTTAGCAAGCAACTAACGTTGATGGGTTAAGTGGGTGTTTAAATTCCCATTTTGGGGGTAATTTCCCCAAACACGCCCCCGATAGTTCCATGTTGGAACGCGATGATCGACTTTATTATACAACTCATTACTCATAACTACTGCTGCCATCGTTTTGTGAAAATGTTAAAAAGAAGTTTACTCTTCAAGTTGAATGTTTTTTTGAGGATTAAATCATATTATTCAAATCAAAATTATTATTTCTACTTATAATTGTATAAGAAATTATTACACGGGCTTTATATTTCTACATTTGAACTAAAATTTATTTTCCAAGCAGTATTTGCAACAAGAAGCCATTAGTCAAAAGATTTTGATCGGCGTTAATTGAGTTTTGATCTACGATGGTGCCGGTGACCCTTTTGATTGTTTATGATATAAGAAGGCAAACGATCATCTGATGGAAAGCAATCAACGCCACCCAGAAACATCCGCAGTGTTATAGGTTGCGTTGTCGGCCTTTAAGATATGTACACAACACGAAATGTCGTGGCTGTACTGTATCTTGATCGTCAGGTATCTTCGTCTAGCACAGGCCCAAAAATTTTTTATATTCTTTATATTATATGTTGTTTTTTATATTATTACCTTACAAGAATATAATTTTAGCATAAGTACTGGTGTTTAAGTAGTAGTTTTACAAATTTTTAATATACATAACGCCTTTTTTCCGAAGCGGTAGGCAGAGACCACAGATCTCTATCTGCTCCGATCTCAGCACACTTACTTTGCTTCATCAGCACTTATTCTTCTCTTCATCAAACTCGCCGGTAAAGGGTATTCTTAACCAGGCCTTTCGTAAGAAGTTCAGCAATTTGGTCAAGGTATATTCTCCTTGGTCTTACCCTACCGACCCTTCGGTCCACATCCGTAATGTAAATTTCTTTTATCAGTCGTCTTTCATCCATCCTCTCTATGTGTCCAAACTATTTAAGCATCCCTTTCTTAAATTTTGTCACGACAACTGCTTTTACTCTTATTTTTACTCCACACCACTCTCACAAAGTTTTAATTTAGTTTTTATATCGTTTTGACTGGCATTTTAGGCAACAATTGGCTCGGCGTCTCATCGTTCATCAATATAGTCGTAACAGTTCCCTGCTGGAAAACGGTCTCCCTCAAATTTGAGGGGAGTTGCCTTAATATTAAACTTTGGTAGGAGGATTGGGGATTACATATAGGTTTTTATTCTTGGCAGACGCTGATGTCCTGGAACCCATAGTCGTGTCGTATGGCACTAAAGGGCAAAAATGAATTACTCTTTATTTATTAAAAAAATAATTTTTTACTATAATAGAATTACTTTCAAGCTTTTAATATATTTTCCAAAAAAACCTTAATTATTTTTAGTTTGATATACGTTAGTTATTCTTATTACAATCGATGTATTATATAAAATATTATATAAATGTTAAATAATTTTCGATATACCAACATCTTTTTTATTTGTCGTGTTACAGAATATATACACCGAATAATCGGCTAGAAAGGAAAAAAATATTCATGAAATAAATTACAATAAATTTTCAAATGTTATGTGCGACATTTTATTCGAAGAGTGGCGTACGAAATGTTATATAAAACAAAATATTAGCAGTTAGTTCGGGATTAGGAAACATCATTCAGTTAACATTTCTAATCATTTCGATCTAGCCTATTGTAAAGCTGATCGTAAGATATTGTTCGAATAGGAAATTTGGAAGGAAAATAATAAATCATGGCGGATAATGGCGCTAATTTAGTGTAATGCTCTTAACTGCCGCGATCAAGTTGCGTGGCATCGCTCTACAGATATTAAAGCCAAAAGCTCATGAGTCAGTGTGCGTCCAAATGAGTATAGCTATTGTCTTTGTGTGTATTATTAGGGCTTGTGTGCACAATTGTGGGGAGATTAATAAAATAATAATAAGATTATTAAACAACGTAAAAAAATTTATCTTATTAATTATGGGTTGATGAAAATACAACAAGTCCTTTCTTGTTGTATTAATATAAAGTCCTTACTTTAAATTTGAATACTAGTTATTAAATACATTACAACAGTATTTGATTCAATATTCATTTTTACATCGATGATAAACTGTTGTAATACAATTGTACTAGTTTGGGGGCAGTAGTCGCTATGTACGTATGTATGTTACCTATAAAATATTTAAGGAGTGAAAATGTGGTACTAATGTATTTTCACAGCAACTAAATTATACAAATGCTAATTTGTAATATAACTTAAATATAACACTATATAATTAGGTTATGTAACTTTAAGCGCGTTATTTGTACGGATATTGAAATTGAATCAATTAAAGTTTGTCTGCCATTGATCTTTCTGTTATGGTACCAGAAATTCACACACTGTGTTTATATAATGACTGGCAAGTGTCGCGAGCATGGGCGGTCGAACAGTATGCAAGCAGAAATCTTACATTTCTGCTTGCATACTGTTCGACCGCCCATGCTCGCGACACTTGCCAGTTTACTCTAATCCAGCACTGAACGATGGACTGGTTCAAAAATGTATGTATCCATTAGATTTCCAGCACTGGAGTGATTGAGATTAATGACTTCTTTATCAATTAAAAGATCGTCTTAAAGTTTTAGACCACAAAATCTTATTTGATTCGAGCAATAATGTGTAGCAGCACATTTTTGCAATTCAATTTCTTTATCCATCATTGATATAACTTTCATCATCATCAAAGGTGACACAGCTACGGGTGACAATGCCATTCGGCTCTTTGTAAGATGGTAGAGCTCGTGGTTAGACCGAGTTCGTCATCTCTCATTTTCCAGCACTGCATCGATTAGTTTCAAGCTATCATATTAAAACATATACATACATATATATTATATTTCATAACGTAATTAGTATTAATTTTTAAGTATAGTATATAAATATTTATAATTCTACGCGGTAACTATATCCGAAAAATATTATACTTATTACATACTTGTTTAATTTTGGTCATTCTCTGCATGTTAAAAAAATAAAGCATTCACTGTTCTCCCGTATTTAGTATTCAGAAGTTTTATGCTAATATTTTATCCTTAACTTTAAGAGTACGTTATACAACGTGTACACTGCCTTAACGATCGTTGATTTGTGTGAGTGAATTTAACAATGTGTGTGCGTGTCATAAACGGGTGTATCGGTGTGATTCAACGTCTATGTGTAATATTTGCCTCTCTTTGTGTGCGTGTAAGCGCGAACAACTTGTTTGTTCAGAGATTTAATACACGGTAAATTTCTTCACGTTACCTGAGACGACTGTTTGCGTGAATAGGGTAGTAACTGAAGTTTGATGTTTGTTCTAAGGGTGATTTATTAGTTGAAAAATTATAATTTTATACATTATCTTGATACAATTAATGTTAGTAATTTTTCAATTAAATTAAAATTATGTTATAATATAATACTTTTAATACGAAGAATGGTTAGATTTTAAAATTTAATGGTTGGTAGATTTGAATTACACGGTTGACAGGCAGCATTCCACAAATATTATCTTGGTGGCAGGTCGGTTGCGAACTGCCGCCGGATAAATTAAATATGGTAAAAAACTACCAAAATATAAAAAAGAAAAAGCTATGAAACTTCATTGCATTGGTATAGTCATAGCGCATTTTAGATACGGTTAGTGTTTGATAAGAATGAATTGAATGTGGATTGAATTAAGCGGTTCTAGCTCAATGTATCAATGAAGCCTTAAACATTAAGAAACAATATAAAATATAATTTATTATTTTTTATGTACAAATTAAGAAATTTATAAAAGGCTTTAAATTTATAAAATTAGATATCATGTTTTCACTTTCAACGGCTATTATTTGGCATTTTAAAAAATATATTATTTATTGAAAATGAATAATCTTCCGCTGTATGGTTATCAAAAAAGAAGGGCAATCGTATACATACACATTGCTTATTTTTCTCACAGGGAGTATATTGTTTTCTGATTGAACATTATAATTAGGCTAAATGCTTGAAATTTAATTAAAATTTATACATATATGAAAAGCAATTAGGCATCAAGAGAATTATCTTGTATGAAATATCATAATATGTTTTATGCCCTTATAAAAAACAGGTACGCCCTTTTGCAAAAGCCCCATTTAATTGGATATATCATAGGCGTCTGTTTGCGCATGGCAATTGATTGCAACTTAACAACATGCCAGCAAATTGCCAAGACCACAGAACAGGACGGGTATCATACTGTTGCTTCTTGAAAGTACCGAGGGGAAAAGAGATACAAGATCTGTCAGTTGCGCGTTAAAGGGACCAGACAACATAATGGCGATGTAAGGACGCGGTGGCGAACCCGCGAAAACGAGCTAAGTATTTATTTTTAAGAGCGATTATTTAGGTTTAAAAGCGTTTAATCACAGCCCGTCTGAGGCCAAAGGAGATCGTTAGCGGCTTTTTTTTTCTAAATAGTTCGATATAATTGGCCAATAAAATTTTAATTTCTGTAATAATCTTTCCTTAGTATTGGACATAAAACAAGCGTTTAGGTATGTCGATACTTTTACAGTTGATAATTAATTATTATTTTATTGCTTTTGACTTTATGTTAAGCGAATTAGTGTTTAGGTAAATGTTATGTTTATTATATGAAATCAAGAACATACAATTTCAATTTTATACCTAACTCGTAAAAATTTTGTTTTTATATGTTTTTCTATATATGAACATATATAAGGAATCTACAATTAAACCGATTTATCACTTTATTGCATAAGCCATATTCGAAATTCTTATTATCTAGTGATTAATTCTTATTGTGTTTTTAATGCGGATTCTTATTAATTTCTTTATATATTCGTCATTAAAAATGTAATTGAGATGTGCAAGAAATTAAAATATGGTGGCAATATAAATGTACTTAATTAACATTTGAATTTTGTTAGTTTCAGTAACGATTTAAAATATAATCTTTATGTATTATAAATAATGTTTCATACATTTGTAAAATGTTTTTATTGTTGATAGAGTGAGGATGTGCAACCTCTCACAATTAGTAATTAATTAGTAAACATTGCGTTATGAGGCAAGCGTATGAATGTGTACATGAAAGGCTGTTTTTTTTATACGATAGGGAGGCAAACAAGCAAGCATGGCATCTGATGGAAAGCAATCAACGCTGCTCAAAGACATCTGTAACACCATTAGTAGACATTGCAAATGTGTTGTCGGCCTTTAAGAGAATAGCTGGCTTGTTTTTCGAAGGTTCTAATATCGTATTGGTTTGGAAATACCCTTGAAGGTAGCTGGTGCCATAGAGTGGTGATGCTTGGAATGAAGTTTCAGAAAAACGCACCGTACTGGATCGCACATTCATCTAAATGGTGGAGATTCTTTTTGGCCAGTTGCGCGATAGTAGATTTCAGCGGCAGGAATTATTCCGAACAATTCCTCGTAGCACTCCCTATGTAAAAGCCATTAAAGATGTTGAGAGATGCGACATCCCTCGGCAATACTAGAGAATCAAACCGTTGAATGAGGTCCTAGTCATCGACGATTCGAACAGCATGACTTTGTATGCGGGAAGGAGGACGAAACTAATAATGGGGTGCCCCGGTCCAGAGATGAGAATTTTATTCCATATGCAGCCGGCCATCCTCGGCCATCCCTTGAGTACTATCCGGTGATCCGCATAAGCACGTTGCTATATATTTTTTTAAGTAGTATAAAGACGATTAGACACATAACAATCTAAGAAACCACCGAACATAAATACTCCGTAAGTGTTATGTTTATAAATGGAAGATAGTTACTCGAGTAGAATGTAGTAGTATTAAGTTGTCAGACGTTTTGACCTGTATATTTACGATGTGGTCTGATGATGCTAATTTTATTGCATTAATGGCATTTTAAATAGATAAGCTACGTTAGTTTAATATGTTTCACAGCATTAAACGCGCAATAATTTGTTTTTAATGTTGGTTATGTATAACATATATTAATATAATTGCTTTATTAAGTTTTTGTAAAGTGATAGTGTAGTGAAATAGGAAATTTTTGTTTCATTTGTTTTTTATTTATTAATTACTTCACTGTTCGTTAAAATTTTAGTGATAATCACATGATATAAAGTTAAATTTAATCAATTATTACATTACTGATAAGCATACGAGTAATTTCTGTTAGTGACGGTACAGTCACTTTAGATATAATAAAAGGAATTGAGCATTCATCTTCAGCTCACGGCAGAAGCTCTTACAAAAGTGCTAACCCAGTCTTTAACTACATGCACCTTTATTCTGCCGGCCGCATTACGCAGACCGTCGCTCCATCTAGCTCCGTCTTACACTACGTTTGCGAGAACTTAAAAAAATATTTTTTAACACACTCTAAAAATCACTTCATATTACAAAAAAGAATTATTAATAAATCCCATATTTGCAAGAAATACAATTATTATGACAATGATTTTAATATACATATATATTTGTAAATAAAAAACAGATTGAAATAATTCTTGTGAAATGTACAATAACAATACATTGACACAGTTATGTTTTACGTTTATTTTTATTAAAATTTGAGACGGAGTTTTATTGAAAGCAATTTAAACGTAATATAAATAAAAGGTTTAAAATACACGCGCAAACGAAATCTGACCGACCGTTGAAATAAGATTTGGATGAATGGCCAAGTAATATTGTGGCAAAATATTTTAAAAGGCGTCTGCATGTTCAGTTTTATTCCGATCAAAGTCGAAATTTTTAGTGTTATTATAAGCCAAACCGTTTATAAACTCATTATAGTTGAATACTCAATTTTTAATTATGTGAAGTTTTAGTATTCAATACTTAAATAAAACTAGGATGTAGTTTAGTACAAACATACAATGAAATTGAATCCACCATAGTAACGTTAATGGCGCATCGTAAATAATGTCTATGGCGCTATGTATAACAGAAACAAACATTACTTATTTATTGTGTTCTTTATATATATATATATATATATATATATATATATATATATATATATATATATATATATATATATATATATATATATATATTTAAGTTATGTGAAAAGGTTTATGTTTTACAAAAGGATATCCTTTTGTAAAACATAAACTAGATACAATTGTAAAAATAACTTCTAAAGTTATTTAAAACTGCATTACTATCTTGTAATTATTTAACATACAAATAAGTTACACCTTAAACCCATACGATGTTAGTGTTATTTATAATCATTCCACCAATTACTTTGATTATCTTTTTGATTAAAATCATTCACAATCCGTGGCAGTCATCGCTGGATATGTAGGTACCTGCGTCGAGTTTCTGTCACCTGTCCTGCAATAACTTCTTCACTTAGCACAATCACGTTCAGCGAAACGCAGTTTTCACTTCAGCACTAGTTTACTCCAGTGATTATTAGTTCTTCGACAAACATGATAAGTCCATTGCTACTTCAGTTTATTAACTCGCAGAATTATATCGGCTACTTTCGTTTTCCAGTGGATTTCTTTATTCGGAATCATATCCTATGTAACTCCGAGCATAAATCTCTTCGCAGCTCTGAGAGTGACTTCAAGTTACGATTCTAAATGTTACGGACATAAGGGTTAATGAAATTGAAATGCTAATTTATGCTAAATTTAATTTGAATAAATAACAAAACTTCTTTGGACATCAATCGTAAAATCATTCGCCAATCGCTTCGTCTCAACAATCAATAAAAGAAATAATATAAACACGGGACCGTCCAAATTATATCGGAATAAATAAATATGGCGCGGGTCGTAAAGAAGGCGCGGGTGACGGTTACGGCGCGAGCTTCACTTTATTAGCGCGCCCTTTTTGCTCTGCTTTGCGTTTGTGCAAATTAATTTTTGCGTTATGCGCCTTCCACTCGCTTTGTTTTCTGATTAAACGATTGCTGAGCGTTATTTAGTGTTGTTCACGATCTTGTTACTTTTAAACTTCGATCTTTGATTTTTCCATTTCATTTTGTGCTTTAAACATTGCAGCCAACGGCCAGTTTGCAGTTTGTTATTGTAAATGTAATTGTTTTATTTCATTATTTATGGGAGGTTTGTTTAAAAATATATAGCCTTATATTTAATAAAAGATATAAAAATTTAGGTAACATTACAAGACGTTTGTCCCACCGATCCGCCCTGGGCAAGCGTGTTTAATCCAACACGCAGGGCGGATTGGTGACGTTATGTGATGAAAAGTATATAGACTAATTTCCCGCATATTTTTTTGAAATAATGTAAATAAAGAAATAATAATAACAATAGTTCTTATCATTTGTTATTATAGTAATCTTAGTGCTTTAAATTCCAAATAACGTGAATTATAATATAAATCTGTAAAAAATATTATAAGTTTTCAAGATTTTACTTGAAATTGGGATTTTTTATTCCGTATTTTTTTTTTTCATTTTCTCATGAATTATCAATTATTCGATTCGAAAGGATTCGTTTTTGTCCTTTATTTGTATAAATTGTGAGAATACTTAAATATCTAATTTTTATTATGTTTTAAATGAGGTTGCATGTAATTCAAAATGTGCTTTCTAACATTCATACGCGTTGAAGTCTTTTATTGGTTAATAACTAATTATTTTTGTCTTTTTGTATTTGAAAGTTGAAAAATAATTTAGCTTATTTCGATGAATAAAATTGTAACAGTCGACTACTGGAGTGCCTACCTCAAAATTAAGGGTTGTTGCCTACATTGTTTATTTACCACTTTTTTAATTTAAACCCATAATTTTGAATTCAATAATGCGATACATTTAAATTTTATATAAATTAGATGGACAACAAATCCAAGGAACTTATTTTTAATATATTCATTCACTGATAGTAAAAAAACTTGAACAATCACCTTTATGGATCATCAGTACTAAAAACTTTCGGCTCGTATCGTATTCTGATATTACAATCTAATTTTACGTCTCAGGACGTTGTAAATGCCTTAAATTTTAGCATTTCACCCGATAATTTACCAATAAAACTCTGTGTGAGATAAATTTTAAGTATTTACTGTGAAAGTTGTAGTCATTCCGTGAGTAACACATACATTACTGTGAAAACATCTCATTTTGTAATCTGGAGACAATAACTGAACCGGAATAATCTTACAAGAATTCGAAACTAGTTTACTAACCAGCGATCGTATCATTTTATCTGTTACAACAACAAACACTGTTGTCATTTTTTAAATTAATTTGCCAAAAAATATAAAAATGGAAATAGGTTGAATTGTTTTCATTCTCAATTAAACTAATAGAATAATTTAAAAAATCAATAAAATGACCAGTTTGTAGTTTAAAACTATACCGGTTTTTATAAAATAGAAAAAAATGTAGAAAACAAAATCACAAATATTTTCTCTTCTTAATTTAATGTTTTTCTTCTCTTCCAGACAAGTCATATTCATTTACACCTGCGCATTATTCGGTTGATTTATTTGTTTGAGGCCGAGACGTTGCTTTTGTTTCAATAGCAATACCTTCTTGAATATTAGTATAACTGAAAATGTGTTCTGCATTTGAATACTTCAGAAGTTTGAAATACATATTTAAAAACTAAAGAAATATTATTTTTCAGTTCAAATTTTTTCAAAATATGTAAAAATATTGTTTTCATTTGTATAAAATAAATTTTAATCGTGTGCCTTTGGGGTTTCTCGTCGAGCAGACGGTAAAATGTCGAATTCAAATTTTAATCTATATAATTTTGAAAATAGTTTCATGATACTAATCTACATATGTTATATAAGATACTCACGTACTCATGTTTCAAGTTGTGTGTTGTCTCTCAGGAAGTTTTTAGATTTCAGTAGCGAATAATAAAATGTTTAGTCAAAAAGTAATATACATAGTTAAATTTCAGATGTATTATTACATGTTTAAAGTGATATTTATAGCTCATTTATGTTATTTAAGAAAATTGTTTAAACATTAATAAAACTCACTTGCTTCATTCTAAAACAAGTACCTCTCTTTGCATCTTGTTAGCATGCGCTTATAAATTTGTCAGTTTGTCTACTTCGAACGCGTATATTCGTTAATGCTGATTGTTTATCAATATCAATGTCTTCTGTAGTTGTTAGACAACTAATTGGATTAAGAAGATTTAAAAAATAAGCAGGAATGTTAGAAAATTTCATCATCGAAATGTTATGTGATAGATACTTGGGTAAAAGTGAAATTCATAACATTTTCATTACCTTTGTCTCGTTCAATAGCAGCGATTCTCGATTTTGAAACTCCAAGTATAATGAAAATATTCAACGATGAAGAGTTACTATGGATTTGAATTTATTTATTATCAATTTATTTAGTAAAATACACCTTAATGTATATTTTTAATTTTTATTCTTATTTTCAGTACCAAACATTTATTGGTTATATTTGGTTATAGAAAAATTGTCAAGTACATAAATTCTATCTTGACAAAAAACTGTACGATTTTCGTTACGAATTACTGACAAAAATCTTCTCAAGTCTCCATAAGTAAAGAATATTTCAATTCTGAAACAGACGTATGAAACGCTTTTGGAAACTGATAGGTTGTTAACTACGCTAATAAGTTACACAAACGGAAAGCTTTTATGGGTAACATAGTCATGCATAAAAATTGACGTCATATATATGTTTGGTGTCCTATGCTCCAATAAAGAGATACTTGGGATTTATTCAAACCTCGATAGAGACATAATAAGTAACCTGATACTTGTACTTTGGTAGAAATACTAAGCGCGTTGTCTTTAACTGCTAGAGTGATATGCTAGAATGGCCTCTGATGAAGACGTTAATAGATTTCGTCCCTCGACTGTGCCGGGAGGTTAATAAGCTTCGATGTGGTGTGGTGTTGGGTTACGCATATCAATATTTTATCCGTGAAAGCTTTTATTATGCAAACAATACTGTGATTGAGAAATTGTTATTGCCTTCTTTTTATAAGATCATTGGAATACATCAATATGTAAATATCGATGGTACGTACACATGACGAAACAAAACTGTCTGAGTACATATAAAAAATTGAGCTTGTAGCTTGAAGACGACTAGGTTAAGTTCATTTGCTTTTCAACGAGAATACCTTCGGCGGTTTTTCCGAACCGATACGACATTGGTACCTTCAAAAAACAAGCCTACATATACTTAAAAGGCCGGCAACACTTCCATGACTCCTGCGGTGTAGCGGGTGTCTAGGAGCAGCGTTGATTGCTTTCCATTAGGAGACAAGCTTGCTCGTTTGTCCATCTATACCATAAAAAAAAACTTTGCATAAAATAATATATAAATTTGTCATCACCTTTCGCAATCGAGACCTTAATGAACGAATTTATGCTAGAGAAATATTTGCGCTCTAGGAATTAATGTGCATTCTGTGTTCTATAGAATTTATAATTATAGCATTTTTATCTGATCTTTAAAATCTCGCTAAGTTGATAAAATAATTTTATTTAATGAAGTGTCTTTTTGGATTTTCACTTAAAATCTTCTAACAAATATAAAAGTTATAGTCCGAATATTGCAGTAAACAAGGAAGAGGTTCATCTATCCATCATGTAGATACTTCCTCCAGCGCGTGGCTTCATATTTCACTTCACCTTCAAAGCACCATTTGAAAGTATGGAGAGGGCTGTGAAACAAACACCAAATGTACCCCCCATGGATAGCGGACGAGCCTCCGTCAGCAACGACGTATCAAAATAATTGACTGACTGACTGACGGAACTGACAAACCATTATTCTAGCCTGAGATATTAATCTACAAACACACGAACACAAGGGTGAATACTTTGATTCTTATTGCTGCGTTTCGCTATTACACATTATATATTATTCGATATTAACTTTCATTTTTTTCTAATTTTTTTCACACTAACCGAACGAAATTAGAAGTAAAGTAGCGAAGCTATTACTACTCAAATTCGATAGTTACGTACGTTTTCGTATTTATATAATATGTTGTATAAAATATGCTAAAATTTCAATGCTAAAAGTTCAGATTTTGAACAACTTTTGCCATACTATCATGATAAAATTTTAAACGTGACCATAATAAAATCAAATTTTTTAAATTTCTTTTAAAGAAATTTGCACGAATATGTGAAAGAAATGAGAAAAACTAAATAATTATACGCTATATATATTGTGTTTAAAAATATGATAGTAGATTTCGAAGTATTTTTGCGTAATATTTTAAGGGACACTAATGTATTAAATATTATTAGACTTGCTTGACAATTTATAGTATCAATGAAGCAACGTTTTGTTACACAACTTAAAATCGCATGCTCCATGCCTTGAACAGCAATATAAGCTAGGAGCTAGATGACACTATTGGTACTTTAATTTTATATCGTTTTTTCGATAAAAATGAAACAACATATTATGATAATTACCGCACAAAAGGAATGAATTCATTCCTTGTACTGTAAAGCGTTCTTATTAATTATAAAATAAACAAAATATTGATGAATACCTTTTCATTTTATAAATAAAATATGGTAGTTAATTTAGTTTCGAATGATTTCAATAACTTTGATATTTTCGACAAAGATACATTTATCCGTTAAAAATTACGAAAGTAGTAAGTGTCATAAAACGCATAGAAACGTGAAACTCAAGTTAATTAAGTTATAGCTCTCTGACTATGAGTAATAAGGCGAATGATAAAAATATCAAAACGCGTCAGATACCTTGTTAAATCCAATACACTTTCTATTTTTTGTAACATACATACGTATCCCAGCACAGACGTTGGATTTAAGGTACTCCATAATAACTCTTATACCGTTTTGAAAACGTTTAAATTGTTTTTTTTATTACTACAACTTACACTTGTAGTTAAAATGAGATACGACGTGAGAGCTTTAACACTTTAAGCATAATGATTTTGAATCTACTGCGTATAATGAAACATTGAGTTTATTAATTAAAGTCTTTTTGAAATGTTTGTATACGAATATATTTCATATAAAAACAAATAACTGACGAGACTGGAATGCTTTTGGTATCTTTCAAATATCTTATTATATATTAGGTGCGCAACTAAGTTGTTTATCTTTAGATGGCTCCAGCACTAAGTGTTGGTCGATTTTGACATATCTAAAACATCATGAACCAAGCTTAGACATATGGTAAAACCGCTCTGACACGTTAGTGAAATGGAAAGGAGCCGACGTCATCGGCATCCCTAAACCAAATAAGCCCCGTAACCTACCAGATAGTTATAGACCGATTAGCCTCCTCAACACCCTGGGGAAAATCTACGAGCGTGTCGTTTTGAGCCGGCTCAAAGCATACGCCGAGTCCAATAACCTCATCCCAAACGAGCAATTCGGGTTTAGAGAACTCCATTCCTGTCCCCAGCAGGTCCTTCGCTTAACCGAACACATTCTTAAAGGTACATCCCAGCGTAGACCAATCAATACAGGAGCGCTTTTCTTCGACGTGGCTAAAGCCTTCGACAAGGTCTGGCACAACGGTTTGTTATATAAACTATACCACATGAGTGTGCCCGATAGACTCGTTCACATCATACGAGAATTCCTTAGGAATCGAATCTTCCGCTTTCGCGTCGAAGGAACGCGCTCCTCTCCCCGCCCCCTTAGGGCGGGGGTTCCACAGGGATCCTGCCTCTCGCCACTTCTGTTCTCACTTTATACCGCCGACATTCCCAAGCACGCAAACGTGTCGCTGACCCTATTTGCGGACGACACCGCCCTCTACACTTCTGATAGGGTCAAATACCGCGTGTCGAAACGGCTTCAAACCGCGGCCACTACTCTTGGTGAATGGTTCCGAAAATGGAGAATCGAGGTAAATCCCGAGAAAAGTGAAGCAATTTACTTCTCAAGGGGCACCAGTAGAGACTCCCACAAACGAGGCGGCCGACTCTTAGATATCACTCTCTTTGGCAGACCTATCCCGTGGAAAAAGTCTGTCAAATATTTAGGCGTCACCCTCGACAATCACCTGAATTTTACTAAACACATTCAAAACGCTCGATCCAAAGCGGCCTTCGTCTTAGGTCGTCTTCACCCTTTAATTAACGCCCGCAGCAAACTGTCCCTCAGACACAAGCTGCTTCTTTACAAAACATGCGTCCGGCCAATCATTTCCTACGCAAGTGTCGCCTTCGCGCACGTGCATAAAAGAAAAATAAATAAACTTCAAGTGATACAAAATCGCTTTATTCGTCGAGCCACCGGTGCTCAGTGGTTCCAGCGCAATATCGACCTCCACTGCGACCTTAACTTGCCGAGCGTCAAACAACACTTTAAAACACTCTCTAAGAAACATTTTGAGAGATCCGAATCCCATCCGAATCCACTGGTGGTACAATCGGTAAATTATTCACCCGATTTAAACGCGCGCCCGAAAAGACGACGCCCGCGTAACGTGTTACACGATCCGGACGACGAAACAGCGTCGTTCGGATCCACTCACGACACCAACACTCACACGCACCCCGGCTCTAGCCGAGCACGTAGAGTAGGGAACACTTCTACACCGGCCGCTTACACGAGATTCTCTCACGTACCCGGTCGGTTCTCACCCCCTAGACCTTAGGGTCTATGGGACTAATAGGGACTATAGTTACTAAAGTTCAATCCTCCCCTACATATTTAACGTAGAATCATGACGAGTTTAAAATCAGCACACACACATATGTGTACCTCCGACACGGCGTCAGGCCGATGGAGTCTGCGATTTGCGCAGATTCCCAATTATATTTTATTGGCCCTGAATACGATAAAGCTGTTAAAGCCAATAGGCTACCAGCATTAACATCTTCGAATCCAACACGTTAGTGATTTTACTGTGGCGTCATATACTTTTAGTTGTGTGAGAATGTCTGATTTCGTGCCAAATAATCGTCATTTGCGGGAAGTTTTATTGTACTAATCTTATTTCATTCAAAGGAAACGGCGGCTGAAGCGCATCGCGAGTTAAAAAAAATAGTACGAAAATGCTGCTCTAAGTGAAACAACGTGCCGGGATTTGTTTATATATATATATATATATATTAGTAATTTTATATACATGGTTTATTCAGTGAAATTCTATTACTTTTAAACAAAAGGTTTTGAGTAAATTTTTTTTAAACATAATGAAATAAATAGATAAAAATTATTTTATTTAAGTTCTATGGGCCATTATTAAAGAATATAGAAATAAAGAGAGAAAAATAATACCGACGGTACAAAGAAATAAGTATGAGTTTAAAAAGTTAAAGGTTTAGGAAGATAGTATTTTTCGTACAGCTTGCGAATTAGAGGGTTACTTACGAGTTCGATTTTGGCAACGAACAAAATATATTTGTACGTAATATAACTTGGAGCTGGATTGTTATATGTAAGAAGTAGTTATGAGCGTAAGGAATTATTTGTGTAACGTATTTTCTTTGAATTTGAACACTAGTTTTTTTGCTGATTTTTGAACTGAAAAACAAAATGGACGGATTTTTCAGAAATAAGATAAAACTTGGCAATCTAGGTAAACTAAATTATATTTTTACTTATCACCGTTTTTCCTGGCTATCTACGTAATGCTTACTGAGCTCCTAACAGGAAATCTCCAACACTTAGATTATCATCGTCTCTTTTTCATAGCTGTTACTGCAATATCTGACAATCAGACTGCGTAATCTTGGTGTACTCTAGAACTTGGTCTGTAAACTTAGTGCTTTCGTAGCCCAGGTTTTTTGGTACCTACTTTCTTTCGTAACCATAGAAACGTAAATTTCATAGAAAATATATTTCAAAGGAACTAAGTGGTAAATTTCAAAGTCTTAAAGTTTTTTTCATGGGATAGGAAGGAAACGAAGCAGCAGGCGCTGCAAAACGAGCAGGCGTGTCACCTAATGGAAAACAATCAACACTGCCCATAGACATCCACAGCGTCATAGACAGTGCGGAGGCGTTGCCGTCCTTTAAGGAAAGTGTCATTATGGGAATGGAAATGGGAGCGGGAAGGGGAGGTTGATGGTCCTCCGGTTCTCGGACGCTCACCGTACGAAGCGCGGTAGGTAAGCTACCACTCAGACGCTCGGTTTTCTGCGGGAGTATGATAACCGGAATGAGCCGGCCCATTCATGCTACAGACAAATATTATGCTATTTTTGACAAAGTATTCGTCTGCAGCGTGGCTCTACCACTATAAAACAATAAATATATTATTGGACAATAAATATATAAACGTTTTGCTTGATGATATTTCAATACAACGTGTATGACAAACAACTTTGAATGCCAGCTATTCACAAAATATAGGTAACATTGGCCTGTGCCGACCTACTTTGAGAGCTAACAACTTTTTTATGTTTACTTTATCTATACTTTCACCTCATGGGGCATAAGGCGAAGAATTTTTAAAGGGAGGAGAAGATAGATGAGTGTTGCGTAGTGCACCTCAAAGCTATATAGATCTATTTTTGAACTATTTTAACTATAACTGTGTCTAGTAGATTCCGCGACTGGACACATGCCTCTTCTCTTTTGACCATTAGTTATGGAGCGTAATTCATGTAAGAACTCCAATCCCAAATCCAACCAGAATCCACATAATATCGACAATAAAAATATTCTCCAAGTTTCTTCACAATTATTAAATACTTTCTCCGTAGAGTGCGTAAGAAGCCCAAGTCAATGGATAAGAACACCGGAATGTGAACCTGCTGACCACTGAACTTTTAGTCATAGATCATTTAGTCACTAGATCTATTATATATAATTGAAAACTTCAAAATGTTATCTCCAATTAGACGTCAAAACATCGTAACAATGGACTAATGAATCCTTTCAGTAAAAGCGTGAAACAATAATAGTTATTACTGCCGATAGAATCGGTTCCCCAGTCCGTTCGGACTTCGACAATATATCAGACACCCGATGCAGCTACAATAAGAAAACAACGCCTTTATACGTGGTAAGAGGCATTTAGTCCGGGAATTGAAATGTTCCGCGTGATTTTTCATTGTGTACGTGGGTTTTATTTGGGTTCCTTCATGTTTTCCTAATAATCAGGTGTATTATATTTATCTATCTATATTTTTAAAGCTATCAATTGACTTTACTGTTTTTAAGCAATAACGACTTTACAGTTTTAATAAACAAGCATGTCACTTGAAAATAAGCAACCAGTGCCTCTCATGGATATGTGCAAAACAAATGGTACACCATATGCGTTACTAACTTAGGGTATAAAATGTGAATAATGGGACAGAAAAAGTATTTAATGGGAGAAGATTAAGTAAGTAAAAGAAGCGGAAAGTACTCACTTTAGGAAACGCGGTAAAATAAACTAAGGTAAAATATACTAATTAAACTAAACGCCTGTATTTTATGAGTGTGATATTTCCGCAGTTGACTTGCCTCAATTGTATTACTGTGGCTGGTATCTTTATTATCGCCTATATGCGTATTATTACCGTCGGCTATTATGTTATTCAATGTCGGGGTTACCAATACAGTGTGACGATTTAAATGTTCAATAAATAATATATTTCAGAATAACGTAGTACTATAATGCAAATTAAAAATGATAAATATATTATTTTCAGTGACTGCTATTAATAAACAAAATCTTCTATTAAGGACGCGTCGTGGCCACTACACTACTACTAAATTTTGATGTAGAAAAGCTTTTTAATTTTAGTATGATAATCATTAATGTACGAATAATAATTTAAAACAAATTAAATATGAAGATATGATCGTTCAAGGCACTGTCAGGTACTAATATTGATTATTGTTTTAAGTTTGTTGTAATATAATTCATGGTTCATTTAAATAGCATATATTTTAAAATCAGTAAGAGAACAGTTTTTATTTTAATTTGTCCTTATTTATACGGAACCTGAAAGTGAATCCATATGCCGACTCACCCACCACAAATCTACATAACATACGTGTTTTATAACCCCGCTATATCCCAATAGGTGTAAGATTGAGTTATCCACACCACGACATTCCGCTGCCAACGTATTGTGGGAATTATACGGACAGATGGCCGTTTTTAACGTTTAGGACACAGGTTATTTATTATATGTAATGTTATTTATATTATTGGTCTGGTACTCGACGAGGTTTCAAGTTACTCCGAGTTCTTAGGGGATGATTAAGTTAGTTTGAATATTACTGCTCTTTCGGGCTATTAAGGATTCTTTAAATTTTTTTTGTGTGGTATTGTTTGGTTTAGTGTCTTTAACAATTTTTCTAGAAGTAATTGCGGGAGGCTTGCAAGTTGTAGGTTGGGGGAATGGATGATGAAAATAAATGGGCGGGCAAGGAGCTCCTCTAACTTGGAAAACCGCTGAGGTGACCGAGGACGTTTCAAGATAGGAGAAAGGCTAGAAGCTATACAAAGGACTCAAGTTATAGTGAGATTTTGAACTTTTAACTTTGCTAATAGAGGTTGATAGGGTTTTAATAATGAGTAGATTTCAGAAAAATAAAAAGTGGCAATGACGAGATTCTCCGACAAATCAAACAAAACCGTGAACTTTTATAGAATTTCAAAACAGAAAAATTACTTACTTGGGTCACATAATGAGACATGATAGGTACAAATCGATATATATCGAAATACTGGGTGAAATTAAAAAAATAGATGGATAAAGCTAGAGCAGTAACGGAATGCCGCAAATTAATGATAGTCTTCTATTGCTCATAGAGAAAAAAGAAATCAAATACTTTTACAAGATCCTTCTTACTTTGTAGAACGACATACAACCCTCGTTAAAAATGATTCTTGGAAGAAACATAAACAAATATGCGGCTATACTTTTATAGCGTTTAATATTATCAGTGTTATTGATGAGGTATCCCAAGAAGTTTCAGGTTACTCTGAGCACTAAAAGGTTGATCAAGATATAATAGATGTAGTGCGATATGAGCATTCTTGAAAAATGAACAATGTTTGTAATATAAATTATTATTATTTTTAAATAGCCCATATATGGGATATATACTACTGAGCATAGGCTTCTCCATTTCTGGAGGAATGAGAGTTAACCCACCACACTTGTCCAATGCGGATTGGCGGGGTTACCAGACTCAGGATAAATATTTGTATAGTCCATATATATATTTATTCCGATGCGAGGATCGAAACCGCGACCATTGAATCCGCGGGCGAAGGGCCCTGCCACTGAGCCAATTGGTCATCTACAAATTAATACAAATAAATAAAATTATTAATTTGTACGAATTTGGTAAGCGTCAATTGAATATAGGGAGTTTTATACAGTAAAGACGCACATTAAATTCCGTAAAAGGCAGATCTTTAAAATTAATAAAGTAGATGCAACAAAATTTTTTAACTTACATTTTAAATTGTCAATTTTTATAACGTTTTTGTTTATAGGTTATGAAAACCTCTTCAGAACTAAATTATTACTAATAATCTACAAAAATCAAAACCGCCCGTTTATTTTGGAAAAGAGTGTGAATTTTCATTTTTCTCAAAAAATATTTATTTATTCATCAACTTCTATTTTGTCCTTTCAAAATAATCCCCTTCCGATATAATGCACTTGTGCCAGCGTTTATCCAACCCTCGAAGCAGACCTGATGCTTGCACTTTTTGGTTTGTCCTCGAGCTCTCTCAGCAATTCGGTTTTATCTCCTCAATCGTCGCAAAACACCGTCATTTCATGAGTCCCTTCAATTTTTTAAACAGGAAGAAGTTTAAAAAATTTAAATTATTTAAAAAGTTTAAAATATTTAAAGGAAAAAGTTAGCAGGGGGCCAAGTTTACATCAACCTAACTGAGGCTGACTAGCAGAGAACGAAGGCATTCTCAGGTATTAAGTCTCTCAAGGTATTAAGTCTTTATTTGGACAAAGATATGTTCAGGCAAGATAAATATATAAATAAATACATAGTAAGTAATCATAAACTAACCTCAGAAATATTGACGTAAAGGCTAAAATACAAATATGGAAGCTTTTAATTATAATTTGAATGAATGAAAATATTGTATTCTATCTACCGTCGAAGCCACATGAGTATTAGATAGGTTGCAAGTCACTTCAAAATTGTCTGACAGGTGACATAGAGAATACCTTATAGTGTTGCAATGCAACAGCTAGACGCCTTGTACGTCTCAACAGGGTAAGGGGCGATCACACCTCAGAGCGGCTATCAGCTCATCAGTTCTCGGAATCCCAATTCCTCCCCCCGTACGATACCGGCGGGGGTCCGGGGGGATCCAATCCCCCGCAGCGACGGTAATTCACGCGGCTCACACCTCCGTGAATCTGGATTGTTGGATATATAGTCGGATTAAGAGGTTGTGATACTTAGTACGAACTTAATGTATATTATATTAAGTTCGTACTGAATAAAACTATACTTAATATATATTACAAAATCAAATCATTAAACATTGAAAAAGCAATAAATATGGGGTTTTGAAAATATAATATGTATTTTTACTTTGCTCATAATAAGAAGCTTATGTTCCGGGTACTTTAAGTAACCAGTTATAATTCTTTTACAGTTTAATTATACCTATTTATAAAGTTGGCAAAGGAACTAGCATACTTAACATATGTTTGAAAGTATCCTTCTACATACATACGTACTTCAAGACTGCTAAAAATATTTATTACATACGAGTAACTACGGAGGTTCGAACTCAGTTGGTTATTTTTCTATAGAAATTAAATCAATAAAGTAGATGCAACAAAATTAAATCAAAAGCACAATCACATTGAGATACGTCGTCTCTATTTATTTCTTCTCTGGAATGCCATTGTTTACTTTTCACAACTTTTTCGTCTGGCTTTCACAACTTCGATGCCACGCAAGTAATGAACCGTTTATTGAGGGTTGGTTGGTTTGACGGAGTTAAAACAAAAGTTTCAGCGTAGTTTTGAAAACTGAGAAAAAGCTGGAAATTACATTTCTATCTTAAAAACTTCACTCATACCACGAAAGACGCATCATGACAGTGGGAGAGAGGCTTATAGCAATCTACGGGCCTCTCAGGTGAATTCGAGATCTTGAATTGAATTGCTTATCGGATTGCTCCGTATAAAAAATAATAAATTTCTACAATAATAGATGAAGAAATTTATTATTTTTTACTGATTTCATAAAGTATCAAAAAAATTGGAGCGACACTCGCTTAGTAATATATTGATGATGCTGTAACAGTCTATTGTGATCTTTTGTTAGATTATGATAAGCGAGATAACTTATTCTCGACTTAATATAAACGTCCGTTTGTTTGTCGCGGTTTACTTATTATGGAAAATGTACTATTTTATACATTTTAATTTTTTAAATTTATCATAAAGAACACACAACGTGTGCACATAAACGTAAAAATATGAATGTTTTCTTTCCTTGAATGTTTTGTTACGCAACATATTCCTCTTCTATCAAATGGAATTATTTTTTTTCCATACGAATGCAAAAGAATTTAAATGCTGATAGTCTCTCAGAAACTACAAATTTTTTTTAGTATTGATCGAAATTTAAATACATCTGAATATCAAAAGTCAAAACGTGATTAGCTGTACCTTACTCCCATTGTGAACCCACGATATTAGTGAAGGCTTTTAATGTATTTTAATAACTTACAATTGATAGTGGTGGAAGAGCAACGCTGCAGACGAATACTTTGTTGAGAATGGCATCACATTTGTCTGTAGCATGAATGGGCTGGCTCGCCTAGGGAAGTATCACATTCCGCCAGAAAACCGGCGTCTGAGTGGTAGCTTAGCTACCGCGCTTCGTACGGTGAGCGGCTGAGTTTCAGAGGCCCAAAACCCCTCTTCCCCTTCCCCTCCCACTCCCATAATGACACTTTCCTTAAAGGTCAGCAACGCTTCTGCACTGGCTCTGGCACTGCGGATGTTTATGGGTAGCGTTGATTGCTTTCTATCAGGTGACACGCCTGCTCGTTTGCCTTCCTATTCCATAAAAAATGCATTCATACAATAAGTTATAAATACTTCTGTAAACCAAGTATTTTTAATAGCGCACTATGCAATGCTTAGCATTATTACGTACGAGACGAGAGTCAAAATTTAAAAAGAAAAATCATATAAAAGCAATCTCCACACTTTGCTAACACACTATATAGCTGAGTTCACTCGTTCGTGTAGGAGCGTCGTCCACCCGAGCACAGTTTGTTTTACATGATAATTGGCCACGACTTATGGCCGTGTGGACGACATCGAAACACCTCGCCTCCTCATTTGCGGCAGTTTCATTTATGTCTATATCTACTTGTTATATGTACTTGCTTTTCACCTCAGCTGATTCGGCTACGACATTGTTTTAGTTTAACAACTGAAGTGAAAATGAGTTGCTCATGTTTATCGGAGAACCGACAATCATTGGAGTAGACGAATGTTGGAATGGAGACCGCTTCATTATCATAGTGTGGGACGCCTGCTGATGGTCTTTCTTTTTTCCACGTACCCCATTCTGTGGAACCAGTTACCTTCAGCGGTCTTTTCGAACCGATACGACATTGGCACCTTCAAAAAACAAACTTTCATATACCTGAAAGGCCGGCAACGCTTCCGCGACTCCTGTAGTGTCGTGGTTGTCGTCAACGCCGCCTGTTGATTGCTTTCCATCAGGCCACACGCTTGCTCGTTTGCCCTCCTATCCCATAAAAAAAAATATGTCACAATATGTGTAGGGACGAATGGAAGAAAAAACGTGACGCCGAGTACAGGGAGTCATGGGGAGGTTTATGTCCAACAGTGTAAGCTGTTATTAATGATGATACAAAATTATAAATTACCTATTACATAGTAAAGGGAAAATTAACTGCACATTAGAGTAGTGTAGTAAGATCCATACTTGTTGTTGTGTTGAAACATTTTAGACTGGAAGATAGATTTTTTTTGCAATATCTGAGCTATCAGGACTGTTTAGTGAACTGGAGAGCACATTAATCACTGTTGGCAAGGGCCGAGATCGAGTATTCTCTGCGAACATAAAGCTGGTATTACTAAGTACGAATGCGTGGGATGCAAGTTGTTTCTTTATTGTCTGCGATCTTTTACGCTTTGGATGTAGGAAAGTTTCACGGATACATTTGCTAATTTTTATCTGAGCGTTTTATCTATGGTAAAATAGAGATTCCCAACAGCCAGGATAGCTAACATTCTATGTATATTGAAATTTAAACATATATTTTTGATGTAATTAGTTTAGTATCTATATAGCGCATTTAAACACTAGTATAACATGTTATTATAAAAATAAAAGGCCGCGAAGAAAAAGAAAACTATTTTACGGTATAGGAAAGCGCCCGAGCAAGCGTGTCACCTGATGGAAATCAATCGATGCCGCCCATAGACGCGACACCATAGTAATTACGGAAGCGTTGTCGGCCTTTAAGGTGTGTGTAAGGCCTTTAAGGAAATACCTCTGAAGGTAGTTCCTTAGAGTAGTGGTTTCAGAAGAAGCGCACCGTACTGGATCGCCACTCAACCAGATGGTGGGGATGGTTTTCTTTTCGGCGAGTTTTGCGGTTGTTGAATCCGGCGGAAGGAATTTCTCCAAACAATTCCTCGGAGCACTCACCATGGTAAAAGCGGTAAAAAATGCTGAGGGATGAGATATCCTTCCGCAGCGCTAGAGAATCAAGCCGATCAGTGCATTTTGGTCACCGATGATTCGAATCATCATCATCAAGTGGAAGAGCTTGATACTAGGAAGCCCCGAAACAGAGATGAGAACACTATTCCATGTGCGTTCCGACTTGTGCCGTGTAAAGTTGGAAGTGATGGGCAGATATGACATACTGTCATAAATTTAGGAATACATTACTTTAAATAAAATAACAAATAAAAACAAAGTGACAGAGAGTGCATTAACATCTCACACTGACAACCAAAAGTTGGTGTTACGTAATTAACTAGCGATAGACTGCTGTATGCTAGACATAGGCATCCCCCAAGACGCAGACCTAGTCTGCTTATCAGGCAGACGCATGCTGCCTCTGACAGTCGCCCTGCGCAGATCGACGCTCCACCTAGTCATCTTCCTTTTTACACCATTTACATAAAATGTTTTTAGTAATAAAATAATAATTAACTAATATTGCCAACTTCAATATTTTATCGATCTGTGTCATAAACTAGGACTGTTACCTGATATTGCTATAAAATTTACAGTGATATCATTTAGTTAAGTGCCGTATAGGATTTCCCAGAACCGATGACTTAATACCATCAATGTATGTAGATTGCGATCCGGTTTTGTTCAAACAAAATATCTTTTTATTCGGCATCTATAATATCGTCTGATCATCAGAGCTCTCATAGATTATCTTCCTTAGAGTCTATCATACCTGAAGATGTTTAGTATTGACTTAAAAAAACATATAGTGCACACTGTTGAAAACTAGTGTTGTGTGTTTTATGTTTTTGGTGAATAAAATCATAAATCATTTAAGAAAATTTTGTTGACTATTTTTCATATAGAACTTAGACTAGCAATTTTGTATTTTATGTTATTATAAATATAGTTATTATACATGTTGAAGTTAGGTTTTGTACAAAATGTTTTGTTAAAGTTAGGTTTTGTTATTAAATAGTTTGTGACGGTTTAATTAATTCATCATTGGTTGTGGGTTCAATGACCACATCGGTATAAATACATGTATGGTTTTATTCCGGGTCAAGGTGACGCGTCAATGTGCGTCGGAGAAGTTTGAAGCGTTAAACGCAAACGATCTGCGCAGGGCGGCTGGCAGAAACTGGATGCGTGTAGCCGAAGATCGGGCTAGGTGGCGCTCCATAGGGCAGGCGTATGTACAACAGTGGACTGCCGCAGGCTGTTGATGATGTGCCCGACAATGGAACATACATGGGCTGTAAAAGAAGTTCAAATTAAAATAAATTGAGTAAAAACGTCTGCTTATACAGGTGTGGTATTCAACCATATGCATCGAACAGTGATACATCCATCACGTTATGTGTGGGATATGGCCATGGAGCACAAAGACGGAACATGTTGTGCTGTCACCTCGATGACCATTTCGTATAATTAACGACACCTCACGGCTTATTAATGGGCATTAGAGTCGTTTAATGGGCGATTTGGGTAAGATCTATGTTATGGTGACGCGATGCGGGCTCGTAATGTACCATTTATTTTCTTGGCTTTCTTTTTTTCGGAGTAGAAGTTTGAAGTTATAGTTTTTAGCGTTATGCGTTAAAGTTTACAAAACGGCACAATTTAGTAGGGTTATTACAATTTCCACTGTTCTGTTACTACAACTAGATTGGGAGGATGAGCAGATTTGCTGGTAAAACTGTTATTGTATAAATATGATATATGTTTACGGCAAAGCCAGGCAAAGAATCAAACTGTGAATAATCACTGCGCCTCGTGGAAATCTACAGTACCAGGACCACTCACTATAGATGCATTGCTCGCCTTTAAATTAAAGGAAATATATAAATTGACGATAAATACATGCATTTATAGTCATTTTATATATTTACTTCATTGATTGATTCCAAAATTATAAACCTCGCCTCTGAGTCACTAGAGTCATCATATAATTATTATTTCAATGTAATTGGAATATTTTTTATTAACATTTATAATAATAGTTTTATTACTCCAGTTACTTCATACGCAGTTTAGAATTAAAACGTTTAATTGTATAACAAAATGATAGCTTGAACTTAATGAACTTTGAGGAATTTATTCTCAATTTTTTTAAAAAAAAACTACCGCAATAGCACATATCGTCAGCATCAAGCTAGACGTAGGCTTTTGAAGTCGCTCCACCTAATCAAATTTTTGGCTTTATGCACTCAATTTCTGCCGGCAGCCTCGCGCATGTCACTTCATCTGGTTGGTTGGCGTCCCACACTGTTTGCCAAGACGTGGTCTTCACTCCAACATTCGTCTTCTCCAACGATAGTCGATTCTTCAACAAACATTACTAGTCTATTGACATTTTTATTTACTAACACTACAATACAAGAAAAAATTAATATATTTTTAAAATAAAGCATATTCAAAATCTGGTTTATTTAAGTTTTATTTAATAATACTAGAATATACTGAGTGACATATTTAAATTCTAATGTTACTCCATATTTGACTATAACCGTCATCATTTTAAATTCAAATATGTGAATCGAAAGATTTACGACGGTGCGCTCTGGACGTCCATGTTTTCGAAATTTGAACATTAAATAGCTAATTATCTCTCGAAATCTGCATTAACACTACCAATAAATATTTATATTGCCGTAAATAAATTATAATGATTTGTGCTTGCAGCTTTGGTACGATTTACCTAATATCCATAGTTTTACTATTAAATTAGCGTCTAATGCCATATTATGCTAACAAACTGTATTAACACGTGAATATAATTTTGTATCAACGATGACTTATCAAGTGTACTTGATTTCTTAGCTTTTGGTTCTGCGTTGAAATAGTGACACTAACATTTATTTTAATATAATCATACATGACATTTTATTAATATTATTTTGGTCAAATTGATCAAAATCATTTTCAAACAAGAGTTTGCCGTTACTACTTATACTTTTTATATTAATAAAGTTCTAGAAGAATTTGAATAGGTTTGATAGTTTTCACGTTATTATTTAAAAGACAAATATTTTAAAAAATAAAATTTAATTATTATTTTTAATATACAGATATGGTTATTTTCTTTTTTTGTAATTTTGTAATAAATACAATAGTACATAAAATAGATCTATGAAGATAAATGTTTTATGCTGTTAGGCTATTAATTTTTTTTTGCGGAACTGGATTTGAACTTGGAGCTGCATATCATGCGGCCTTTTTGTTACTGTTACTGGGCAAGGTAGTAGTAGTTCTTTATGTTACTTTATAACTTTATGCAAAAAACGTGACTAATTACCTCCTGGCGAGATGAATGTTCGAGCATATAATTATAAAATATACATAAATTAAGATATTCATCTGTCTGTCCGAACAGATTGGTATCTATATATTTTAAACTATCTGTTATTGGTTACAATCGTATACAGGAGATTATTTAATTCAATGATACCAAAAAATATCTAATCTTTTATATTCGAAACTCACAACGTTACAATATCTATAATTAGAATTCTTTTAATTTTATTTTTTATTCGTTAATTCAGTTACCTGCTTCCTTCGGATTACTATTATTTCCATTTATGATCTTCTTGATGATCATCTTCATCTTTTCAATGCCATTCTAAGACTGAGAAACTGCCTTTGTCACTTATTTAGCATCGCTGTCCCAAGTCCCCAAATCGTGAGCCTTTTGATCGTCGGACCTTCCGATAACGCTTTCGATGATGAGGATAAGGTCAACAAAGTTATTTCGTACAAAAAAAGTTGATATCTGCGTGACACTTCAAATTGTTATTTTTAATTTTATAAATTATTATAATTAAATGCGTGCTTTGTGCTTTTCTTCACAGTAACATTTATCGTAAGGTGAGAGACTGCATTGGATTATGTTTCATTCCATTGCCTTATAAAAAGAGGGCTGTTGCAAGTAGTGGAACTTTATAGGTATTATAATTATTTTTAATTACAACTCAAACAATCAATGTAATTAATGCATGATACAATTTTACTGGAAAACTATGCCATTTTATTGCATTTCTCAAACGGAATGCTTTGAGTTTGGTTTATGATAAATCAGCGCATAATAAACACACCTTTTGGTAGAGGAATCACCTGTCAGAATGTATGTAGCATGAATGTACCGATTTACAAAGATAACTTTAGCAAGCGAACGACTTCTGAGTAGCAACTTTTATACTCCATTATTTTCTTCCTGTCTCACTGCCACTGCAACTCTAGTCATACAGCTACGGCTATACTCTTTCTAAGAAACATGATACATCTAATAGGTGTCAATTAGCAGTAGTGATTACTATGAAGCCAACATATCGCTCGTTTCTTTGTCTTTATTTTAAATCTAATTTTTAAAATTTTATTAGTTTTCATAATAATGTTTAAACTTCGGACATGCTGTAGCTATTATTGATAAAATTAAATATTCTGTGTATGCTATACATTTATATATGTGCGCTTCATGAGTGGTGTGCTCGTAGTCGCCATATTGCAAGTGCATTGGGCAAGTGCAGACGATCTGCGCATGGCGGCTGGCAGAGACTGGATGCATGTAGCCGAAGATCGAGCTCGGTGGTGAGGTTTGGGTGAGGCTTATGTCTAGCAGTGAACTGCCGCGCCTACATATGCGTGTGTTGTGTATGATCAAATTCCTAATAGGATTAAACCCACTGGTATCGTATCGTTTTCCCCATTTCACAACTTGCAAAATTCTAATTCAAAATACTTCCGGCGAAAAAAATTTAAGGCTTTCCAATCTATAAAAATGTAAAATGTTAAAAGTTTTTAAATTGTTTTTTTAAAGTGCTTAATTTTTTTTGCTACCGATTTTTTCCTAGTTTTATTTGGTAGTATAACTTCTATAATGCTTCTTTGTTATGATAATGATGATGTATGAGTTTTTTACGGATACATATATTGTCGTTTTTATTAACACAAATAAAACCATAAATCGGATTTAATGTCAATTATTTACATAAATATTAAAATATGGTTTCCTCTAACAATCTCATTAGTATTCAGAAACCACATATTTACTTTATTCATACATTTGAATATTATATATATATATATATATATATATATATATATATATATATATATATATATATATATATATATATATATATATATATATATATATATATATATATATATATATATATATATATATATATATGTATATGGTTAAAACAGAACCTATATATAATGTAACGAAAAGTTTAAGGAAAAATTCTTAAAATGGTTATTACTGTTTACTACCATTAGAATTTAAGGCTAAGGCTAAGTGAACGCTTATATAGGTGTCCGGTAGCAGAATTAGGTTATAGGTCGAATAATCTGTGAACACGTGCTTACTGATTATTTTCTGCCAATATTGAGAGAAAATCCAGTCTTCACTTCACATACATGGTTTCATTAAGATAACGCCACGCCTCACACTGTTAGAGAGACCATGAAGCGTCTTCATGATGTATTATTACCTAACAAATTAATAAGTCGTTTCGCGACATCCCCTGGCCACTCAGGTCGCTAAATCCCACCTCTATGGACTTTTTTGTGGAGAGGGGTACTCATCTATAATCACTTTTCGCCAAATACCCTATAGCAAGCGAACAACCAGTAAAGTTATTGATATATAATGACCCACCGGTGTTCGGATAATTAAGGAAAAGTATATGATTCAGTAGTCATTATTATATCTTTGAATGTTATTTTTCAAAACCCTTTAGCATATGTAGTATTAATATTTCTTTAAATTTTGATCGTTTGAGATAGGAAAAGTCAAAGAAGGGTGGACGCTTGCCACTCATAGCATTAATATGATCAAAGTTTTATTTTTAAGCAGCAATGACACAATTGGCTAGAATTGTACTTACAATCTAAGGTTCGATTCTACCGACTATTAATATGAACCATATTTTCCTAACACAAGTCAATAAACTAAGCTATCAACCATTGTAAAACAATCATATTTGATATTATTAGCACTGTTACCAATATTTTGCTAGTATTCTTTTTTAAAAAACAGTCTTTTTATAAGAAAATCTATGTAAATGTTGTCATTCTTGAAAAACTATTTACTTATAAAAAAATAATGCTATCATAATTTTAGGTTAAATCCCAACTAAATCTTTGGCATTTAATACTGTTATTTAATTCTGGATAGACGGAGAAAGTCCATAAATGTTAATAAACTGCAACATCGATCTCTTCCTAGCATGGGGTCCATTTACTCGACTACTATTTTACGATATATCAAAACAAAGAAATCTGCAATACAGAAATTTTATAGGTATATAATAATTTGTATAGCTTTGAATTTTTTTTATATTGGAACTATAATTAAATTCTATACTTTGTGGTATCTCAATTTATTATATTATAAATCTTCGTTTTATTTGCACATTTTCATATAAGTATGATCAGTTTTGTGGTAAGAGTGTCTGACTAATATAATTCCCAGTTGTACTAAAGTTTTAAACAAGATTATCTGCTTTCGAGTGTCTTGATGTGTATTTCTGTAGGTATGTGTAATTTGTGTATTTATAATGGGTGCTTAAGATACGGCATCCGACTTCTTCCCTAATCATATCGAAAATTATTGTCCTATTGGATGTTAGAAGATTCGGAAGAAATAGTGCTTTCTGTATTTATGTACACACTTCAATTCTCATCAGGTGACACGCGTGCTCGTTTGTCCACATATCCATAAAAAAACTTCAGTCACTTAAACATATCCCTAACAATTGATTGTTTAGAAGAGATCGAGATTGAAATAGAAATAGAAAATCTTTATTTATGACACCTTTTTTACAATAACTAAAATTAAAAGCTTTATTATAATATACAAATAAATAAACAAAACAAAAAGAAAATAATCTAACAAGTGTCATAAAATGGTTTTTGCTCAGCATATAGCAGGCGTTATATTGGAGTACCTGGCGCTGATTTTCAGCAAGAACCAATTGTCAGCAAGAACAATTTCTTGCTGACAATTGGTTGGGTGGGGTAATATAAACTACAGCCAATTAAATTTTGTCATGAACTGGTAACTAACATTTAGTACGCCAAAAAACTAATTGATGTGTTAAAATAAATTTCGGTTTATTTTAATCCCATTCTATCCACTAAATCAAATCGTATATACATCAATAAGGACGGAAGGAAAGCTTATTATTGGTTCCTTGAAATAATTTCAATTTATTTCTATGACCAATAATAGCTAAGCTGGATGCCTTATTTCCATTAATATATCATTAAAACGTTTGCATCAATAAGTATTTTAAATTAAACAATTTGAAGGCTTAAAAGATATTAAACAGGATGTAAAGTGACGTTTCATTGGTGAACGGTTAAAACAATAGGAGATTATTGAATGACGTTCGTTTTCGGGGAATATTTATCGATTGCTGAAGTATTGGGTCTATAAATTTTGACGGGTCAATAAAATCAGTAAACTATGCAGGGGGAGATCTGACTGGTAAAGTTGTGTACACATGCATAAATATTCGTGTGTTAACATTGAAACATGTCAATACTGGTCTTTTTCATTTCACTGATTACTTAAGGTATTGGTTGAATGTTTGTGGACATTGATACTAGTTAAATGGGGTATAACTACTTAAGAATAATTTATATAGATTTATTTGTTGTAAGAGAAACCGTGGCCAGTAAGCTTTTGATTATAATACGCTGCTGTGAGGTACATTACCATCTTTAAATGAAGCAAAAGAATAAAATATTTTTAGCTTATATTTTTTTATAAAAACAATGTTCTTCATTTAAGCCACAGTACCTCCTTCACTAAGGCGTCTTAAAAGTGTATATAACCAGACATGTAACAGTCAGATTGTAGCAGTATTGGTGTTGTCGGGTATTGTTATTTATGAGGCGTGAGTATATATATATATATATATATATATATATATATATATATATATATATATATATATATATATATATATATATATATATATATATATATATATATATATATATCAATATTGGCAGAAAATAATCAGTAAGCACGTGTTCACAGATTATTCGACCTATAACCTAATTCTGCTACCGGACACCTATATAAGCGTTCACTTAGCCTTAGCCTTAAATTCTAATGGTAGTAAACAGTAATAACCATTTTAAGAATTTTTCCTTAAACTTTTCGTTACATTATATATAGGTTCTGTTTTAACCATATACATATATATATATATATATATATATATATATATATATATATATATATATATATATATAAGGCACTGCATCTCCATGTCGGTCGGATCGGGCATTGCTTTGACTAAGCGATCGCTCATTATAATTTAATATGCACTTATGTGTGTTACTGCAAATGAAAATAACTTTATCTATCTCTTTGTACGTTTAATTACCTATAATTTAAGTAAGTTACTTCTAATTTGGTATTTCGTGTAGGCCATTCCTAAGTTGTCGCTGATCCACGTTCGGCGTCTATTCATCGCACGCGCATCAATTTAGTGGCTGGCAATAATGCCACTGCGTCGAGCATAGCAATCGTTAGGCTTGTCTCACAGCGAATAGCGAAACATAACACTTGAGATAAGCTTATATCTAACACCCTTATAAACTTATAATTAACGTACAATCTACACAGGATATGGTAATATACATGAATTTTCTAGAACTTAACCATTTTGTGAAATATTATTTTATAGATATTTCTATGATGTGTAAAGAATACAAGAACATAGTGTCATCCCCTTAAAAGAGTCTATAATAAAAGCTTTTATGGACACGTTATACTCTAGAAAATTAAGTTAAAAACAAATTACTCAATAGCTCACGGTTAGATTGTAATTGTAATTATAAATCTATAATATAATAGTAGAATAATCATTACAAAATCAAATTTTAAGGTATGTAAGGTATTTATGCTGCAATAATATATCTGCTGTAAAATAATAAAATTTTATTTGACAGCTTACAAATTTTATTTTATTAAATAAACTACACTCATAGCCCTTTACTACCATTCCCAGTGTCATGGATAAATATCTACCCATATGTAGAATAAATAACTAGAGGCCATATAAATTTTTATGTTGATAGTTGAATCAAACCCACGATTCTTAGCTCAAAATAAAAAGAGTTAGCCATTGGAGTCATCAAAATATAAAAATAGCTCGTATAATTTATTACTTAAAATATATGCGAATATTTCAAAACTGTTTTATGTACAGTTATTTATTTACTAAAATTAAATAAATAGCTTAATATCATAGTTGTTAGCCGTGGACGCTCTCCCTTATCTGTCTAATTCAAAGGATAACGCACTCGGCGATACGCAATTAAATTTCTAACTTTCGTTCTCCGAAATGGAAACAATTCGGGCATTTAGTTAATTTGAATATCGCTTGTTCCTCAAACACTGAAGGCAACCACTAAAACTTTGAAACCAAAGTTCTAAAACATTTAAATGCTCTATATATGTGCTTGTGTTGTATTGGGCCTAAGAATAAACTTCTTTTTTATATATAAAGATTACTTTTGTTTAATAAAATGTTTCACCATACAGCTTAAATCAGTTTTATTGGATATAAGTCTCTTCCAAAGATAAGCATTACGCTAGACATTTACGCGTATGTCCTAGACATTACGCACTGTTGACAGTTTTGGGTTTTCTTAATTGATGTGACTTTAGGTTTGTCCGCCAGGAAAATATTATGATAATACGTATTGTAGACAGATGTAACACAATATCTTTCGTAATTAACAAAATATTCGTAACATTGTCATTTAATTCCATTGAATAGAAGTTAGTAAATTCAGTTTAAACATTACGGAATAAATGACATACATACATATTGTCACTCCTGCCTCCCGTAAAGGTAGGCAGAGACCATAAATCTCCATCCGCTACCATCTCGGCACACCTTCCTTGCTTCCTCCACACTCATCCATCTTTCCATCCTTCCTCTCACATTCATCGTAGCGAAACCACTTTCCGTTAGTCGCTTCTCACCCTCGTGGGAATCAGGACGTGACGGGTGGCGAACCATCTACCCGTCATTTTTAATTCAACAACCTCGTCATCCTATAAATGACATATAATAAAAATGATTCATATGACGAAATAATAACATTGTTGTTTTTATGAATTTTATTTAGGATTAAATAACATCGTACTAAGTTTAAGGCCATCGTGGTTTCACACATTGAATTGGTTTAAAAGAAATAGATCCGTAAAAAATAACAAGAATCGTTCAAGTGCCGATATGCGATGAATACAAAAGCGGGTAAATCTCTTGGTTATTCCGTCGGAGTGGTGTTTGGCTCTTCTTATGAAAATGTTTACTTTGTAAATGGGCAATACAATTACTGATTTGTAACTGGACATCTGATGTTTTTTAAATTCTACATTAAAATACTGTTTTTATTCGAAAAAACGCATAATTTGTAATTAGATTATATATATATTATATTGATTTGAGATACATTTTTTATTGGAAAATGGAGGCAAATGAGCAAGTGTATCACCTGATTGAAGACGCTTCACAGATAAGTTGACGGTCTTTAAGATGAGAGTAGGTTTGTTTTTTAAAGTTTTAATGTCGTATCGATTCGGAAATACCGCCGAAGGCAGCTGGTTCCATTTATACTCAATATGATATAATGTAATAAACCTTGTGTAGCTTCGTGGAAAAAAAAACAATCGTACATAAATTGTTATTTCTTTCTATTATAATTTGATACGGTTCTTTCACTACACCAAGAGCACGCATCCATTTTTTCACATATCCTGAATTTTTATTTACTGCAACAATTAATTCATAGTATCCGTTATTTTTTGACTCGTAATCAAAAGGCCCGCGAGTTGTAGACTGGGAAAATACTACATCGACAATGACTTAACAAAAGCTGTACATTAATTGTTAGACTGAAAAGATGCAAGAAACACCATGAAAATAAGGAAGGTGATAATACCGACCTCCATATACCACTCAATGAGGAGACTTCGATTTATACAACGGTTGGAGAGGGAAAATTTATGATAATGAGTGAGAATCAGTATATGACAATATCATGTAGAGGCTGTGAAATGATGGGTATTAGAATGACGGTCATTCTGTTTCGTCTTTGATTAGTGGTTGGAACACCGTGATCTGGTCTTCCGGATCATCAAGGATGTGTTTATGCCGTTTATTATACACTTTTATCCCAAAACCGCCACCAACCGGAACTTTCATAGAGATTGCTAATTAGTAATAAATTGCGATATCTATGTTTTAGCGAAACAGCATAGTGCTGACAGGTCACACGTACCGGGACCGCGTATCGCCTCATTTGCCGATGTCTTGGACACGTACATACATACTTGGAAACAGTTTAGATAAGGCAATGGATACTGTTTACACTGCCGCCGACACGACGACTTTTTAACGTTCATTGAAAAACACAAAATAAAAGGGTTTCAATCGTTATTTGCAATCAACTCCAGAACTATTGCCGTATAAAGTGCTATATATAATATAAAAAAAAACTTTAATTTAATTGGTACTTTATTGGGATAAGTTATGCCTTTAATAAAGAAATAAAATATTATTTGAACAAACATTTGTGTGTTATTTCTTAGATACCAAGTCATAAACACATGAAATCAATGAAATAAATATGGTTTAAGTTGAAAGAATGTAGTGTAGTGAAATCTTTAATTTTTAGTTTACATTTTTACTGTCCATTGTAAATTACACATTTATTCAAAATGGAGTCTTTAATGCGTACAACTTTTCGAACTGCTGATGATTAATTTTCAAAAATGGCGTTTATTAAAGTATTGTTAAGTTTAATGTCATTAAATTAATAATGAAAAATGAACATGTATTTATTTTATAAATTAAATTAATGTAATTAAAAAAAATACAAGAATGTAAGTTTTGCTATGAATTTTATATATTATATAATAATTTCTTTTTTATGATAATGTTTTATATTATTAGGTGTACAAATAAGTTTCCGCGGTTTGTCAAAAGATGGCCCCACCAGAAGGTTATGGAGAAATTGTCAGATGTAAAACGTAATATCCCAAGTTTAGTCATCTGGCAACACCATAACCTTAAAGTACTAGTGATTCCGTATCAGCATCACGTAATTTTTTTCGTGCAAAAATGTCAAGTTTTATTCCGAATAAGCATCATTTGCGGGAACTTTTGATTTACTTCTTTAATGTGAAAAAATCTGCAGCTGAGGCGCATCGATTGCTTCTAGAAGCATATGGTGAAGCTGCTTTAAGTGAGAGAAGTTGTCAGGAATGGTTTCAAAAGTTTAAGAACGGTGAGTTTGACGTTAAAGACAAAGAACGCAGTGGAAGGCCGAAAGTGTACGAAGACATGGAATTAGAAGTACTATTGGAGGAAGATTCGTCCCAAACGCAAAAAGAACTTGCACTTACTCTACAAGTGACTCAACAAGCAATTTCACATCGTTTAAAATCGTTAGGAATGATTCAAAAACAAGGAAATTGGGTTCCATATGAACTAAAGCCGAGAGACGTTGAACGCCGATTATGCATGAGTGAAATGCTGCTTGCCAGGAATAAAAAAAAGAGTTTTTTGCATCGTATAGTCACTGGTGACGAAAAATGGATTCACTACGATAATCCAAAGAAGAGAAAGTCATGGGTTAAGCCCGGCGAACCATCAACATCGACAGCTAAGCCGAATATTCATGGAAAAACTCATGCTGTGTATTTGGTGGGATCAGCTTGGTGTCGTGTATTATGAATTGCTGAAACCAAGCGAAACCATTACTGGAGCTCTCTACCGAACACAATTGATGAGATTGAGTCGGGCACTTAAGGAAAAACGCGCCCATTACTACTCCAGACACGACAAAATTATTCTTTTACACGATAATGCTCGTCCACATGTTGCGGCGCCGGTAAAAACATACTTGGAAACACTCAACTGGGAAGTTTTACCCCACCCGCCGTATTCACCAGACTTAGCCCCTTCTGATTATCACCTGTTCCGGTCGATGGCACATGGTCTGTCTGAGCAGCGCTTCACATCATATGAAGACACCAAAAATTGGGTAGATTTGTGGATAGCGTCAAAAGATGAAGAGTTTTTTCGACGGGGTATCCGAATGTTGCCAGAAAGATGGGGAAAAGTAGTGGCAAATGATGGAAAATACTTTGAATAAAACGTAATGTACTTTTCCTTTACAATAAATTCCTAATTTTTTATAAAAAACTGCGGAAACTTATTTGTACACCTAATACAAAAACCATTGACGTTAATATATAAAATAGACTGTTACGTACAACATTTTAAATACAATATTTACAATTGACATCAACAAACAAGAGGATTAAAATTTTAAAGAATTTTTGTTGAAGGCATTTCGATTGGTGGAATATAGCGATGTATATATTTATGATAATGTTTTGCACGTTTTATTATCATAGATTAATTTACATTTTAAAAAAAATATGTATAATGACACATTTTAGCAAATTTCAACACGCGACCATTGGAAACTCGTCTCAACCGCTCAGTGGCGTGTGACAAGTTCTTTTATTATATTAAGTTCCGTGATGTAAGCGGTTTATATGTCATCGCTGCACATTTTATTTGGAAAAAAAATTACTTAAGGTTTATTTATTAACCGTCCAATTCCGATTTATTTTCTACACATTGCCCAACAATATTTTTTTTTACCGATAACATAAAGCAAGAAATAGCGCAGGACAGAGAAAGGTGAATAACTCTCTTTTCGGAGGCCAAAATCCAGTGAAGTACTGACCCAGCGAAGTAAGTACTTTTTTCATCATTTGTAAAGAGAAAGAAATAAGAGAAGAATAGAATATAAAAATAATATAAAGAGAAAAGAGTGGCTTAAGAGATTCGAATCTCTTTATATTAGCAATTACCAATCTTCTGTGGATAAAAAGCATTATCTAATAATGCTTATATATCTATATATTATCTAATAATGCTATATAAGCTATAGTTATAAAAGTTTAGGCTGTATATCCGAAAAGTTTAACTGCATGTAAGCCTCACTTTACATGAAGCCGGGTCAAAAGTCATTCTCATTTCTGACACAGAACAACAGAGCGCGCTACACGGTCGCCATTCCGTTGTCATATGATCATCATATCTACACTATTAGCGCTACATCGCGTACATTTTTATGTTGAAATTGACGATTCACGAGGGAAAATTGTCTTAAACACGTCCTAAACTATGTGCTTTTGTGGAAAATACGATGATTAAACGGATCTCTGCGGCGATTGTCTCCGCTGAGGCCATTTAAAAATTTTACTGTCGCTAGTTTAGGGGAACAAAGTTTTTTGGATTATCTTTAAATTGTTGCTTTCTTCAAATAAAACAATTGTACGGTAAACGTGTGCATGCATGTATTTTTTTGTTTATATTTCGTATAAAAAGTACCTAGTTATATTCAAAATTATCATTTTATTCTCAAGTTTCTCACCATTTAGGCATCTTACTAAAACAACCATATTGTTATTTGAGTGAATTTTCATTACACTGTCGTTACATGTAACTTTTTGTACATTAGAAGAGTATGATGGTTATTGCTTCATTATTTCATCAGATACGCTTACACTTGTGTACCGCATTTGATCTTCTTGATCTTTAGCCAAATAAAATACCTCTACTAAGATCTAAGCTAAGATACGATAATATCCTACCTAAGATCCGTGACAAGCAAACAAAAATAGACAAATATTTTTTTTGTAGCGGATCTTAGCGAGGTAAAGGTTCTGACTGTCCACATAGTTATAGAGTAGTGCAAAGTACCGCCTGACTCCATTATTCAAACAAAATACCAAAAAGGTGAAAAATAAATATAATCTTATAGACGGAAAACCAACCATAGATAAAATAAGAGTGGATTTAAAAACAATTGTTGCTCTCTTCTAAGGTACCAGTGAATGCAATGTTTTTTCCCATTTAGTCTACAAACTCACTTAGCTCACGTTCATGCAAAGCCGCATAATTTCGAGAGAAATAATCAGCAGCAAGACTCGAAAATAAATTGAAGCAGCAATAACGCCTCCGGTGGTGATTGCTCACCACCAGGTGACCCGCATTTACGTTGGCCTGCTCTGCTTAAAGCTAAATTAAAGATTAGTTGGAATGGTTAACAAGAATACTAGTAATATTGAAAACATTAATCAAATCCTTTAAAAAAAAAAGAAAATGTTTTATGCCGCCCGACACCACTTGAGCCTCGGTTGGGTACCAGCTCAATTTACTTTTACTTTTACATTTATTTGTTTTCTTGGTTGTCGTACAAGTCGACTGCGGTCGAGTTTAAGGGCAGCAGCAGTTATCCCCAATCAGGTGGTTTGTGGATTGCAGCAATCCAGTGTGGTGATTATAGTAACATCCCTCATTTCAGGAGTTATATCTTACAGCTATATTGTTTGACTATAGAAAAGCTGTTATGTGTTTACAATCGTCATAAACAATATGTTCATAACACAAACAAAATTTTTCTTATTATCAATTTTTAAATAAATAAAGTTCTTACGCGACTTTTCCCGCCAACTTTCTTCAGTGACGTTGTGTTTTTATTTAATTTTTATAATCTTATATTATAATATTATCAGTTATAGTGTTTAATTATGATGGCGTATTATACAATATAGTTCGATGAAGGTGTATAAGTGAAGTGGTATGAAATAAATGCATCTATAGTGATTTTTTTAAGTTGACTGAAAAAGTCCATAGAAGGTTTTGGTAAAATAGCCACCATTTTATCAAGACGTAACGTGATAAGCGGACTAGTTCCATTTCAAAAGATTTGATACATATATATCATCACGCCTGTCTCCCGTAGGGGTAAGCAGAAACCACAGATCTCCATCTGCTACGATCTCGGCATACTTTCCTTGCTTCCTCCACACTCATTATTTTCCACATGCAAGCGCGCTGGTTAAGAGTACTCTTGACCTTTCCTTTCTTAAAAACTTCATCAATTTGGTCAAGGTATGTGTTCTGTGGTCTTCTCCTACCAACCTTTCCATCCACATTCGCAACGTAAATTTCTTTTGCCTTTGATTATTGTGTTTTTAGGATTTGATATAATTGTATTTAAAGATTTGATATTATTGTATTTTGCTTGACACTGGCATAATAATTATAACTAATTGTCATCAAAGCAAAACAATGTTCTTACACAGCCAAGTTTTTTTAATATAGTTTTAAGGTGGTTACGTGTAATTCGGCCTGCTAAGCAAATGTTTGCGTTCAATCATCGAACGACAGGGGGTGTGGTGCCGGTCTAAATCGATTTCACGTATATTCGTAACTTATTTTACGGTTCTTGAGAAACGTCGTTTATGGTTCGCCGATTGTTTTTTTTTTTTGGGCGTGACTAAGGACCCAAATGAGTCGGTCAGTGATTAAGTAAGATAAACTAATTAGGTATAATTATTTTTAAATTCATTTAAAAAAAAAAGAAATTCAATATTCGTTACTGAAACATGTAAGATGATTAATGGAGTTAGGTGTTACTTCGCGAAAATCTATTACTATGTCACTTAGCGGTTAACTTCCGTAGAGTCTACTATTATGTGGTATCTAGTATGTGGGAATGTGGTGGTGTGTGTTTGGTGTCGGTGTTGTTAATAGTGGTTGCTGGCAAAGTGAAGGGTTGCTGACGATCGTTTATTCGGTAAGATTTAGTTTAAGTTCCCCGTAAATCCACTTCTTACAGTAAAAAAACACTTTATTATTTTTCTATTTTTATCTTCTTAGCCAAATAAGTTCTGACTGTTCACATGAAACATGTAATTTATTTATACTACGTTTTCATAGCCTCGACTATAAGCTTTAATGTTATATTAGCTAATTTGACTCCAACGACCTCTTCTGTAATATGCCAAAAATGTCAACTGTGTAAAATGTAATTACTATATTTAAGAGACTTAAGTCTCTGTGCAAATACAGAGGGAACTCACTCGTCTAAATCGTCCTATACCCAAAAGAATAATCTTAATATTCGGAGGCAGTGTCTTCAAAGCACATTCACAAATTAAATCCATAATTATATAAATTTTAAAACATACTCCATTTAATACCAAGATTTGAAGTCAGGTATGTACTCTTAGCACTGAACTAACGTACTTAAAAATAAAACACGAGGATCAATTGAGTAATTAAAAATATACCAATGCAAAGTAAATAATATGTATTTCTGATATTTTCTCTCGTTATGAACTAATGAATTCCAGCTACTATCTTAATGTCACAGGATTCCAATAAAATGGTTATTCCCAAAGTATGAAGGGATCATTGGTAACGCATCAATAAGGGTATAATGTTAGGGGCAGTTTACGCTCAATTGGTTGCAAATTATTGTTACATCAAGAAATACGTTCGCTAAAATACAGCGCATTCACTTATATTAATATATATTTACTTTCTCGTAAAGACATTCGACTATTTATAATAATAACAAATTATGAAAAGCCGTGCATATCTCCTTTTATTCTCAATATGCTGTAGAATTTGTCGTTCCTCTAAAAGGCCTTTTGTCGTTCCTTAAAAATTCTTTCTTTGTTCATATTTTTTTCAAAAATCTGTCTTCTTTTGACCTCAACATTTCTTATGCTTTTAACCTTTGCTTCCTGGTATAACAGTCCAAGTTTTACAAACGAGTAAGGCTTTATTGCAGATGTACATATTCATAAACTTTTTACGAAAATATAACACTATTTTTCACATGACAGAAAGGCACAAGATTTCGTGGCATGTTACTCATGCGATAGACTTTAAGACTCTTTTTAAACTTGGCAGTTCTCTTCAAGAGAGCACGCAAATAACTTCCAACAGAGAAGATAGCGAGACATTGTGAGACGTATAATACCTGCCTCCACCAGTTAAACTACCACTATGAAGATCACGACCGTACTGTCAAGTGATGAGACATAGAACACTATATTATTAAGGACTGCACTCAAAATTAGCGCATGCGAATTACTTCAACCTAAGCAGATGTCTAAATATTTTTTGCTTGTCTCACCCTCGGTCGGCATCTGACGTTTGGCTGTATGACTTTTTGCTCGTCTTTGTGTCTGCCTATTGACTATTGACTAGAAGTGTCGATTTCAATTACATCCACATTGTAGTATTGTGGGCATTTGAATTTGCTTCGGTCACTGAAAAAATAGTTATTTCACAGTTTAAACAAGATTGTGAATCGGTCCTATTGTTGGTCATCGGCGCATAAACGTTAGCGCCTTGCTTTTGTTATGTCGAGTGGCTTGTTATCCAAACGTCTATTAACTATAGAGGTAGAAACACGTTTCAGTGGACATTTATATTTCTGTCATAGATCTTAAGGTCATAGGGACATATATGACAAATGAAGTCATTAATAATAAAAACAACTGTTTTAATGTTAACTGATTTTAATTAAATTTCCTTATTATTAATATTATAATGTGTCATAAAAAATTCTTAAACTAAATGCAAAAACTAAAGAAAAAATTAAATTCAAACAGCTCTTATTATTTGAGGATGTTCAGTAAATCGACGATTTTAGATCGTAAGTTCATCCCCTTACCAATTAGATTTCATCTTCTTCACTTTAATTACGCTTCTATTCTATTTTGGTAAGAAACTATTCCAAAGGTTTATTTTATAATGGAAATTGAATTTTATTCCTATGTCCTTTAACGAAGTTCATTACTATGTTCTTATTTTTAAATAAAAATTTATTTGATCTGGTTTAAAAAAAATTAGAAAATTCGATTAAGAAATCTTATACAATTCAAACCCTAAATTGTTCTTAATTTTTTATCGCCTACATATATATATGTCCCAATGTTGAGCCTGGGACCTTCATATTTGTACAAAAAGCGGTATTTTGGCCACATAGCCAATTAAGTTGTCTTACATTATATATATCCAATCGTTAGAAATCTGTATGTTATATATCAATATTTAAAATTTCACTACCCTTACCAGATTTCATTCACAATTCTTCACTGTTTATTAATTTGTCCAAAACTACTCAGCTGTTTTGAAAAGAATTCATATAGATTAGACCAAGACATAAAAACAAACCAAATTTATGTCCGCGTCCAACATTTGTCCAATTTTTTTTTGACCCAGGTGCCGCTTGCGCCCGTTCCTACTGTCATTTAAAAATGATGACTTGTAAATTGTGTCCTTCGAAATTGGTTTTTAATTTTTATTGAATGGATGTTTAATATAACGTGAAATATATTTCAATTATGTACATTTTCACCAAGACACAACAATAGCAAGAATAAATTGTTTATTCAATTATTTCTTATACTTTGCTTTCACAGCATGTAATATTTCCATAACAATAAATTCATGACTTAGATATATAATGGCTTACTTAGTTGGCGAATTCGAAAAAATACCGAAATCGAGCATCTGGTGGCCCAACCCAATGTAATAGGATTGGGGAGGATCACACAGTCAAGAACCATTTTGGGTCACTTCGCCAACAAAGTTTTTTAGATACATAACATAAAAGTTATTTTCAAGGTCACCGATTTATTCTTTGGAATCTGTATTGCACAAAACTTTATTGAATTGTAGTTTTTCAATATTTTAACTGTTTGCTAAAAACTATATATCGATTTATATAGTTTATCGATGTATATAGTTTAACTATAATCGAGGTATAAAGCCTATAGCGATGACTTAAACAGTTTAATGATGACGTTACCGCATTCGGAGTCAATGGTCGAGGGGATAAATACTATACCTGTCGGTACGTTCCGATACCTATGCCTAAAGTTATTTATCATCGCCAATTTATCTTGCGTTTGATACTTTAAACGTCCAGCAGTGGGATGGCATGGGCTTTCGTTGATGGAAAATCGTGGCCCTAATTATCAGAGTTAAAATATAAAACTTAAAAATGCTCTCCCCATATCATATTTTGGAGTCTTGTATGTTTTTATTAAAAACAATTAGAACATTTAAAATTACAAACGGAATTATGATGTCTTTAATATCATACCATTAACAAAAAACTGATTTTCCTTCAAAAATCGAGAATTTTTTACAAAACCTATACGTTAGGTATAGAAAAGTATTTTTTGAGGTAAATACGAAGTATTATTCTATCGGGTACGCTTTAGGATTATCCGTTAGATGGTATCAAAAAAGAGGTGGGAATAACTGTTTTATACCTGAAGTAATATAATTTATAGAAACTTCTCAAACTAAAAGAAAATTAGTTTTTGTTACTCCTGCAAAATTTACTCATAAGGACTTACAAATTCTAATAATTAGGTTGATGAACTCTTCTAATCGTATTTAATAAAGATATACAAGGCTCGATAAATTTGGTCTACGGAGAACATTGGATCCATTAAATAACTTTTATATTTCATTCGAACAACGCATAATAGAGCCTTAAACCAAAATGGTAGCTTCTAGCTACCATACAATGGACCCTAGGGTCATTACCCAGCGGGACACCGGACCCTATCTAAACCGTTGAAGTTATTCTAATTTCCATAGAAACGTCACATTTGTTTAATAAAATCGTTGCTATAAGATTTGAATAGAGCATTATTTTAAAACTTTATTTTATTGCCTGTACGTCCATCTTAATAATTCAATTGCATTGTTAGGAAATTCTTGATATTAAGGAATATCTCAATAAAATTTATTGAGTTTGATGTTTTGGTCTTAAGAGGAAAAATATAAGAGTTATGAATGAAATGTACCTAAATTGTGCAATTATACACACAAATAAATCATGTAGTCATTTATTTCGATTGCTAGGTACTGTTAATAATTACTTCTGATGACATTCTTATTAATTTTATGATTATATTATATAATATGCTTAGTAACTTGTATGATAATATAAAGATATCGGAATATATTCGAAATAGTTGACATTAAGATCACCTAATTAATGTATAAATTATATTCTAGCAAACAAATGGTGATTGGCAGATTGCTTTTCTTGCCATATATTTCACGTTAATAAGTAATCTTTAAGTTGGTCACAAACATTTAAAATTTCGAATTCAAACAAATTTTTATAACCGCGAAACGGGTTTTTAGCAAATTTTTGTAACCGGGAAACGGAACAGTTATTTTTTTTGCAATTTGCAAATTGCATTGTATAATGTATGTGTGCCTTTAACTTCAAAACGTCGTAACTTATAAGACATAATTTTTTTAATAAAATATCATATCTTGTAACACATTTTAGTGCGTATGCCACTATGTATAACACTTAAAAGTCACTTAGAGATCGTTCCGATGGATTTTTAGAATTGAAATATTATTAACGTATGTTATTCTATCAATAAAAATACAATTTTTTGCTATATATAATTGGATGTCTTGTAGATGTTGCACAAACAAGCGCTTAATTTACTTATTTATTGATCAGCATATGCGTAATTGCCGAAACCAGAACATACGTTTTACTGTAGGTATTATATAGTATAATATCATTAACATTTACTGTAGTGAGCTGATGGCCTCATGTCCAGAAGTTAAATATTATAGATAAGAAGATATTAGCCGGAATTTTAGATGTGAGCAATCCTGAACTCATGCCTGTCCATCTGAGAATAGGCCTTCCGCGGCTTCTACGACCATCTGGTTTGCCGTCAAGTAGGCGTTTGGGTATTCTAGCCTCATCGATCCGTACCACCTGCCCAGCCCAACGAAGGCGTCCAATCTTAATGGTTTTGATGACGTTCGGCTTATTGTACAGCTCATATAGCTCGTGGTTGTAAAGTGTTCGGCATTGCTCATTTTCCAACACAGGACCAAAGATACGCCCTAAATTTTTTTTCTCAAAGGTGAGTAGAGATTTTTTTGTCTTCTTTAATCAGCAACCAACACTCCGAACCGTATGTTAATATGGATCTCAGCAAGGTTAAGATCTTGTATAAGTTATCTCTCTATATAAGTACAGAAGCAGTTTAATGCTTCTCGAGAGTATTTTTGCAACAAGCGAAAGTATCGTAGCAACGATACTTTCGCTTAAAAATTCGTAAAAAGTATGGTTTATTCAACTATGCGTTTACTTTTAAGCACAACGTAGAAGTGCTGGTGACTAACAATTGTTTACAAAGAAACAAACAAAAAACCATAAATAACGCGTAACAAGCGCCATATTAAACCCGAGATAAAAGGTAAAAACACCCAAAACTGACAAGGATCTATTCTAAAGGCACGTTCAAGCGGGAGTATCGCGTTACGCGTAATTTGAATAAATTATTACTGTTGTTGGGCGCGTGATGTCTCTATTCTGTACGTAGTCACTTCTATGTGACGCCCATTGGATACTTTACCCCAGTGAATAAATAACAAAAATTTATCGCTTTAAATATTTAAGTAAAAACATGTTTGTTTTCAACTCCGATGTTTGTTATTAATGAAAATACAATTTTAAAGTCAAAGATAAAGTACCTTAATTTTAATAATGAAACTTTGTAGTGCAATTCATTTAACGTCCGTATTTTTAGACTAATTTTAATGAATTCTGTACATTTATAAAGTGTTAGGGAGTATCTTTGTCTAGCCGCCTGTCCGGTAGTTATGGTATTGGTATACGGGTATGCGACCCCGGTCTCCCGAACTACTACCGCATCATTCCTTGTCTTCTATTGCGGTAGTATCATATCCCTATTATCCTGTCTAAATCCATCTTTCCTTTCCCCCGCTCTTTCCTTTCTTTTCTATCCTTTGCCCGGCCTCTACGTCAATCCACGGTCTGCCATGGTAATGGATGCGTGGCTAGGAGCAAGCTTAATCGCAAGCCGAACGTCCAGGGATCGGACTCCCAGAGTACCTTACCTCTTACCTTATAGTGCCTTACCTCAGAATACGGGGCTCTACTGGGGCTGACCTCAATCCTTTCTTGCAGCTCATTAGATTCACTTTGACGAATTTTAATAAAACTAATTTGTTAAAAAATGACCGTTACGTTCTATATAAACTAATAATGAATGACGAATGAGAAATGAAAAGACTCTATGAATGCAGTCTTTTCATAGAAAATATGACAAACATCACCAAGCCAAAACCGTTTGTAGACACTAAAATCGCTTAGTACCCACTGTTCATTCAAAAACCCTCATTCTAATAATTAAGACAAACAACATTCTGAACCAAAATTAGTGACCACAAAACAGATCTCTTCTACAAGCACCGACCGTTAAAGAAGACAAAGAAGTCCATTTGTGGCCATTGACAGGCCATTAAAAGGCCATATTTCAAGGTCTAAACCCATAAATTAGGAGTGGTCATTATTTTAGAAATAATTAGCAGAAACTTGTATAAGGGGATGATACTGTTTGGGAATCGGTTTCAACTTGTGACCAGAGACGTATTTAGTTGGTGAATAATTTTATTATTTATTTGTGACAAAATATAAAACTATATGTATTAAATGTATACTTTTTATGAAAAACGAGCAAATATTAAATTGGAACACTAGGCCTAATACTATTAGTAGAAATAACTAGTTGTTTAATACTTTTGTATTGTTATATATATTATCAATATGTAACGTATCATAGCATTATTTTGAATTGTTGACCAAACGATATTTATCTTTTTTTAAGGTTGTCTTATGTCAGTCATAGGAGCAAATGATGTAAGTAGGTATTCGAAATGCACTAGGCAGACAAGTCAAAGGTATAAACAAGTAGTCAGCTAAACAAATATTGCCTATGAATCTAAATCTAAAGAAAATTCAATGATAGTAATTCTCCACGTACACATATTAAAGATAGAGAATCATCTGAGGTCAAATACTTTTATGTATAAACATTTTTTTATGGGATAGGAAGGCAAACCGATACACTTCTGCAGCGCTATAGGCGGTGCGGAAGTGTTGTCGACCTTTAAAAAAAGTGTCATTATGGGAGTGGGAATGGGAGGGAAGGGGGAGAGGGAGGAGGGAGGGTGTTTGAACTCCGGAACTCGGCAGCTCAGCGTACGAAGCACGGTAGGTAAACTACCAATCAGACGCCGGTTTTCTGCGGGAGTGTGGTTCTTCCCCGGACGAGCCAGCCCATTCATGCTACACACAAATATTATGCCATTCTTGACAAAGTAATCGTCTACAGCGTGGCACTAACAGTATAAAATCCGAATTAAGAACAGATAAGTAAATCACATACATATGTATATGATAACTGACATAATGATAATGAAAAAAGGTACACTAAAAGTACTCAGCAATAAAAATTTAGAAATTTAAAATTATCACGTTAAGGAAATATTTTTTTAAGCTGTCTTTACCTTTATAAGCATATCTTTAATGAGTCATGCTTATTAAAGTTATATTGTTAGTTTTATTTTTCATTAAGTGTTAATAAAACAAAAATCTTAACTCTAAATTTAGTAACTGGTAAAAGGAAGCGCATTAAGAAATGAGCATTTATTCTGTGCGACAAATAGAGATTTAAAAACGATAGAAAAATTTTAATATATAATTTAATTATATCAAACCAAGTGCGTTCGAGTTCTAAAGCCAATAAAGCAAACCCGCCCGACGGGGGGCCGTCTGTTATTCGATGTTGCAACGCCCAACTTCAAATCGAAACTAACTCGCATTGTGCCTTTATGACGCTCGGATAGCGATACTTGTGCAGATGTGAGAATGATGAGGTCCATTTCTAAGTCAATTGATCTAGTTTTTCTATCGGTACGGTATAAAATTTATTCAAAAGATATGAAATCTTAATACAAATTCTCCTATATGTGCAAAATATTGGCATAATAAAATGTGTTAAAATAAATCTAACAAATTTTAATATCTGCATTAGACAAGCGGGTTAATGTCCATTCCTACAAAAATGCGGAGGCGTTTGTCCAGCAGTGGGACATGTATGGGCTGTAAAAAAACGCTGTAAAAGTTATATTGTATTATCATATCGATTTGAAGTTGATAACGCCGTTTTAAATATATCTTTATATTTTTTTTAAAATTATCCGCCGTTTTAAATTATCTATATCGCTAATCACTACATGCCATTCGTACCCCGATCTAGAGTCAAACGTAGCTCTCCCTAACTACTTAACTGAACAATTTATTTGGCAATTAATTTTAAATCCCCGATACCCCTCGATCTACTTTCCCACTACATACATCAGAACATTAACTTTTATGTGTATTGGAAGCTGAAACATTCTAACTATAGAAATAAATTTTAAAAGGATATTATATCAAATATGTAATATATGAATTATAATATCATGTTCGTATTACGCTGTCGAATGTAGACGAGTTAATTGGCTCAATGGCAAAGCTACTGCTCATGAAGTCTATAGATGCTATGGTCGTGAGTTTGATTACTGCATCGGAAAAAAATATATTTATCGTCTACAGATTTTCGCGCGTGATTGTCTCGCCTGGGATAATCATGGTGGCTTTAATTGTCCATTATTCATAAATGGGGAAGCCCATACTCAACAGCGGAACAGATATGGGCTGTGAAAAACTATACGTACTGTTGATTCTTGCGTTCAACAACAACAGGAACCTCACGAAACGACTCCGGAGTCTACCCTGAGTAGTTTTGCTCCTCAGAAGTCGGTTTCCTGCTAGCGTATGTTACTTCCAGAGAAGCATATGCAAAGAAAAATCTGTCAAATAATTTTTTTATATTTAGAGTTATTTTTGACCTAAAAATCTGCAGTGTGAGTATAATACGATAAATGCTAAATCAAAATGAAAAAAAAAATCCATACGTTTATTTACATATTTATGTAAGTACGTAATTCAATTTAGAACGCCCTCTACGACTAATTATATTTTATAATTTTTCGAAGACGCCGCGAATTGAATTATTTTTGCATTAACAATATTCACAAATCAGCATCGTATCTAAAATAATATTAACAAACGATTTTCAATTTTATTCTGGTGAAAATATGGCAGAAAAACTTTAATAGTCTATTAAATTAAGTTTGTCAGTTCACAATAAGAATGAAGATATCAAAAGTTTCTAGTCACGACTACAATGCTCTCTGATTGCCGAGCACCTATTCAGAGATTATTCACGGCCATTATATTCTATTTAGTTCCAAATAACCGTTTAATAATAGTTTACGAATGCCAACGGTTCCCCTTAGCATGCCTATTAACAATACAATAAATATAAATAACAAATAACACAAAATAAGGACCACTTTACACCTTCTTGGAAGCTAGCAGTTGCAGCAGGCGCAAAGCGTGCAAAAAAAATGTAAAAAAAGTCATGTATCCTTTTCTTCCATATTAATCTATCCCTGTCACATCTCTAGAAAACCACTTCATGTTGACGTTTAAAAATGCATATTACGCTACTTTCAACTTTATTTTATTAACCATATGGAATAGTATTTTAATGAACATACAATGATATCTGTCGAATAGTTTTTGAGTATTAAAACATAATGGCTCTCGTAGATGAAGTGGAAAACGATATAGTCAACGTGTCAATCCCTTTTCAATGCCACGCTAATATAAAATTAATATTTCTGTCGTTGGTCACGGTGGATATAAAAAAACACAATTGGCTTTGACAAATGAATACAAGGGATTTTGACCTTTATGTTTTTGATCACTGGTTACAGTTATTATTATTAATATAAATAGATGGAAATAAGTTTAAATATTTTTGATTAAATATGAAGAAAATAATAAGAAAACTTTCGCTATTCAATTCCTACTTAGGTCAATAAAGAAAAAAAAATATTTTATTTTAATTTTAAACTATTAATATCATGTGTCATCCACTACAAGTTTAAAAAGGAGTTGGGACTTTTCCCGCCAACTTACATTAGTGACGTTGTGTTTTTATTTCATTTTCATAATCTTATATTATTATCAGTTATATTATTTAATTTTAGTGGTGTATTATACAATAGAGTTCGATTAAGGTGTATAAGTGAAGTAATATGAAAAAAATGCGTGTATCGTAACTTTTTAAGTTGACTGAAAAAGTCTATAGAAGGTTTTGATAGAGTAGCCATCATTTTATTAAGACGTAACGTGATGAGCTGACTGGTTATATTTCAAAGATTTGATGTTATCGTATTTACTTAACACTGGCATAATAGTTATAACTAATTGTCATCAAAGAAAAGAAAAGTTTAAAAAAAATTATTTGAAATTGAGTGAATGAATAAAAAGTATTTTATTAACGACTAAAAATTTGAACAAGATATATAAATATGTATATGAGATGGAGAGTGTGAATTAATAGTAGGAATTGAAAAATAGAATCACATGCAATAACAAAACGCTGCCATATGTACGTGTTTTACTGAACGTCTCTATGTATGTGTTTCTCTCGATTCCTGTTGTTTTTCTTTAATTTTTTGTTATTTATTTTATTGAGTTTTGTTGTTACGTTTTTATTCTTTAATTTTTCTTGTTATTATTGACAAATAGTGACCCGATACCGGATCCTCGGTTTAAGAAAGGCAAAGTCAAAAGTACCCTTAACCAGGGAGCTTATATGAAGTGAGTGATGAGTCTGGATGATGCATGGACAGTGTGCCAAGATCGTAGCAGACGGAGATCTGTAGTCTCTGCCTACCCATACGGGAAACAGGCGTGATGATATGTATGTATGTATGATACCCGGTTCGAGTGCATTACAAAAGTTTCTTTCTCTAAAGAAAAAGAAGGAAACGATGTTCTCAAAAAGATGAATAACAGAAATTGCAACGATTGTATTACATTGCAGATTATTACATAAACGCATGCTTAGTTTTGAGGTTACATTTGAATTGTAAAGTAGATTAGCAGCAAAAACCGTTGATTACCGTGAGATAAATAAACTGAATTTATAGTGCCTCTCTTTCTTAAAAATATTTTTTAATTCCTGTTTTGTTTCTGGTGAATGTTAATAATAATTATTATTTATGGTTTTGTGTTGAGATAAGAAATTACAAAAAATATATTAAATCCAATGGCCGAATTAGGTTATAGGTCGAATACTCAGTCAACGCATTCTTACTGATTATTTTCTATTAATATTTAGAGATCATTCTGCCACCATTTCTCGCACATAGTTTCAACAAGCTGGCGCCACGCCTCACACTGTTAGAAAAACATTGGAGCATCTTCGTGATTTTTTCCCTTACAAATTATTAAGCCGATTCGGGGACCTCACCTATATCTATGAAATAAATCCGACTACCACCTCAGCACAAAATGGAAATATAGTCCGCCAGATGAACGGCATCCCGACGTCACTATTTCAGCGATTGGCACAGAATACTGTTTCAACAGAATTTCAAGAGTATATCCGACGTGGCGGTTAACATACAGACGAAATAATTAAAAAAGGTATTAAATTTTATTTATATCCTTTGTCGTTTTTTTATTATTTATGTTTGAAAACCTAGTTCTGTCACCGAACACTCCATATAATAGGAACTTACCAACATTCTCAGAAGTAACTTTATGTCGGGGCCGAATTTTATGTCATTCACACATGATCAGATTTTAATCGATACTTTTATGAGCTGTGGATAATAGATTCCTACTAAGTAATCAGTATAAGATCAATTGTGTCATTGAATACTGATTATTACAAATTAAAAGGGATACATAGCAAAACTTCATTGGTTCTTATATCAATACTAATAAGTTCTAAAATTATAAGACGAAATTCGAGACACGCAACAATAAATATCCTCGAATGAAGTAGCCGCGATGTTTGACAGATACATAATAAGTGGAACGGACCTTGTGTGGCCAATTTAATGTGTAATATGAGGTGGGAATACTTCTTCTTTTTTTAAGAAAAATAAGGTGGGAATGAGCTATTACTTTTATCTCTTATGCCACCATCAAGTAAAATAATAACAAGTATCTTGTCTGCATTCAGCTTATCACGTCTTGATAAAATGGTGCCCTTCTTACAAAACTTGCATGACCTTTTGCAGTCAAGTTACAAATATACGATACACACATTTATTTCATTACAGTTTACTTCTATGTCTTAATCAATCTCTATTGATTAATACTCTACTAGAATTAAACAATATAACTCATACAATACACAAGACAATGTGCAGTCGCTGTAGCCGAAATCGGATAAGAAGCATCATCATCACATAAGATTATAAGAATGAAGTAAAAACTTAACGTCACTCTTGTATTTTGGTGAGGAAAGTCCTTTATTCTTCATTTTAAAAAAAACATAAATCATTACTATTTACAAAAGTGACCACTTTTGTAGCATATAGCATATTGTAGTATAGCACATACAAATGGTACGTTTGTCGGAGCACAGACAGCCTTTGGAGTATGCAAGTGCGGGATTGCAGATGAAAAGTAATTCAGATTTTTAAATCAACGTTTTTCCGAAATTGCTAGAATTTCATGCATTGATATTGTACCCATTATCTTCGATAAATTTGATCAGCTTAATAATTTTATATAGGTGGTGTAAAGATTACGATTATCTCCTTATAAGATATTTTTCATTTTTATGAGATTCTTAAGAAATGTGATTTAAGAATTAAAAACACTGACATCAATTTTCGTAAATGCATTATCAGTTTTTATATAATATATTCTTGTACGTCGTCGATTATCGACGCAAAACGGCGAAAACGACACAGTTGTCAAAACATTTTTCTTATATATTAGGATCAGAAAAAATACTGCGTCGAATTTTTTGAGTCTCATAGCTCTACGATCAATCGAAAATTTTATACAGCGTTAAAACTGACTGTTGAGTGGTCAGATACGTATGTAGATATATTTTCAGAAATCTTACATTTTTTTTAGCTCCACGAGAGCTAAGTTTTTATTTTGCGATATACTACATTTTCGCTTTTTTGTGTCGATATTTTATATATTTATAAATTTTGATCATTCAATATAATTAACTTAATAACCTTTCAAAAGTAGCAATATATTTGATTAGATTAAATATTCGTAATAGAATATTCAAAACGGAATAAGTTATCTGATCAAAAGTTACACAATTGGATACAGCACGAGAATGAGTCTAAGTAATCATTAATCATCACTATAACTACCTGGTGTGGTTATTGTGGCTAATCGAAGTGGGCGTTAGAAAGATGCAAGCTGACAGCAGAAGTCTCGAGTGTATCGTTTATTTTAATTGGCCAAATGATCGGTTTCTTTTAGTTTCACGATATTAATGGCTTGCAAAAAAAGGTTTCAAAATATAATTTCAACTAATTTTTAATAAAAAGTTTTTAATTGTTAACGTTTTATTTGAATTTGTATTCTTTTATAATGATTCACTTATAATATTCAGAACTATCTGGCTATTTAGTTCTATTCAAGCTATCACGATGGGTAAAAAATGTGCTGGTCGGAGAAAGAAGTCTTGATTACACAATACTGTAAGTAATAAAAGAAGAAGATAGGTTTACGGTACTTGACATTGAATGTTGCAGTAAACCATCTATTGTCATCAAGGTATTCCAACCTAGATTTTTCAAGCAAGGAATGTTTGCCTAAAGCCACTAAGCTGGGTCACACTGATGCCCGTGTAGCTAATAATTTCGCACTAGTAACGCTACTGCAACCTTCTATTTGGTGGTTAGATCGTGGTTAAAGTGTCGTTTGTTTTATAGTATGATGCTTCAGGTGAGATCGTTTGAGGCTTACAAAAAGGGGTGAGTCTCTCTCTCTCTCTCCTCTCTGCTTCATTTACCCTCGTGTGGTCTTACATCTCTTTGATCATGCAACTTATGTATATGGTGTGCTCTTAGTGGTGCTTGTGGTAATTACTATTAAGTAACTCGCTTGTTCAATTACCTTCCTTTACTGAAGTTTATAATAGAGATGTGTATTTTTTGACTTTTTAATAATAAACTTGAGTAAAAGATGATAGTAAATTATAGCACATCTCTCTTATATTACATGTAATTAAACGGAGGGTAAAATAATTTTAATGTGGATTTAATGGTCGATGTTTCGCAGAAGAAGGCTAATTGTATTATAATTAGCAAACAGTTAATATATGCCTGCGCGTGCAAGGTACAGTCGTGAACAACACTTGTTTGTTGTATGATCGATTATGTATTTGTTCAGAAAATAGGCATACATAAAGAAAAAATAATAACATTTATACTTTTATAACAAATTAATTACCATATAATAAAATATCAGGAAAATCTATCTAAATAGACAGATGCGATCAACATATAATAAATAAATATTTTATTATACTTTTATTTTAATTGGAATTTTGCACCGTTTTAGGCGTGACTTCCATAGTAGACAGTCTGCTTACTCTTGATCGAAAGAAAATCTTCTTGACTAGGAGAATTGCATATATCAAATAATGTATGAACTAGTAAATTTATTCGTTATTGTTAGTATATGGACTTAAGTTATCGTACGCCGGGGCCTGAGCTCTCATTTTGTAACGATGAAGCCTGTGCAGATTAATTACGATTGAACAACTAAATTTATATATTAATACATTCGTATTATATATTTCTAAGCCTTGGTATCACATATTCTTTTTTTATGGGATAGGAAGGCAAACGAGCAGACGTGTCACCTGATGGAAAGCAATCAACGCCACCCGTAGACATCTGCAGCGCCATAGGCAGTGCGGAAGCGTGGCCGACTTTAAAGACAAGTGTCATTATGGGAGTGGTAGGGGGAGGGGTGAGGGTGTTGGAACTCAACCGCTCATCGTAGGAAGCGCGGTAGCTAAGCTCCCACTCAGACACCGTTGTTCTGCGGGAGTGTGGTACTTCGTCGGGCGAGCCGGGCCGTTCATGCTACAAACAAATATTATGCCATTCTTGACAAATTATTCATCATTCTCATATTCGTTTTCTATAAACTAAAATTGTCATATTTTTTGATATTTTAGTGCGGATATACAGTACATGATACCGTCTTCACTGTGCTGAATTACTCAGAAATGAATCCTTTCGATAAAGCTGTAATGTAGTTTAGAACTAACACTATCAAGTTACACTAGAAAAACTCAAAGATTGTTTTAGTTAAAAAATGCCTACGGAAGTGAAAAGGTCACCGTTTGGGTTTAATAGCTTTGTTGTTAGTGCGCTGTATAATTTTTTATGTACGGTTTATTTTTGAGGACTAAAACAGTTATGTGTATGATAATTTAATTGTATTATGTTTTTGAGGATTTAAGCAAATCAAAAGAGATAACATCTAAACTAATGCCTGAATCTATTCATCATCATCAATTACTTAGGAATAACTTTGTTATATATATTTTTATATTTTACGGCATCTTATTTTAATTCAAAATGCAATTGTTATACACTAAGAACCTAAATTAAGCTCAATCATAATAAGTGGTATGTATTTTCTTCAATATAATGCGGAAGTTACATGCTCCAAGAATATGACGGGTAGATTATTATCCTAACGTTTTACAAGCGATTTTCTGTCCGTATGTACATCAATAAAACTGCACATTAGCGTCGAGCGAATTACACTTGGCAGCTTAAGTAATAAAAATTGGCCACGACTGTAAGCCGAGATAGTCGAGCATTCAATTTATCAACATTATCTTCGTGCAATTTTACTTAATTTGCTGTATGTTGTAAGGATGAAAATTGTAAGATTGGTTCAGAAACAAATACGTTCTAAGTAGAGTAGTAAAGAATATTTCTTGTCGGCGTGCTAATTTACTATATTTACTCATACAGATAAAATCTTCAAGCCACCATTAGCATTGTTGATAAAATAATGAAAAGTAAAATATATAAATAATTATAGCTGCATATTCAATCATTTAAAAAAATGTTTCTTTAGATACTTTATATATAACACTAAAGTCAACATCATGTGCATAATTTCAAATGAAGAATATGTTTTTAAAAACTTTTGTCACTTTGTTTCTTGGCCAGCATTAATCTTAATCATAATTTTAAAGTGTATTTTTTGAAAAGGTAAAGGATTTAGGCGAAAAAAAAGAAAGTTTTGACATTCTTTTGGGAATATTGATGATGTTGCTGATAACTATAATATAATAATACACATTTTGTAATAAAATAATGTTTTTGTTAGTTTTTTACACACATCTCATAATATATCTCACCGTTTGGCACAGCTCTCTCCATTTCTGGAGGAACGGATACTAACCCGCCACGTTTGTCCAATGAGGATTAACGGGGTAATCAGACTCGGAATAAATAATTATATTATATATCTATTGTGGGCATCGAACCCGCAACCATTAACTCCTTAGACGCCGGCTTAGTCACTGAGCTAATTGGTTGTCGAGAAGGTAAGTGAGATAGTTTAAATATTGCCTGTGTAAAGAATAATAATAAAATACATGTTTCGATGCCTAGTCCAAGTTTAAAAATACAAAAAAAAAATCCAATAAGACCTCTTATAGGTCATGTATGTATTATGTTATGAATAAGAGTTACAATTTTTCTAATACTGCTATGCTAGTGGCGTCTCATTTTTACCATTCGGTGACATAATTGCTTTTGTATGCATAAGTGAATACCCGAAATGGCTGGTCATTTACGTCAGCTCAGCTCTATCCATAAGCTCTCAATAATCCTGAGATGTTCAGAGGCTTTTTGGAGCGACACTTTATTTCCGAAGATTTTATACGGCTCTTTCACTTGCGCTTAGATAACTCCTATATATTGGACTGCCTAACCTAGCCCTTCTGTTTATGATAATTATCGTCGTCCTAAATATCAAAATTCGTAAGTGCTATGAGTAAATTTTACAGAAACAACAAAAAAATGATTTCCTTTCATATTTTGAGAAATGTTGCATAACCTTTAGGTTTAAAAAGAACTATTTTTGAGGTAAATATTAATAATAATACATACATATATAACCGTCACATGGCATTAAGTGCGGCATACTGTTTTGTTTTTGGAGTTAGAATTATATATAAGTATATACGTATATACGTATTATATATAGATAATTAAGCGGACGTTATAATTATCTCCATAGAAATAAACGTATTCACCATCACGCTGATTAAAAATTAAAAAAGATGCATTCATCAGATTCTCCAATTGGGGATTCGAAGCGCATACCGCGTATTAGTTATGTTTAACCGCGTATGCACCGGGCGTGTTGCATTGCTACTACCTACTTGACCACACGGAGCGTTCTTGCTACGTTTTGAATTCAATGCGTAGTGTTTTATTGCCGCGCTGTCCGTTGAATATGCTATTGTTTACTGACTGAGTGTTTTATTGTAAAGATTAGTTTACATTAATCCGTCTATTTGCTTACGTTTTTTTCAAAGCAGGTAAACGGGCATGCGGGTTACCTGGTAAATGATCATAGACATCCACAAAGCTGGATGCGTCGTAGCTGCGTTGCCGGTCTTCAATAAACACATACGCTCTTATCTTGAATACCCCTATTTTCCTTGTCATGTCTTCCTATAGCTTAAAACGAGCATGCTCACGCTTTCCCCACCCCTTACTCTTTATGGTTTTGCACTTTGATTGTGAAGTTATAAGTATACTTATCTGTGATGGCAGTAAATAGGCTCTGCTCAAACGAGTAATGACTTATTACAATATCTTTAGGTAAGAATTCAAAAAAAGAAAGAACTACATCTATTGGCTCACTTGTTACACTCAATGATTTTGTATTCTACACTGAAAAAACAGTCAATGTGATAGGTGAGCCTGTATATATTTTTACAAGGATTCCCATTCTGTGTGAAACAGATGAACGTTTATAGCTAGAAATCACTAGAAATGTTAAGTTTATTTAAGCGTCTTTTTTTACATTATTTTGCGTTTCTTATTTTGAAAGTCAGTGCATATATTGTTACTAGTAGAGGCACGCGACGAATTCTTTGTCAAGAATGGCATAATATTTTTCTGTAGCATGAATATCGGCTCGCCCGGGGAAGATCCACACTCCCGCAGAAAACCGGCGTCTGAGTGGCTTAGCTATCACTCAGACGCCGGTTTTCTGCGGGTTTTCTGCGCGTACGTCGAGCGAGAGTTCCGCATCCTACCACCATCCCCACTCCTTTCCCCTCCCCTCCTATGCCCATAATGAAACTTTCTTTAAAGGTCAGCAACGCTTCCGCACTGCCTATGGCGCTGCGGATGACTATGGGCGGCGTTGATTACTTTCCATTAGGTGACACGCCTGCTGGTTTGTCTTCCTATTCCATAAAAAAATATCAGATTCAAATTTTGGTAGTTTAGGTCAAACTTAACCTCTTTTTGATCTAATATGGGAATATATATAGATACCGTCTGAAATTTATTAGTTTTTTGATTTGTATTTTTCAATAGAACAATTTTCGATTTGTGTATCATCATTTAGCTTTTGATCTTATAATAATATTAATAGAAATCCTTTAAAATTAAGGAGTGTTGGTCATATTTCCCATGCAAGATGGGTACGTTGAAGATCGCAGATGGGGTGTCCATATTTTTCCATACTGGGAACCACTCAAAATAATACTTAAATATATTCTATTGACCTGTCCTAGTCTCAATCCTATATAATAGACAGTATTGGAAATATTGTCTAGTACATCTTATTGTATGATAATTATATTTTCAGTTATGGAAAAATGTTACCTTTACGTCTCGAGTAGTACTTTTGATTATTATTGGAGAAAAAAAACCAATCAAAAAAATTACATACAAAATCTAAAATAAATCAATAAATATCAGTGCCTTGCGTGGTCCACAATCAAGGATTTTACAAATAAATACGGACATGCTGTCCACGGCTCGAAAACATCCATAAATCTACATATGTAAACTAGCCTTAACCTGTTCCTTTAAATCCAACTACTGGTTAAAATATTTCTTATTGGAATTACAATAAAGCGAGCTTTTTTGGTGTTTATTATTACAAAAGGGACGTTTAATGGATGTTCACAAGAAGTGTTCGTCGTAAATTGAGATTGATGGTAAAGTACGCTTCACACGTTTATTAATGTTTACTTGGAATAATAGATGAGATTATAAATATCTTCTATAGCTATATTTAACTTCTACACTAATAACGAAATAGTACAGTTTGTAATATGAAATAAATGGGCCGTACACGTCAATGAATGTTGTCTCAATCAATTCCCACATCAAATGAAATGTATGAAAGGCGTACAGATTTTTTCGGAATCTAGATGTTCTGCCAGCCGTGATGAGTAAATGTCCATTCCTCCTGAAATGGTTAAGTTCCATGCCCAACAATGGGAAATTTACTATTTGACTACTTTAATACTTTATCTATTTCAACTAACTTCTAAAATAGTAGTAGAGCCATAATGTAGTTATTTGGGTAACCAATTGATATTGTGTTATATAATCTTGACGGTTTTAGTTTTCTATGGCGGATATATCCATGACCATATGCGACGGTTATCACTTATACCCAGATACCTGCATGATCGTTTGCCTACACCCTTGTAAAAAAAAGAAACAATAATTCTCAAACTGAAAAACAGTAGATAAGATGTACATATGTAGACACTGCAAGCGTTCTTTCATTTTTTTTAAATAATTTACTTGAAATAAACTATTATTTTTGCCTTGTGTCAATATAATCAATTAAGAAACAATTTAGTTTATAATGAGGCTATAACTTTTTATTATAAATATTGCTATCTCAACTTGAATCATTTATGCAATGTGAAGACCTAGACACAGTTTAGAACACTGTCCTATCGTGTGTTGACCTCGTCAACAAAAAAAAACTAGCTCTGGATATGTTTTCCAAAAGCAGACATTGAGTCATTGGACAGACGGAGTCAAATCAGGATTCCATCCAGGCGCAGATGTAATATTTTAATGGACACACTGCAACGATGCAGTTTCCTGCCTCCAGAGTGGGAGCGTGCGTTCTGAATGCGTTATCGATTATGGCGCTTGAGTTACTCAGTGACGATGCTCTGTATAATCTGTGCTTGTATTTTAATTACTTAAGTTACTTCGTTTACTTAGTACATGACTACTATACAATAAATTAATGGCTATAGGCCTAAGAGCGAGAAATAAATGTAGATGTAGTTTAATTTCACGATTTTTACTTCTATAAATGTGTCAGTTGTTTACAAGTTGTGTTGTGTAATTTTATCTACAAGTTTATAATATTGTATAAATAATAATACTGTAAACCAATTTATAAAAATAAGGAATATTTTAGGATAAGGAATATGGCTTTCCTATGGACTAAATACTTAGAAAAAAAATTCTATCTATTGGATAATACAAATTTGAATTCAAGATATCTAAAAAAACGGCAATGAATGGGACGTAATATTTGTTCCACCTCGAAATCTTTGCTCCCTTTAGGATTTTTCCAAACTGTATTATTTTTCATTAAAAGTTATATATATTATAATAAAAAACTTTAACTTTAAAAGCCTACTGTCAAAATGGTACTCCTAATACAATAAATTTATCTTTTAGAGTATAATCTCCTAATCATACTTATCGAGTTGGGACCGATCTGATACACCAATTTACCCATTCTTAACCTGATACATTTAATCGTTCGTGTTCCTTTACACCTATGTAGATAGTTTTAGTGCAGCAAGGAAAACTAAAATATTTACTCATAAACAAAATCTCAGGAAAGCCTGTTGTACATTATTTGTGATTCTGATCGTACTGTAACTTCGTTTTATTTGATGCAGGATGCATGTTTTAGTATATACAGATTGACACTTAAAACACTAACGTGTTAAAGGATGATAAGATTGAGGTAGGAAAGATGGGAGAAATAGATGAGACAGGAAGATGAGACTATGGGCTTCTTATCGCTCACTCACTCACAAATCAGTTTTCTATAGGAGCGTGATACCTTCTCGAACTATTTATAACGAAAAGAATAATCTAATGATTTTATTTTTAGGACAAATTCTCCTTTGGTTATATTTGTTTCTATCGTACAAAAGAAGAAACAAATAAACAACAATTTTCATGTTATAGAAGTTTTCAAGGTTGTTAGTAAAATAACTCTTCATCATAATCAACCATACTACACATGCCGCCAACATAGTTGCAAAATGTCGATTAGCATTTATCATAACGGTCAAATCTAACAGGCATATTCTGCTTCACAGTTTGGGTCACAGATACGTCATGCCCAATTAGGCATTCTCTTATCGTACAGCCGTCTATATAATGTCACATCAGTAACTCACACAGTGCGTGTGTGGAGTGTATGTCTATGTTTTCAAGCCTGAAGAATATCTTAGAAAGAACTGCGTTTTATTATAATACTATTATTTTTTTTTACCAAACTAAAAATTTAAACATTCCAGTGACCTATATAAATAACTTTTAATATCCTAGTTCAGTATAAAAGGTCAAATCAAGTTAAGTTAAGGATGCAAATCCCGTATCAGGTCAGGTTTATTCTGAGTATAAATGTTTAAGCCCCATACCACAAGGCACAAAGTTTCCTAGTATGGGCCTATGAGTGTAAAGCATAATCACACGATAATTTTATTAATACTAATATAATATATTAGGATTAATAAAATTATCGTAAATATAATATAATCAAAGTGTCCGTCTATCATGTCAAAACTGCCTTTACGTGAGTTTTATTTTTTCGTTTTATTTATAGCAGAATATGCAAACAACCATGCTGGTCATCTAGTGGTAAGTAATCACCACTGCCCTTAGACATACGTTGTCGATCTTTTGTGAACACATACTTGAATACCCCTACGTCGTATTTAATATTTCGTTTACTAAATGTATGACCTGACCAGTCTAAAACTATTTTCCTCTATGACAGCATAGGAACTAAATTATTAGGCATGATGTAACTAGTCTTCGATTATCTGCATAATTTAACTAACCGATTTTCGATCGACTGTTGGCATAAACCGTTGTTAGAAGTCAGTTCTCAGTTAGTTATCTACATCTATCTGCTATTGATTGTTTACTTAGTCTTAAACGAATTTAGATCGGAAGAATAGGTCCGGATTTAAATAATTAATTAAAATTTGCTTTAAAAATGTGTTTCTTTTCTGATTTTATTTATGTTTCATTATTTTTTCGGCACAAGTCTTCGATATTTTAAGTTTCGAGACAATTGCTCGGTCGGATTTGCATTGTTTATATAAAGTGACCATAGAATATAATATTTTACTTCTTGTATTGTATTTGTCCCATTTTGAAGAAATCGTGATGATAGGAACAAGTACAGATTAAGTATAGTATAAATAATTAATATATAAATGTTTGGAGGAGATAAAAATATATAAAACACTTAAGAGACTATTTTACTGAAAAGATTATTATATATTCTTGAAGAAAATTTCATTCTCTACAAACTTTGTGTAGCCTTCTTTTATGAAAAATGAACGGAGTGAAGGATTTGACCAAAAAGTTTAGATAAAATCCAACCTTTTAGAAATAAAAAAGAACCTTATATTCAATATATCTACATTATAATGTAAGTACATATTCATAATAACGTATACGACGTGTTTCTAGCGTTTTCGGGTTTAAAAACCACACAACGGCCTTTTGACTTTCCCCCCTCCCTCCTTTGACACTTGGTTGGCGGCTGCGGAATCACTCGGGACTTTATTAGACGTTTATCAGAGGACTCTCCCCTACACATTCCCGGAAAAATTGGAACTATGCAATTCATTTTTTTTTGCAAAACCCTAGATTCATTGGACTAAGAACCCTGAATCAATATTTCTTGGCAATACAAATATTTTTCATGCCAGAAAATCTAACATTGTACTTGCAACTTTTCTATGCTTTTAATATAATGCTTCTATAATGCCATTTAGTCTCTCCGCGTACACATCGTGCGACATCTTCACATCGAAGTATTATATCGATCTAACCTGCAATGAATAAGATATAATAATGGAAATTACTAGTATTATACACGTAACAATTACCCAATGCCTCCTAAATCGATCCAAAGTAGCTCACATTAACAAACTTTCACTTATACTGCGCATACACAATTCACTATCTGGATATCTCCCTCCTGCTCATACACGCAATGCCATCCCACTCACTCGTCATTATGTTATTAACCGACGAGCTACATGCAGAGCTGTGATTAGCAAGTGATTAAGGCTCATTCAATATAATCATGTAATTATTTATTTATGTTTTAGAGGCGAGTGTGTTTTGTACGTAGTACATGCAAAACTTGTAAATTAATCCTACGGATATTATTATTTCACTTTTAGCTTTACCGTAATCGTAGTAGAATCTCTCTAAATAGTGTAATGAATTTTGAAAACTATTATTGATGTGAAACATCTTATCGCCGCTCTGCGAGACGTCGTCTCGATTCAGGTTGTGCTCCCCTCCACTCGACTCTATACAGAATCACTTATACGTGGCCGTGAGTATGCGGTAGAGACTAAGCCTTCGTCTTTGTTTCGCATTTACCAAGTGTCCTATGACACTTCTCTTTTTTTTGTTTTTTTGTTGTTATAATTGCTTGCTTAATTTATTGAGAAAGTTACCGCTTCCCATGTTTGTAAAACACTTATGACTTGATGTAGAGTCTTGCCTGTTCGGCTATGCTAGCCTTTTTAAGATTATTAATGGACTCAGGCGTTACTTTGCGATGGTGAAGTGATGGATTTCCGCAAAGTAACGCCTGACTCCATTAATAAACACTTATGAAATAACAGATCAAACTGGTAGCTCTCGTCAGGCAGTAAAATAGTAGGTATCTAGAAATAAATATAGGTTACTAAGTAAATATAGTTTCTTTTAAGGTTTCTGTGTACGTTCCTGTGTACCAATGAAATTCCCATAAAACTAGCATGAATTAATGATAAATTATATTTATTAATTTGTATGGTATTATTAAACTATGCAATGTAAATTTCACTGATTTTAAAATTAAATAATCTCACATGGTTACGTTTCTACTGATTGCCTATTCGGTTACAATAGAAACCTTAATAATCTAATATTACTGAACGAATTGACCAACTAAATTTAAACCATTAAAATATTGTTTTGTCTTCTAGCAATTATTTTTCAAATATTTAATATTAATTGGCAAAAATTCATGAAATGTTGAGAATATCGTGACTGGTTATTAAATACATATGAAATATAATCATAATAAAAACCTTTTAATTTTACGGTTAAAGCAAATACAGCAACAAAAATTACGTGGTGTTCCTATGCAGTCTTCTTTATCTTCTTTTTGGTCCTATGTGGAGCAGAGGCTGTCCACAGTGCTTCTCCATTGCGATCGGTCTTGAGCGAATGCAGTGGAATGCTATAACTATAAACGCATATAATCACATGAATAAACACCTAAGTTTAGAAGGATGAGTGCTCCAAATCATTTTTTAGAAAATTGGTTCGATTTTGAGGCATTAATATATATATATATATATATATATATATATATATATATATATATATATATATATATATATATATATATATATATATATATATATATATATATATATATATATATATATATATATATATATATATATATATATATATATATATATATATATATATATATATATATATATATATATATATATATATATATATATATATATATAAGAACTGGCTTTGAATACAATCAGCTACTGCTATATAGATCGTCAGACGTTTATATTGATATAAAACAGTGGTAAGATTTCTTTATAGTAGTCAAAAGCATAATATTGTTTACTGTGCATTTTGTTGATATACTATGTCGCGAGCGAACTCCACGCAGTAACGATATCTGCTCACGATCGCTAATGAAATGAACGAGAACCTTCCTTGGCCGCACCCCGCGACATACTGAATCATCGGATGTAAAATATGAAGATTACTTATTCTTCTCATAGACTCGAGTGTAGACAGCTTATAAGTTGGATGTCACATCGGTTTCGTCGTTTGTCTTTCTAGGAGTCTGCTATTAAAGGAGACGTCTCAGGTTGAGAGGAAATACTTGTTGATATAATTTTTTTTTCACCTTCCCAATTGCTACTCCTAATCAACAACTTTTCTCAAGAAACCACCCTTCCATCAATTACCGTTTGGGCGTGCTGTTTAAAGTCTCTTCAGAATGATGAAATTCCTCGACTTCTGTATATGTCCTACATTTTTTTCTCGGCTGTGAAAGCGCTGTGTGAAGCGATATCCACTTGTCATATGTTGGATGTTGTGTGAATTACATTTTTAGTATAAGAATTGGGAATATTTAACGAGCAAGTGCCAACGGATATTACGGCGTTTACGCATGCGCTGCCGTACTTTTAGGTATGTATAGGCTTGGTATTTGAAGGTTCCAATGTCGTATCGTACCGTGTTAAGGTAGGTTCTAATTTGTTAACACGCAATATAATTTTTCTAAATGGTTTTTGTCGATTATAACACAGTAAATTTTGACCCTACATCTAAAAACGACACTTTTTTATATTTATTAAATAGGAAATACTAGATAAAACTTGTTTAACTTCATTTATACAAGCCGTATATCACAGCGCCAACTGTAAGGCTTTATATACACGCCATATCCCCGGAAATGTAGAGTACCACGTCTATTATTGTTCCTCTGAACAAATATACAAATATCTACGTTAAACAGGATGACCAAGTGTTACAAATACTTATGGAATAGTTTTTATTTTATTTTATTGAGATTGGAATTGTAATCTATCTCAAAAATATATATTTTATCATATTATATAAAGTAAAGTGATCTAGATCGATCTTATAGGGTTTTATAAGAATAACTAGTTACGAATGTTAATCAGAGCCTACTTATATTTTATGATAACTAAAAAATTTCTGAAGTAAACATAACTTATATGTGTAAATATTTATTTGTTTAGAGTACGAAATATCATGTATTAACTTATCTGCGATGAGAAAAACCATATTGACGAAAACTGGGTTCTAGACGATACTTTCGAGACCACCTAAAGTATGTCAAATTTAACTATCTATATACATAAAAGCAGAAAGAGTTCACTTGATAAGAATTGCTCTTACAATCTGAGGTCACTATTGGAACTCATTCATTAAACTATTGAGGTGAACCATACTTTCCTAGCACAAGCTTAGTTGGAATACTTAACAAGAAGTTAAAGCAATTTTTATTTTAATATTCCATTCGCAAAATTTTCACAACTATAACGTCACCCTACACTCAAACTTGATCGTTCGAATGCTCATACACGATAAATAATGTAGAACAAACGTGAGGTGCACCGTTTGTTTTCTCTTTATGGGAATAGAAGATGGTATATAATTATATTTTAGGATCTACGTTGATTCAAGCATCTGTAATTTATTTCGGAAAAATAACCTTTTTAAATATTGAATATAGATTTTGAATATAGAAGACTTGTTTGATGGTAGTTATCATAAAACATTTTCAATGATAAAGTTAAAATGTTATTTTTACTAGCTTAAAAAAGTTCGATTTGTTCAGACTATATCGTTCGTCTTGAAAAAACCTACAAAACATCCGGAATTGGATTATTTGACTTTATATTAACAATGACAATGGCAGTTGAAACTGTTCGAATTGTCAATTACCAAGATCTATCTGTACGGCTAGATTCCTAGCACTGAGGAGAAATGTCACGCCTCTCAACACCTTTTATCGATTCTACTAAAGGGAGTGCTGAATAATTCCGGGTGCTGAATTTCACTAAAGCATAACGTTTCATCCCCACCGTCTGGACGAATGGCGATCCAGTACGGTGCGTTTTTCCAAACTTCTTACCTCGCATCACTGGGTAGTAGTCTACAATCTACAGGGTTGTAGAACTAGCTACGTCCAGCGGTGTTTATGATATCGAAATCTTCAAAAAAAAAAAACAAGCCTGGTTTGTTGACGGTTCCAATATCGTATCGATTTTCTCCCTCGAGCCCAGTATTCGAAAAACTATCAAAGCCAATGGGTTATCAGCATTAACATCTTCAAAGCATACTCTCCATTTTCAGAGGCTGGCAATGCTTTTGCAATGCCTACGGCGGATTTCTACGGGCGGCATTGATTGCTTTCCGTCAGGTGACACACCTGCTTGTTTACCTTCCTATCCCATAAAATAGACTTTTTATCAAAGATCTAACCTATAAAATGGTTTCTTTAATTTCAACAACCGACATTTTGTAGCAACTCTTTGTTTCTGTTCATTTTCCAATTGTGCACGTACAATTTTAACATACTATCCCTTGAACTATTATCACGAACAACTTTGCTTATTAAGATTATATTACTTTCTTCTGCTTTTTACATCATAAATATTTATTTATTATTTTACTTTTGGAAAGTACAATACATGATTAAGTAATTTTTCCTACAGTAAAAGTTTACAACAACATCTAAACACAAGTTAGTTAACTTAAATACGCCACTAAAAAACATATAACTAAACAATACAATTAAATCATTTAGTAAAATGCCCTCGTTAACGAACCGTCAGTTAAAAAAAGAACTCCGACCCTTTCTCATCGCTACCCGATTGTTAATTATACATCTCGCTATAAAACTTGAAAACATTTAGATTTCAAGCAATAAAAAAATTAAAATTAATATCATTAATTAAACGTTTCAGGTTATTTCGTTTAAAATATTATAATATTCAAAGACAAAACTATTAAGGAAAAATATCTTTTGTAATTGTGTTCTCTTTGCCTTAATCGTGACTACAGGCAGAATTTGGCTTCAAATCTTTACGTTTAATAATTTTTTGTTGATGATTATCACTACAAAACGAAATCCTCGTTTTAGATACAATGTTTAAAAAGAGAAAGTAGATTAATATGTATTTTTTGTATCACATATTCACAAACCCTATATTGAATACCAGAAGCAAATTGAAATAAAACTTTAAACCATTTGATATAATATAAAATCATAATATGTTTTTCTTCTCATGGTTTACTTAACAAACTAAATAATAATTTTATATTTAGTACTTATAATTATTACTGATTGATTTGGTTATTTAATAATATAACGTAATAAAAAATGATCTTTTATAGAAAAGTAAATTTCAAACATTTTGACTATGAAAACAATTTTAGTACTATTTTATTTTTTAATTGAGTAAAAATAAAATAATTAAAAAGTAAATCAATTCAAGATTGATTACTTTTCATTCAAAATCTTTTATTATACATAATCGTTAAATTAATGTTCATAACAATTTAAAATCTCGCTTAACCAAATTGTTTCCATTGCATCACTATAGGACTCCATCTTCTGAAATCTGCTTCAATTACCTTAAGTCGTTTACAACCCTTAATAATTAGTTTACTACCATCTTGTTAGCTGATTGTCTGATCCGTCAGGCGTGAAGCGGACGCTTGTTATATTAGACAGTCGCTCACACCGTCGCGTACCAATCCCTTTTTATTATTATTCTACTTGACTCGATGTTTTGACAATGTAGTGCCGCGATTTTGGCAATCACAGTTGCCAAATTTTCGCGCTTAAGTTCGATTTTTTTGATATGTATCATTTTTGACGATTTTATTCATCTATGGTTGCTTATTGAATGAATCGATATTCTTTTTATTAATTAAACGAAACGCACGCAAAGCGTGAAATGAAATATCGCTTTTTATGTACAGCCTTAACTACTGCATAAATACTTAATTGAAGGTTAAAATCATATTTGTTTATAACGGTTGTTATGTTTGGATTTAAAATAAAAGTGTTTACTTATAATTTAATTCTACAATAATGAATTGTAGCTATGTCTATATTATTTAAATTGTTTTGAATTTATGATGTTTGTAATAATCGTATAACATAATAATTAGCTAAAGGCATGTCTTTTAAAATATTCGGCTTGCCTCACAATTTGAAACCTTTATTATCTATATTGTCTCAACTACTAAAGTTTCATCACAATCTTACCATGAATATCTTACATATATTAAATAGTAAGTTGTATGATAAACATTTTATATTCTGATAATTTGTTACTTAATTACGTAACGGTGTTACGTGGGGATACTCGCTGTCGGTAGTTGGTGGAATTAAAATATTGAACACAATTATGACTTTAAAAAAGGTGTTATAGCCCTATAAAGTGAGTTACTAGGAATTTAAACACCTACAGCTATTAAAATCAATAAAATTCGGCCAAAATTGGACCACAATCCCTTTTAGTTTCAGCTTTTTAGTTTAATTATTGCGTGTATTTATTATAGGTAATAAAAATATCCAAAGCAACGGTTACTATGCTAGTCAATAGATATATCAAATGCTTAGTTAATTTGAATAAACTATTAAAAGTTTAAGAGTGGTTTTAGATTGGTTTGTTTTTGAATGAAGACATTTTATGTTGGCTACCATTTCGCAGTTAAATATCACACGTGAAATGGGACATGGGCTGAGAAGGATACCTTTCCATAATTTTCTTAACGTAAGTGGCAAAAAATGAACTTCTTTACAAAATTATTATTATCAATATAATATTAATATTATAATAATAGTTAAGCTCTTTAGTTCCTTAATAATTTTTAAGTATTTACATAGCATGTTGGTTAATTTTTTATTTGTCAAGGACCTCTCATCGAATATACACCTCTTGCAATTCCTTTCATTTTTTTCTATCCTGAGCTATGGAGATCCAATCAATTCCTGCAATCTTTTTAATTTTATCAATCCATCCCAATAGTCTCCCTCGTTTAGGTTCTCCAAGCGGGCCAGTCCAGATTGTGATTTTATTATCCCATCTTTCACTAAAATAATAGTAATGATGGATTATTTGTAAATTCGCGTCTTATTAAAGGATTTTCCAAAAAGATATGACTAATGAATATCGGGCCAATATTTAGTTAAATTAAATTTTAGTAAAATTATTGTCGTTAAAATATTTTTACATTTCAATAATGTTCATTTAATTTTTTATTAGTTGCATCTATACTTAGTACGGAATAATAATGAATTTAACAATCTAATGGACCGCGTTTTTCTTTATTAGATAGACTCTTCAAGCGACTTTTTGAATAGTTTCTTTCTAAGTTTTGACGCATTAAATTTTACAAAAACTAAATATTTTATATAACAAGTGAATAAAATGTTTTGTTTTGACAGACAGGAGGGGCTTTTAAAATTGAATAAACTTGAGTTCTGGAACGCCTTCGTAATTTAATAATTTGTAAAACAAGCCTTAAAGAAATGTGTACGTTTCTTTACGGCCAGCAACGCTTCTGCAATGCTTATTGCACTGCGGATGTCTATGGGCGGCATTGATTGCTCTTCATCAATTGATACGCCTGCTCGTTTGCCTTCTTATTCACATTAAAAAACTATAGAATTTTATAACTACCTTATAAAGGGTAGGTCTTTCGTAGGTCTTTAATAAAAAATTAAACAACAAAATTTAAATATAAGACAGCAAAATCAAAGGCAGCGAGCAAGTCAATGACATTCTTATCTAAGGCTCTGATTGGCTATAACTAATGTGAAACAAACTCATTATCTCGATTCCCACAAAACCCCGTGTAATTATCGCGTCAGTAATCTAAAACAGAATAACCCGGCTTAGAGGTGTTAAAAAACCGATTGGGACAAATAAAACGATCCCAAAAAACGAATGAAATGAGTGAAAAAACAACTGGGGACAATCTTACGGGATCTTAATTGGGCTGGACGGTATGCGCGGAATCTGCGCGCGTTCGTCGCTCATTTTGTTTTGTTGCTTGAGTCGTTTGGTTTATATTTTTTGCTCGTTTCGTTTTGTTCGTTTCGTTCGGTGATTGTTTTCGGGACTACCAGGGCAAGTCGTATGTCTCTGTCAATTCGGCGTCCGTCAGTCTGTCCCGCCAAGATTTTACTTTAAAATCACAAAGCAAATTTACGCCCGCGCGCCGCATCCAGGTCTTAAAAACGCATGTTTGTTTCTTTGATTGTTTGTCCAAAAAAGGTTCAAAAACTTTGAGTGCGTTTAAAAATTGTATGTGGCCCTTACTAAGGGCATTAAATATAGTTTCCCTGTTAAGGACTTATAACGGTGATAAAATTATTTCAAGAATGTTTTACACTAGATTTTTTTCGCAATGTTGAGTAAGTTTGTTAAACAACGTTAGTTTTACCGTTGGTTTTGTGTTATCTATTTTCACCCTTTTAGTTTAATTGAATTTTAGTTGTCATATCTTCCATTAATGATTTATATTTAAACTCAAGCTATATCAAATTATTATATTTATCTTTTTTTTACTTTTAATTTTCGTTAATTTTTTTTGGAGAATCATGGAATAAGGGCAATAGCTATTACTCCTTAACCATATCAAATAAGCCTTTAAGTCCGGATCTATTGAAACAATAAAAAACTTCAAATTGGTTATGAATTATACGACTTTTTCTCGTGAACTGGACTCTTCAGAATTACATTAGTAAGTTTGTAACAGTCATCGTTTGAGTAACAGGCAATTCTTCGGGCTCCCGAACCCGGTGCTCAGTCATAAGGACACAAACGATAATTTTGTTGAAAATATATTTCGCGGTACGATTCAACCGGACAGTTCGTTAAGTAGCAAATTAAGAAACTGTCAAACGTGTAAAGTTTAAAGATTTAAACTCATACTAAAGTCTGATTGTTCGATGAGAAACACCTCTCCCTATTTTGTTACATGCATATAATGGTCTACGATTACTTTGATCATGACTACATTTAATGAATGGCAAAGATAGATGAAGATGAATACGTAAGATAGAACATCGAGAGACCAATATTAATTTTGGATAGAACTTCAACTTATTTGTTTTCCAACACTGTAAAAAGTAGAGTAAAACTAAAAACTGTAAATGAATTTACAAATTTATGACTAAAATGTATATATTAGTTATTTTGTGATAATTACGAATATACCAATTGTAAACATAACTTACTTCACAATCCTAACTTCGCGCAAGAAAGATTCGCAGACAGGAGGCCCGTAAGTTACGATTTGGGGACAATGCCGACGGTGATCGCTAGGCGACGGAACCTATTCCTATAATTTAAACCCTGGGTTTCTCTGAAACGACGGAAAATGATTTGTTATAGTATCTTTTCATTACCCGTTAATATGATACACTGCAGGTTATGTTACAAATGTGTTCATTAAACGATATATAATGTATAATGATTAAAATATACGATTAGTGAAAAGGAAACTTAATTACCCGATAAGATAAGAAGCATCTGATAGTGATACAGAAGTTAAATTAAAATTAAATCATTCGAAATAAACGTGAAATAGGATTATAAATGTGTGCCTATATAAATTGCTTTTGAAATTACCGCAAAACCTAAATCACATAAATTAAAACAATAAAACTAAAAGTTCATTCACATCAGAACATTATTTAATGCAGAAATTTATTAAACCCATTCTACGTATTAAAAACGTCCAAAGCCGTCATCGAGTTCCGTAAATGATAAGTTCAGTGGCCATTACTATATAATTAATTTTCCGGTCCGTCTGTTCGTGTTATGATCGTCTCTTTCAAGAATATGCGGCTAAACGTTCTTCGAAATTCGATATGCGAGAAATATGCGAAGAGATCTGGTCGATCTGACGCGAATATAAAAAGTAAGGTGATAATGCTGTCAGTATATTAAAATCGTTACAAATTCCAATTCAAATATATAAATGTAATTGACGTATATGAGTAAAAAAAATTAAAATCACAATTATTTATTTTAATGCATAACTATATCTTCTTGATAAATATTTTCTTCTTCATAAAATAATTCTCGTAAATTTCTTGTTTATTAGCACCATAGTGAAAATTGTAAAAAACTATAGAACATTTTTTATTCGATTAAAGAGAGAAAATTATCTTCGAAGAGAAAATAAATGTACACTATAGTGCATTTCATTGTCAAAATTTAAATTTGATATTCTTATATACTTAAAATTAGTCGCCAGTATTAGAAACTTTCAGTATCTCCCACAGGCTCTCTTCAGGGCTTAAATATTTCCAGCCATATATCTTTGGAATACCTCTTTATGAGAATTTTCCCTTAGCAGGTCTCTCAGTTCACACAGATTTCTTGAGAAACTCAATGTTGTAATAACGTAAAGACGTCATATATCTGTCTGTCTGTCTGATATCTTTACGTTTTTTGACGACGTAAACGAATTTCACATTTTAATTCAAAGAAAATCACTTTTTTTAATTTTAACACATATTTATAATTAACTTACTTCTTTAACTAAATTTATATTTTTTTGTTTATACGCTTTTCTAAGATTTCTTCTGTCTTAATTTAAAATTGAGTCTTAATATATCGTTTTTTTCCTAAAGAATTTGTTTTAAATCAAATATTAGCACTACTATACATTCTATCCACATATTCGACTTCCTAACAAAGGCCAAATATTAATCATTTAACTTTCCATTACAAAGTAGAACTTTGATCTTCCAGCGCAAAGCGCTTTGTTAATTGAAACAATCTAAGCTATAAAATATTGTGCTTAGCAGTACTAGAATGGAGCGTAACGAAATTGGGGCATCCGATAACTAATTAAAAGTAATTTATTATTCCCGCACGCCCACTTGCTCGCGGGTGTTTGCCGTTTTGTTATCCATTATTTGGGAAACTAGCATTAAAGTTTTCTAGATATGATAGATATTAAATAAAGCTGTCCCAAGTGAGGACTCCTACCTAATACGTTAAATAAACTATAATATTATGCCGCTAAAATAAGTTGACGATAATGCACTTTATGTGTTCATATATCTGGCTTGGTATATTGAATATAATTGAATGATTCGTATTTAAGTTAAATAAAAAAAGATTTTTTTCTATTAATAATTGTAAATACATATATTACCTTGATTACGATTTTTAATAACCTTTCATCATATTATGGTTTATATGGGTATTATATGGGTATGGGTAAAGCAGGTTTTTCAAAGAAAAAACTTTAAATTAAACTCAAAAGTAGGTTGAATTAGCAATTTTTTTAGAAAGACCAAAGACCAGTAATGGTCTATAACGGCTGTATTTATATTGATGAGTATAGGTAGATATATTAATAAAATTAAATAGAAAATACCGCATCAAGAACACACCGCAAGCTATAACCATTTTCCCCAGCGAAGTTAGTTCACCCACTTGTATAAGTAAATCGTTGTACTTAACCAAACTAAGTTTAGTAGAAAGGTAGTAAAGACAATGCCTTTAAATGTATAAGAAACATCATATTCATATTTTAAAATAATATGTTAAAGTCTCTTAGCTTTTTAAAAGAATTTAATAAAGTTATCTTTTATAACCACTTTAAATTAAATATTTAAAATAAAACTAAAATATTATATCTTTATTTAAATACCTATCTCACAGAATATTTGCGCAACTTTATAACAGAAAATTCTAAAACTTAATTTAGAATTTTCTGTTATAAAGTTGCGTACAGTGAATTAAGGGATTCGGAAGCAAACTTCTTTCCCAGTCCTTTATTTACTTCTTCCGCTATTATTTACATTCTTACCCCAAAGTGGGTAATGTATCTGTAATGTATTTAGTGTTTTTTGTTATTTTTTATGGGATAGGGAGGCAAACGTGCTAGCGTTTAAACTTCCGCAACACCATAGGCGTTTCATATAGATAGGCTTATTTTTTGAAGGTTCCAATGTCATTTCGGATCAGAAATACCGCTGATGGTAGCTGGTTCGTGTCAGAGTGGTGGTGCATGGAATAAAGTTGTCCATGGACAGCGGTGATTACTTACCATTACACAGGTTACCATTACAGGTTAAAAAAATTAACAGAAAAAAATTACAAAGAAAAAGAACAATAATTAATATAAAGCAGATGAGATCTTTTCTAGCTTTAGTTAATCTTGAATAAACCTGTCCCAATAAATTAAAAAATTAATTGGATAACTAATGTTATATATAAATAAAAAGTTTTTTCAATATAACTTATCGGTTTGCTAGACGTAAATTTATAAAAACAACTACTTTTGTAATTTTTATTACTGACAATGCAAAATTAACCGAAATATATGTGAAATTAAGATACTATTTAACACCGGGGGTGTAACTCAGTGGTAGAGTGTCTGCTTCGCATGCTGAAAGTCCTGGGTTCAAATCCCAGCACCTCCAAATTCTTCTTTTTAAAGATGTGTTTTTTTTTCTTCTAAACAGTATTAAATATATTTGTTATTTCTTTATGCAACCAAAACTATTGGTCGTTCCGTAATTTGGTGGAATTAGTATCAACGAAGACTTTGTTGAAGAGCATTCCTCCAAGTTATTTTCTATTTGTTTTATAGAAGAATTACCCGAACAAACACTACTCACATATATATTAAAATTATTTGTAATATATAAAAAAATAAACATATTTGTATAAATTTTTAATTATGTGTATCTCAAATAAACAACAAACAAGACTTGGTGTTGGACGAAATATATAATTACGTATAAGTAAGGCTGTTTGTGTGTCTTGTGTGTCTTGTGTATAAATGAGTGTGAGTGAGCCCAAATTGGCTCCCATTCCGCCTCCGAGCAAGAACTAATAGGCGGGGCTGCACCTTAGGGTTGACACTAAATCAAATTAAAAAAAACTAGTAAACGTTTGGTCTGACGGATAGCAATGAACACCGACAATAGATATTTGCAACGCCGTTGAATTTAATAAAACTTTTTTATCATCTTACTTTTTAACATTCGTAATTTTTAAATTATAAATATAAAAAATCTCTCTCTCGTCGCCCATACCACAAAGTCTGAAGACAAAAGTCTTCAACCAGTGCGTCCTGCCCGTACTCTCTTACGGTGCCGAGACGTGGACACTGACAGTCCGTCTCCTCGCCAAGCTCAAAGTCGCTCAGAGGGCTATGGAGAGAGCTATGCTCGGGGTTTCTCTGGTGGACAGAATTCGAAATGAAGAAATTCGCCGGAGAACCAGAGTCACCGACATTGCTCTTCAAGTTAGCAGACTGAAGTGGCAATGGGCTGGACACGTTTGTCGGAGAACCGACAATCGTTGGAGTAGACGAGTGCTGGAGTGGAGACCGCGACTCGGCAAACGTAGTGTGGGACGCCCTCCTGCTAGATGGAGCGACGATCTGCGCAAGGCGGCTGGCAGAGACTGGATGCGTGTAGCCGAAGATCGGGCTAGGTGGCGCGCCTTGGGTGAGGCCTATGTCCAGCAGTGGACTGCCGCGGGCTGATATTGATGAAATATAAAAAAGACTTTTTCCGCCAACTTACATCAGTGACGTAGTGTTTTTATTTCATTTTCATAATCTTATATTATTATCAGTTATATTGTTTAATTATGGTGGTGTATTATACAAAATAGTTCAATTAAGGCGTATAAGTGAAATGATATGAAATAAAGGCGTGTATCCTGACTTTTTAAGTTGACTGTCGAAGTTGATTGTCTGAAGGCCATCGAAGGTTTTGGTAGAATAGCCACCATTTTATCAAGACGTAATGTGATAAGTTGACTATAACTATAACAAGAGATTTGATGTTATCGAATTTAATTTAAAAAATAGCAAAGGCATTATAAACATAAATTTCTTAATAAATCACATAAGATTCACACAATATCAATAAATAAACACATCTTGTGTTATTTAATATTAACAATGTTTAATTTTTAATATATATTTTTATTAATAATAATAATACTAATTTTTATTATGTTATATAAGAAATCTTACGTAAGTTTCTTGTTTTATTTGATATAAACAATGTTTAATATATATTTATTTTTTATAAGCAATCTCACGTAAGTTTCTTGTTTTATTTAATATAAACAATGTTTAATATATATTTATTTTATATAAGCGATCTCATATATGTTTCTTATTTTATTTAATGTAATTTGGCTTCAGTCTAGGTTTTCTGGTATTTCGTGAAGCTTTAAAGGGTAAATAATTTCATCTCTAAGTCAGCAACCCTACCGCAGCCTAACCACAGGGCCATCAATATAACAATTTAACAGGAACGTTTCAACAGCTATAAATTAAATGAGTTAATAGCGCCACAAATTCCCTCGAAACTTGTACCTCCAGTGTTCCTTCCTCCACACAAGCACTGAGCCTAAGGGTACTTTTGGTTTTATTTGTTGTTATCAGGTGATTAACGCGTTATAATCTTTTTTTATGTCGTTCAAAAAATGTTTTAACCCTCCAAAATTTAATGAAAAAAAAACGTTTTGATAGATAATCGAACCAAAATAATATGTCATAAAATTATGACATAATATCCCTCCTTAGAACATTAAATAATTTTTAAATTTTCTTTCACAACAATTTCGTGATTTAAATAATTCTAAATTACATTGGTAATTTGATTCATATATTTAAATATGTACAATATGTACAATTCGCACAGAAAACCAAACCTAAAAAGAACGCTTAATTCAAAAATATTGAATTAAAATAACTAAAAATCAAAACTAATAGATTGACATGAAACCAGATAAGTGTGTGGTTACTGGTTTCGATTTGCCTGCGAACAAATCACGACTACATTCCGAGAAGGTTTATAATTGAACAGATATTGGCCTTAATGATAGGCTTTATGTTCCAAATTGGGGCCCCATAAAATAATGATCGGCTGGCGAACCCCGTATGTTATTTAAGGTTAATTTTCACCTTTAACAAATTCTCGAGATATCGATTTGTTTTTATGTTTAATTATGTGTTATAATGATAGCTAAAATAGGAACAGCAAGAATAAGAAAACACATAGGCGTTGAGTGGACTGGGTATTGTAGTGGGAATTGATTTTGCAAGAAAGGAATGGAATTAATAGTGTATACGTCCACCTGGTGTACTAGTTTTTGCCTACTCGGGCTCCGGTGACATTAATATTTTTTGATGTTAATGTGAAATTTATTATAATTTTTTTTACTGACATGACTAATATTTTTTTGTTATAGTGACCCACCTATGTGAACCCTTGCCCCCCTTTTATTTTAAAATACTAAAAATCCGACAGAATTATGCTTGACGCTCCACCAATAGAAATATAAAACCAAAATATAAGATCACCAACCTACATCCAAATATCTTTTTAACATTGTGACCATCCTACGGTTGTCTGGAAAAAATCGCTATTAGCGTTAAGACCGTCATTTGTATATAAATATTACAATCAATGATTGTATATTTTGTTAACTTTGTTTTTGGTGTACAATAAAGAACATATCTATCGAAAATATTACTTTTAAAAAATTAATAAAAAAACGTAAGTAGTTGCGACGCCAATGGATGAGCTCGACTGGCGAAGTACCATATCTTCGCGTAATATCGGGGTAAAGTAGTTAATTCACCACGTTTATACGATCGGTAATCCGAAAGCCCAACTCCTTTCTCCTTCCTTTATTTCCTTCTTACACTGTTAGTATTTACATCTTTACACTAAGGTAGGCAATACATCTTGCCTTTAAAGATGTCCATGTGTGGCGGTGATCAGTTATCATCAGGTGATCTAATTAGTTGTTTGCTTATTTCTGCCAATAAGAAGCTTATAATCTTTTATTATTACCAGAGTTTTAATTAAACATACAAACTAAGCATTAATTGCTTAGACTAGAAGATTGTTTATACCTTAAAAGGAGTTCAACCTGCAACTTTTGTCTACAGGTACGTCTTGTTCCGAAAGGCATCACAATCTCACAGAAAACGAACCATTTTGCGTTGATTTTCACTACTGTACTTCATCTGATCATCGTTGAGAACTCAAAAGCGAAGATTTGTCTCACGATAGCCCTATGTTAAAATGTAAGAAACATTTTATTTTAGATGGATAAATAGAAACATTTAATGGTACTAAATTCTACACGTACACCAATTATGTTAAATATATAAATAAATATTAAATTATATATATATATATATAATATATATATATATATATATATATATATATATATATATATATATATATATATATATATGAGAGAGAGAGAGAGAGAGAGAGAAGAAATATTAAAGTTATTTACAAGGGTCTATGAAGACATATGTGTACAGAAATATGTATATAGAAATGATATAATTTCTACTGTATACAAAAAAATTTCAATCAAAAACATTATATTAAACAACACAACACAACAATATACGATAGTAAGAGATATAGTAACAAGATTTCATGTTACTATATCTCTTACTATCCCCCCTGGGGTAGATGCATTGAAAGCACGACTGATATCGATGCCTTCAGCAAACATCGAGATTTATTCAGTACTTTGTCAGTTATTAGGTGAGCAATTGTCCTGGAGTTGCGAGGGACATTAGCCTGCTCTGTGTACAATTCAACATAGTCCAGTCTGGGCTTGTTACAAAACCCAAGCATATTATTAAGGAACGTTAGCATATAAAATAATTTTAAAGCATTTACGATCGCTATAAACTATCAAAATAAAAGTTTCTTTGATTAACTGAAATAACATTATATAATTGTTTGTATTTTTATTATTTTACATCACGTTTTTATATACGTACCCAAATTAAATATATTGAATTTATATATAATACCAGTAGACTTATCTCACAGAGAGATCTCGTTTAGTCAACCGATATAATATTTGTTATGCGTATAGATAATATATTAACATTAATTTACTTGTTAGAGCCAAATCTTAATATTTGAATGATATCTTGGTTCTGCACTGGCAATTTATTGTAATCCACTATTTTTTTTTTATAGAAGAAACTCTAATGAGTAAACAGTTAGTTTCTACTAAGTGAATATTTTCCACAGTATTCTCGGTTGATCATTTGAATCTCCAGTACCGATTTCAATCATATGGAAAAATACTAAAAGTCACTAAACAGTCTGTTTTAATGTGAGAATAGAACCATAAGGCGTACCTTTAAAAGCCTACCAGTGTTCCTACGATTCAATAATTCAATGCTTTGCCAAAACCAAGCAATAATAAATGTCTATAAAAATATAAGCAAACAGTGCAGCAAAGCAGTGTAACAAGTAAACAAATTTATCCGTATCCATTCGTACGTAACACTTATTACACTTATATAAATGTTAAAAGTTTGATTGATGCACCTGCGCAAACATATGGTATTTGGCGCGCAAATAGTAAGTTACACGGTAATTAGAAAGTATAATTAATAAGTGCTTAAAATTATTTAGTAAATTATGAAAACTAATTATTAAGAAACTTATCTATATATTTATTAAGCTTATCTAACCAGAATTTCAAAAGTTAAAAGTTATTAGCTTTTCTTTCAGGGATAGCGACTGCTGCCGAACTATTTCGCCTCTCTAAAGATAAAAATAGGTGTGCTGAAATGGCTCCCAATATTATCAGGAATCTTGTTTCCTTTGTCTTTATAATGTTGTTGTTTGTTAGGCTCTTTTAGTTTACATGTTAAAAACGCTTAAAGAAATTGAAAAAAAAATGTTAAGAATGTGTTATTAACCTGTAAATATTTTGCTGACTGTACCGAAGTGTCACGAGGGCGAGTCAGTACTGCAGTGATAACAAATATTTTAACACGTTAGCATAGATGTGTACACCAGTATCTTGCTAAGCATATACTACATATAAAGCAACAGCTTTATTTTATGATTAGATATGTAGGTATATTTAAAATATAATTAAATACTCCAAACTTAATACGCAGATGATTTATAAAGTCCACGGCTATACATTCTACCACAATAATGATACAGCAAAAACATCAAAATGTGTTTTTATTTTAGGAAAAGCTTATTAAATTATATCGGCGTCACCTGTTTAAGGCTTATAAAAGAAAACTTCTAAGTTTCTTAAAAATGCCTGTTTGCTTATTATTTGTTTCACCTGACTTATCAACCATAGGTTCTGGATCTAAAATCGATTAAATAGAACAGACAAAAATAGTAGTTGTGTATTGTAGGCACGTGTTTCCTGTCTATGACACTTCATAAGTGTTATTTAAATCAGGGTTTCCCATACTATGTTGGGCAAGAGACCCCTTTTCCAAAATGAAGTGATACCTCAGACTCCAATATCCAAATTGCTTTAAAAATCTAGTTTTTATCCTATTGATACAAAATACTTCCCAATTCAAAAACTTTACGGGTGGTTAAGTTAATACCTAAACTTTTCTCAACCTTTATATTGACCACTTTGGGAATCCCTGATCTAAATTGTCAAACATTATCATTTCATTTCATATCGATCTGAAAGCTATACACTTATGGTTATGTTATGCTCCATAAGCTATAGAGATCCATTTTTGTCAGTTGATTGTGGAACATTAAAAATTAAGTTTAACTTAAGTTACTAACTTACTAATAGAAGTTAATATATAATGTATATTTATAATATGAAAAAACTTGTCAAATGCAAATAACTTCAAATTAAAAAACTAATAAGGAAGAAAGTTAATAAGCTTACTACACAAACAAGCAGATAAAATCACTTGAAGCAATTAACTATTAATAACAATATAATAATAAAAATGTAAAGCAACGTTAATAGAGAAATGGTTTTGACAAACCTTAACACAAGGGAATAAAGCATTGAAGTATAATTGGTAAGGTACAAATCTCCATTGATATTCGTGATGGGAAAAAAGTACAAAATCGTTGTCGATGAGATGTGTACGGGCTTCAATATTCGCTTGGCCGAACAACTACCAATTTATCAACGCAAGCACATTCCGTGTTATGCTGAAGTATTTAGAGTTATTTTTGAATGATCTATTGATTAAAAATTGCTTGCCGATTTATAATGGGCCACTTACGGGCGCTGCAAATTGTCGAGAATTGCATCGACTCGAACAAGGTGTCAATTTGGCAAAGTTATGAAAGTCCGAGTTCTTGGAACTATTTGTTTTAAAGCTTCACGGCGTCGGATTCAAGTTTACACTTTATTAGTGTATTGATTGGAATGGTGCAGGCGCTTGTTACATCAAAGGTATAAGGATAATATAGATTTTATTCTTAAATAATCAAAATTCGAAGCCTGATTATAGTGAATAATAAATATAGTGAAAGATCAAAAATTTTATATTTTTAACGAACTTTTTAATAAAAGCATCTGTAATTAGGAAGTTTTTTAAAATATGTGATTTTTATTTTAATATGACTAAACAATACTTGTGACAGAATCTAGCCAAAAACGTATTAATTTTTAGAAGTAAATATTAATTATAAACTTACTAATTAATATTAAAATAATATCTAGTTCGTTTTACAATATTACAGAAGTATTATAATGGAGGAAAAATATAAATACATTAATGAACAACGATATAATGTAACAATATTTTTATTCCTGCGATAGACTATAAGAAGTTTTCTTTTTTATATCATTATTTTTAGAGTCATTGAAATTATTCGTGTCGAATCATTTTTAGGTAAAATAAATTCATCGATAGCTGAAAACGATACTGTCGAATAAATGTACATCACTAGCGAACCGAACAAGATTTATATCGTATCATTACTTATAAAATATTTCTTTTAAACGTATAATTAGTTGTTATTAATATTATAAATAATATCCGTTTTGCCCCGAGCGGTCAGCGGTATGATATTGTCGGCTTTATAACGTGGTCGAATCAGTAACTAGCACTCACTTAATGGACCAGGTATTTTGATTTTCTTGTTTCGATCGGAGGTTTTGCGTTCAAACGCAATTATTTTTCTTGAACACAAATATTTCCGTAACAAAAAACAAATACGCAAGTTTATTTAGTAAAAATTAAAGGACATGTTATGACGACTTTTTCTTCTGACTGACAGATGACGCATGCTGTGCGGTAAACAATAAAAATTATAATATTTAACAAACATTCTAATTTAACCAAAAATAAAATATGCCCCCTCCCCCATTTCTTCCCCAACAACAATGGAAGCAAATAGCAAAATAAAAACCAATCTATGAATTCGACTGCCAAAGTGCCTATGCATAACGTCAATATCCTTAATTATAAAGGTAGTAGTAATAGTAATTATAAAGGTCTTGTGTCCAGCAATGAACTGTTTTGGTTGTACTGATGATGACGATGAAACCCTAACGAGTTTAATAGACCACAAACGATCATTATAAACCGAGGGCACGTGTATCATTTTTTTGAATTGCGTAAAAATTACTAAAAACGCCTTTTCACAGCCAAGTTTACTTAATTACCTTATCCACTGAACACTATAAAATATACCTCGAAATGTGAATAATTACTCTGAAACACACAGTAATTTACAAATATTCCCAACTCTGGACTAAATTATCCCAGCTTACATTTGCTGACTTACAAACAATTTTGCTCTTTATTATCTTGATAATAAACTTTGTAGTTAATGCATTTTTATTTTGTCATATCCGAAATTATCTAGACTTTTTCGTTCAATTTTAAACTCTACACCGATGTAATAAATAATATTAATAATCAACAAGGTATGTTCCGAATCAGCAAACATTGCTTTAGCACGAAGCCATTATTGAATTTACTTTAAATAATAACGGTTAATCACTTGAAAGTATCGGAGGATGCTGCCTTGTTACTGAGATGGATAGTGTTGTAGGATATTTTATATCGATATATTCATTTATATTCCAAGTAAAATAGCAATTTAATTGGAAGTCATTATTTCTGATTTATTGGTAATTTTAACGATAAAATTATTTAACAATATTACATCAATGATCATCGTTGGCTATACAGCTGTAACAGTCCACTGGCATTAGGCATTTGCTTGGCGGGTAGATTGAGGATCTAAAATTGCTTTCTATTACTCAGGTAGACCCTGTCCATCTATTGATATTTATATCCACGGAAAGAAACAAAATGACTGTATTCTACACCGCAAACTATATCTTAAAACTTACTTATTATATCTTAATACTAACTTATTATTTTTGTTACACAGAAATCATCTATAATTGATCACTTCAATTAGGCACTAAAAGTTTAAATCTGACTACAAGTCTTCAAACAGCGCGTCCTGTTCGTACTCTCTTACGGTGCCGAAACATGGACACTAACTGTCCGTTCCCTTGACAAGCTCAAAGTCGCTCAGAGGGCTATGGAGAGGGTTATGCTCGGAGTTTCTCTGATGGATAGAATTCGAAATGAAGAAATTCGCCAGATAACCAGATTCACCGACATAGCTCTTCAAGTTAGCAGACTGAAGTGGCAATGGGCTAGACACGTTTGTCGGAGAATTGACAATCGTTGAAGTAGACGAGTGCTGGAGTGGAGACCGCGACTCGGCAAACGTGGTGTGGGACGCCCCCCTGTTAGATGGAGCGACGATCTGCGCAGGCGGCTGGCAGAGGCTGGATGCGTGTAGCCGACGATCGGGCTAAGTGGTGCGCCTTGAGTGAGGCCTATGTTCAGCAGTGGACTGCCGCGGGCTGATATTGATATTGATTGAAGGTTTGTATGCGGTTTATGTACGGTGATCACTTACCATCAGGTGACCCGCATACTCGTTTGCTTGCTATGCTATATAAAAAAAAATATTTTTGTCTATATTATATGGACGGCAGTAGTGAGACTCAGGATAGAATGATCGAATATTATTTTATAAAACATTCAATGTGTGTGCCACCTACGACTAGGTAGGTACGTATAATGTTAATCGAATTAACATTTGACAATGGAGCAATAATAAATGCTTACGACTTCCGAGCCCCTGTGGCTAACAATTTGAAATATCCGGTCGCCGGACACACCCAAAACTTTTACACTGGTTGAATTACGCAATAATCCTTACATCATAATAGAATTCCAGACATATCACTCAATCGCTACGAGTCTATATATATATGTACCATAAGATTCAATCTGTAGGTAATCTTACAACTTCGACTATGTTATTTTAATATAGTAAAACGACATCAAAACGGTAAGTAAAAGTCACCTATTTGATTCATTTAAGTAGATTTTTTAATATTTGTAATTAAATATATTAATGATATCTACAATCAATAAGCAAACTTGAAAGTTTTATTGGCAACACTGATAATTCCGTATTTGCAATATACCAATGTATATTCATATCGAAGCAAAAAGCGAAAACGCTGTAAATAAGACAGATGTAAAAAAAAAAAAAAGTATTCCATATATATATATATATATATATATATATATATATATATTCACGCCTATCCCCCGCAGGGGTTGGCAGAGACCACAGAGCTCCATCCACTGCCATTCATCGCAGCGAAACGGCTCGTCATTGGTCGCTTTTCCTCGTGAGAATCAGGCCGTGACGGGTAGCGAACCACGTCGCCGTCATTTTCAACAAATTAGGTATATTAAATTCGTCTTTAGTGAATCCCACGAGCCGCAAGGGAGGATGGAGGTCAGCCCCAGCAGAGCCCTGCATGCTGAGGTAAGGCACCATAGTCCCCGGGGGAGCCCGACCCCGGGACGATCGGCACGCTTACGACTAGGCTCGCCCCTAGCCACGCATCCATTGGCACGGCAGACCGTGGATTGGCGGCCGTGACCGTGGATTCCATATCAAAAAAAAAATAATGCGTCGTATGGTCTGCGTCCCATAGCTCTACAACCAATAGAAAATTTTGCACAGCGTTGAAACTGTTTTTGAGTAATCACATACAACTTTTTCAAATATCTAAAAGATTTTTGGTTCTGGTGGTAAATTCATTTTGCGGTTTACTAAGTTTCGCTTTTTTTGCATTGATATACGATTTTTATTACTAAAGGTCTAAACTTCTTGGCAAAGAATAGAGTCATTCGCATGGGTGTTATATCAGATGGCAAATACCAGAAGTAATTAAATCAATTTGCGATTCCTATTCTACCTGACAAGCGTTACAGTTCCACCCCTCATTTTTAAGAGAGGTATTGATTGCTTTCCATGAGGTGACAGTTCTGCTCGTTTTACTTCCTATTCGAATAAAAAGAGAGGTAAATGTCCAACAGTAGTCTGTTACAGCTTTATAAATGATGACGATTTTTTATTAATATCGTTTTAAAATTTTGGCTTTTTATTAGTATAAGAAACGATTGCAAAAGACAGACAGGCGGATTAACTATTAGAATCTGTCGTTTAAAATACAAATATAAATAAACATATGCCGTTACAAAGACAAAAATTTACAATCATTGTTATTCATAGTTAGTAAAGATTGCGGACAACCCATAGTATAAGTTGCACCTGACGAATGGAAATGAAGTCTAAATTCGATTTTACGCAACATTTATTTGTTGTTTAGCCATTTCAATACCATTATTTGCTTAACACCTGTTTTTATTGTAATAAAACTGTCAATAATTCAATTCTAATTTGAGACATTATCTATGTAATCATAATATAGAATCGCTTTTCTACTAATTTTGTAATATTTTCATGGAATTTTAATGATTCTTGCATTTTAATATACTTAAATGGAAAGTATTAATATTTCTTAATCTATAATATTATTGTTATGTTCCGTTACCATATTTATTATTTAACTTTTAGCAGTTGATATACTTCAATGAAGTAACATCATTTCAAATATTTATTTGATCATTGAATCTCTAATTAGCCCATTTATGTTGCGTTCATATTTTGTTATGGAAGCGGTAGACTAAACGAATAAGCAGAACATCTTATGGGAAATCGCCGTCGCATAATATTAAAAGCACTGCTTAATGGAAGAGAAAGCAGAAAATAGTAACGACCCTTAGTAACGCTGAAAAGCCTAACAACCCAATATTCTATTATGGTTTGATACTGTCCCAGTAGAGTTGGCCCAGAGTTGGTAAAAATGATCTTAATCATTAATGTATTTAATATATCGATATTATTGCCGACAGTGCCTCAGACCTTTTACCATGGCGTCGATGGGCGTGGCTTTACCATTCCCGCGCAATAATTTATACTTACATGTTTAAATAATCGAGCGCACCCCGCGCTTTTAGCCTCGCCAACACTCCTCGCTAATTGTCGGTTTTAATGACGCTATCAGCCCCGTGGTTTATAATAATAATCGATTTTACTTTTTATTCATTTTAGTAATATTAAATATTATTCAGTTGGATTAACCGAACATAATCTTCAAAATTATCCTCAATACTTTTAACTAAAGTTCAGCTTTTATTGTGTCTTCATTTTAACCCATTTTCTTTCGAATGTTGTGTCTTTCGAATGTCGAATGTTACATGTAAATCTATTACATAGATTTGTTTGAGTCATTTCGATCTAGCAAAGTACGTTGTATAGCAAAGCCTGTTTGCTTTTACAACTTTAAAATATGGAAGATCAATCCTTTATATTCACTAAAGCTTAGATCGATTTAATATTCATTGAGACTAGATTCAAATTTTTAAGAAATTCTGATAATTTTAATAACTCACAGTCACCATGTATCTGTTAACAGCCTAATAGGTTTTATATGGTAATCGCATAATAGTATATACTTTTTAAAAATTTAATTTACATCATTATAAATAAAAGTTCATTTATTCATTTGAATTAATAGCTTTCAATAGTGCCAAAATAGCACTGATGATTTCGCCAATGTCACGTAGAAGGGAAAAGACACGAAGGAGGTTGATCAGTACGGTTGAGATAAGGAAGGAATAAAATGCACAGGACACTTATGAGATTGAACGATGCGGTCGGGGTAACAATGGAATAAAATGGAGAGAACACGGAGGAAATAAAAAAAGAAAAGTAAAAGTTTTCATGATAAGAAATGTCACGGGCAAAAGACGGTTTGATCGTTTTGAATAAAAGTTTATAAAATATTAAGGAGTAGACAGGGACAGTGAATGCTCCTAAACTGCTTCGCCTCGATAGGGATAAGCAATGCAAAATTGGCTGTCAACCTCCATTAGTGTAGGAATATTAAAAAAAACGCCGTGTGGTTTCTGGCGTAGAATTGGCCACTCCATTTATTCCACGGGTTTTGTATGAGGTGTCTATGGGAGCGACTACCAGCGTAAATCAAAACCAATCTGCAACCAAATGTAAATCAAAAACATCGTTGAGGACAATGTTCTGTTTAGTATTATGCTATATTAACTACTAATGATATTAACATTTAGAAGAAGCCAGCTATCGTCTTTACGTCATCATTTTTACAATATTCCTCATTTGTACCAGCACTGCACATCACCAATTTAAAACTAGCCTTAGTTTAAGGAGGGTTTCCTTATTGACTGGATGTTTGTTCTTGTCATACGTGTGTATTAAGGATATAGTTGATATGGTACCTATAGCCTGTATTTTTTTTCTAAAACTCCATTAACAATATTATATCCAAAGAACATAATGGATAGATACATTAAAACAGATACAAAAGCGATTCGAAAATATATTTAACCTTTAACATTTATTAAATTACATTTAATTTCAGCAGCGATTATAAAGACATCAAAGTATGAAAACGATTGTGTCATTGATTGAACATTTGTGCTCCTTTTTAAAGGTCAAACTATAAGTAGTTTTCCGAAATTAGATTTGGTGGTTGTAATTTGTCAAAACTTATGAAAAATTGTTTTTTTAAATAATAACATTATTATATATATTTATAATATGTAATTAAAATTAACTATTAATATTATTTCTATTTATGTAGATCATAGCAAAATGATCTTAAATGCTTTAAGCGTGTTTACGTTGTTTTATAATTATCCAAAATCATTGTTATTGTAAATCTTCTCTGATAACATAAGCTATGGGATATCCATTTATATCTGATTACAAACACTAGCAAGTCTTACAAGTAGTACAAGACAAGTTCAAAGACAATTCTACACGTTATGTACTTTTTTAATGCGATAAGAGGGCAAATAAGCAAGCGTGTCACCTGATGGAAAGCAATCAACGCCGCCCATAGACAAGACATAGACAACGCCACCGTAGAAGTCGCGGAAGCGTTGCCAGCCTTTTAGGTATGTATAGACTTGTTTTTTGAAGGTTCCAATGTCGTATCGGTTTGGAGAGACCGCCGAGGGTAGCTGGTTCCACAGACTGATGGTGCGTGGAAAGAAGTTACGAGAGAAACGCACCGTAATAGATCGTCACTCATCCAGATGGTGTGGATGAGTTGTGCGGTTGTGGAACTCGGCGGCGGGAATTATTGCGTACATATTGTAGTAAATATCATTAAACTCTTTGAATAACAAAATCATTATAATCAGTCAAGTTTGGTCTGAGTTAAAAAAATATAAAGTTTAGTTAGGTTAATCCATACTTTACTAAAGTTTATGTTAGTAGTCTTCCTGATTTTTTCCCGAGGGAAATAAAGTCTGTTTTTAAGGAAAAAGGTATGTTTCATTCCATTCTCAATTTATTTTATATGTTTACTTACCTATATAAAATTGGAAGAGTGATCAATAAATTATGATTCCTAAAACGCAATAAACGTCTTTTAGAATTAAATTTACATTTATTTTTTAAAAAACGTTTAGTTAATCCTTTAGTAAGGTAATAAGACCTTTACTAAAATTCTAACTGAATTTAATTTTTTTCTGATTTACTAATATAGTTTTTAAGTTAGTTTATATTATTTTTTTTTCACATGCTATATATGTTTCACTGCTGATCAGCATTCCCATTCTGGAAGAATGGATATACCAATATTTTTATATATGATACCTATTTACTCTAAATAGAAACGAACCCATGATGTTAGATCATAATAGCAACCCTTAATAAAATAGATAACAGTTTAAAACATGTTAACAGGAGCATACCAAATCAGACTAGTTCAACTACCTCGTAATGAAAAGAGGTCTATAATGTTTGTTGACGACCTAATAATGTTCTTCTGTTATTTATCAGAAGCTTTGTAATTTGTCTAGTATCTTTAATTGAATTTCTCTATCCTCGAAAAAAAGCAGCAAATTGTAGAAGTCTACAGTCATACCATTATCATCGTCAGCTTAAAGCAGTCCAATGCTGTACATAGTGCGCTTTCGAGGCATGCTACCGAACCTGGTCTAAATCTTGGGTTATAAGTATCCAGTCTTTGTCTGCCGCTGTGCGTAGCTCCATCTAACCGGGGGACATACCAGAATATGTTTGTCGAGACACAGTCTCCACTCCAGCACTCGTTTACTTCAAAGATTGTGAGTTCACCAGACGTCTAGCTCGTCACCACTAATAGTTTGCTACTCGGAGAACTATGTCGGATATTCTACAACGGATTTTTTCATTCCGAATCGTATTCGCCAAAGAAACAGCTGATACATTTGATATTTAAATAAAATAAAAATAAAATCATTTAATACATTTTTCTCTTATTCAAATACAACACAACATTTAACAGAAATGTTTCTATTTTTTAAATAAAATTTAAGTTTTATATTGAACTGTATAATAAATAAAACTATTCAATTTTTAATTTATCCTTTTCTCTATCACGATATGAAATACCTTGTGGTGTTGTCTCAACTGGTACAGTATACAATTTGTAATGTCAAATAATACGTTAATGCTTATGACCATAAAGTACGCACTCTCGAGCATCTACAAATAATAAGCGTGAAGCCACGACCAATCACAGGCCTCATGTATTCAACACTATCCGTCTTTTTCACATGACTGCCATTTATATAGTCCTATTTCATTATTTTCTATGAGGTAGTATTTGAAACATGTAGTGATCCTTTTCACTCTATAATGCTACTGTTTGATTTATTTTTATTATGAAGTTACTGAATTATAATTAACTTATAGAATATGTCTATCTTTGTCAGGTTAAGTTAGAATTTATTGAGTCAAGAGAGAAGAAAATTTATAGTTTTTGATGACTTGTTAATAGAACCGGAATTTTGGATAGTAGATTTTTTCAGATCATTGGCTATGCCTTGAAGGACAGTACCTCTAAATTATTTACAACTGCAAGGTATACCATAGGCCTACGTTCAACAGTAGACTGTGAAATCTAATGTGAATGATAAGAAAAGTATTTATTCCATCGTTTTTCATTTTTTCCAATTTTCACTTCAATCTCAAAACGTCTGTTGATGCACCACCACCATATGATACTGTATCAATACTTTAGATTACCTGTAGCGGTGTTTCCGAAACGATTCGACATTGGAATCATCAAAATACAAACCTACACAGACCTCAAAATCCGGAAACGCTTCTGTTATACCTATAGTCTGCAGATGCCTATGGGCGACGGTGATTGCTTTCCACCAGGAGATATGCTTTCTTGCCTTTTTAACCCATAACAAAATTATCACCGAGTTATCATTGTCTCCAGTCCACAAAGTCCAACAAGTTGTAAAAGCCTTAAGGCCAACAACGCTATTCGAAATAAAAAAAGAATATCGATGTTTTCGATTAAGTTATCTATATTATAATATGATACAAGCAAAAAACAACCAACACTTTATATCTATAGATACGTGGAAGAGCTACGATGTCCACCTGCCTTTATATTATCAGTCTTTCTTGTATTTAAAATGAAGATATTACAAGGAAAGACCATCAATTTTATTTATACTTCATATATTTAGAACGATTACACACTGAACGTAATTAATTCAAAAAAGTATATCTCGCTGCTCACGCGATACTCGACAAAATGATCACAACATATAAAGAGTTATGTATATTTAGACATGTCTGACAATTTTTATTCTTAATATTTTTTCTACCATATTTCTTGTAAATCTTAATGTCATATATATTAAAATCAAAAATTATTAATTTGATTCATACAAATACTTAGTGTACGATATGTATTTGCTCGACTTTATTATTCTGCGTCAGTACATTGCAGGACATAGACATATTTTTTATAGGACATCCAATTCTACTAAGAAATAATGAAAGGAAAGCGTTAGTATTTTTAGGTTCTTATAAAATCTATCAATTTATATTTCGTAGGAGTAAACAGTTTTATCCATGTAACAAGATGGCATTGTTTTCAACAAAATCCCTTATATATGAGTAAGCACTATTTCAAGACATGTATTTTACTTACAAAACAGGACAATGTCATAATTAGAGTTTAAAATTATTTCTTATATATTTTAATTAAAAATTTTCAGTTAATTAAATAATTTTCAAATTTAATAAAAATGTATACGAGTCTTAAACAACGCTGCATCAAATCATCATTTGAGATTAATATTGTCAGCTCTATCAGTTTTAGTGCTTGTAAAAAAATTGCGCCAAACAAAACAGTTTGTGCATGAGAAAAAGAGAACGAATATATCACATTCCCAGCCGCTGTGAAAGGGATAAACTGAGAATTATTACGTCACAGCGGGGCATCTTCCTCGCCACCTCAGAATTGATGCATGTTTATACGTCTGTAGAGTCACTTTGATATACATTACGGCGCGCAGTACTGAATGTTTATTTATTATTGACGAACATTTGTTTATTTTGAGCTTGGTGTAATATAGGTTTTTTTATAAATAATGCAATGGGTAAGTACTGGATTACAGATTGTATTAACAAAAACTAATTTCGTTTGATTAAAAATATTATTTATATTTGTGAAAAACAAAAAAATATTCTTTATTAGATCGCAAATTAACTTTTTTTTAAATAAAAACACTATTCAATCGAAATCAGTCGGAAATTTACGTAAAGCGATTGTTAAAACCAGTAATGTACATTTAACGATTTTTGCCGTCGCTTGTAAAGGCAATGTAAGCAGGGAGCTCGTTAGACAGACGATCTTTTGCTTTATTTCCATAACCACTCGTATCTATCACTGTTAACGATGTTTATTCAAGCAGTTTAGCTAGGGTGTCCATGAAATATAAAATTTTAAGTGATTCCGATAAGCTTTTACTATATAATATTTATACTGTCCAATCTTTAATTATTGTGAAGTTCATATTCAAACAAATAGAGAATGCTTCATTGCCAAACGATATACCAAGTATGGTATGGGTACACGTTTGTCAGAGAACCGAAAACCGTCGATGTAGACGAGTGCTGGAGTAGAGACCGCGTCTCGGTAAACGTCGTGTGGGACGTATCACCGCTGCATGGAGCGGCGATCTGCGAAAGACGGCAGCGCCTGAACGCGTTAGGTGGCGCGCCGTGGGAAACGCCTATGTCCAGTAGTGGACTGCTGGGGACTGATAATGAAAACAAGTCTTGATGATGGCAGATATCTACAAGTATCTACAATCATCAAGAAATCGAAAAAATCTGCGATATATAAATATAAGTTACATTGGAAAATATCTTATTTGCATAATTTATATTTGTTTACATATTTAATGCTCTTGTACAAAATATATACTATTAGTACATTCAAGTATAAATATAGGGATATTATGACTGAAGCAAATACAAAAGCGTAGACTATTTACGTAAAAATAATGTAAGCACTATTTTTAACCTGCAAAATTAACTCCACGCTGATAAAATTAAACTTGCACTTTATCGTACAGATCAGAATTTATTTCATTACATATTATCCTAAAACATCAAATTATTTAGTAACCCTACTATAATAAGATATTCGTTTAGGAGTTATTTGCTCTTTTATATCTAAGCACAAGCTAATGACGATGTTACGATCTCAAGAGGCTCGGTAGCGCTTTTTCAACTGTCATCTATTGAGTGAAAGAAGATGAGTACTGCCTCCAATGGGAGGCTAACTAACGAAATGAGTTTTAGGTACCCTCGTGCGTGTAATAACTAATAAGAACGAGCATCAAATGGTAATCACTTCATCCATCAAATCTTAACGTTAAGAACTTAATAAATCAAATTTAGATATTGAATACATTTGGTAGTGATATTGGGATTAGTAAGTGGTTTCTTTATTAAAAATAAAATGTTGAATAGAATATTTAAATATTAGATTCATAGGTAAAATTTGCTTAAGCAAACCATAAAACGTTTGTATCTATACATGCATCTATTAAATTATACAATCCTTGTACCTACTTTTAACTGTTCCATCAACCCCAAGGTTGAGTGGCAGAGAGTGCCTTGTAATTGCATTAAGTCTGTTTTTGTACCAAAAATGGAAATAAAGAATAATATAAATAAATAAATAAAACTGCATAACGCTTGAAGGCGGTTAACATACATAAGTTGGTTTTATCAGTCAACATTTGAACAGTAGCTGAGTGGTGGGGCTGTCGCCTACGGATATTTATTCTGAGTCTCGTTACCTCGTCAATCCACATTGAGCAAGCCTGGTGGGTCAGTGTCTGTTCCTCCATAAATGGGGAGGACTATGCCCAATATATCCGAAAGTTGTCCGTCCGATGGATCTTCTGCCATAGGATACAGTAATCCCTTAGGTACATACAATTTCACCGCACTGAAAGTCTTATTTTTTAAATATATAAACAAAGAAAAGTATGAATGTTTCAAAATGTATTTTCAGACACTTATATGCAAGTATTTTAAAAATAGCATTTATCAATAATAATAAAGAAGAGACAAATGAAATACATGATAAGGATACTTACTCTGTTGAATTAAATAAAAAACGTGCTGTAGCATTTCATTCAAATTGTACTAATTACATTGCAACTGTACAGTTCTCGGATTTAAGCAATTAAATAACAAGATTGAATCGAAAAATCTCGACAGCGACCATTCATGTCGGCCATATTTACGAGGATATTTAGCTAAATTGTTATTGGCGTATTAATACGGCGCGTCCTGTTTTTCGGATCAAAACAATTTACACCAAATGGTATCGAGAATGGCGGTTTAAAATACAAATTGTCCCAAAACGCAATATTTAATATAACGACACAAAAATATTGAAAATGTTTTTTTTCTCTTGTGGTTCTGTATAAATGATGCAGGTCCACAACATTTATAGACTGTCCTAAAACAAGTAAGCGGATCACCTGCAAAATGAATTGTAATGTAGACGCACTGTCTACCTTAGGGTAAGGATCTAAATAATAGGAGGGAAAAATAAAGTAACGAAAGGGAAAGGAGGAAGTAAAGAAAGGTTAAAGGAATTTGGCAAAAGATATTCACGTACAATTATAAACCATGATCATTATGAGATTTCTGATTGCGTCGTCCACTGTTGGGCAAATAACTTTTAAGATGCTGTTCGGTGTTTCCGAACCGATACCATAATGGCACCTTCCAAAAACAAGTCTACACATACCTTAAAGTCTGGCAACGCTTCCGCGATATTTATGACGTCGCGGATTTCAATGGACGGCGTTGATCGCTTTACATGAGGCAACATGCTTGCTCGTTTGCCCTCCTATCCCATCATAAAGATGTACCATCGAGCCCGATTGACGCTTTGAATCTAGTTTTTCACAACCACCTTGACGGTCCGTTTATATAGTCGATCCATGTTAAGTCTGAAATCCTACTCTATTAAGTCGATTCCCGTATACGATGCTACCCAAATTCGATTATATTATAGTTAATTCTTACTTCAAATTTCGAGTCAAGTAGCTGTAGCTAACAAAGAAGTTCTTTATTCTATTACAAGAATAGATGAAAAAGAAGAGTTTTGTGCACCATTGAAAGAAATATTAAATTTTCTTTCAATGGTGCACAAAACTCTTAAGAATTACTAAAGTACTAAACTCTTAAATTCTCTCTCTGGAAAAAAAGAAAAAGCTACATGAGAGGAACTATATGAGAGTGATGCGGTACCTAATTTATATTTTACGTAACTCTAAAGACAACAGGCACTGAAATGTTTAAAATATCTTTATTTGGAATCAATGGCGAAGGACTTCGGTTTATTACTTTTTAAAGTGGCAAACAAAAAAATGTATGTACTCGGATAATATCATCCCAAGATATTTGATATCGCTTGCTTTAATGAAAACGTTTTAGCTGAACAATATTACTACTGGATTTCTTACAACAGAAAATCGTTCTAATTACTTTGTAATAAGTGATGCATTGGTTTACAGCTTAAAGTTGTATAATTGTATAAATGGCAGGCCAAGCTGAGAAATCGCGATTACCGTATGAATGACTTTATTTATTAAAATTAAAGTAAAGGATGGGACACACAGTAATGTGTTTTTCTTTATTTAAATTTTTGTTAAAACAAAGTCGTTATAATAAATAAAGTTACCAAGATGTAGATTATTGACGCATTTACAATTGTAAAATGACATAATTTCAAATGTTATTATAACCATTTACTAAAAATAAATATGAAGACTATAATATTTTTTATCCAAGTAGAATTTTAAATAGAAATATTTTATACAAGTTTTTGTAGGGAAACGAACTAATATGTCATCTGAAGATTAGTAATCACTGACATCATTCATCATTATTAAAAGCTTTCGACAGTCCCCTACTTACTACTCCTTACCCTAATCTTCGTAAAATGCACAAAGGCTTTAGCAAAAAGCCCAGCTAAAGAAAGGGTTGTTCGTTGGAAAATGAAACATCCTGTCCATTCCAACTTAGTATGTCAGCAAGAGAAGCTTCCACCTGGCTACGATCTGCAATGGTCTACATTAAGATCTCATAACAGACTCCGTATACAGGTGGGCCGTTGCAGATCTTATCGAGGGGAATACTGCTGCCTTTGCAGTGGCGAATTACTAGGCTGAAAAAAATATAGGTCGAACCACTGACACGAGAAGAGATAGATTTTATGGAGAATACAGCTCCAGCAAACTTTCGAATGGCTTTTATTCAGAAATGGTAAATCTTAGAAAAAAAAGTATAAAGGCAATATTTTGAACTATTTTTATCGTAAAACTAACCGTTTGGCCAAAAAATGCATTTTAGCAATCTTTGACCTTGTATAAAATTTTTTGCACACACGGAATCAATGGGGGCTTTTCAGGATTTCATTAGAATTCTATTCTTTACGTGCCTGTAAATTTTCAACTTGTTGTGAATTATTGCAAGGTTACCCCTATTTCTTGGACTAATTTGATCGGGCTATAAGATAACTATAGTAAGACTATCTAAATAGCTTAGTAGCGAAGTGACTGCTATCAAAGTCAATGGATAAGACTTATATTTCCACATCTTTCTGTCTCATCCACCAATCCGCTCAAGATTAATCTCTTATATGAGGGACCCATTTCTCAAGAAATTAGTAGACTATACTGCTCTATAGTGGATCATATATGGACTATTAAAGAAAATATAGTAAATATCTTTGTATATCATATGTGTGATGAATGAGCTGAAGTATATTCAGAAGTCTCTAAGATATATGTTTAATTGGAGTTGAGAACAGATAGAGTTTTAGTTTCGATGCTCCTGCTTCTGAAGAGACACATGTATACTAACTAAATATGTATATCAAATAACACAGCTAAAGTTATACTACAGCAATGGGACCTATATAGGCTTAACTTTTGTACTAAGTTAATTTATTTTTTGATTGATATTGCTTAAATATACCTTTTTTTAAGTCATACACATGAGTCAATTTAACAGTAACACCTTTAACAAAGTTATATCAGTTAACCGTTTAAGATTTAAGGCATGGATTACATACGTCACATTTAAATCATTTATCATCACAATAGATTTTATTGTATATGTACCTTTTTTAACTCTCATAATTGACAAAATATATGAAACACATTTTGCGCAGAACAAATGTGAACAGCCTTAAGCATTCCTTGATTGATGCAAACAACGAGATAGGTTTTGTCTATGACCAGTTCCATCGGCTATTCTCGACTGATTGTCTCAGTTTATTTCCGGGTACTTCCGGGTTATTTCCGAGTACGGGTACCGGGCACCAGGTATTTCCATCCCCGCCGTGCTTACTCATCGTACCGTTGGTGGCGGAAATAACTGCAGTTCGCTTCTACGTTCGTGACCGTGATTGGTTATGGACGTCACAGTGTTGCTAGAGACAATTTTGCAATTTCCTTTTATAATTAAAATGACAATGACATTAAAATAATTTTTAAAAAACCAAAATACAAGTCACCACAGATGGAAGCACGGCTTCCAAGTGGGATTCTTTACATAAGCGGCCTGATGTAATTGTGCCTCTTTATACCCCGAATAAGCTTTATGAACTAACTTGAATTTTTGTTCAAATTAGTTCATATCACTTATTCGGGGTATAAGGAGTAAGTAATCACCAAAAAAGTAAGATAATAAGGAGGACAATCCACCATTAGAAACTGTAGAGGCCGTGCACACACTAAGAGAGAAAGAAAATCTTTAATATAATTTCTATAAAGCAATACAGACAAAAACAATCAAGGGAGATTAAATAAATTATAAAGTAAAGAAATTTATTAAAATAAAGAAATTTCGCATTGCACTGAAGATCGAACTAATAGGACAGGAGAGAAATAATGGGAGAAGAAGAGGGAATTAAATTAAGGGAGACTGTGGTACTTTGCCGAATAAGGTGGACCATTCACGCTGCTTAGTTATTCTTAATGTAAACCGAAGGTACTGAGGTATTGATATCACTAAATTATAAAAAAAAATATTTGAATATAATAAAACCTTTTTTATCATCTTACTTTTTTAACAATCGTAATTTGAAACAAAGAAATAATTGTTTTATTGCATTAATCATTATGATTTGATCGAATGACTTAGAAGAATAGAGAAATATAGACCATCTCACTCTTCCGTATACAACTGAATAATATGTTTTGCTGAAATTGTGATATGTATATATATATGTGATTAGAAAGAAGAAAAAAATAACATATTATTGGAAGAGAGTTTTATTTGAAGAACAAACCCCGCAAAGATCTCGGGTGTCCGTATTAGTACAGCGACACCACAGTACATACGGTGGACTTAATGCCAGGAGGAATTCGTTTAGCAGTTAATATTGATATTATGAAAATTTCTAACCAAAAATTACCTCTTCGCTCTACTTGGTTTATCTTGTTTTTACAGTAAAAGCTTTATGATACGGTAAATATTATTCTTTATTAAATATGTATAAATCTGATATTATTTACGAGTATATACGCATGATACAAAATAATATGATTATAGCGAGCATGTGAACTACCTCTTATACTTTAATACACCTTAAACGAGACAACAGAAAGGTAGCTTCACTTCACACCCCGTCCCCCGCAGCCCCGAAACCCTCACTCCAGGGGGCCTTTGTACAGGCCAAATAAATGAACCGGGCCTCAGAATGCTTAATATTATAATTTGATATTTTAAAACGGATAAAGATATTAAGAGTCACGCTTTCGGGTGTTTATTTAGCGCTTTTGAATGCCGTAGAATTATTGAGTTGTTTCCAATGGACTTTTTATTTTATTTTTGAAAGGCTCGATTAGTTGGAGGTCAATGGCTTCTTGAGATTCGTGATGATTTTTTTACACTATGGATATATTTACTTAATATAATTAGATTCTGCTAGGAATATAAATATTGGAATAATATATATATTATACTTACATATAATAATGAGAAAATGACACAATATGAAATAATTTTGAACAGCGATGTAGGTAGGTATATTCAAGAAAGATGTAAATAACGTCAACAACGATAAAGACACCTTCAAATACATATTGGTCTTGCAATATCGAAACCTAGTAAGAGACAACTCTATATATAAATGGCTTTTTGCAAATAATAGCTTATTATGCCACTAAGCATAGATTTGCATTGTCAAAATTTCTAAAAAATCTTAAAAATAAAGATTTTGAAAATGTAACAAGTAGAAATACACAATCATAATGCAGAAAAAATGTAAACAACCAATTGGTTGTCTAATCACTCTTAGTATGTTTTAAAATAGCGCAGTCGATATGTAAGTACAAGTGAATGACAATTAAAATAAATACTTCAAGGTGCGAGTAAGTATACTGGTGTCTAAAAGGACCAAAAAACTACTTATATAAACATTTGAAGTTATTTTAAAACACAGGTAGTACAATACACAAATCCCTGCTGAGATGTTAAAATATTGTATAATGCTTTCTAAAACATTACATCACACTCTGGATAAATTGTTCAAGACCTGAAACTCTGCATTGTGTTACTCTTTGTATGTATTATATAATTTTATATTTGTTGTCATTGAAGGCTTTTATTATTTAAAAGAAAAGTATAAATAACGAGTACTGTAAATCTAGTGTTGGATACCTCCGCCTATATGGAACGACGATCTACTAAGGATGACTCGCAGGAACTGAAGTGTTGTAGCCAAATATTACGTAAGAATTTTATTTTGGGGTTGTACCTAACTGTTGAGATTTAATTATATATTTTTTGGTCAATTGCATTTAATATAAGTTTAATAAATCTCACCCCTGACACAAAACTCGTCAAAAAAACAAACTTAATTATATTTCACTTTACCTGAGTTTAATCTGACTCACTCGTATTTCACTCAGTCCGATGGCACGCACAATATCCACATTATCATAAGCGGCGTGAGTCGACAACACCGAAATCGTATTTCAAATAGCTGACAACGAGATAATGATCGTTAAGAACCTCATCTCGTTATAATGATTTAATGATTAACGACAGAGATCGCGCTCGTAATGATGGCTAATGATTCTGGTTTGTTTTTGACGAAACGGTGACTTTGTTACGCGTATTGTACCTGAGTTTAGGGACCCTTAAACTTATCTGATTTTGTATCATATGATGACAATTTTTTGTTCGCCACTCGTTAATCGCGTATTGTTTACTCATATCATCGGCTATCAAAGGTTAATTAAGTTTTCCTATGTACCCTCATAACATTATTCGAACTCAAATGCCCTTTATTGAAAAAAACAAGCATCATACGTGAAATTAGCGTATCAATCAATAATACAGCAGTAATAGTCAACTGCTGGGCATTAGCTACCCTTGAAAATGAGGGGTGCTCATGTAATCCCCGTTAGCGTATGAAATGGGAACCGCAAATTGTTTAGTGTGTTTCTAGTAATTTATGTGCATTTTATCTTCTTTTGTGAAAATCAAAGACATCATAAAATAAACTAAAACAGAATTAATATTTTGAGCTTGGAGACTAGTCCAAGCAAAGTTCTACCGCTTATGTTATAGCGAAATCGGCTAAAAGTAAACCTTTATCCTAATTTTGAAGCTTTTACTATTTTTTTATTCAGGCTTTTTACGTTCAAACGATATAAAATATATTAGAAATAGTACTGAACCTTATGAGATAATGATGAAGTCCCAGGCGCAGCTCATAAACATATCACGGATGATTCATTAGCCCCCAATGACTCGGGCGTCCGTCACACCGCCCGACGGACTTCTGCCCCGCCATTGTTGGTCCAACTGTATGTGATCGATGATTTATTGTTAGACAATCGTGTTTGTTATGTGGTAGCGATTGTGGCGATGGAATCTCGATAAGTAAACAGCTGCATGCAACTTCAACCTGTAGGTGAAACGTAATTAAGTCTGTAATGGATAATTTTGATATAAACATATCAGTAAACTATTATTAAATAGATCTTTCGAAGAAGATAGATCCAATAGTAAGTAGTAAGTAGTAAGCTTTAAATCTATCAAGTAAATAGAATGAATTAAAAGTCATGTTTTATCTAAAAAATTACAAAAACATAGTTTTATTTCAAGAGAAGCCAGCAAATAATGGCAGCTTTATCGTAGATTTTTTTTATTTATCGGGACGCTATTGAAATACAATTCACAACCGTGAAATTCTACATTGAAACTTTGTAGCAGTGATAAAAGATCTGTAACTTCTACTTAATATAATTTCGAAAAAAGTAATTATGGAATAAAAAGCTAATTACAGGAATCATCAACAACAAATTTATATATAGTGTCCCTGTCCACAAACAACTTAATTCCGTCTTTAAATCGCAGACATCGCCGCGGGCGGTGATCAGTCTTCAGTGAATGAACATGTAGACACGGCTTGGAGGGATTCAATTAAACGCTCACTCACTCCCTGTCACTCATAGTGACGGCTGAGTTATATGTTAATTAGCGGCCGGGTCATACTTGCTGTTAACTATACTTTTTGACCCATTGCTTATATTTTAAAAAGTATTAGGTACATTAGGTAATGAGATAAGAATGTACCTATGTATTAATAAGCAATGCATTTTATGGATAAATAGTTAATTTAAACAAAATATTTAAAAAACAGCCTGCGACAGTACATTGCTGGATATAGGCCTCCCCCAAGAAGCGAAAGATAGACATATGGGTTTTTCTTAATTTAATTAAAGTAATTCTACACAAAAGAATTGCCGTTTACGTTATCTTAGAGTCGTTTAATACATCAAAATGTTAATTACAGATGTTAAACTCGAATGTAAAGATGCTATCAGTGAAGTAATTCATCTTTAGAGATGATTATTGCGCAGCGGCGACATATTAATGGCTGATATTATACGATTATTGTTTAAGGTAAAGATAAGTTCGTGACCTAAAATTGACTCACTGTTTTGGAGTAGGTAATTTTTGAGAGCTCATGGTACCTTGCATTTTGTGACAGCACAAATAAAAACACTGGAAAAGAAGGCAGTTTCTACTAAAACTAAATATTTTGTTTTAATATAAATCAAAGACACACAAAGGTTAGAATCAAAATCAGATAGTTTCCCCCTAAAATTTTAGACACATTAGGATAAGGCTAATATTAAGATCCAATATGGATAAGTGATAAATTCTTCAATGCATACGATTTTTAGAATACAATGTTACCCAATAAGAAATTTTTGTTAAAAATATTTTTTATGAACCTAAGTTTAAATATTTTTTAACTTCCTTTTAAAACACTTTACACGCAAAGCCCAATAACAAACTTCTGTGTGTAACGCTGTGGGTGTAATAACATAAATGACAAGGGCAAATACCCAAGTATCAGGGTCATTAATTGTAACTCATCGATTATATAACCTGATATTGAAATCGAACCTGTTACCCTAGACTTAGAAAGCGAACACATCACACATCACCACTGCAACATTAGTGTCGACAAATTACAAATTGATAAGTGTAAGTTGTTAAAAAACAATTACGATCTTTGAAGGTATGTACTTTCACAGTCTTTTTCTCTTTTAAGATAAAAATCTTTATATTTATAAATGTTTATTCCGAGTCTGGTAACCCCCCCAATCCGCATTTCCTTTCCTGCCCATTCCTTTCTTCTCTGTCCTTCCTTTCCTCTCCGCCTATCCACGGTCTGCCGTGCCAATGGATGCGTGGCTAGAGGCGAGCCTAGTCGCAAGCGTGCCGATCGTCCCGGGATCGGGCTCCCCCAGGTACTATGGTGCCTTACCTCAGCATGCAGGGCTCTGCTGGGGCTGACCTCCATCCTCCCTTGTGGCTCGTGGGATTCACTAAGACGAATTTAATATACCTAATTTGTCGAAAATGACGGTGACGTGGTTCGCCACCTGTCACTTCCTGATTCTTACGAGGGCGAAAAGCGACCAATGATGAGCCGTTTCGCTGCGTTGAATGGCAGCGGATGGAGATCTGTGGTCTCTGCCAACTCCTGCGGAGAATAGGCGTGAATATATTAAAAAATAAAAGTAATATATATACTTTATAAACTAAGATAATAAAAATAGAAATATTCACTAAAAGTATTATTAAAGACTAATGCATAAATATATAAAAATATAGAATGATGCAGCAGCCCTCAAGCTCTTGTGATTAAGTTGCACATAAAAACGGCTACGCGATGGGACGATCCACAAGAGATAAGTTTTGTCGCCGTGAGTCCACGACCTCATAACTCCGAACATTAAACAGGGATTCGAGTTAATCACGGTTTATAGTCCTTAATGTTGCCTAATTTAGGTTAATTTATAACGGTCATCTCATGTGTTGGAATTAAAGGTTTATTTGGCAAAATTCCTGATATATATATATATATATATATATATAGGATCAGGTGTATATATATATATATATATACACCTATATATATATGATAGCGTATATATATATATATATATATATGCTAAAATGAAAAAAATTGCAAATTAAGCAAATTAATAAATTAATATTAAAAAATGAGTGAGACTCAGACCATTCAACGAAGTAATTTTTTCTGATCCCGAATACGCAACAAAAAATGTATGATATCTGTCATTTACAGGGTTTTCGCTTTTTTTGATGGTTGTGTATATATATGCGCATGTTATAAATAATTGTAATGAGATAAAACTAAGACTTATTACCTTAACCACATCACCTAAATGACAGGCAATCTAATCCCGTAGATTTCTGTCCTGGTTGTGGAACCAGTAACCTTCATCGGTAATTCTGAACGGATACAAGATGGGAAACTTCAAAAATCAAGTATATACCTTTCTCAAAGATCGGCAACGCTTCTGTTACGCATATAGTGTTGCAGACGGCAATGTACCATGTAGGTTGTTTTCCATCAGATGACACGGTTGTTCGTTTGCCTTCTTTTTCTACAAGAAAAAAAAATGGAGAAGAGTCATAGAGAAAACTACGACCAATAAGGGTTATACCACCGAAGGGAGTAAAAAAAAGCATTAAGAAGAAGAAGACAGTATTAAGAAAACCATTATCATGCCCTAAATTCTTTTTTCTTTAGGTTTTACACATCAAACGTTAAAAGCAACCGATTTTTAAAAAGTTAACCAACGTAGTTATAATACATACAATTATATATATAAACCCATCCATTTCATTATTTACAATAAAAATAAATAAAATAAAATAATAAACTAGAACATTTTATAATCTGTTATTTTATAGATAATGACTTAATCTCCTCTGTTCTTTTATATTGAGAGCCCGTACTTTTCTTTAGATGCTTTCCTTAGGTAGGTTAGATTACTTAGGAAAGCAAGTAACATCTAGTTACACAATTAATCAAATACAAATGTTATCTTACAAATTGGATTGTTATTACCAAAACATTAAAACTTTTAAATAAGATAAAATCTTATTAAGTAACCGGTTAAATATTTCTAAAATTGAATTTAAAGATAAAAACATAAAACGTAAATAAATCATACGTAGAAAAAAAAACAACCCAATATCATTCTATGTTCGATCTTGTAAAAAATCCTCATATCGAACCTAAATATCAATTCCGGAGTGAATTTAGTGGAAATGATTCGGTTGGAACCGATGTCATATTAAGATAAGACACTTGGTGAGCAAAGACAGATGTCCTATGGTGATATATTACATTAAATTACATTTCTACGTATAATATTAACGTAATGAAGAATACTTATTTACGTAAATTAAAATTAATAAAAATATACGGTATACAAGGATACTTTTTACTTTTTCAAACAATACACGTGATACTTTGAGTACTAAAAATATTTTCTACTAAAACCTTATAATTATAATGTTTTTTTAGCGGGTTCAACTAAGTCACCATCTACTAGTTAAGCACAGAAATACCAACTGGGTCATATATATTCATATGTATATATATATAAGTGTTTAATACCTTTAAAAATTGCGGAATCGCAGAAATCACTCTATTGATTGAATGTTGCCTTATCCAATGGAACCAATATTCTTAATACGGATGGAAAAGACATAATGGAGTAATCACATCCAGTGAACCAGTAAGATATTTTTGACTAATTAATAAATTTTAATTTGGAACGGAATTTGAACCAAGAACCCTCAACACCAGATTAACAAAGATGCCATAGTACCATACCGAAAAAAGTTTAATACTACAAAGCGAAAGATGTGAAACTACTTCTAATCAATACTAAATTATTATTTGTTACATCAAAAAGTTACTACGAAGCTGATCCACCCTGTACATCTAAATGCTTACAGTTAGACTACATGTTTAACTTATTAACTACAAAATGTAGTATTCCTATACAAATTATGTTTTCCTTTATACATATCCTTTAATATATTACAATATATTACTACAATATATAATATATTTGTAATGTATCGAACAACCAAAAAATAAATTAAAATAAAGAAATAAAAAGGCAGTTATTCTTAATTACAATATTATACAACTACAGAATATCGGAAATCCATAAACTGCGCGAGTTAAAAAATAACTTACCGTCACTTATTAGGCATCATTACTGCGCGTACCTAATTAGGCGATGCTTACATGTACAATATAAATTAATTAAGACATTTCATTCCGAGATTGAATCAACAAATACCAAAGGACTGTTACGTCACGCTTACACCTTAACACGGCGGTTTTATCGTAAATCGGGAATAAAATAAATAAAAATAAAAATAAAATAAATTTCTCAAGGCGCTGCGCGAGCATTCCTCGACCAATTAGTTTATTGGCCGACACATGTCCTTCTCGGAACATGATGATAACATCGCTATGGGATCGTCGCATACAGAGCAGAGAGGACGAATGAATGAGCAAATGCATATTATCCGTTCATAACTAAAGATATTAATGTAATTATTTGTTATATATTTAGACAAAAATAATATCAATATGTTAGGTATACCTCTTCCACGCTACGTTTTTTCGATCGCCATATTTAATATAATATTGCAAAAAAAATTAAATGAAAGTATTATATATATAATTGGAATTATAAAAACTATTGAAATTGTTTTATATTATAGAGAATATCATTAAAATTTAAAACTTAACTGATTATATATAACTGATAAATAATAAACTTTATTTAATTAGGTACTAGAAACAAATAGATACTAGAAACAAATAGAAGAGATTTTTTATTAATAATTATATTTAATAATAAGTTTTTTAGATTAATTATAAAAATGATCTTAAATAAACACTAATTTCATTTTTATAATTAAAGCAGTTGCAGTGTGCGTTATTCCTTACCATGACAAACGCAAAAACAAGCGTTAATATTATCATATAAGTATATATCTCCCTCTAATAATATAAAATACATATATTACGGCCCTGTTAAGTACAAACAAGGCTCTATTGCATTCGATATCCAATTAATAAAAAACTTTCCCGTATTCCTTTTGTAAATGTTTTGTTGAACATCTAAATTTGGTCTTTGAAAACGCCATCTTGTTAAGTTGGCCCCAACTTATATTTATTTTGACAGGGGCCGTAAATCCAACCGCTTTTTGTGGACTGTAAGATTAATCACCTATTATTTTGGTAATTTTAATAGGCGAAGGTGTTGGGAGCCTATTAGGGTTCCACGAAAAGGACACAGAATATTAAGAAAAATTGATGCTATAACTATTAGTTTGGAGTATTGTAGAGCTAAAGGAACCAAAGGAAATATAAACATCGATTGCTTTCCAAATTAGAAAAATAACCTTAAAGTAATGTTATATGGTACACCTCCGTTTTATTTGTTAAAAATCTATAGATAAAATGTTTATTTAGAGTATATATATATCCTCCTTTTTTTTATGGGATGGAGGGTAAACGAGCAGGCGTGTCACCTGATGGAAAGCAATCAGCGCCGCCCATAGACATCCGCAGCGCCATAGGCAGTGCGGAAGCGTTGCCGACCTTTAAGGAAAGTGACATCATGGGAGTGGGAGGGAGAAAGGGAGTGGGAGGGGGAAGGGGGAAGGGGAGTGGAGGGAGAGGGTGTTGGGCCTCCGGAACTCAGACCGTTCACCGTACGAAGCACGGTAGCTAAGCTACCACTCAGACGCCGTTTTTCTGCGGGAGTGTGGTACTTCCCCGGGCGAGCCGGCCCATTCATGCTACAGACAAATAATATGCCATTCTTGACAAAGTATTCGTCTGCAGCGTGCCTCTACCACTTATAAATTAACCTTTACGATGTCGATGCGTGTGTTATATTAATAAAAAGTATACTGAAACTTTTTTCTTCAAAATATATGTAGGCTAACTTGATAACTTTTAATGGTATTGAATCTCAATATTAATTATATTTTGAAATTAAAATTTCGTATCAAGAGTCAAGTCAAAGTTGAAAGATATGATATATTTAAATCTAAAATATTAAATTTTCAAATACTGTCACACTGTAATTATACGGAACCTATGTCAATTATGGAAGTATCGTCATTCATACAGATTGAAAGCGTACTGGGCAGTTTTAAAAGTAAATTGGTGATCCCTATTTGTTCCGGTATGCTTATAGACAATCTATGCAGGTGAATATTACAAATTGTCTATGATATCGTTTTATTCTATGGGGCGTTTTATCCTATCGAATCGGTACAAGTTAAAAGAGTATAACATTATTATGGCATTAAATAAGGTGTATGATAAATTGTTACAATGTGTATAAATATGATAATATTTATAAAATAAAAGTATATACATATTATCTTTATCATGGTCCTCAGGTCCCAGCTCAGACTGGTGTTTCGCCCAAGTTATAAACGTCTCTTCTGCAGTTTAATTTTATTTTTTAAAAGGAATTAAAAATAAAACGAAAATTAATAAATATTTCATATTACAGCATAGATAGGCATATTAGAGATAAGGGTAAGAGTATTCAGGCGTAATGCATTGACGGATTAAGCGTTCTGTTAACATAACATCCACTGCAAGATATCTTACGTCAAAAATTAAAGGTGTTGCCTTAGGGATCGCATATGATTTTATCATTCAGGCAAAGGCTGCTTGTCATTCACTAGTCACTCCTATAGTCATTCCTATGTCACGCCATCCATGGCAAGAAATGGATTGGCCTTATGCCGTACCACACAACGTACATATCGAACAACTATAGCTGTTCTTTAATTCAGAGACAAAGTTATTCTATTTGTATTGAAAATGTTAGACAACAACACATAAATTTCATCAGTTGCTAAATCGGGCGGTACATCAGGCGTTGGAACAAATCCGCGGAGCGGGCACCTCTCATTATACGGGGGAGGCAAAAAGGCGTTCGGGGAGACATCGAAACGCACACCTTATAAATAAATACATAGCATGCGGTGTGGAACACAGTGAAAGCAGAAGCGTTTTTACATTATAGTGATAAAATTAATACAGTGTATTTCCAGTGGCAGTATTAGGTTTTCAACCTTAACTGGTACTTCCCTTGTTTGAAGGTAGTATTTAAGTTTGAAAACCTTATTACGCCACAGGATTATTTACTATAAATACTGCATTAACAGTCCACTACTGAACATTAACGTCCTTCAAAATTGAGGGGTGGTGCCATATTCCCACCACTTGGCGGCCGGATCAAGAATCAATTTAAATCGTTTTTATTACTCAGTAAGACGCTGCTCCTCTACTTCTAGTATTTGCTCTTTTAGTTACCTCAGAAGTAAACAATAAAAAGGGATGGGATGGCTCTGTTCTATGCCCGGAACCACAAGTTGATAATAACTATGCGATTAGTTTATTACATAAAAAAAACGATCTGCGCTAAGCGTCTGGCAGAAACTGAATGTCTGAAGCCAAAAATTGGGCTAGGTGGCGCTTCATGGGGGAGGCCTATGTCAAACAGTGGACTGCCGCAGGCTGGTGATGATGATGATGATGAAAAAAACTAAGTGTTACCATGCACATTATGATAGTATGCAGTGATTTATGTATCCAACATTCGTTAACCAGTCTTCTAAATGAGTGCTATGAAAAAGGTTAGTTGTCCTTGGCACACTCGGAAAGTGTTTGAATTAGTATAATCATTTTATACTAAATAGAGCGGGATTTATTAGGTAGTTTACCATAAAAACAGTACACGTGGTTTTTACGTATGAGAATACAAATATTTTATTTTATTTATAATTGCATTTCATGTCATGTAACATATATAAATAAAATCGAAAGTTACATTTACAGTTACATTGGTTATATTCCTTATTATCGTAACGCCTATAGGCTTTTACATTCAAGCATATGTTATACCTCTTCTATGACCTCTAACGTTCTCATATAACTTTTAATAAACATAGATGTATTTGCGTTTAACGTACGTAAACATAATAACGTTTCGCCGAGCTGGCGCTTATTATTTGCACTACACACCGAGATAAAAGACAACACCGCGCGTTCGCCAATGCATGAGGCATCAAGAAAAACTTGTGAAAGCAGGCGTAATGGCTGCAGAACATTTGTAAGATTATACCGCGGGATTGTTTAAGATGACGTCCCGCCGGCCCGTCTGCGCCGATTTATGTGAACGTAGACTAACTAGTGCCCAGACAAAACTAACCTTGATTCTAGGAAATACATATATAATATTGGTTCACTAGGCGTAGCAGACAAACGTAGGATAGTGGTAGAGCCACGCTGCAGACGAATACTTAGTCAAGAATGGCATAATATTTGTCTGTAGTATGAATGGGCCGGCTCTCCCGGGGAAGTAGCACACTCCCGCAGAAAACCGACGTCTGAGTTTATCTTAGCTACCGCGCTTCGTACGGTGAACGGCTGAGTTCCGGAGGAGCAACACCCATAGCAACATAAATAGTCATTTACACTTTTAAAAACCTTTATATGGTTCTTTATACTGGCGAGTAGTGGCTGTAGCTAGAACACATTATGGTTCACAACAATCACTTGATTAACTATAGTGCCATGAAGCCAAATAAACATTTTTTAATATGCTGAAACCGTGGAGATGATATGTTGAGAAAAATACTCACTAACAGATTATTTTGTTACAATATCTGAGAAACTTCCGCATAATCAACCTGCAAGTTTCTCTTTGGATTCAAGTCGTCCGAATTAAAAAGATCACGTAAACCTTCTGTGATGGCTCTAATATTAATATTTTCTCTTTATTCATTATCTTTCAAATCATGGTGTCTGCTGTTTTAATACTCTATACTGTGTTGCCGAATTTCGATCCTTTTTGCTACATTTTGTTGTGACTTTTAAATGATTTGGCTCTATGTTTAATTTATAATGCAATTTATTAAATAACGCGCGGTCGAACACGTAGCGGTGTTTTTAATCTTTAAATCACTGACTTAAGTGTATTTGTACATTTGTATCTAAACAGGAATCTAGAAAAAGTGTTTCGATCTTTTTTTGTTAGCACACTGGTATACAAATTTTAATGATAAACTGGTATACAATTTATAATAATATAATATAATATTAAAAAATTAAGTTCAGTACCGAAATTGATGCAGTCGTTGACTTCATATTGTCTCGGTAATTCCATGTCCATATACTGCACAGTCAAAAGTTTTACTTAGTTAAGATCCGCGACAAGCAAAACAATAACAGAAAATTAATAATGTGTGTTTTTCCGTTGGGTTAAGTGGATTTATTTGGAACTTAAACCAAAAACTTACCGAAAATCGGCCATCAATCCTCCACCCCACCAACCACTATACACAACACCAAACACACATTATCACTTTTCCATCTTGTAAACGACACGTGTTTCGCCCCAACACGAGGCATCTTCAGGTATAGTATACTCTACGGAAGACAACCGAATAGTGAGTTTTTGCTTGTCGCGGATCTTAGCTAAGTAAAACTTTTGACTGTCCATATAGTGATGGATTTCCGCAAAGTAACGCCTGACTCCATTAATAATCGGTAATTAGTGTTATTTGACACAAGTAAACCTCTTCTTTGTGTGGTGGACTTACTCTTTACAAAACAATGTTTTATAACAATTATATTACTTCATGGCAACTGAAAAACTAGCAAGACAAGTAGGAGAATATCTGCTGAGTTTCCTTTGTCATCTTTTGTCAATATAGATGAATCTCATTATAAAATGATAGTAGAAGCTTAAATATGCAAGAGTGAAGATTGTCAAATGAAATGTAGGTACAGCTTTCTGTCGAATAATTAAAGAATTTGTATTTGACTACAGAGACAGATTGTATCAATTTTTTTCTTTTTTGATTGTATTAAAATTCTAATTTAATTTTATAAACTGAATGTTGATATTCTAGATGAAGTTTATATAAAAAAACAATCGAACCAAAGGACAGGACGGTTTTCGCTCATAATTCGTGGCGAAATTCCGCCGCCTCCGCGCGAATCACTTCATTAGCTAGCGACTTTTTGCTGCCGAATGCTCGCGACTGACGGACCAACTTGGAGATACCGCTTACACGAGTATTATGTTGTCAACTGGAACTAACGGATCACTTACTTTTTTAACATTAATTACGTCATTTCCTGCTGGTACTTTTATGTTAACGAATATAAATATTCAAATTTTAGGTTAGTTGTCCATGTGCTTACACAAGCTATAAAGATGCGAGAGCTGTTCTTGGACAAGTAACCTAAAATTTGAATATTATTATTATAGTTTATTATATTATTATTATAAAATATTATTAGTTTTGTACATTTACTGTACATTGTGATATTTGAAGAAGTCTATTTTCCTTATTATATAGGTGGCCATTTTTATCACACTGTAATATATATAAAATAAAAACAATCTTGAACCTCCAATAAAAATATATCTCCAATAGCGATTCAATTCGCAGTCGATCCATTAGTTCAGTACTTGCCTCTCCTCTGCTTGCTTCTGGTTTCATCTAGCGTTGAGAAGCAGCCTTGGTCTTCATCATCCTTATGGTTGTTTTCAGTTTACAACTTGCAATTCTCCTACACGCGAGTTATTCGAATGCAGTTATAAGAGCCTTACTTTATATAAAAGTCCTAACGGCAGATAAGGGGTTATATAAAAGTCCTTTGTACTAGCGAAAGAAGCAACATATAGCTTGAGTATACCCAGAAATATCACTGCTCACAAACAAGTATAAGTTATAAGCCATGCCAAGGCCTTCAACAGTTATATGTATTGATGGATGAAATTTGTACATTTTTAAAAAAAGAGTTTGTATTGACATCACTGGTTACCCCTTTGGGAACAAAGAAACATGGTGACACGTCAGCTGAAGCAGTTAGCAAAGATTTCGATAATATATTGCAGCAAACTCATGGGGCGTTTCCCCTAATCTAAGGAAGTGTTACATGGTCCCAGGGGGCCTGTAACCTTTCCCCCGTGACTTATTCCGTTAACTACTTTCACAAGTTATGGTTTTACCCTCGATTTGTCTTGCGGCGATTTATTGGCTATTTGCCATTTGATATGTGGAAGAAGTATAAGGTTTCTTCTGAACTTATTTCACACTTTTCTGTGATCAAAAACGTTACGTTTATATTATTTTTTTTATTTATTACGTAAATTTTCTTACCTTATTGTGAAAATATGTTTATCAATGAATTTCATAACCTTTGTACTTAGAGAACTATAACAAAGGTCAATAAACCCAGTGGCGAAGACACCTTCGGAGTAAATGGACACGGTTTCGATTCCCACATTTGGATAAATATGTAAATGTACTGTTTTCAAATTCAAAATCCATGTACTTCACCCATTCGCTTTGAACAAGCTTAGTGGGTTATTCATTCTTTCAGAAATGGCCGGCCCATTTTTTGGTACAGTACACAGTAATTGAACATATATGGGCTGTAAAAAAGAATGGATTGAAATTTAAGTAAATTCAAATGAAAAATAAAATCAATTATTTATAACACAAAATATAGATATGCAACTATATTTTGTGTTATAAATAATTGATTTATAACACAAAACATATTTGAATTTATATTAAGATATTTATTTAAAAAACAACATTATTTCAACGATTATGACCAAAATATTTAAAGAAATTTCTTTGTAAATAAATAAACAAGTCGATTAACATACATCGGATATATGTATTACAGTATTTCTTAAAACTATTTTTATGACTCAGGTATAGTGATTTATAACAAATAGTGTAAAGATTATTAAAAAAAATTAAAGAATTTCACTGCATCAAAAATTAAAATAACCGAAAAGAGAATAATTGACAGGCAGCCCTCTGTTGTTTGCATTAACATAGTGGCATTAGTACAATATATAAAAAGTAATAATATGTAAAAAATGCTTCACATTTAAATCTCTAACCAGGACAATAGTTAGGATAATAATCCATTATCAACACACATAATGATAAGAAAAACCACTCAGACTCAAAATAAATACTTGTAGGCCATACAAATATTTATTTGATCCGGAAGTCGCCAGTAAAATATATTTATATTGATGTTTTCATATAATGTATTGTTTCTACGTACATTGTGCCACCATCTTCAGGTTATGTGAAATAGTTGTATATTATTTTAGAAAGCATGCTTATTAGGACACTTTCTAAGACTGATAATCATTCCAAATAACGCTGTTTTGAATACTATATTTTTAGCTTTACTTTAATTTTTGTCACTTAAATTTTCAGAGTTATTTTCAGCCTATAAGTAAACTGTTTCTAAAGCCTCTAAATTTCTAAAAGATTTTATCAAAGTAGAACAAGCAAATAAGTATACAAGTCACGTAATGATAAGTGGTCCTCCTTGCCCTATAGATATCTGCAAAATCATCACAATTGCGTTACCGGCCTTTTATAAACACGCTCGTCTCTGGACTATTGGGACATTCCGACAATAACTGCAAAAAATTATTCCATTTTATTGTATATATTAGAATCAGACAAGTAAAGAAGTTAGAACTTTTCTCCTTGAATCTTTTACCAAGCTGCGGACAAATTTTAGCATTAGGCTGAATTTAAATCAGATTCCATTGCGTCCAAAAATGCGATAGTAAAAAGGCATTTTCGTTTTTTAAAAAACTTAATACTTTCGAACAGAATCATTGATACAAGACCCAAGTTCTTATACGGTCGTCGATTTTTAACGCGTATATTTAAGCATTGTTCTCGGGTCAGTTTATTTGTATTTACACCGAGTGAAGCGGGAGGGCCGTCAATCACAGGAGACGCTCGACTGTCCGATACGGCCGGCTCTAGATATGGCGTTGTATAAAACCAAATGCTGTTAGAATTTAAGAGATATTCACACTACAATATTATGCATACAAAATATACAAAAAATGGAAAAATTCGCATTACTCTTTCCTACTGTTGATATTGTGAATGTACATATTTTAAAACAGTTTTTTAACAGTCCATATATGACGCACTACTGGGCACAGAGCCCTCTCCATTTCAAAAAAATAAAGACATTAATCCGCCACGCTTAGCCAAGGTGGATGGAAGAAGTGGGAAAAAAGTTAGTTTAAACCATTTTGAATACATATAAATAAAGTTGTCTAACAATATTCTCTAAACGCGGGCATCTGCATTATTTCATAAAGTTATTTTTGAGATTTCACCAATGAAGTTCTTTGTGATTGTTGGCTACAGCAGCAGATGCAATTGTTTGTTGAGACGTGTACGAGAATCAATCTATACTAACACAATACGTAATTTAATGTTAGTTTTCTTTAAGATCTGTGTAACAAATAAGAAAATTTTATTTTAAATTAATTTTTTGAAGTATATTCTTGGTTAATTTATATATTTAAAAAATATATGCGCGGTAAACCTTAAATTACGATTAAGCGTCATTGGCCATTACATTTTATCTGACAAACTGATAAACTATATAACTTATATCACTATTGTCTTAATATATAGAAACAGTAACAAATCTGCTGACAAGCGAATTGTTTATCGTCTAATATGCGTTGTTCAGCATATTTGGGAGATTCACTTTCATAAAAAAAACTAATAAGAATTCCATATACGGGTATCTACTCTGTGAAGCTATTATCGTAATATAATTCAAGAGAACTGATGATTTATTATTATTAAATCCTTTATTTATGTTAAATAAAATCAATCTAAAGCACCTTTTATAGACCTCTACAGTGACTACTAAAAGTTAATTACCAAACTATAAAAAGTACATAATAAATATAATAATACTATCTTTATTTACATTTTTTTATATGTTATAAGTAAAGTGGAAAATTATGTTCTGCATTATTATCATCATTATTATTAGGATTATATAGTAAAGTCTACGTTACAATGAACTTTAAATGACAGATATGCGCTAAAAATACTTTGAACAACCCCTTAACTTCTCGTGTTGATTGTTAACCAAATCACTGTCTTGTTTTTTTTTTTCACAGATATTATCGCTATAAGTTAGTGTTCGGTCTCGAGTATAAAACGTCGATATTTGCGAGTCAAATCTATCGATAGCCGTGTCCGAGGGTGAAGTAGAATAAACGTGTATTAGAACACACGGGTATAAACTTAATAATTTAATAAACGAACAATATATGTATAACGTTTTGTCATTGTAATAAGTTATAAAAATTAAATAAATTTACTAGAAAAACGTAAAAGTACTAAGAAAATACTTTATTATTATAACAACAGTATCTACTTACTGGCACTCTAACTAAATTTGACCCGAGGGCGATAGCGCCGTACGGTTTTTGAACAATCATCCAAATTTGAAACCTTAATTTTGTGCAAAATTTTAGAAGCTAGTCACAATTGTAGAAATAAGAGAATTTATTGCCGTTATACTAGAAATGGGCATGACAAGGAGGCCAACTACATGTGACAAAGGTAAATGACATCAAAAACAACAGATTTTGTTTCGAAGCATATCTAAGTAAACAATAATGGCATTAAAAGGGTTAAAAATACCTTCTGCGCGTATTACTATTGACATAACCTCTGAAATATCCCAAGTAAAATAAGCAATTAAAAATCATTTTAAATTATTAATTCTTATATTATTATTTAGATCGAAAATAATAATGTCTTTGAAAATATTGTATCAACCACAGTCTATTGACACAAATAATATAACAATGGAACACGATACAAAGATATAATAAAGTATAAACTATTGTCGATAAAAACAAATATCTATTAAATTAACATAAAATAGTTCATTCAATTAATTCAAGGTTACGTCAGCCCACAGCAGTTCTCTAATGGACACAAGCCTCCTCCAAGTCGAGTCTTTGCCTCTCACCCTCGACTAAACAAAGCACAATAGTGTACTAGTAAGTTATCTACGAGAATATAAAAGTGTTGCTACGTCGAAAAAGGAAAGTTTTTATGCTGTAATAAATATCATCCACCGCATGGCCCATATAAAAAAAAATACGTAAAGTGTGCAATACAAAAATAACGTCCCAAATCAAAACGTCCTCCCGTATGTTTTTCCCATTATAGACGTTAGCTCGCTTTGAGAACGCGCTCATTTCGCCGATTTAACGACTTTGAGATTTGTTCCTTTGTGTCATTTTGATTGAGGCTCCATGAATATGACTCCCAACGAGATCTCAGATAAGTGATATTTACGTGTTCGCCTGCTCGTTACACTGTAATTGGACGATGACCCAATTTATTATTGTGACTATGTTTCGCGAACATATTATATTATATAATACAATGCTTGAAATGAATCAGTTGCATTCGCAGATAGTTATCGCAGCAAAAGAAATTTTTTAAAGATTTATTAGAACAATGAATGCGTAGGTACACATCTGTTAGTTTCGCAGTTATAAAATATCTATAAAATAATTATAAGCAGGTACCTAATTGAAATTGTTAAAACAAAATATTACCTACTTACATTGCCTGCCATGTCTACCTCAGCATCCAATTATAATATCGTACTTCTATGGTTTTGTAACTCTTATAGTCTTTCTAATATTAGATTACCTTTTTATAGGATAGGAAGGCAAATGAACAGACATCTCACCTCATGGAAAGCAATCAACGCCGTTCTTAGACATCCATAGTGCTATAAGCATTGCAAAAGCGTTGCCGGCCTTTAAGAAAGGTCTAGACTTGTTATTGGGTATTTAAATTATGTGATCGTGCGTAAGATGTCAGTAGATGACAAGGTGCGAGAGTAACTCGAGCGACGAACAACGGCAACTATATATGTACGTACGTATGTAGGTACATAGATCGATTTTACTAATCAGCTGAAAGCGCATATAAAAAATTATTTTAGTTATTCTTGTGTCATAAACATGTATGTATTCATTAAGTAACGATATAAATATGTATATGAATTGCCTCTTCAGTCTGTTAACTTGGAAAATTGTGTATCCTTAAAGTATCCTTTAGCTTGTCCAGTGCACTTAAATTAATTTAAAATATCAGCATTATCATCATATATCAATGATATGGAACTTCTTGATGTAAAACCTGGACAAGACGCACCACCTAAACCGATCTTAGATCACATATCCAATTTCTGCTAGCCGTACTGTTTGTTAAGAGTTGATCTCCACTCCAGCACCTGCCTGTTTGAACCGTTCCCGTTTCTCCAACAAACGCGACCAGTCCATTGCAACTTTCCTTTAAATGTTATACCCTCGTGTATACCATAATCAAATAAACATCAATTGAAGTGGAATAGTTTATCAAAACAAAACATACAACAATGAATATTTTAAAGTAGACATATTAAAATCACCGAAAAAGCACTCTTATGAAACATGATTATAAGTTTAAAATAGTTGAAGAGCCTCTTCCTTGAACTCAGTACAATTTGCCAGCATCAAATTTTGCCAAAGGATGTGGGCATATATTTATTTCATTCACACATTCGTTCTTCCTTGTATATCTATCTCCGTCTGATGGAAGGCTCTATTGATTTTCTTGGGTTAGTAACGGATTTAAGAATAGGAAATTTACATTATCATATAGTGTATATTGACAAAGTTTACCCAAACACTCCAATTACATATATACATATTATTTTGATTGTGATGTAATTATAAATAAGAAAATTATTATAAACAAATTAATTAAAGAACACACAAAAAAGTGAATTAAATATTTGATAATTTGTAGTCGATATAATATTTTCTTTTTGTGGAAGCTACAGGCAAACGAGCGAGCAGGTGACGTAATGGTAAACGAATTCCGCCGCCCATGAACATCTTTAGGACTAAGGGCACTGCAAATGCGTGACTTAGTGTAATGTATTATATATGAATATGAACATAAATATAGTATTAAAATAATTGTTAGACTGAATTATTATTAAATAAGTCATAGTCACCAAGGTCATTTATAGCATAAAATAAATAAAAAGTTGTTGATATTCATATCCTTTATTTTGTAAAATTCCAAAGCTACGTTTGGTAAGGAGGTTTCTCTGATCGGAGAAGAAACGACGAAAAAAACCTCCGTAGCTCAGTCATTTTATATTTTGCATCATAGACAAAGTGACATAAACTAACAAATACATATATAGATAACTAATTATTTGATTATTCTTACTTTGATTGCCCTTAATGCCATCTATCGATGGCAACCGGAAGTTGTTGAAACATACAAAGATAAGTAATCGATTTACTAAAGATATTACACATTTTGACAACAACATTATTTAATCTATTATTGAAATATAATTTGCATATACATATATTTCATCCTATTACGTGCATTTCTTAGGAAAAGATGTGAATACTAGGAAGAGTAGAAGAATTTAGTGTGAGGGGAACAAGGAAATAAAGGAAGGGAAAATTGAGATATAACATTGATCTCCGTACTCACCGCACAAAACGCGGTAATTCAGTTAATTGTTTGTACTCCAACTTGCAGACAATATGCTCTGTGTGTGTCGTACTTATCCGCTCGAGTCGACCCATGTTCCTACCATATCTCTACCACGATAAAACATATTTAAAAAGAAGCATTTTAATTTCGAAAAGTTTCCCTACCCGGTTTAGCCGACTCATTGGTCCTACCATGGCTCTACCGTGATAAAATTAATTTTCAAAGTTACATTTCAATGCTGAAGAGTTTCCCTACCCACTTCAGTCGATCCTCCTACTACGATAAAACTAATCTAAAAGTAGCATTTTAATGCCGATGACTTTCCCTGAGCATTTTTTCGCTCTCCATATATGAAGCTATGTTCCACTGCTGGGTACGGGTCCTCCATTTCTAAAAGAATGGACACTAACCCATCACCCTTGTCTAAAGTTGATTCAGGGTGCTTCGTCAACCGCAGCCTCAGAACACATAACTGTAAGCTATACATATACTATTTATTCTGATACAAAAATCGATTCGATTTTTGTATCAGATCGAGACCATTAACTCTGAAGTCGGTGAGCGATTTAGGTCGTCATAATTATTATTTTTTTAATCAGTGTAAGATTATTTCATATTTAAATTCACGGCAATATGAAATAAAATTATTATTGTATAAATTATGCAAACAAATTTAAGCTCTATCTCCGACAATAAACAAAACAAAATCGTTTCGTGCAATTAAACTTGGAACTGGAGTAAATACCCCTCGGTGATCGTCCATAAAAGCACTGCCAATTATTATACAATAACAGCATTAAAGTTTAATTGGGTATGAACTGTTCCCCCTAATATGACCCAACCCCTTTACGACACTCACACTTCGAAAGATCCCTTGCCATTGGTATTCTCAGATGAGATTTGTGGATGTGTTGAAGTTGTATTAGTTAGGGTTGAGCAATCTTCCTTTATAATAATAAAAATATCATACATATTTATTCTATATTTATTTATCTATTGAAAAATTTCAAACTAAAGCCTTACTTATCGAAATTAAGAAATAGTTCACAATAAAACTTCCTTGTCTATTCTCATAAAACTATCGAAATAATTTTTCATATTAATAAATGAAAAACCTAAGCTTCTGACTAAATCATTAAATTTATTATATAATCAATTTATTATTATAAGAAATAATTCCATATAAATGTAAAACTACTAGTATATTAATATGAGTATTATAATAAAGGACTCATTTACTAAGATAATTAAATTTTAAAAATAAATGTAGAAAAAACATTTTCAAAACCTTTATTGCTTTCAATAAAGAAAAATAAAGTTATTCGTCATTGCTATTTTATATTATTATTTAGGTACAGTATGCCAAAATAAGGGTTTTTGAATACTTGCTGTTAATGGTACATTTAGGAAACTGAGCACGTCTCGCTATCGGGATTAGTGGGAGGCACCTAAGGAGGTTGTGCGTACAATATCACGAAAGCATCCCTCCCAGCTTCATACACGGAACAAGTTGTTTATTTTTTACGACACTCCTGGTTATATGTAAAGGATCACGAAGAATTTTATGTAAACAGACTGGGAAAAATGTATTTCGAAATAGTACAGTAGTAAATCTATGTATATAATTGGAAATTGATATACACAAATATAATATAAAGTATAGTAGTCGATAAAAGAAGTAAAAGACGGTCAAGTTCAAGAACAAATGACCTTGAAAAAGTATTTTGGAGCCATTTAAAGGCCTTTCCCAAACAAATAAAGCTTGTTTACTATAAGTGGGTATTTATCATTAAATAAAAGATTTATAGACACTTTGACAAGTAACTGACCAGCTTAATAGTTATAATTAGCATAAAAGTAAATAATAGATTTTTTTCACAAAGGAATCTTCCATGAGTCCAAATAGCGTTTTATTATGTATTATTTTTAAAGGGATAAATTTTAATAGTTCCTTCAGAAATAGGCCTGAGGCCAAAGGCCCAGCAGTGTAACATATGTATGTACATATGGACTGTTAAAAAAAGTTTAGAGAAAAGACTTTAAAGATATGGATGATTCGCACGTGTTGAATTAATGTCATTTGAAGTTATTAAATATGGAGAAAGTCATAAATATCCTTACATGTATGTCTTATCATACCACCTACAGCCGTTGTAATGCAATATAAAAGAAATAGCGCAATTGTATAAAAAATACACTAATATCCGTTATGGTATCAACGCTACCAAATTTCGCCTTTCGCCATCTTGTGTTCGCAACATAAATGGATCCAGTTATCGCTTACCTACTCTAACAGCACTGTAATGGAGGGTAAATAAACCTACCCCCTCTTCACTACCCACCCTCAACTCTTGAGATAAGTGCCACCCCACAGGCTACGAGGAAAGAGGTTTATAGAGGCGTTTAATTTTAATTGCTGTGGTTACAAGGGTAGAGGGTAATTTTTGTATGAAATAAAAAACATTCGGTCTACTTGTCCATCTGACATTCTAGTTGTCTTTTTTGTTCTTAAACCTATTTCGGCTAAAGTAACTCTAACTTACATGAAAATTACAAACCTAGGACTGCCAATAAAAAACCAGCCAATTAAAGTTGTTCTATTTTCCTAAAATATTATATAGTAGTAAGTATATAATATTTTAGGAAAATAGTAGTAGGGTAGTCCTTTGAACGAATATTCGGAAAAACTACTGCCGTTGAATTCCACAGCCATATTACTCATTCACTACAAAGAAAAAATTTATCTCCACCATCTGGATAAGTAGCGATGTAGTATGATAAGTTTTTTCGGTAAATTTGTTCCACCCACTATCAGCCTGTGGAACCATCTACCTTCAGCGGTGTTTCCGAACCGATACGATATTGGAACCTTTACAAAACTTATCTGTAGGGGAGAGCGGGGCTAAAAGTTACCGGGGTAAGTTGTTCAAATGAAATAGCTCCATGAAAAAAAAGGTAAATACATCTACTTAATACGTCTTGAATTGGAACAGCATTGACGGCAGACATCTTAATCAAGCTAGTGGCAACCGGTACATCGGAAAGGACATTAATTCATGGGTCGCTGATACACATGAGTAAATATTTTTATCTTTGTTGTTTTTTGTTTATTTCAGAAATGTTAATTAATCAAAGTTTAGTTTCTTGATGACACATACACATCTCAATGAACGGCAACGCATCCGCAATGCCTATGCTTTTGTAGATGCTCGCTTGATTGTCTCCCTATGCCATAAAAATTGAATTATTTAGAAAATTTATATTCATAGGTACCATTCCTGAAATAAATTCATCGGTCACAAAAAATTGTTTCTCGTAACCCAAACTACAAAGCCCCAATCGTGCTGAGAGGACTCTATCACAATTTCACGGGACGTAAAATTACGCGACGACAAAACTATAATTGCTGTAACCCAACACTTGCACTGCCACCGCGAGACCGATCCGACACCGTGTCGCACATAAACAGCGTCACACGACACTCCCAATCACGTTTTATTGGACGGAAAGCAATTTTGGACCGACATAATAAATCCTAAAGCGATAGATTCGTCCTCGCGACGGTATGCTCCGCTTGGCACTATTTTACTTCACCATAATCAGTTTTAGTAGTATAGTAACGAACTTTGTGCTTAAAGTTTGACCCATCACCCTGCGATAGTAAATTGCTATATGCAGTTTTCCTAAAGATCCAAAAGGTAGCCAAATGTACGAACCGCACCCAATGGCTTCCAGCGTTTAACCTTCATCATTATTCCATTCAGTTGGGACGCATCTTAGAATATGCTTGATCTAACGTAGTCTCCATTCGAATACTCGTTTAATGAAAAAATATATTGTTCGACAACATATTACCACTTCAATCTGCTAGCTCAGAACGCTCAATGAAAATGATTCTCTGACACATTTCTGCATTTCCAATCTCATTTACTATAGAGGCTTAAAGCTTGATCATTTGAGCAAATTTTTAAGTTAAAAGACCGAAGACATTGTTTTCTAGAGACGTTAAATTACTCTGCGTTAAACTTATCCTTTTCTGTAGCTATCTTCTATTCTTTTATCTAAATATTCTATAGATATCTAAAAGAATGAAAGTTCTCAATTCTTTTTTTATCTTTAATTTTGTCATCTTTTTAGTAAATAATCAAACTTATTAATATTTTTTTGTTTGAATAAACGAACTACCGATTAAGTTTAACATATTTTTATTCATAACTATAATCTTTTTGGTTTTCTTTTTTACGATTATAATACTTACTCTATAATTAACCTATAGAATACTTTTTTCTAATTCTCAGTTATATCATCGTAGCTCTGAACACTCTAACATTCTATTTTTCATATTCTAATATTAACAAACAAATACCGCGAAAAAAGAACTATAGAAGGGATTTTGGAGGAAAAAAGTGTACAAGTTGTTTTAAGGGATGTTCTCGAAAGTCCAATATGGAACGCACCCTGCCGCCAATTCTATTCAATATGTCGGGCGACCGTAAAGAGAAAATGGACTGGTGAGAGGAAACCAATAAAAATTCCATCTTCCAAAATAAACACTTTATTGTAAAACTGTTTTATCAAAAGTTAAATAACGTAAAGAAAATCGCTTTGAAAATCCTATCACGTATCGCATATTTCCTTTTTATTTCTTTGTTTTATGTATTTCAAGATTGTTTTCATAACAGATTAAGACTTTTATCTGATAAGATTAAGAGATCGTATTTCTTCCTCCCTTCTTTTCTTTCGTTTTACATCTCTCTTCTATCAGTATTTTCATTGTATTATAAATATTTGATTCTTGATAGGTGGCGAGACTTACATATTATATTTCCTTACCTAAATTTTAACACCAAGTACTTGAAAATCTGCGATGCCCACTCCGCTATCAAAGGACGATGACCCTTCAATTTCGAAACAGGTCATTGTTCAACAGTGGTTTATAACGACTTTATTGATGATGATAATGATATATGAATAGGTCGTATAACACAAAGATCTACTAATTCAAACAATTTTCCATTGAACCTTTTTGTCGAAATAAAACTAAGCAAATACAATCCAGATAAAACAAACCGACACTAAATCCATCCGGGAGGAGAATCCACGCAATATTTTCAGAGGACCCAGAGCGAAAATTGCTCCCGACGGATCGATTGTCACTACAAAGTTTTTGTTTTAAATAACTAGTCCAATACGTACACGTTATTGTGTATTTTGGGTTCTGTTATCGAATATATCTGTTATATTTTTTTTTATAGAAGTGGGAAGTCGGCGAGCTCAACGTCACTTAAGATAAATAATCGCCGTCTTCCATGGACAACTGTAACAACAGACTATTAGAATTATGTTTGCAATTACAGGAAAATAAAATGCTACATTAAAGGAAACGTAAACGAAACTCTCAAAAAAGGATTATTCGACCTATAATCTAAGATAAATATGGTTGAATATTCCTTGTATGAGCTAGGTTAAGATTATATGGGTTAAGGTTTAAAACTTAATTCTGCCTCCGGACATCCTATACCTTTATACATTAGCTCAGGTTAGTACAGATATTAATCTATAGACTCCTGCGGTGTCGCGGTTGTCTATGGGCGGCGTTGATTGCTTTCCATTAAGCGACACGCTTGCTCGTTTGCCCTCCTATCCCACAAAAAGAAACTAACTGAATCGTTTACACCAAATTTTGACGAAATTCTAAATTAGCTTATAAATATCAATACAGCCGTAACAGTCCAGTGCTCCCCTCTAATGCCTCCTTCAAATGAGACTTGATGCCGTAATTTTCATACATGACAGGATTTTTTTTGATCTTATAGTAGCCTCGTATTTCAGCTATAGGAAGAGGGAGGTTGCCTTTACTCTATAACGAAAACTACAAAGCAATAATGGTTATTATAAAATATATAACTTAATTTATGTATGCCGTATAATGTAAAAAGAAAAAAGAAATTATATAATAAAATATAATAAAAAAAAAAAACAAAATATAATATTTTAAACAAGAATTGCCGTCAGAGTTTTTAACAAAGTAAACATCACTCTCCTAATTCGTGCACTACTGGAGGAGTTGTCATAGATAGTATAATAAGCTGTTAAACATTCTCATTAGAATTCTCATGAGAAAAATGGTACCAGTGATTTCTCGTTGCCTTTTGCTACAGTACTTTAAGAGATTATTTAGACCTCAAGGCTGTTGTAGCCTCATCTACTTACTATAGGTAGGTGAGTGGTTATACCGCCACTTATGCGGTCATCAGAGTCTCATTACTTGTCCAGCCACGAGTAGCAAGGAAGTCGATTATCTTATGCAATCCGGGGCGTGCAGGTGAGGTTGATATTTAGGATGGTACAGATGAGTAAAAAATAACATATTGATTTAATATTCGATACCAGAATATGCAAAGGGTCTACTAGTCACCGAACTCTGGAAAATAGAGTATCGCATAACCATTTTGAGAAGATACTTTTAACCAATACAAAAATATTGAAATAACGGGTCTCAGTTCAGTGGATATGTAAAAAAAGGTTGAACAGATTGTTTTAACAAATAGCTTTTTCCCGCACCGATAGATTTTGCGATTGAAATTTGTTTCGTTATGGTTCGCCTTTATTTTATTTTATCGTATTTACAAATACAACGTACAATTGACGCTTTTCTAGCGTATCGAACTGAATTATATATAAATTAACGAACAGAAACGATCTCATGAACATATTTTTATAAATATATAGGTTTTCATTTCACAGAAAGCAATTTCACAACAGAAAATATTTCATCTTGCTTTGGCACGTATATTTATTTTGTAGAGTTATTTATATATGTACTTTCGTACAATTTCGAATAAACAAATATATTTATATATTTGTAAAAAATAATAAACCTTAAAAATGTACTGTATCGTTCTACCCAAGATCGCCACCATACTTTATTATACTAGTATCCATATAAAAAGTATTAAAAGGTGTGTCTCAATGATTTCATAGTAAAAATCAAATTCTGTTATTGCTATGACTATACGGTAAATTACATGATGCGTCCATCAATAAGTTATTATTGTTCTAATATTATCTGAAACAGTTCTTGTAACTTATTACAGAAGATTATTAATTTTTATATTTACGGTCGACCATCAAGTTCTACGAAACCTTTCAGTTACTAAAATAAACGTTCATCATCTCGTAACGTGGAGTTATCGGGCGATAAATATTTATCTGCTTTTACTAAATGGACTCCAAAATGGTAGGATATAAAGCTGTCGACGGCCGATCTATTCACGCCGTCTTAACAATTTGACAGCTATTAATAACTTGTGAACGATTGGATATATCGTGGAACTATTTAAAGTTTTGCTAAAACACGGTTCGCGGCCACTTAGCGGTTGTGATGACAGATGTACAGATATGCACAAAAATGCTTAGAATTTATTAACTTAAATGAAATCAATCTTAAATATATTTATAAATTATTATATCATTTTCTAAAAATCATAAGTTTTTGCAACCGACAAAATCTTTTAACTTATACTTATTTATCAAATAAAAATATATTAATATGTACAAAAAAAATATTTATTTCTTAATTTTTTTGGAATCCAATCAATAATTTTCGGATTTACTAAGATCATACCCAAAACCTAATATTAATAAGTAAATAAATCTAGTAAATCTGGAAAGGAAATCACCTAGGTATACTATCTATGTATTTGTACAATGAATAAGTATGTAAAAATTTTCAGATTTATGGTCATATAACATATTTTAAATTCACAATTTTCTAATTTATCTCACAGTATTACGAATGAAATAATTTAACAAGTTTAAGTAAGCAAGACTACGTTACCTTGAAATAATAATAATGTTAAAAGATTTATTTCTACCCCTGTCAATTTTGGGGACAGTCGCAGTGCCACAAAATCAACATTTAAACTATCCAGTTGTACGAATTACCTAGACTAGACTAGCTTAAATGTCACAATGCACTTTTATATATAACTATACACTACTGAGTAATAAACTAATGCACTTAAATTTAGGTTACGTTATCCGGTTTATTGCTTTTTTATAATCATATTTTAATGTTGTTCGGTTGATTTGGCGTTCGAACAAGCGAAATGCTCTAACTCCTTTGAATAATGATTTGATGAACTGAGGTTTTAACTTTTGTTCCAAATAAACACGATAAGTGTATTGTATAAATCATATTCATTGATGCATCTTATACAGAGGATATTGTTACTTGGGCTTGCTCGAATGTTTTATATTATTCGATTACTTTCAATTTGGCGGTTGTTTATGCAAAACACTTTTAAAGTTTAGTTTAATGTAGAACAAATAGTTTTATTTATATTTTAACAACGCTTCAATATTTATTGCTTATTCTAATGTATTGCATCATCGTAAAATTTTAAATGTTTAAAAGTTAAATATCTTACACTCATGGATAACTATATAACTATAGTTATCCATTAGTGTAACATATCCTAATTTGGTAGTTGAAAACTGAAGATCATCCCTATAGAGACTTATTTGTATTGTTAAAAACAAAAAAAAATGTGGTACTCGAATAAGTGAGTACTTTTCAATGAATGTTTTATTTTTAAATACGAAAATTTTCAGATCTCTTTTTCTGATTAAGTCTATATTTAAAAATTATAAAATAGGTTAATTTACAAATAAAAACAAAAAAGTGCTCGTGAACGCACAGATAAACACCGCGAGGTTTTCGTGACGCGGTATTAATATTATATAATGTTAACTTATAAGTGGAATGGTAATAAAGGAAAAATAAATAGTATGTACACATTATGAAAATAGTCATCATCAATACCACCTTAATAGTCCACTGCTTGATGTGATCCACCTTTAAATTTATATCTTTTTATTATTTTATAATTACCCTCATGTATGACTTATCTTGTCCTTGTCTTTGAACTCATGACAAGTGTTAAATAAAAATAGAAATATATTTGTCAGGACAAATTATTATCCTATATATATATCCTTTATTAATTAACTAATTTGTTTAATAATTTATTTATTACAACCGTAAATTCCATAGTTGGACATTAACCTCCCTCAAAATTGTGGAGTGTTACTATAATGTTTAAGCTCTTATTTCTCAGATAGACACCGCTGTCTATCTAATGGTATTTGCTCGTCTTGCTGGAAGTCATTCGTACGACGCCCACTAAAAGAAATAGCACCGCCATTTCTTCTTGAATGTTGTTTCGTTTGTTCTAGCACCACACAGAAAGCTAATAAAATAGAAAAAAAACAAAAGAAAAACAACATTAATTATAACAGAAGAAGGCCTCTCACCTCTAATCACCCCTCACAGACTGGAAGGATTCTTAACGTCTATACATTGCATATGTAGCCCCGTAGAGCTGTTTATAATATGTCATTGTTTACCAGGTCCTTTCTACATGACCTGCTCATTGTCCCTCATACGTCATAGCGTCCAAACCAAAAATCCAAACCAAATTCTCTTCTTCGTCACTTATTAACAATTCCGAATTTATCAAGGTTATATAGAAAAAGAGGAGTTTTTTTTAAGAGTAAATAAGCAAATACACATAGTAAATTTATTTATTTTGTTCATTTGCTAAATTAATTAACTCATTAACTTAACCGTATAATTAAATGAATATGAATAGATTTACACACTTATGGTTATATATTGTATGTTTAATCAGACCGCATTGTGTTTTACTTTCGTATTCTGTACATTATTTATACTTTAAGGAAAAAAATACGAGTTTCTATATCCCTATACTTTCAACGAGAAATATCTTGCACGTGATAATATGTTTCCGAAATAGCTGTTAGAAAAAGCCAAATGTGCGATGTGGCAATCGTCGAATGTTTTTTAGATGCATTCACGTTTCCTCCACTGTTATTAATCAGCTCATTTTCAGCCGCGTTCTGTCATTAACACAATTACAAGGTGACGTTGTCATGCTGTCACATGGCATAGAATCCGATGCAGAAATAGAATTTAGAAGTACATTTTTTCGTTTCTTGTTAAAACGTATCTATAACATTATTAAAGAAAATATACTAACAAAAATAGACTACAATCACTACCGCTTCTTAAAGAGATTATTAGATGAAAAATACACATATATAAAAAAATCATACCTGCCTGCCTTATCAACCTGAAATTTACAAAGTTTCCTAAATCATTCGTTTACCGACCTTCACCCAAACATATTGAACAAAACATGTGGTACCTATTTAGTAAAAACTAGAATCATCAAATTATTGGTTTGAGTGTCATATTACAATGTTAAGTACCGCCTAATCTCACTTTTTACACTCACAGATTAGTTCACGACATAATTCAGATTAAATGTACACGGTTCCGACATAAGTTCGAAAAGAGCTCATTAGTTAACTACGTAGGCCGGATTATAAGGATTAGTAAGATTAGAATTGGGCCACCCGCGCGAAACTATACAGCTGTCAGATGGGCAGAAAAATAAAAAATAATACCAAAACTTCCTTTTACTGTCGTCAACAATACACACAGAAAACTAATATATATATATATATATATATATATATATATATATATATATATATATATATATATATATATATATATATATATATATATATATATATATATATTTATTAGTTTTCTTAAATTAACGTTGGACCAAGATACGCAAGACGCTATGCTGTACATAGATAGTCTCAAATGGACCAACACTACAGGCACTGCTCATCAGAAAAATGAAACACTTTGTGGCCTTTCACCCCCCTTTCACCGCGGGGTGAAAGGGGCGGTGGCATCGTGCCTCTGATCTAAATATCCCTTTATCAAATTCCTGACCTACAATGCAGTGTAGTGATACATCGATAAAACCTTTTATATTATATTACTTCTTTTTACATTCGCAATTTTAAAATTTAAAATACAAAAGAAATAAATTGTTTTATAAAAACAAAACCATTATATAGTTATTATATAGTTCGACCGACGTATTTTGATAGACATGTCACCTTTCCGACATAAGAAATTGAGATATAAAATGTAAATTGATAAAGTGTGAATAAAGTATGAATAAGATATAATTGTACAGTGAATAGAAAAATAAATTTATTTAATTTGGAAGAATTTCATTTTTATCGAAGATAAAACCCCCTAAAAATCCTGTTTGTCGCCGTAGCAGCACGTCATAATAGTATAGAGTTGAAGTCCCGTAGATACGAATACAATTTTTACGAATCCTTCTAATGTCTATTTAATTTTCATTTAATTCCAGTTTCACTTACATATATATTGCACTTCGTATAATATTTTTTTACACTTGTCACTCCTTTGCTAAAGGTAATGATTATAGGTACAATTAAAATAGCTAAATAATTTAATTTATATATAAATAAAAATATCAATTTAAAAGGTTGTAAAATTACTTCTTAGACTGGGCCTTCAATCGGTATTGCCGCCCCGGGCCTCTGAAAAGCTTAGTCTAGTTTCTAAAAGTAAGTCTAGTTTAGTAAAGTTTTTCAGAATCTGTGGGTAGTTTGAGGGTTCCAATTCCTAATCTTAATGTTCTAAATTCAAATTAAATTTGATGTTTATGACTTCGTGTTTTGTTTAATGTATCATATTTGCCCTGTATGGAGTACAAAGAAAATGGAATAAACAATGTAGCTACGTAAATAGAAGTTCAAAAACAGTGTGTTCAGTAACTTGTCCCAAGACACCTACCACTACTTCCATACTTCATTGAGCGGATGAGAGTCACAATGGTGTTGCGTAGTGTTATCCCATTATTCTTGAATTGCATTATGCCGCTGGGCTAACAGTCCCTGGGACAGGATCTTTTGCTCGAATCCGTCTTTTTCATTCACCCCAAAGGTTGATTTTATTCGGATAAGATTAAAGTCAAGGCTTCTTTTCGGGCATTCTATATAATACTTCAGTAAGATAAATTTGTACGACAGTCGCGGTGTGAACTTTAGTATTAACTTGCATAAATACGTAAGTTTTCGCTAATAAAAGGTGCATGTGTACATGAGTCTCTTGCCCGCGGGCCCAGAATTCGATAAAGCTGTTAAAGCCAATAGGCTACCAGCAGGGCCGTCTTAAACATATTCCGCGCTGGGGTGCGGGTCATCAGCCCGCGCCCCTGCTGTTGTAAAAAACGCAAAATAATTTTAATCTTATATTTATTATTTTCTTAAAACTCTGTAATTTCTAAAGAATTGCACAAACAAAAATCAACATTTTAATATTTACTCATATTAATATTATATATTTCAATACAATTTTTAATTTCTAGCATTTGGCGCCCCCTAGGACCCCGCACCCGGGTGCGGCTGCACCCCTTCAACCCCCGAGTAAAGATGGCCCTGGCTACCAGCATTAACATCTTCGAATCAAAACAAAAACACGAGTCTCATGACATTGTTTGACATGATGAAGACCGTTTACTGTCGGCAGACGTGAACGAGATATGAAAATAAATTGTGTCTTACCGCCGGTACTAATGACTCCTTATAGTGTCAACGAATCACCACCACAGCTCATTTTCCTTCTCGTCTACTATTCGTCAATACTGTATATCAGAAAATTGTCACGAACCGCCGTTTGAACTTCAAATCTTGCGCCGCAAGTGGACTTGCATAGGCTATACTCTCCGAAGGAACCCTGATCACATTCCCAGACAAAGACACCTACCAGCATGGAGCTGCTACCGCAGTTTAAACGCGTTAAGTTGTCGATTTCGCAAATAAACCAGTCATCTAGCTCAGAAGAGACACGAGTCCTATAAGATCTTGAACATTGCATTAATAAACCAGTCTTTAGTAGTAGTGCGTCTGTATGCTCTATAAACAAATGACAGGCTGAGATACAATCTTGCAGCAACAACACGCTGACTAAGCCCAGAATCAATCAACCATAGCAACGCCATTGCTTGGGCAGCTTCTACGGGTGAAGTAGGTATATGGATACTTTTAATAATAAAATTTAATAAAAATTTTTTTAGACCTCACAAAGCTAAGTGAATAAGTAAAAAAGACAAAAATTCAATATTAACTTTTGTTTTTTTTTTACGACAAATTCAATACTAATCATATATTTTTGTCAAAAAAATATTTCAGTTAATTTTTATTTTCTTTTCTTTTATTTCAATTAGTTATGCCAGTGTAAAGTCAAATACAATTATATCAAATATCTTGAATTATATTAGTCAGCTTGTTAAGCTCCATCTTGATAAAATGGTGGCTTCTTTGTACTTTTGTAATTAACTTAAAGAAGCAAACGCACGCCTTTCTTTATTTCACTTCATTTAAATCCCTTAATTGAAATATATTGTATAATACGCCACCAAAATTAAACAAAATAACTGATATAAATATAAGGTAAAAACGTTGGCAAGGGAGGTCAATCAGTACATTAATCGAATAAACAACTGAAAATTTAATTTTTAATTTGAATATGTACCTTTGTTGTAAAAACCAAACTGCCAGCTGTATGTTTTTTATTTAATGAATTTTTATTTCTTTAATTGTCATCAAAAATAAATATCTGAAGTGTTTTTTGAATTTTTTTTTTGGTAAAATGTTTAGTTGCGGCCATCTCTACTCTGTAACGGTTTTATTTTTAATAAAACAACAACTAATGTTTTAGCTGAATTCAACTATTAGAGTTTAATAAAGATTTCCTTAGAAGTAATTACATACAATTACACTTACCACTACAGGTTATTAAGCAATAGTTACTAAAATATGAATATATAGATATATATATATATATATATATATATATATATATATATATATATATATATATATATATATATATATATATATATATATATATATATATTAATATAATTGTTATTAAGTAGTTCTAACACGCCATCTAACATAAAAAGTAAATACTATACTTTTGTATTTACGACATCTAGAACGTAATGGTCGTACTATAGCAAATTATAGTATGGATGAGTCTAAGTAATAGTATATAAAATATTTCACATCACGCAGTATTTTTAAGTTCAACCAAATTAGAATGATCAAAATTTTCTAATTTGCCGTAATTTTATATAAATAATTAAATCAATACGTTAAGCTTTATATATGGTTCAAACTATTTACTTAAAAATAAAAAGTAACTTATTTTGTTTTATTGTATTAAAACAAAAATTACAAAGATAAAAGCAAAGTCTGCGTAAATTGATTTATGTTGTAAACAATGCTACCAACATTAGAGGCTTAAATATCAGAAATAACTTGCCCCAACTCAAGTCCACCATTTTCCCTTTGTAACTAACCGGTGTCCAAAACACGTGTGTACGATCAAGTTACATAGAAAACTAATACGATCTTGAGTAAAATAATTATACAAACCTCACTAAAAAGTGTGGCGTACCTATCTCGATAAGTGTCACGCGTTGAAAAATTAAAATGAACACCGAAAAGCTGAAAAAACTGCAGTCACAAGTACGCATCGGCGGCAAAGGAACACCCAGGCGCAAGAAGAAGGTAGTGCATGCTACTGCCGCGACAGACGATAAGAAATTGCAGTCTTCTCTCAAAAAACTTTCGGTAAACACTATCCCTGGTATAGAAGAAGTAAACATGATTAAAGATGATGGCACAGTAATACATTTCAATAATCCAAAAGCCCAGGCCTCGTTGGCGGCTAACACCTTCGCGATTACAGGTCATGGGGAGATTAAGCAAATTGCTGAAATGCTTCCGGGCATATTAAGTCAACTCGGACCCGAAGGTTTGAGTCAATTAAAAAGGTTGGCATCAAGTGTTTCAGCTCCTAAACCACTGGATGAAGATGATGAAGTACCTAACCTTGTTGGAAACTTCGATGAAGCTTCAAAACAGGAAGCTAAGGAAGTCATTATTGAGGAGAAGGAAAAGGAAAAAGAAAAAGACCCTGAAACAGAAACCAAAGCTGACAAGAAAATTGACTAAATGGCCCTGAAGTTGAGAACAATATAGTTTTTAATTTTGATCACCCAATGAAGTGACACATAGGGTTTCCAAAATTAGTGTGTCTCAAATAGTATATAATGTTATTAATAATCAGTTGTGTTCATTAATATTTTTTATATTTCACATTTCTCATTATGTAGTATTGGAAAGGCAAAAGAGAGAAATTTTTCTTTCTATGACCACACTTTGGAAAACCCTTGTCCTTTATATTTAGAGGCGAATGCTTCTACCTATGCCTTGCACTAACATATTTGTTTGTAATGTATTATATGGTTGTAGATCAGATGAAATGTTGACTCTCATTTCACGAATTAGTTTTATGAAACAGTTAGAAATATTGTCTTTATGGCATACTTTATAAAAGTAACGATTTTTTTAAATTACAGTTGGAATAATAAATATGTTATTTTAAATGGGTGTTTGATGCACCATGTAATATTTTACTTTAACTTGGTTTTTCATGGTGGAATGATTTGCTTTGTCATTGTATTAAAGGTTAAAAATTAGGTTGATATATACAAAGCTTAGTCACTGAGTGCTCTTAACGTTACAAGAGCTAACATTATATATTAAAATAAAATGTATAAAGTTGAAGTTTTATGTTTAAATATAACATAAACTTTAATCATTTTTATTGGTTTTTTATTTCACTGGGCACCTTATTTCATCTATATAGGTCTTTCAATAATGTGACTCATGAATATTGTTGATGTATTTATTGTTAAAATTATCGAAATTAACCTTATGTCTACGTAAATGAGCAACTAGGTTACCTAATAGTGTATAATTAACACCAACAAGTCCAGTCATTATAAAGGTGTTGAGATACATTACTGATGTGTTTGCTTTTGCTATATTTTCAGATTTCTTTGTATGTATATATAGGGTAGTGCAGCAGCAAAGCTTGCTAGTCAGTTATTTTTCTACATAAGTACTCTGAGCCAGCCAACTCAGATGAAGACAAAAATATATATACAATTTTATTTTCATGGATTCCACTCTTTAATTTCAATGTGCATGTGTCTAAAAAAAAATTTGCTATAGATGGTTTGTGTTGGAGTATCAGTCTGATAAAACTTCTGACCCAAAGATTAAATATTTTTAGTAAACAGGAAGTTTGTGGTTAAAATTTATCATGCTTATCAAATAATTTTTAAAGTTCAAATTGCTAAGTAGATAGGATTGTTAATTTTCAATTGTATTATTTTGTAATTGCAAATGCAATTATGTAATTTATAATATTTCTAATGGTAGCTACACTTAATTATGGTAAATATGACAATTTATAATAAGCCGTATTACAACCTAATTGATTTTTTATACATATAAAAGTAGTATGCGCAATTGCAATTATTGCATTAAATTGTGTCCACTAGTGTGTTGTGGGACACAGAATTTAATGCAATGCAATGTTGGACAGGCCTCCCCCAACATTTTCCATTCTCATGTATTATGGGTTTGCCTTCTCTGATGTTGGATTTGTAGTGACCAATAGGAGAAACTAGGTTAGACACACTAGGTGGTGGATTAATGTCTCATGGTGACAGCTGAATAAAAACCTAATGATACATCAATTTATTTGTTTATTATTATTAGTATTCCAGTCATTGCCACTTCATCTATTTCCTAACTTGTTCTGCTTCTCATAGTTTTAAATGGGTTAGTTTTTAATAATTTAGTAGATTGTAAAGTACATTTCGTTTTATAAATTTGAACAATTCAGGGGATTATAAAGTGGTGAGGATGGAACTTTTATCCTCTCCAAAAGGAAAAATGATAATAATTTGTATTTAATTTATTGAGATCGCATTTCCTTTGAAAGGTGATCTATAATTGTAGAGTATCTTGAAGTGAGTAAAAGAGCTTGGAGAAAATGTTTATAATTATAGCGTTAACTAACTGATTAACCTTTAGTAGAGTCGACTATTCTTACTGTAGGTAGGACTGAATTGAGTCATATCTTTACATAATACAACAAGCAATAAGCTTAGTCTTCGTTGATGGCAATTAGGTATAAGTATTATGCCAGTGACAAAAAAACAAACGTCTTAAAATGTACGCGACTTATCTCGTTACATCTTGATATAAAATAATGTCCGTTCTATCAAAACCTATCCGTTATTTGCTTCAATGACATCCGGAGCGTCCAATCGGAAGTTGATCGACATCGACAAGTATACTCTTTTGACGACAATTTTCACTCAAGCCCGAGCCCCTGGCATTTACAGTTATTATACAAATTATTTGATAATAAGATTATTAAAATGAAATTAAACATAAATTTACTTTTTGGTTCTCATAATAGAATAGGGCCACTCCATTTCTTTCTTTTCTTTATAACTAATGGAGTAACTACCAGTAGATAAGAAGCAAAATCTAACAGAAAAAAAAAACAATTTTCGATACACCTGCCAAGCGCGGGGACTATGGCAATACTCCTCAATTTGAGGGATGCAAATGTCTAGTAGTGGATTATTACGGCTGCTATGATTATCAACATACTACGGCAGTTTACTGTTGAATATAGGCCTCCCCCAAAACGCCACATATCTTTGCACGTATCTACAGTTACACGGAGTGGGTTTATAACAGCCACTGTACGCTGACCGTCACCTCATTTAGCTAATGAATGTCCCACAGTACGTTTATCAAGACGTGATCTCCACTCTGACACCCGTCTACTTTTACAATTGGTAGTTCGTCTATTAGCCCATTGCCACTTTGATATCTGTGAATCATATCCACCAGAGAAACTTTGACTACAGCCTAACAATATTCCTCTTTGTTAGATTAATAACAATGTAAGAATAATCTACTGAACTTGGGTAGTATATTCAAAAGGGAGTAATTTTTGGTGATAATTGGCAAGAGCAGCTATGCAGATACAATTGTTTGTTGAAGAATGTATCTAAGCATGTAAATCCAATAATTTTAAATTAAGTTTACTTTAAGAATAACATGAACTCCATTGTCCTTCTAAACTTATAAAGATCTTTTCATTTTTCATATTCATTCACTAGAGAAATTCCACGTGCACCCCGCGTTTTATAGTTCTCTCAAAGACTGAGTTTGTAGAACATTCATACTGTCAATGTATGTTGACAGTGTGAATGTTCTACAAACTTGTTTTGATACCGTCAGAAACCACAGGTAGAAATAACTCACTGGTCGAAATCCTTCTAGCCCTGGGATAATCTAAGACGGGTGTATTGAATGATGAGTAAGATACGAATTGGCAAGAAAACTTAATAATAATGAGCTAAATTAAAATGGATACCAAGAATTTTTACAGCATTAAAAGTATTAATTATTTAAAAAAAGGATTAAGATTTTGAGTTTTGAAATAGTTTGACATAAGACTACGTTTTAAATAGAAATATTAGTTACATTATGCATATTAAGTTCTTGCGCAAATGCATGTAAAATAAAGCTTGGCACAGCTTTTGTCCTGGATTTATTTCAAACTTTCAAGTTAACTGCACAACCTTTTCCACCAACTTGCATTAGTTTGTCATTAAATTGGTGGGAAAAGTCAATTTATCACGTTATGTTTACTTCAATTTTAGCTCATATTATTGTCGTTTATATTGCTTAATCGTGTTGTTTGTTTTTCAATATTCTTCAATTAAAGAGTACAAGTGAAGTAAAACAAAACAAATGAGCGACTTTTGATAACTGCAAAGTCTAAAATAAGTATTTTTGGTAAGATCGCTACCATTTATTTATTTTACTTGAATTGGCATAACATTTATACCAAATTATCATCAACGAAGAAGTAGTGTCAGTGACAGAGACACGATCAAACAAGATCACAATAGTCTCATTTTGATTTACGTACTAGTAGAGAGGAAATATTTGTTATTTCTTTCAATAAATTAGATTCTCTTCACTGTTGAATGGGTATTTAACACAAAATAATGATCATACTTTCCCTTTTTTGATCAACTTGTTTTAATAGAAAAATATTGGTGAATTTAATAGTTTTTGGACAATGATAGCGAGACCCTGGACGGACGATGTACCAAAATGCAAGAATACGTGTGTAGCATCATATTTCTCACAACTTGGTGGCAATGGAAGCTCTACAGATGATTATCTCTGTTTCTATTGCCAAACTGAAGATGGGTCGTGAGTATCTCTAGAAATTAAACTAGACTACTAAAATATATATTTTTAAACATATTGTTAATTTTCAGTTGCCTGTATGGCGTATTTGAACCTCATAATGGGTTGGATGCCGCCAGGTTCATAATGCAGCGAATGGCAGTGGAAATGTTGTTACCACCACCATCTATCAGTAATACTGATGAAGAAATCAGAGATAGACTGAGGTAAATGTCTCTTAAATATGTAAAGATATAAGTGCTTCATCTTTTTTCACTTTTTTTTAACAGCCCATATATGTCCCACTGCTGAGCATGGGCCTCTCAATTTCTGGAGGAACGGACGTTAACCCACCACGCTTGTCTTGCAAACATTCAAATATCTCTTATTTTAAATATGATATTTACAGTGTAAGTGGTATTTTTCATAATTGTGTTGATTTTTTTATTTCAAGGAAAATTAGAAATAGTTAAATTTTTCATATGTATTAAAATTTAAAATATGTTCTCTAATATTTCTTTATTCCATATGTTAAACACTTACAGTTTTTCCACATTTTCTGATCCAGAATAAACATATATTTATAGAGTTTATCAATATATGTTTATTCTGATTCAAATAGTGTTACTATACATAAATATTAATTTTTATTCATTAAAACACTTAAGTTATTTTCTGCACATTTGTGTTCTTGAAAATTTTATGCACTGAAGATGCTATCAATTGATGTTATAATTAAAAAATTTTATGAGGTATAGGTTGAAAAAATCTAATATGATGTACTATAAGTTACGCCAACTTCTACTTAATATACCTTTTTGTTTTGACAAACATTGTAAAAATTTGCATTGTTATGTATTTATGAAAATATTGTCATTTTATAACTAAGGAAATAAATTTTCAGATTGTTGCTAAAATTAATATAAGTTGATAAATGGATGTCACAAATTTCTGATTAAGATGGCACCTATATGCTCAATATAAACAGGTGACTCATTTCATCATTTAATAGTCAAAATATATATAATGTTATTTTCTTTAAGGAATGCCTTTGTGTCTGTAGAAAAGGCTTATATAGAAAACTATGATGGAATGATAGCAGAAAGGACCAGCTTGCAGTATAGACTTCAGACACTAAATGAAACACAGGTGAATTAATTTTTTAATTTTAAAATGTGATAAGTTTTTGATGCATGATATTGTGAACATATCTTTGCCCAATCTTCGAATCTCATCACACACATCTATTTCTGTTATGTTTTTTAAGATGCGGTTTTTGATGTTGTAAAGGTCACAGAACCAACAATATCAATTTATCAAAAAAATAAAATGTGGTTACCATTATAGTCACATTATACTCACATGTTTAACAAATATTACTTGTTCATCAAACATGACCAGTTCAATTAGTTCTAATTTAGTTTGATAATTCAAAGGGCTATGTATATCAATTAATTTAATTCTATGTGTAATTTTTAAATTTTGTATGACTGAGCTTGTAGGATAGATGAACCATCAGTGTCCAATTCACCATGCCATAAAACTACAACAGTTATACGTACATGGTTAGAAATCTATAAACATTTACCACTAGTGTATTGATAAAAATTTATGTAATTTTAAAATATCATATAGCATTTGTAATGCTTTATGCTTTTTTGAAACTATTTAAATTTGAATATGTTGGAAATAGTGTAATACCACACATTCATATTTCTAATTCAGATACCACAAAACTGTGACAACATATTATGCCGATTGAAAGAGATTGATCAACATTTATCAGGGGGAGCTACAGTTGTTGTTGCTCTGGTACATAATAATAAACTGTTTGTTGCAAATGTTGGTGAAACCCGTGCATTGTTGTGTCGTACAGATGACAATGCTGTGTTGAGAGTTGTACAACTGACTGTTGACCATAGTTTGAATAATGAAGATGAATTATTGAGGCTATCACAGTTGGGTTTAGATGGAAATAAATTAAGAAATGGTGAGTTTAATCTAATGCAATATTGTGTAATTGCAAGTTAAGACAACATAAAGACATGAAAAAAATGAAAGTTGTAGTGATAATAATAAAAAATGTGCGGGAACTGAGGCTAGACACTTTTCAGTGCATACCATTTTCAATGTGTTAAGCAAATTAGCAAGGTTACCTGATTTTAAGTAATTATCACCGTCATTGTACACTGTAGGTACCTTACTATTGTTAAGAGACAATAAATGTAAAGGAAGAGTGGAGGAGGTCTGTGAAAGGGAGATGGGATAGGCTGACAGATAATGCTAACCTTATGGAGCAAAATAAGTAGTAGTTTAATAAGTTTATCTCATTGATCACACATCACAAAAGAAGACATTTGAATAGAACAGATCCCTAACACGGTTTTGCTGTGTACTTGATTACATTATTTGAAATTCAATCTAAAATTTTATGTGGTCCTTCAATGAATTAAAAAAAAAAACATTCTTAATATGTTTAAGACGATTTTTATATAAAGGTGTTGGACAGTCATTTTATAAGGTGACCCCGCAGTATTCATTACATTTCTTTTTTTTCTTTACATTCAGTTTTATAACCAATTTCTATTTATTACAGTTCAGTATCTTGGTAACCAATCAGGGACACGGTGTTTAGGCAATTATTTAGTAAAGGGGCTGTATAAAGCCTTCCCAAATATAGGTGTGGCTGCAGCTGAACCTGTAGTAGCAACACCTGAGATTCATGGTCCTATTGCATTGGATGAGTCTTGCAGGTGATTTATTACTGTCAATTCCTTTTAATTCTCTATCTCTGTAAATCTCTATTTTTCACTCTATCTATGGCACAGCAACAATCTGAAATTCTAGCCAGTCCAGTTATAGTAATATTGTTGGGTTGGCTAGAATTTCACATTGTTCTATTACAGGAAATAATCTAGAGATCAAAAACTTTTTCTTTACTGCACTTTTCATATCTTTCTCACAGTTGTGCAGACATAAACTGATAGGTATAATATATGTTTCAGGTTTCTAATCTTGGTCAGCGCCGGAGTATATAAACGCATACAGGAAGTGAGAGGAAACAGTGAACAAACAAACAAACAACTAGCACAGATAATAGTAGAGAATTTTAGAAAGCAGACCGAGTTCAACAAAGTCAGTCAATCTGTGCTTGAAGAAATTGAAGATGAATTTATCTCTTACTGCATGAAAAATAATCTAACACCAAAACCTAACACTCATGTTACTCTACTTATAAGAAATTTCAATTTCTTACCACCTGTACCTCAAAATGATACTATAGTGCAAAGGCATTCAGAGAACAAACCTGCTGAACGCACTTCTGTACGATTCAATCCTATTGTTCAATCTAAATCCACTACACTTCTTAATGAAATCGATTCTGAAATATACTCATCGGGGACTAACGAATTGGGTACAAATGATACCAATATCGATACAAATCACTCTAATGAATCGTCGGATATATCAAGTTGTAGGCCATATGACAAAGATAGAAAGATTAAAAGTTACGTTGATTTTTCTTGTTACTACGAAAATGTTGCTAAAGCTCGAAAAAATGGAACCTTACCTGGTTTTATCAAATGATATAAAAATCTTTGTTTTAGAATTCATCAGTTAAAAGTATTATTTAATGTTACCTTAATTGAAAGTGATTTTATTAAATTAATATTTAATAATATATCTTATCTAGAAAAGAAATTGTAAATTTAAGATATTCATATTTTTTACATAAACTGAAAAATAAATAGTTTTTATGTTTTTATAAACAAAAATAAACTGTTAATAACACTAAGAAGGCTTTTGGCTACGATTGGTAGTGCTATTCGTCTATTATACACCCATCATTGCAGAGCGGGACTCTTTGGATTTTACTTTAAAACATTTTTTTTTTTAAAAAATGGTGATTATCCTAATATAAAGGAACATGACAATATTTAAATAAAACATTTTCTAAGGACGATAATGCACCAATTAGTATCCAGGAATCACTATTATCAAATTTATATCATTCATTCATTCATTTGAATTAATGGCTTTCAATAAATTTATATCTATCTGAATTAAATCTGTGACAATGCTATATTTTTTCTGTATTGCCATGTTATTTATTTAATAAATACTGATTTGTTAAAGTTGTAGAATAAAACTATTAAAAATAACGCTAATTTTATTTAAACGCAATGTGACCTCAATTTTAAGTGAAACAGGTTCAAAAATATCAGAAAAAAGCAACTAGTGTAAGATTCCGTCGTTAACTATGCTCTGCGCTTCATATAAAATATAAACACGTCGATAAAAAGTATATGCATGCACACTTCTTACTTAAATATAGTGGGACGTATATACTAAACATTTTCATATTTATTGATCTATAAAAATTGTCGTTTGGTGTCCAAAGATGGCAATGACTTGATACCGTTGCTATAGTTAAGCCAAGTTATTCAGAATTAACCACGATGGATTGATTCGAAGATGTTAATGCTACCAGCATTATTATTAGCCTATTGGCTTTAACAGCTTTATCGTATTCTAGTAAAATATAATTGGGAATCTGCGCAAATCGCAGACTCCATCGGCCTGATTGCGCTCTCTTACAGCCCTTTGGAGGCGGCGTAGCCGAGATCGGTTTTCGTCTGTTTTGTAGAGATCGTACCGTCTGAGGGCGGCATTTTTGTCTCTAATCAAACGTCTGAGAATTAACCACGATGTGAACCTTATATCGCAAAGGGATCAGTATTTGCTCATTGTCTGTGATTAAATCAATGACCATTAGTCAGATATATATTAATATAAATTCATCATAATACATGATATTACTTCTTTAGATCCTAAGCCTGACAATTATTGATAGTGAATGGGCTCACAATGTCCAAATGTCTCCGTTCCATTTGAATCGCAATGATTCCAAACCCTTGAATAAAAAACATCATTGAGATTTTGCTTTCGAGAATTGCTTTGGGACGAACGAGAACTAATATGCACTATTACTTTTATTTGACAGTTGCTGTCAACTGAATGTCAAACTGTGGTTAACGTTGTGTTGGTTAATCTGTAAATTTCGATTTGTAAAAATCATTTAGTATTTTGTCCATTGCTTGAGATTTAATTGAAGTTAAGCGATGCCTGCAGGGTCTTCAGCTATGGATCCCTTAAGGGAAAAAGCCTTTCAAGACTATCGAAAGAAGCTAATGGAACACAAAGAAGTGGAATCAAGACTTAAAGACAGTACAGTATTGCTATTTAAGTTGTAATTTATGCCGACTCATTGTAGTAGTTAATTAAATAAAATTTTAAAAACAGATCATGCTAGTCTTTCAAATGACTTAAATATTAAATTATTGACATTACTATTATATATTGCAAATTTAGTATTTATGAGGTATAAAGGTTATTTGATTACATTAATATTGGTCTTGAGTGCATCGCTATCCCACAATTTATATACACCTTTAAAAATCAAAATTTAATTTTAATATATGAAGAGTGCAATAGTTAATAATGAATTGTACAATGATGAATAAAACAATTGTAATGAGGATAAAGTTTGTATTTTAACTTAAATAATATTAATATATAGTACAACTTACTCATATTAGCATGTTAAATATGAATAATTTAATTATTACATTTAAACTAGGTTTAATAGTTGATAGTTATTTAGCTAAAAATATGTACTGATTTATCAGTCATATTAATTTCAAAAGTTACTATATAATTTAGAAAGTAATATATGTACTGATGTGACCGGTTACTCAATTACAATAAATTATGGATTACAATAAATATTTAAAATTGTAAAAAAATAATAGATTTCTGCCTAAAATCTTGCCGAGATTGATAATGTGAGTTGTTCTTTTAGATGCTTAAGATACCACTAGGATTTTATCATATTTTTTTTGTGCAGTGCTCTATAATTTTTTGTCTTTGTGTATGTTTGATAAGTTGTTGTCATCATTTTAAGTAAAAAAGATAATTTTGTATTTCAAAAGTTACTATATAATTTAGAAAGTAATATATGTACTGATGTGACCGGTTACTCCATTACAATAAATTATGGATTACAATAAATATTTAAAATTGTAAAAAAATAATAGATTTCTGCCTAAAATCTTGCCGAGATTGATAATGTGAGTTGTTCTTTTAGATGCTTAAGATACCACTAGGATTTTATCATATTTTTTTTGTGCAGTGCTCTATAATTTTTTGTCTTTGTGTATGTTTGATAAGTTGTTGTCATCATTTTAAGTAAAAAAGATAATTTTGTATTTCAGTGAGAGAACAGTTAAAGGATTTAACTAAACAGTATGATAAGAGTGAAAATGATTTGAAAGCCTTACAAAGTGTGGGGCAGATTGTGGGTGAGGTGCTTAAGCAATTGACTGAAGAAAAATGTGAGTTAAGTTGTTTTCACAGAGCATGTTTATACATAGCAAATTATTTATAGTCTCTTTTTAAGATAAAAAGGTTGTCCTATAATTAGTGTAGGTGTGATGTTTTCCATCAATATATTGTTTACAATGTCAAAAAATTATCTAATTCGATAAACTTAACAATCCTAACCCAATAAAATTAGATGTATATTCTTCATTTACATTGCTCAAATATATATTAACAAGGCATCCATTTAGATATGATTCAGACAAAGTTAAGTAGTATTTGTGTACAAATGAAGATAATGATTTAGCCTCATAAAATAAAAGTCAATTTTGGACTCAATGTGTGTGTGGGCATTTTTTTGACTCTATATATTTTACTAAACATGTTAAATACAACTTGGTTTTTACTTATATATATTTCAGTTATTGTGAAAGCAACAAATGGTCCACGCTATGTAGTTGGATGCCGGCGGCAATTGGACAAAAACAAGTTAAAGGGAGGCACCAGGGTGGCTTTGGATATGACTACACTTACCATTATGCGCCATCTACCTAGAGAGGTTATTTTTATGTATATATGTAGTTTGGGAATTAATTGAATCTTCTTAATTTTAATATTTCAACTTTTAATATAATTTTAACTTTTATTTTAATATTTCACCATAACATCATTATTAACATTTTATAAACACTTTTAGCTCTAACAACTTTGTTATACCACACAACAACCACACTTACTTCTTTTAGCTCTCTCTTTCTATAGTATTTTATATATGTATATGTATACAACTTTTGGGATAGACCCTCTGCTAATATTTTTGGTATATATACCTACAGGTGGATCCCTTAGTCTATAATATGAGCCATGAGGACCCAGGGGATGTCACTTATTCTGCAATTGGTGGTCTTCAAGAACAAATTCGGCAATTGAGAGAGGTGAGTGATGCTTTTTATGTTTGTTAAAAGATCAATACTGCTCTAGTTTGTATGATACCAATATAAATTGAGTTTATTAATGATGAAAATTTGTAACAAATGTATTTTACATTTGTAAGGACAATACGACAGTCAAGTCTCTGTTAAGGTTCTATTTTGAATAATTTATGTTGGCTGATTAATAGCTTAACTGAATTATCATACTTTTGCTCTTGATGATTAATTTAGCTCTCTCAGTCTGTCTTCATTATTAATAAAAAGTTATTTAATTATTCCTTGCAGGAAAATTATGGTGATTATAAGTATATTATATATATTGGCATCAGATACCTTTTAAACTTTGTAATGGTCTTTATATGGTGGAGTGTGCCACTACACCTATCTACATGTGTTACTTGTTAATCAAGGTTTATTCTGTGAATTATTTGGTGTGAGAAGTGGAGTTTATTGGGAGGGGGATATGATATTCCATTGATTTTATCTATCATTTTATCCATTACAAATACTGTAATGCACTACCAATGACAGAAATGAAAGAAAAAGATTATTTTACAATCCATAAAACAGTAAACTACTAATATACATATAAAATAATAAAAAAATGATAAAGATAAAAGTGTAACAAACAAATCAAACTATAACCAACAAAGGTAATAGAGAAACTAACAAAAATACAAATCATAATAATAGTATTTTGTGTTACGTATACTGCAGTATGGATTAGGAACAGGTCCAGTCTCAGCAAAAAGCCGCAAAAAGTCACAGCGCTAATTTTCGATGCCTAGCCTAAATATTTAGTTCTGTATAAACTGATTAGTTTCAGAACCCTACTTTATAATGACCTGAATCATTTTGCAGGTAATCGAGTTGCCCCTTCTGAATCCAGAGCTCTTCGTTCGTGTGGGCATCACCCCACCTAAAGGTTGTCTTCTCTATGGCCCTCCTGGAACTGGAAAGACTTTGCTTGCTCGTGCTGTTGCATCCCAGCTGGATGCGAACTTCTTAAAGGTGATATTATGTAGTGGCGCTATTCTAGTATGTTTAAAGAAGGAATTTGTCCTCCTGTATTTGCTTTTGCATGCTTACATGTGATACTAAAACATCTCAAACTAGTCAGTACCTACGTTAGGGCCACTGACACCCAGGGAAAAAATATCCTGGCGTCCACTTAAAAAAATCAAAATTGAATGTTAATTTTTTCGTGAACCAATATGAACCCATATTTAGAATTTCATCTTTCCTTTAGTTTTGCGTTACTCAGAGCTACATTGAACGATATTACACAGCCAATAAGACAGAATTCTACAGTCTGTAACAGTTAAACTATTAACAGAGTTTTCTCGTTATATGATCGAGTGGCCCTCGAGACGTGAGACCAAGTACACAAATCGGCGACCTGGCGCCACGCTCGAATATAGAAGGTTTAGCTATCCTCATCATTCACCACGCATCTTCGTTTGGCGATGGAAGCATCCCACCACCACCAATCGCGTCCCCCCAAATTTGGCGCCCTGGGCCGTCGCCACATAGCGCCCCCCTCCTCTCTAGCGCCGGCACTGTCTGTAGTTCTTAAGAAATTTATCTATGTTCTGTGATTGCGTTTGATTCCTAACATGGACTGGTAAAAGTGTAAAAAAGAAATTTCATATTTCTATAATAATAATATTCATTATTAAATGTGGTGTTGTATTCCAAGTGTAGTGAGAGAGTCAGGCAAGAAAGGCTTAGCTTGACCAAAGGATTTCCATACCTGCGCAAAATATCGGCGTTAAATTTCATTTTTATGTTAATGCATTTTATATTTCTCTTTAATTTTTTTATTCGACTAATAAAAGATCTCAAAAAATCTTTCTTCTCCAATGTCTTGTTCATATTCTTACCCTGAGGTAAGCAACGAATCGATAATGCTCTTAGTATTGATGATGTCCATGAGGTTTTGGATAACTTACCATCAGGTGATCTTTTTTCTTCTTTGTTTATCACTTTATAAAAAAGTTTACTAGATAAAACTTGAATCTAACAAAGTAATTTAAAGCATGTCCTGTCTTAAAAACATCTATAAATAAACCTAATGCTATATGATTTTTACCCAGGTGGTTTCCTCGGCAATAGTGGACAAATATATAGGTGAATCGGCGCGTCTTATTCGAGAAATGTTCAACTATGCGCGCGACCATCAACCCTGTATTATTTTCATGGATGAAATAGATGCGATTGGTAAGTTGAAATTAAATTAATTATTTACATATACCTATGTAGTATCTATTAAAATTATAGCTATTTTTATTAAAGAAAAACAATCGATTATTTTAATAAATGTAACATTGACATATAGACGTACGTATATTATACTTTGAACACATAGAATGAAACTTTGTGCAAGAGTCACTTGTAAATCAAGTTACCATCAAGAAAGATGAAGCTCTTTGATTTACAAAACTGATGTAATAGCTTGTCATATTGAAATACACTGTTGGAGTAGGCGAGTGCTGGAATGGGGACTGTCTTGGATAACATAGTGTGGTTGTGTGGTCAGTCTTTTCCAGTTTTCTTTGCGATTTAGCAATCTTGTCCAAGTCCTGCCAACTATTTTGACAATTTTATCTTCCCTTCGCGTAAATTGCATGCCCCTCTTTCTTTTGAGTCCAAAAAAAGTATAATTACTTATATGTATATTTATCTATTAACCTTATTAGTTCCACATAAATGATGTACCATATATTTGTTTCAGGTGGTCGACGTTTCTCAGAAGGTACAAGTGCAGATCGTGAGATTCAGCGTACTTTGATGGAACTTTTGAATCAAATGGACGGGTTTGATTCCCTGGGGCAGGTGAAAATTATCATGGCCACGAACCGGCCAGACACACTCGACCCGGCGCTGTTGCGACCTGGTCGTTTGGACCGCAAGATCGAGATTCCATTGCCTAACGAACAGGCAAGGTGAGTAAAAAAAAATTGTAATCATTTAAGTAAATATTTGAATGAACTTTTCCCGCCAACTTTCATTAGTGACGTTGTGTTTTTATTTTATTTTCATAATATTCGAATCAAAAAAAACTACTTTCGTTGAATGATCTGCGTCTTGCAACTCGACGACCAACAGAAAATTTTTTTACAGCATCGAAACTGACCTATTTTTGAGTAATCACATACAATTTTTCAGAAATCTTAAAACATTTTTCAGCTCTAGTGGCAAGTTTTCATTTTACGGTTTTACACTGTATGTATAATATCATAGACAGGTAAATAAACAATTATTCAAGGAACAATACAAACAACATTAAAAGTAAAAATCAAAATAAAAATTAAGCTAAAAATTAAAGTACTACACAAATTTTTAAAATAACTTAAAATTAACCTTTATGTGCCAAATAAAAGGCCTTGGCTCAGCTTTAATGCTGTAGTTGGTTAACTACAGCGCTGGTCATTCTGCCAGCACCTGTTAGAGTGTGCGTTCCACAAAAAATTCAAAATATATCTAGGTATTTCTAAAACAATGACGTAATTTTTTTATTAGTTGAGTAAAGGTACTAGCAATAAAGCTATATGAGAATATGAGCAAATATTTTTAATATTGTGCCATGCTTTGCATTAATAATAATAATTCTTTATTTGTATAATGTGAGGTAAAACAAGATGAAAAAAGACGTATGAAAGCTCCATCACATTGCCACTTATAGTATCCGTAATGATTGAATATCAATAATAATGTTATAATAGATTGGAGATCCTCAAAATCCACGCCGCACCGATTGCAAAACACGGTGAGATGGATTACGAGGCAGTGGTCAAGTTGTCCGATACTTTCAACGGCGCCGATCTTCGTAATGTCTGCACTGAGGCTGGCTTGTTCGCCATACGGGCAGAAAGAGAATACATTATTCAGGTAGTTACTTGTAATTTAATTATTAAGAGGAAAAGAAGGAAGTAAAGAAAGGGGAAAAGAGTTGGGCCTCTAGATTCTTACACTCATCGCGAAACTTGATATATAAAAGTGGTAGCTTTTTTTGAAATATTCTTTTTTTATGGGATCTGAAGGCGTGTCACCTGATGGAAAGCAATTAACGCCGCCCATGGACTTCCGCAGCGCCATAGGCAGTGTGAAAGCTTTACCGACCTTTAAGAAAAGTGTCATTATGGCAGTGGGAATGGGAGGGGTGGGGTAGTGGGAGAGGGGGAGGGTGTTGGGCTCCAGAACTCGGCCGAACGCGAAGGATGAAGCGCGGTAGCTAAGCTACCACTCCGGTAAGCTACCAGACGCCGGATTCCTGCAGGTATGCAGTGCTTTCCCCATTGAGGCGGCCCTTTCAGTCTTAATTCATTCTGGTAAAATGACTCCAAACTCTTGTCATCCAACTTAAAGAGTGTTACAATATGTAATTAAAAGAACTTTATATTCTAAAATAACTTTATAGTTAGCGGTGATTTAATCGTTTAGGGTTACGCTTCCGATTTAAGGTCGTGCACTCGATTCAGCTATAACTATTTACGTGAACTGTTTTATTATATTGCAATATTAGCGTATTTATAGCGAAGTTACCTAGTAATCTATTGATATCAAATTATTGCTAGTTTTATTTTATATCATACTAAGAAAAAGGCGATTCAAAATCTTGGGCAAGGAATTTTCGCATGCAGAGCAACTCACTAGTTTCCTCATAGAGGACAAACATACAAAGAAATAGTAACAGAAATATAAATTGAGTGCAAAATTTTTACACCGCAATGAACTTTGTGTGAGGATTACGTACTGTTATATGCGCCATATAATTAATGTAATATTACAGGAGGATCTCATGAAGGCAGTACGGAAAGTAGCGGACAATAAGAAGCTAGAGAGCAAGTTGGATTACAAACCCGTTTAATTGTGTGATGTATTTGTAACTTAATGTAACTGATTATGTATCTATATTATATTTTCTTCTATATAATAAAATTCACATATTAAGTATAGTTGCTTTTTAAATTGAAATTTCCCCCTTTAATTTCAACAGGGCTTAGAGGATGTGTGATTTTGAAAATATAAAACGTAAAAGTACTTTTTATCATGACTAACGCTTGATACAAAATCCGAGAGCATCCTAAAAGGTATCCTAGATGGAGCAACGACATGCGCAGAGCGGTTGAAAGAAATTGTATCTTTGAAACCGAATATCATGCTAAGTAGCGCGTCTTAGCCGAGGATTAAGTCCGGCTGTCGACTGCTGCACGTTGTTGCCGATAACTAAATTTGTACTTGCATATATATTTATTATACTGTGTTTAAGTACGTACTTCTATCAAAGAAGTGCAAATACAACGGGAAGGCACTAATTTTGCTTGGTTATTGATGCATAATTTCAATAACTAGATTACGTTATGTTAAGAAGTACGTTATACTATCATTATATGTTTTTAAAACGATCTGACAGACTACGTGTTTAACTATTATACTATTGAATTTAATGACCAATTGGCTTTAGTGCCGGGGCTACTACATACGTATTCAATGGTCGCGGGTTCGATCCCCGCATCGGGATAAATATAAATATGTGTTATAGATGTTTATTTTGGGTCTTGTTACCCCGTCAATCTCCATTGAACAAGCGTGGTGGGTTAATGTACGTTTTTCCAGAAAAGTAGAGGACCGTGCCCGACAATGGGGTATACATGAGCTATAAAAAATTACATTTTGTCCTTACACCAATTTTAAATGATTCAAAGGGTCACAATAAACATGTATAAACAAAAATAAACATGTTTCTTAAAGGCTGGCAACACTTGCAACGCATATGGCAAGTGATACGCCTGCTCGTTTGTTTTCCTATCCCATAAAAAAACACAATGTTTGTGCGACATTACTATATTTCGTTATTAGACAAGAATAAAACTATTTATTAGTTTAAAAGTGAGATTCATGTTCTGTGTTGGACGTTCAAGATGAAGAAAGTTTCTGACAGATCGGACATCTAGGGCGTCCGTAAATTACGAAGAATTTCCCGCAAATTCCTCTAGAGGAGGATGAGTGACTCAATAATTACTTTGGACAGAAGACCTAAAATTAAATGAAACATTTCAGGATATTTCAGAATATATTGTTTTATATCAATTTTTGTAATAAACCCAAAATTCATATCTATTATATTATTTAAAATTAAAACAAACTACGAATTTATTTTAATCGTACCACTATTGTGTGATGGATATATTATTTTATTATTGATAAATTACAAAGTAAAGAAGGTGAAAACTTACAACTTACACAGCGGTTGAACATGCTTTTAAAGTTATAATGCAATGTGTTGTTTAGTGATATATTGTGTTGTTAAGTTTAGCCATAAACAGCGTTATCGAGGAAGTTTCAAAGAAAGCTATCCACTGTTTATCGCTCGTAACTTGAGAAGCTGCGTGGAACGCGAAGTTATTATGTGCTTGCAATAGTTTTTAAAACTTTCTTTTCACAACTATCTGCGTATCTAAAACAATATTGTCAATTAATGAAATAAAACGTTACGGCCTTACATGAGTTATGTAGGTAGCGTTATACATACAAAAGACAGAAAAACATAAAACTATGAGAAAGAAAAGCTATAGAACATACAAGCGGATTTCGAATCAAACTTCAATAGCAGTAGGGGAAAGACGGGAAGATTACAGGATTTTACTTATCGCCATTTTAGAAATCACGCTATCACTAGCGCCAGGCGACAAGCATAAGTGTACAGAACGAATAATTGAAATATTTCGTTATTTTCGTAGCATTTTTTTCTAAAAATAAAATTCAGTGTAACTTATCAAGTTATAATAGTTCTAATACGAAAATATAAGTCATAAATAGATTTTAATAGTATTCAAATATTTTATTACGAGTATCAGAAGTGGTTGGGCTCAACATAAATAAGCTACAGTTATAAAACATTTTTTGGTGGATTACCTTGCAGGGTATTGACGAACGAACTGCATGGGCAATCTCGAATGTTCAGCATTACCCCATCATAATATAAAAAAAAATATTTTTACACTTATTTAGTCAGGGTTGTGTTGAAGCATTATACTTGTTTTAGATGCTTCGAAACTTTAAACGAAAAACGGAAACGAAATATAATGTAGAAAACCTTAAAAAGAGCTATTGAAGATGTTATTAGCAGAAAGTTAAATTAATACAAGCCATGTACTTCATATTCCGTTTTTATATTTGTTTATGATAATTTGATAACAATACAAAAAATACCAATAATTTCCCCTAATTACTAAGCACAGTATCGAAAAGAAACATTCGATTATTTCAACTAGCATACCTTTCAAAGGTGAACTTGAAAAGTTCTGAGAATGATACAAAGGGAAAGAAAAAGAAAATATAGATTATTTTAAACAGTACGAGGAGTGCCCTGATGATATTGGTTATCTAGTGCTATTTTTTTAAAAACCATGAAAAATACACCGACAGGCAATCGTTTTACTTTGGCTTCTGTTATGATCTTCGCCAGGCAATGCGATCGCAAATGTAGGTTAAATTGTGACTAATCTGCCATATATGATTTCATTCTTTTGCTAGTCATATATATATATTTATAATTCTTAGGCGAGTCGACTAGGTGTATTCTATAGTGTGATAATACCTTACAGAAAAAACTATTAAAGTTAACCTATATCCAGTATTTATTTATTTATTTTAAAACTCCCTTAGGTGTTCGTAATTACCCGACCTCCCCCTAAAACTGTGCTACTGCACAAATAGGATAGCTCGGATAGCAAAGCATGATACCCTCACAGTAAAACTGAAAATAATAGTTACCCTGTTTTGTATGAGTGCCGGCATTCGGAGATCCCACTCTCCCCTTTATCGTCGTCTTCTCCTATTACTTACATTTTTGTTAGATAACTCATTTGCAATGCCCTTGGTATTGCAGATATCTATGAACGACGGTGATTACTTACTACTACGTGACCCGATAGCTCCTTTACTTATCTATTCAATAAATAAAAACGACTTTGGCTTAGAAAGCGAACACTTCGTGCAAGTGCAATGGCAATGAAATGCTTTTTTAGCTAATTGTTATTTTAATTTTGTTAGTAATACAATTTTGAATGTTAGTAAAAAATCATAAATAGGTAAAAAAATATACCCACATACATAATAGCGTACATAAAAAATATTATATTTATTAAAATATTTTTTGTTCCATCAAAGTAAGTTTTGATTTACCTTTGTAAAGACTAAATGAATGTTTTTAGCCTGAAGCTAATTAATAATAAATAATCCGTTTTAAAATAAATTGGCCAAAAATTATTATTCAACCATATTGATTATTTTTTTAAAATAAAAAAAATAATCATATGGTATAATCTCAAAATTGTCTCTTCCTTTGTTATAAATAAGCACATTGGCCACGCTTTGTACGTGTCGACCGAGCGCACGTCAGCACGGAGCAATGTTTCCTCAAAGTATTATATTTTGCCGTACGTGTCTTATTTTTTCAAAGCGTGACGATTCTTAACCCTCGTTTATTTTATGCTATTTCTTTCTAACGAAAATATTGCGAATATTGTGTTATTTTACCCACCTGACGGGAGGTGATTAACTTAAAATATTATTAAAGTCATAACGTAAAAATATGTGTAAGGTTATTAAACAAGTATGATGTAATCTACTATATAGTAAATGGGTAACCATCCGCACGTTACGCTATTATAGTATAAAATTTTTTGCAAAAGACAAGATTTTTTTAGAAAGTGTCAAATATTTTTACAAATTTTAACATAAAATGAACGAACGAGTATACTCTTTTGTGTAAATACTGCCAAACGATCAATTGTGCCACCTGATGGAAAGCAATCAGTGCCGCCTATAGACATTTGAGACACAGTAGGTATTACGGAAGCCTTATATATATATATATATATATATATATATATATATATATATATATATATATATATATATATATATATATATATATATATACGTGAACGTGCCGCCCTTTAAGGTATGTAGGTTTGTTTTTTGAAGGAAAAAAGATATCTGAGTGGTAGCTGCATATACTGCGCTTTGTTTGGTGAGCATTGAAATCTGGAGGTCTAACTCCCTTCTTTTTTTACGGATTCATCCTTTTTCGTTTCTTATTACTCCCTTCACATCTTTCTATTAGGTAGACAGAATGTGTACAGTGCCCTTCATGTTAGTGTTACTTATTTACAGTGATGACCTATCAGGAAATCACCACCACTGCCCATCATCAAAAAAAATTCAAGGGGAACGTAAATCCAATGAATGTGTCAATGACCACTATTTCAATTGCATTATTTGAGTAACTAGTACTTTACTCAATGACTTTGTTTAAGTTGGACCGTTAAATAGTGGTTCTAATAACGTTACTAGCAATAACAGTCATCTTATTTCAAAAAAAATATTATATATTAGGAGCTATTGACAAGTCAATTAGTTCTCCATGGTGATCTGATTTCGGTAGGGCAGATGTCAGATACAGATTCACAATAGCGAGATTGTACCGAGAGAATGAACGCTCGTACTCTTGATCTTCTCTTCTCTTGATATCTACAAACGATATTTTTTATAAATTAATTATTATTTTAATACACAATTTCAGAGGTATGAGCACAAAAAACCATGATAGAACTTTATTCGATCGTTTTGTATGGAACTGAAATGCAAAACATGTTTCCCAAGCTAATACTGTTAATAAATCAAATTCAGGTCCAAATAACAAAGTAGGTAGTTGAGTTCAGTTCAGGGGCGAAACAGCGACAAAAAGATGAGCGTAATTCACAAGTGTCCAAAACTTGTTATCGCGTGGCGCGGATTTAAGGCGAAGTGTTAGTTTTGTGGAAATTTTGGGACCAACTTTGTTGGCTTAAATAACTATAAAGGTGCTAATACATTAAAGAACTTTTAGCGAGAGCGTTTTCCTAATGGCCTCTTCACGTTTTATTAGATTTCTTAACGGATAAGGTACACCTTGAAAATTTTAAGCTACCGTGTAAAATTAGTATTCTGATCACTTTACTACGGGCCTATCATTTCTGAAGGAACAGATATTAATATTAATATTAATATATATGGCATATCGATATTTATAAATTTAATGAAAATAAAAGAAAGATAGGACCGTATTACTTACTTTTAGTTCCACTCTATTAATTATGTACATTTATTAAACGAGGATATTCAATTTTTAATTCTAATCAAAGAACGAACTGAACGTTATATCAACTAAAAGAGTAATTTTAAACAGATTCCTTTGAAGCATCGGGGAAGCATTAACTTCGATCGTTAAAATTTACGATTACGAAGAGCTTTGAGTGATATAGACTAAGTTTCAAAGAAACCCGTGCACTTCATTGCACATACTTTGCTACGACTACGACAAAGGAAAGAGCTATTCAAAACATGTAACGATCGCTTCATAGATGTAGATGAATAAGAAATTGATTTTAAGAATTTTCGCCAAGAAATTCTTCTGTATTTTATAGGAATTTAGTATTTTCTAAAAATAACCAAAATTGATCTGAATTACTTATGATCTGAATCTGAATGAAATGTATATCTAACTATATTATAATATAACGTTGAGTTAATAACTTTAATTTATGTGAAAGCTCGGAGTAGATGAATCGAAACCCTAAAAGTTGGATTTGATTGGTCTATTTTTAAAAAGACAATCCGTAGACGACCTAATTGACTCAGTGGACTCATCATTATTTCGATCCGTCTTGGACAAGAAATGTGGAGAACTGTGTTTTATTCACAGCTCATATATGTCCCACTGCTATACAAGGGCCTCCCCATTTCTGGAGGAATGGACATTAACTCACCACGCTTGTCCAATGCGGATTGGCCGGGTAACGGATGCGAGATTCATACTCGCCACCATTTACTTCGTAGGCGTAATTTAAGTTTATTTGTAATAATGTAAAAAATAATAATGTTAAGTATAACAAATAAAAACGAAACATCAAGTTCAAATCAGAACTTGATCTCTTTTTATTTGTTCAAATAATAAAGAACAGAACAGTTCAAATCAGATTGTTTAAACATCGTTAGTTATTTGAAGAGCATTGAAAATTATTTTTACAAAAATCATGAGGCGAACGAAATTATTATGTTAATTTGAACTGCTCTAATTTTCTCTTCTATCTCGCTAAAAGAGAACTGCTGAAGCGGATTGCCCCCTATTAGCACCTACGATTATCGTTAAAATCTATGCTAAGACTAACTATCGTACGAATCCATGCATTTAACGAAGCTTACACTCCCATTGTATGCATTTCATTCAACCCGTTTATTTTATTTTCATTTCAAACGATCGTTTCTTTCAATAGCTTCTATTTTTTTTTATCCGGGGAAGAAATTTACGCTATGAATAGGTTCTTCTAAAATTTATTTCAGATACCAAAAATATCAAATGCATATATTTTTAGTATCTTAAATTCATGTTAGAAGAATCTATTTATAGCGTTTAAAACTATTTTTTTTAAATAACTGTTATTTTCAAATTAATGTTTTATTTATTTATTTATACAGTTACCATTACCGGGCTTAGTAATAATAGAGGACATCTTAATCTTAATGTTAATAGGACTTTAATTGATTCTTTATTATATTATAAATAAAGCTGTCTTAGTAAATTCATTTAGAGTGCAAAAATTATATCAATAATACCAAAATTAGAAATGCCATAATACCGGAAGTTCGATATTAGAAGTAACCTAATGAGGCGAAAGTTGAATTACTTATATAGAGTCCATATGAATATAAATATTTACTTATTTCTATTTTTAATTTTAGCAAACTCTTTGCTTTGCTATTGAAATATGTATAATAGTCAAATAAATGTTACATTGCTCAGATGCGGTAACTACTATAATTATGATAAAATCTAGTTATCTAATCTTTATTTTTAAAGGAATCGTAAATTTTACGACTGATATTCATCATATCACATCCCATAATTTTTATTACTTCTTTTATGGTTGTACTTCTTTTATCACAACGCGTTCCTAGCGTAAAAAGTAGCAGTTGTTATATCTTCTAACATTTCTTTATGCACCAAATAATAAAAAGGTAAGAAATTAAGATATATCTGAAAATGTATGACTTTCTCCTTCAATATTACGGTAGATATAACTTATTAATAAAGTATCAATTCTGATTACCTTAACTAAAGTTTTCTTATACGAACTTGATCAGGTCTTCACTTCGAATGACTCAAATTTACATAACTCAATACCGAGTTGCAAGTTGAAGAACAAAACTAATTAATAGTTTAACGGGAACAAGTCACGCTCGATGTGTTGAAGATAGGAGAACTTAGTGATCGAATGTATATGAATTTAAGAGAGTGGATAAATATGATTTTAATATTAAAGTTAAAATGGCAATTTTAACTTAAATTGGACATACTAAACTCCAAATTACTGGGTATTAATTCACTTTACAGTAAGAATTAAAACAAGTAATATACAAAAAATTAAAGTCAATTCCTACTTTATTATATCCGGCTTAATATCTTCTATAAGAGAATTTTTTTTCCCATATAAAACTAAAATTAATTAATTAAATTTAATTAATTTTTGAAAAAAGTTCATGCGTCATCTATTAGAAGATAAAAAAATATATTTAAACTTAAGTGGATACTAAAAAGTATTTTATTAACTACCAAATTTTAACTATATATGTATATAAATAAATATATATAGGGAGAGTGTGAACTAATAGTAGGAATTGAAAAATATACAATAAATATTATGATTGGAGAGCATAGACAAGAATTATTACTTTTTATGTATTTACAAAGCTACAGGTTTGTAAATACATTACACATACATATATTGTCACTCTATATACCTAAGGGAATAAAATAGGATGACTATGAAAGTAAGGTGAATATGAGTGGACAAGTAACAGCGTCCAAAGGAGTAATGAAGCGATCTGCGATTCTAACCCGTTCACCAAGCGTTGTTACGGCTGTATTTATGATGATGATATAGTTAAAGATTCTGGTAATATTATGTGTAGTTTACATAACCTACTTCGATTATTATCGAAATATAAGGTAAGGATTTAGTAAGACAGTGTGCCTTGTGTTTGGCAATATGTAATTAGGTAAAATACCTCAAAACCCACAAATCTTAGATAAAAAGTGATTTTTTTCTTATATTAAATATATTCTTATTTTAAATATAGGTTATACTGATAGGTGTAATTAATCAAGATGGATAATGTTCAAACTCACATAAAAGATAAAATCAAAAGGGACAAAAAGTTCGGCAGTTTTAAGAAGTTAACACTGTGGGATTTGGGTGCGCCTTGAAGATTTCGATATATCTGAGATTTATTTATGGATGTTTTGTTTTATTATGATCAATGGCCTATTGCCTCAGTGATGGTAAATGCTGTTTATCCTCGTGAATCTCAACTTATCCTATTTGGAAACAACGTGGTTCAACTATTAAGTGAAGTTATGGGAAAATATGTTAGAAGAAAATATTTACGGAAATATTGTAGGTGAAGGAAAACTGCGAGGAATTTCAGCTATATGTTAAGTGTTCCAAGCAAGACATTGTCATATATGTACATACTACAGTCGATATACTTACGAGAAAAGAAACAGCTATAGATATTTAGTGCAGTTTGCGTTCTTGGCTCTATGCCAAGAAGATACCAACCTTTTGTATGCTTAACTATTAAGTCTTTACACATGTATTTGTGTTTAGTGTAGAAAAATATAAGTAAACATTAAATGTATTTCATAAATAAATAATAAACAAAAGCGCATATTGTATTGTGGGTTTGTATATTTGGAAACTAAATTTATAGCATCGTTTACCTGAATTCACTGCAGATCAATAAATATTTCTTTTGTCTGTTACATGTTTGTGTTATACAACACTTTTTAATGAAAAATCCAGCTTGGCCAGCCAGCCAGTCCATGTCCAGCAGAGGACTATTACAGTGGGTGACGGGGAACTCCTTTCTTCTTCCGGGTCGAAGCTTTTATATTATATGCTAAAGTGATGTGATTATATTTTTTCTATGGTCGAAGAAAGGAATATTAAAGAAGATACAAATGAATAAAAACATTTTTAAAGTGAGATTTGACTGATGATGTTGATTCAAACTAGTTATTAGAATATGAAATTTAGCTAAAACCTAATACTTATTATTTTATGTTACATATTGTAAATAAATTAAAAATATGTCAATGTAACGTCTAACAGATATAGCAAGATATATTTTGGACTCAAACCCTCTTGAACATACGTTTACTGCTACATTTTGTTTACTTGAACACATATTAAGGAAGTCTTAAAAGTTATGGCGGTTGATATCGTAAAATAAGGCGAGAAAGTTACGATATGTTGTAAAGTGTTGTATAAAATGTGCGCAACATTTTATACAATATTTTAAAGTCCAATCTATGTGTATATAAATGAATTAGTGTTTGTTAGTTTCCCTATAATACCAAAACAGCTTGACAGATTTGATTATCTTTTTTATTTTGTTCGCTCTAATACAGGGAAGGTTTATAAATAAAAAATATAGGGAAAACTTAAATGAACAGTTGAAAAATCGAACAATTCTAAAATGCCTATTTTGTTTGGGAATCGTCACTTCGAATTACTTTCAATAGATGGCATTTATTGGCCTTATCGTCTAACTGACATGCTATACAAAACTTGCGGTTCTTTAGTGCAGTTTGAAAAAAGCTTATTGCATTTTATTTTGCTTTTTCGTAAAAAAGTTTACTTTTTCAGTTTACTTTAATATAAGTCTTGATTAAAGTGGATTAAGATTCATTTTTATTATTATTTTTACCGAGATATCAGAGAAGATAGCTAATCTTAGCCTATAGGAGATATCATTTAAAATTCGTAAAAACCTTAAATTAATCTTAATTCTTTAAACCTTGTATCTTAATATTGGGGGAAACCCCAATATTTAGATACTTGGGGAACATATGTAAGTTACTACCAAATGATGTAATTTAAAAATCGTTTCAGTTAAATTAAAATCAACTTTAAGCTAATAACCTCACAAAATTCAAACCGTACCTGCATGATGTAGTGAGTATTAATGATTTCAGCGAATTGGTATTGGAAGCTCATCAAAAGTTGTAATCAAATGAATTATAGGTTAAACGAAGTTCACCGGGTCATCTAGTATAACATTAATCAAATAATGACTTCTATTTGAAATGTTATGAAAACTACACATATTTTGCAGTAGTCTAATTTTTGTTAAAATCTGTCAAATAAAGAATAATCTTTTACCTACTAATAAACCTAACTGAAAAATCTGCCTCATTGATAGTGTGTATCTTAAAAAATTAAAAAAATTAAGATTAAACATTAAAAGAATATGTATTAAAAAATATTTTTTATTTTGATAATGCTATCTCCAGAAGTGGCATCTATCTGGTATATGACGCGGAAGGAACTATGTCGTTCATAATTCTCATCATTTTTTTGACAGACTATATTTGTACATATGTCCCACTGATGCATGCGGGCTTTCCCATATCCAGGATTCCCATATCCCATTGGTAGTAACTCACTACGCTTGCCCTAGGCGAATTAGGGCGTCCAGATTCCCGAATCCAGACTGGTGTGTGTGCAAGTCAATGTAAATATATACAGACGCTATTTGCTTAGATCTACTTTTGCTTCACGTTTACTCATAGCCCCATACAAGGATTCCTTGTATCGCAGGAACCATTATAATCAAGATATAGCAATATCAACCATCATCGAGACTCATAATAAATAATATATATTTGTAGGCCATACAAACATGGCCGTTGACTTAGAATAGCGAATACTTCGCCACTGCGTCACGTGGTCCTCAATTTTTGTATAAATTAAATTCAAAATATATAAGATTTTTCTTCTTTGTTCATGTAACTACCCCCATATCAATATAAATCGATGTCCCGCATTCACACTGAGGATAATAGGTATTCATTCACCTCATACTCGTTTTATAGATCATACCTTACTAGAATGAACGAGTGAACTTTATGATCGATGTGAGAATCGACTGCAGTTCCAAAGACGACGGAGGACGGGCACAAACGACTTTCAAGACCCAAGTTCAATAGTTTGTTGTTCAATCCAACTGGGAGTTGAACTTTGGCTCCCTGCGATAAATAAAAGTAGAGAGTAGAGGTCACATTGTTTTATTTATTACTCAAACCGAAGACGCATCGAAGATGTGTATATAGATAATATATATTTTTAACTTCCATACCCACGGGAAAAATTAAGATAGCCCTAATCTATGCAGGATCCACATAAAAAAATATTGTTTATATTATTTAAGAACTCGAAAACGCCGTAGCTTTGTATTTTGGATTGTTAAAGCAAATTTTTTACATAAGTTTTTTTCAAACGTCTTTCACAGCGCTTCGTCGTATTTTGTTCATTAGGATTCTGAATTGTCGAGAATTCTTTTCGTGATTTGTCCTCCTTAATTTTTATGTAGAAGAAATTTAATTATTAGATTAAAACTAGACTCACTGCGGTTATTAAGATGTATGAAAAAATATTAAAACCATGTACTTCTGTCATGAGTGGAGGGACCCGGGGGCCCAAATCCTTTCTTCTTCCTTTAATTTATTCTTCCCCTTCAATTATTCCCTTCCAATTAAATCCTTATATAAAAGGAGGGGTCCCTTTATTCACATCCTTGTCCGAAGGTAGGCAATATATTTCTAGTGAACTAGGTGTTGTAGATTTCAATTGATATAAATTGAATACGCAGTGAAAAGGATTGTGCTGTTTCAATGAATTTATTTCTGTTTTGTAAACATTTGTAATAGTTGTAGGTGGTTGGTGCCAACAGCATGCTGGATAGATACTCGAACATTATGTATGTTACCCTTTTTGAGTATGTTCCAGCTGTAAACGCATTTTTACATTTCAGTTTAATGTGTGCAGAACATGTGCTATTTAAACTAGGTGCACGGAGCTTCTTGACAATAATTTCACAACATTTTTATACTTCCTAGTTTTTTGACAAGACAAGACATTAGTTTTTATAGTAGTCATTAAATTTATACACACATATATATATATATATATATATATATATATATATATATATATATATACTAGTAGTATATCTGAGCTAACTCCACGAAGTATACTCCCTAAAAGCAATTAGAATCAAATTCTCAAATCTTAGCCGTCTACGTCACCTGAATGCAGTGCATACTGCTATACATTAAATAAAGCTCTGACAAGTGAAAGACTGTGATATAATCATCCTAGAAATAATAAGCTTCAAAAGGATAAACAAAAATAAACATAATTTGGAAACGAGAAGAAGCTTTACCTGTGTGAGACTGTAGACGAAATCCGCTTACTTGGTGCGGTTTAATTTAACGTGGCCTGGTGTTGAGATCTCAATCGATCCAGAGTTTGGAAACAAAAAACATTTCATCAGCTGCACAAATTACAAAAAAAGATATAATCGACACAAATAAAATCATACCGTCCTTTTACAGTAAGTACTGAGCCTTGTGATGACTTCTTAGACATTTTGAATTCAGAGCATTTGGATTTTGTGGATTTGCAATAGTTTATAATTAGATTTAGTAGGATCCTTATGACTCAGCATTGGCAAATACGCTTAGTATTCCTGTTTTAAATACAGCAATATTATATTTTAGTTACTTCTATAATATTTTCTGAGTTAAAACCTATTTTTCTTCAAATATTATGTCTTTACTTAAGTTATGTTGAGAAGCACTTAAAACTATATTTAAGGAAATTGAAGATTTAATCCTCTTAGTATATTTAATTATGTTACTTTAAGAAAAAGTTTGAGGATTATATAATATGAACTCGTATATAGGATTTAAAACTCCGATGTGTACAATTTTATTATTAGGAACAAAAATAAAATAATATATAAAATAATTCATATAAAAGATTTACATTCATTATTAAGCTTTATGTGTAGTTATTATGCTACACTATATTACGGTTATCAAAATTACGGTACAGATTCATTGATTTTTGTCATTTTGAAGTTTAAATAATTCCAGACAAGATGGACAGCAAAATGGAATACATAGAACAATTAATAAGCATGGGCAGATTAGCGGAAAGCATGGGCACAAACACATAACGCCGCACGCCGCACTAGCTTGTAAATTCACTCATTTATTAATTGTATATTTTGTTTGTTGCGTGTGTTTTCTTGTTTAAGATTCTTAAATTCTGTTCATTTGCATCAAAATTGGACTGCAGAACTAAGTGTTCAGGTGCATGAACAAATTTTCTCTTCTTTCGGTAAGATACAATCCATACAGCAATTGCACCATGGAATACATGATATGCACGGGGAAATAAGCATGGGTATTAACATAATAAAGTTATGTGAATTGTTTGTATCTGCATACTTTTTGTTCATTACTGCTGGAATTTACATTTTCTTCATTACCAGTAAGTTATATTAATATATATTTTTAATATATTTCATATCTTGCTTTAAATTTTTCTCGCCTTAGTAAAAATAAGCGAGTAAAGGCAAACAACAAAATAAACCAAAACTAGACATAAATATAACATACACATTGATTTGGATTCTAATATATGACTGGTAATATATGATGATATATAACTGGTAATCAAATTATGACATGATAATAAGTCAAATTTTGCAGATTAATATTGGACATCTCTGTAAAATAAGGTTTATATAGAAAAAGAAAACTAAACAACTACTGCGCATTATTATGGAATGCAATGCAATGCAAGTTCCATTAAAACGAATCTTTACGCAAACATTATTAACTGAAGTAACCGTAAGCACCGTAACTGAAGTGCACGTTTTAACATTTAAACTAGGGTTGATTTTAGCCACTACTATCTTAGTCAAATTTTTGATCTAAAATAGCTCAAACTGAGCTACTTCATTATGTACGTATGCAATATGTCTAGCTCTCACATTTCGCAATTGTTTAGGTTTAAAGGTTCTTTGTTATCTAAACTAGTTACATAGTTTCATTTGTTTTACATACATATCGTCACGACTGTCTCCCGTAGGGTTAGGCAGAGACCACAGATCTTCATCTGCTGCGATCTCGGCACACCTTCCTTGCTTCCTTTAAACTCATCCATATTTTTATCCATCCTTCCTCTCACATTCATAAAAAAACGGCTCTCCATTCGTCGCTTCTCGCCCTTGTGTGAATCAGAACGTGATGGGTGGCAAACCACGTCGCCGTCGCAGGGAAAAGGATACAGAAGAAAGGGAAGGGCAGGGGAAAGAAAAAATGGATTTAGACAGGATGATAGGGATATGATACGCAACGGAACACGAGGAGTGATATTGTAGTAGGTCGAGAGGCCGGGGTAGCTTATCCCGAGTATCAATACCATAAATACCGGACAAGTGGCTAGGCAAAGATGGAGTATCTTTGCCTAGCCGCTAGTCCGGTATTTACGTACCTGCTTTTTAAGAAAATTTAAAAAAATGAAATACATGATGCGCAGTGACCGTGTACGTACATTAAGGTACATACCTAAAAGGCCGGCAACGCTTCCGCGACTCCTGCGGTGTCGCGGTTGTCTATGGGCGGCGTTGATTGCTTTCCATCAGGCGACACGCTTGCTCGTTTGCCCTCCTATCCCATAAAAAAAGGTATAAAAATGAAAATTATTCTTGCTCTTCCGAAACAAATGACTGAAGTTTCTGAAAATATTAAAGGATTCAGAATTGCGAGCGAGTTTGGAAATTAGCTGTATAGTCTTAGATCTGCAAACATCATATTCTTACAGCCGTTTATAATGATGGATGAAGAATGAGGCCAATTTATTGTTACTCATTTCAAAAAGATTTTATTTTAGTTTTCGTTTAAAGTATTAAAGTATTTGGTAATGAAGATATGAATGTCATTTCGCAAGGGGGTTTGCAATTAAAAAAACACTAATTCTAGTTATAGTCTATTGAAAGTTTAGTTAAAATTGGTTCAGCATTTTCCAAATTAGCTTCAACAAGGAAAATGATTAAAAACGATTTTTTCAACGTGTGTCTGTATGACTTTAAAAAAATGCTGATTTTTATACAAAAAATATTTATTTCCTTTACTATATTACATTTTATTACAATTTTCTGAGTAGATATATTTTCAAAATTATAATGTATTGCACAAATTGTGCAACTATTTTTTAGTAAAGCCAGTACTCGTGTCTGGCAAATCTAAAAACCGTACACTTAAGTGTTTAATTTATATTAAATTTAAGCCCCAATTGATTTTGACATTGTTTCTTAACTTTACTTTCATTAGTTGTTTGCTCTAGGTCATCTTCCATATCGTAGTTGACTATGAGCCACTGGCAACATTTCATTTCTGGAAAATAATTACACATTTATAATTGCCGTGTGGTTCTAAGTATAGAATGTAGGAAATGAGAGTAAATATCAGTGGAAAGGAAGCAGCAATACCGGAGTTATGAAACTAATCGATTCCAAATCCCCTTGCAAGGCTTGCGGTTATGGCAAAACCTTTCACTTCCAAAGAACGCCAATGCCTTAAACACTTTTTTTATCATAAATTTACACGATTACATCTAAAATTAATCCCATGTATTTAAAGTTGCACATGTTGTAGCTTGTAAAATATTCTAACCAGGCCTCTTGTCAGTAAAATTTTCTTTCAAAATTTGATGGAAATATTTTTTCCAATTATCCCATTAAAATACGCAAAGAATTTTATCTGCTATAGTAAGTACATCCAACCTATTTTGTTGTGTCAGAAAATGTTAAAACATAGCATATACATTTTCCTTCTTCCTCTATTTTTAGTTTAAATATATCGTTGTAAGGTGTTATAGAGAGTAAGAGTAAGGACAGAAGCCTATATAATATAATGTTTGTACTAAGTACAACAAATAAAGGTAATTTCCTTACCTTTAAAACAAAAAGGAAGACAAGATAGACAAGGACTTAATATAGATGGATAACAACACAATTGTGGTACGCAGACACAAAAGCACATAAAATGTTATTTAATTGAATAGTGGTATCAGTGTAAGATTTTGTTTTTGTATTTAATTGCATATTTATTTAGAAATCAAACTTTTAATATCGTATGGATGACAAACAATTCACGTCTGTTATACATATTATGTCAATATTTTTTTTAGTCTGCTTTGTTCTTTGTTGTGTCATCTTTATACAAAATATCCGAAAGCATAAAAAGAAGATAGCATTTTGAATACTGTAACTGTAGCTGATATTTTGTTTGTAGATAAATAACTAACAAACATAACAATGAACAATTGTCAGTCTGAATGTTAACAAATATTTTATAACGGATAACCAAATAGGATGCTATAGTAGAGTTCAATTAATGGGGACGCTGGCGATGGTGGCGCTAATATCGAAGAAGAGCTTCATCCATATAACGGTAATCTAAATTAATTGGACTTTCTATGATCACATAGAACGTCCTACTAATTGAGATCACGGTCACGTTAGTGCTAATGGCTAATAGATGTCAATATTTATAATACTAATGACTTTTTTACTTTAAAAGATCGATCGAATGTATGTAATAGATAAACAAATGGAATGATAAATTATAATTGTAATGAAAATATAATAGTTTAGTTATGTATTAAGATCTGTAATAATTGTTTTTGTTATTGTTAATAGTATTTAATAATTAAAGAAATTTGTACGCCATAAGTAGCAATGTGATGGTGCTTTTATACGTTTTTTTTTCATTGTGTTACACCTCACATTATGCAAATAAAGAATAATAATAATTATTATTATTATCAAAAATAAAACACGAGGAAACATGACTCGAATCATATAAATAAATAAATTGAATAAAGTTTAAAAATGTTTGCCGATTTGAAAAGAAAATAAGCAAAGCGAGGTTACCGAAACCTCCACGTTAGTAAGTTTTTGAAACCAGAAGTGTTTCGCAGCTGCTCCAAGTGCTTGCTATTTACTTAACACTTCAGCACCGTACAGAGTGCACTAAAATGCAGATAATGTTTACTTTAGCTCCAAATTTAAAATCAGGTCTTATTTTTGTTGCAAATCTTCATGATTTCGTATATTTTTTTAACTAAAGAGTAATAGGTTTTCGTGGTATACTTTTGTCTTCATTACAATTACAATTTATAAGTTAGCAATTTATAAGTATGCAAAATTTTGCTAATATCGACTAAGTAGAACTTTTTTTAAATAATTTAACACAAATAGAAATATATTATTTATGACAAATACCTAGCACTAAAAACATAATGGAATAAACAAAAATAAATAGACATAATTATATGAATGGAAATAATAAACGCCAAAAAAGCTGGATAAAGAGAAAGAAGCTGATATGACAAATGTACAAAATTAAAATAAACTCTCATTCGCTAACATATAAGGCAGTTATAACTGTTGAAAGAACACAATTAAGCTTATCATTAATATAAAAAAAGCATATATTTTAAACTGATTGCTATATAATAATATACTACTATATATATAATGTTTAGAGAAATTCTTTTTTTTAAAGCTGATGTTTTATTATATATACTTCAGTAGTTTTATTTCAGTATGTAAGTAATAAACATGCAAGCTGTTTTAAGCGGCGGTACTAAATAACTGTAGTTAAAACTTAGGTACGCTACGAGCTGAGTACGAAGAAGGAAAAGAATTACACATGAACACTCGAGATACAAAATGCTACGTTAAAAAATCTTTTGTACATCCTTTAAATAATTATATTTTTAGAAAGACAAATACCTTTAACGTTTTTAGGACTTTATACGAACGGTTGCCGCAGTTGAATCAGCCAATATAATATCGCATCCTACATCGATGCTTTTATTTCATTTATAAATACTGATGTAAAATAAAACTATTTTACGCTTTGAACATGAAGAAAGCTCCGGGTAATTGTTTGGAATAATTCCTGCCACTAAATTCCACTATCACACTCCACAAAAGTTTCATCCCCACTATATTGACGAGTGGCGATTCAAGTACCGTGCGCTTTTATTTTATTTTATTTTATTTATTAGGCACAAAAACAAGTAACAGTCTTAAAGAATACGATATTATATAAACTTAACAACGCCCGGAATATAACTCTTTAAATTTGCGCACGGCATGGCTACATTTTGACAATAGGGTTACTTATGTAATAATAAAATATTATAAAATTGAACAGATAAAATTAAATTAAAAAAAAATAAGCAATATTAAAAAATACGGATAACAATAATTTTGTGATCTATCGGCTGCCAAAGATATCACGGAGCGATCGCTTTAATTGATGTATTTCGCTTTTACCGAAACTTTTTTCATACATCTCCACCCTGTGGAATTAGCTACCTTCAGCGGTATTGCCAAAAATATACAATCTTTTTGCTTGATTTCAATTGATTGATTGGAATCTTCAAAAAACAAGCCTACACATATCTCCAATGTCAGCAATACTTCTGTAATATATATACATATGGTTTATTCTCCTATCCCATAAAAAAGTACACAAAGTCCTATTGATACATTAGGACTCTCTGAGTTGTAGGTGCTATTATATTTACACACATATGATATCGATAAACATCTTAATCAACTTAAGATTAAGTGTAGGCTTTACAAATAATTATTCCGGTGCTAAAATCATACCCGCGACCTCTGGCTCCGAAACAAACACTCCCCTAAGTATCATCCCTAGTTATTCAGACATTAGTCATGTACTTATTTTTATATTTTTATTAGAATTTAAGAATTGATCCTCTTTATTTGCAGAAGTCCGTATTAATAAAAAAGTAAGCAAGCATAAATGTTTATTTGCTTCCAACGAATATGATGTTCTTTTAAAATGCCATGTTCAATCTTCAAAATTTCTTGTTGTTCTTAACAAACTTGTTAAAGTTAGCGAGCTGTGTCAACACTAAGTTCACGAACTTCCAACAAGGCACGGAGAGTTGGAATAACTTGTGAAATCACTGGCACTCGTGATGAAATTGTATAATTAAATTACACCAGCTTATTTATTACGAGCGAAGAGCCCCAAGTGTACCGACACTATAGCGGTAGAATTGTCAGAAAACAAGTTATCCAATGTTTCGTCCATCTTCGGACGCTTTCTTATTATTGTGGATGAAACTATAGTTATTACTAGGAAAACAACGTGATTCAGGCATTTTGAAGTCTATGACTATAGTAAATTTTAATTTGTCTTCATTGTCATAGACTAGACTTAGACACAGAATTCGACTACACTTGTCTTAGACTCGGTACCTCATAGTTATAATAATGTCTATGAGGTACAAATCTAAGAGGAGCTTCATATTCTTATATACTACACTTTCAAAACTTGTGTCTAATAGTTATCTTCGTGTTGTGTTTTAGGTAAAAGTAAATTGAGCGCATCTACATTCTCGTACAATATCTAAATACACGGATTAGGAAAACTCGTATTCCTAGATTTAGCTTTTTTGATTCAATTTCATTAAGACAAGTAGATTCGTTTAGTGCCATAAAACAATATATTATGAGAAATAAACATAATGTTATATTAAATTACATTCAAAAACTACGAATAACCCATTGTAAAAACATTAGCTAATGTAAGAAGTTGTTTGCTAAGCTTGTGGAAGTTTTTAAATCGGTTTAAAACGTGAGTTTTACAACTTGAGTTTTATTTTATAAATGGAATTTTTCAAAGCTGATAATAAGTGCACGTGAAAAAATTAAGAAGTATACAGGTATTAAGATATTGTATTATATTTAGCAAATTATCATAACTTTTTTAAGCAGTACCTGGTCTTTTTTATTGTTATTACAAATAAAAAGTATGGAGTTCGCTGTGGTCAGAGTTAGTCTTGTGGATACGATTCAAAATGAAGAAGTCCGCTGAGAAACTCACCGATATAGCCATAATTCTCTGAGTTAGCGAGTAAACGAAGCGAATTGAAGTGAGTGGCAATGGGTTGATCACGTTTGTTGAAGAACTGAAAATCGTGTGTAAACCTCATATTAGCAATCGTATTTGACGGCTCCAGCTGGATGGTGCGACGAAGAACGCAGTCTGGCTGGTAGAAACAAAAGATGGAAGCTTAAGGCTAGCAGTAGATTGTAGTGCTGTAGACTAATGATAATGATAAATTGGTTAGAACTTTTCCTGTTTCGTTGTGATTTTATTTCATTTTCATAATCGTTATCTTCATTATTATATATATTTATTATTATTATATATATTCATAATTTTCATTATTATGAGTTTTATTGTTAATTGTGGTGGTGTATTATACAATATAGGTCGAATATGGCATATGAGTGAAATGATGTGGAAGAAATGCATGTATCGTGACTTTTTAAGTTGATTGAAATAGTCCATAGAAGGTTTCAAATTAGCAAACTGAAGTGGCGATGGGCTGGTTACGTTTGTCGGAGATCTGACAATCGTTGGAGCAAAGGAGTGCTAGAGTGGAGACCGCGTCTCGGTAAACGTAGGTGGCGCTTCATGGGAGAGGCCTATTTCCAGCAGTGGACTGCTGCAGGCTGTTAATTGATAGCCCATTTCGGTAAAATGGTCCCGTGTAGTTATTAATGTGAAGATTTTGGTAGAGTAGCCACCGTTTTATCAAAATGTAACGTGATACTAACTAGTTATACTTCAAGAAGTTTGATGTTATCGTATTTTACTTGACACTCACTCATAACTAATTACCATCAAAGAAAAGAAATGAAAGGAAAGAAAATCAGGTTAATTAATTCGATAGATCCATAAATAAAATGATGAATATTTTGCATATAATTTGTTTTGCATATAATGTGTTCCATATCATGTTTGGTACGATATTATAAATAGACGATTTTTAACATTACAATGTAATGAACATTAACTGTGATTAACAATTAGATAAATGTACTAAATTCATATATAAATGAATGTCCAAAACTCATATTTTATTAAATAACTGTACAAATAACATTAAAATCATGTGATTAAGAAGAAAACTTTGTAGCAGAGTGAAATTCCGGCAAAAAAGAAAAGAATTCTTACGTTGAAATTACGAGTATTACCCACAAGAATGTAACTGCACAGTAGAATGAGTTTCTTGGATTTAGAATGGCGGTTTTAATAAAGCAGACGAAACTTTAGGATATGTAGTTTTTCGTTTACTTTAATAAAGAGCTTAGCTTTTTAGTGAGAGAGAGAGTTACTTATAGTATATATAGAGTATTACTTATACTTTTACAAAATACAAATTTTCTGTTTTTTTAGTGTTTGATTTTGCTCTTTATTTCAGTTAAATTTTATTGTCTTTGTTGTCTTAACAGTTTTAAGTTATGAATAGATTTGCATATATATTCTCATATGTATTACTTGTACTAGTTAATATTTATGTATATTATGACATATCAGACTTTTTAATATTCGTTGTCCTTTATTTAGATACTTTTGGTACAGCAATTAACAAACTTAACATGAAATAGAACGTTTATAAATAAATTATATTATTTATTATAAAAATTCATTGGAGAAACACATTTTGGCCACAAAATTTCATGGTGTGGATAGATCTAGCGAACTCTGACGAACTATTTCATCTCCCAAAAATAGAAATAGTTGTGCTGTATTGACTAGTCGGAGAGGCACTAAAAGGAGGTAATTTATCAACATATTTAATATTTAGCAGAAGATTAACTGTATTTAGCAGAAGGTTAACTGTTAAATGACTACTGAGTCATAGTTATGAAAACGAATTAATAACTGATTTATAAATTATTTTACCTTGCACTACAAATATATAAAAAAATATTATTGTTATTAAAACTAGTCAGTTGGTTGTCGAGTTACATAATCATTCAATATACGTAAAGAGAGATTGTGATATAAATTATATTCATGGAAAAAAGTAAGGCTATGTGTCAACTTAAAAAATCTTGCTTTTTATCTTTATATTCTTTGTTTTGTAAACAATATGAATGGAGCTCTGTTTGTCATGCCTTATCAGTCTTAAAATATTCAGTGAATTTATTTTGTATATCTTTTTTGTTTTTATGAGTTTTTTGTTATATGAGAACATTGAAATATATATCACTTATTGTCTCTACTATAAGAGCTTTTATATTGAAAAACAAAAATATATTTAAAAAAATTGCGTTAATTAATTCGCTTGGTAATTAAAATCAAATTTGATTTCTCTTCCGAATTCTAATATTGTTCTTTTTATAATATTTTTGTATGTGTTTAACACACATTTCAAGCAAACTTATAAGTTGTTACGGATGCCGGCCGTCATATATTGATCTCACTGCTGGTCTAGAAAAATCTTTTTAAGAAAGTATAGCCTATTTCTCCTACCTGTACTCTCTTACGGCCCAGAAACGTGGACGCTGACAGTCCGTCTGCTTCACAAGCTCAGTCCCTCAGAGAGCTATACTCGGAGTTTCTTTGGTAGATATGATTCGGAGATATAGCCTTTCGAATTAGCAAACTAAAGTGGCAATGGGCTGGTTACGTTTGTCGGAGATCCGACAATCGTTGGAGCAAAAGAGTGTTGGAGTGGAGACCGCGTCTCGGTAAACGTAGGTGGCGCTTCATGGGAGAGGCCTATGTCCAGCAGTGGACTGCCACAGGCTGTTAATTGATAGCCCATTTCGGTAAAATGGTTCCGTGTAGTTATTAATGTGTGAATGATTCTTATGGGTAACGTTTAGCGATTTTTTTCTAATTTTGACTACGTCAGTATTATATGACTTTTTCTTTACATTATGTCATTCATTTTTTATATGATTAATTTATATTTTTTTATTAAACAATAGAAACATGATAATTTTACAAACAGGCAATACTAACTCAAAACACACATTTAGAAAACAGTATTCACGTTAATATTCCATTCGCAGCGTAGCTCCTAATCAATTATACTATTTTCACTTTACAATAGCTAAATATTTATTTTTATAATAGCTAAATGATTCTTTTGTTTACTACATATAACACCCCTAAGTATAACCTTTTCTTTTATGCAATCTTGTTTCCTATGTTGTATGTTTTGTGTGTAAAATTTAGTAAGTGTCAATAAGTGAATAATACATTGACATATTTATAACATATTATTTATATTTATTTATACATAGGACTCAAAAAATTAATTTAAATTTAACCATAGCATATTTTGTCACTGTGTTAGTGTTGAAGTTTTTGATTTGTAGATAAGATGATGCAACATTCAATGGATTTTTGTTAATAATAAAACAAAGATTTAAAGATTAAAATTTGTATATTTGGTACTTCGTATATTTTTTTACATTTTTGAGTCGATAAGGATAAATAGTTATCGTATAATCTTAGACGTTTATAATTTATAATAATAAAGACAAATACAAACATAACATTCGAATTAAAAAATTAAAACATTTAACAAATTCTAAATTCCAGTATAACTATAATAGTATAAATAGTATTTATTATTTTCAGATTTTGAACAATATTTTCGAACAAGTTACTAGTTAATTAATTACACAGAGTAGCCATCTATAGGTATTTACTATTAGAAACAATATTTCTTTAATTTTTTAAATTTCGAAACACTAATAGGTTATATTATTTATACTAAACAAGAAAATTTATTGGCAATAAAGTTATATGATACATTTATATATGTACAAAACCTGTATTTAATGGAAAACCTTTTGATATAAATACCTAAACTTATAAAGGTACATATTTATTAATATTTAAAATTATTGCATTCGGTAAAGCTTTTGAAAATATATACCAATATTTTTTGGAACATATTTTCCTTAAAATCATTTTAATATACAAAAATAATTAGAATCTTCACAACTAGCAAGGGCTCAGTGCATAAATTGTGAGATTCTAGGTCCTTATTTTTAAAATAATTGTTACTCCGCATTAATTATATAAACAAAAATACTGATCTTTTAATTCGCTCAAGTTAACACAGTAACTTTTGAATTACCAATGACAATTTACAAAAATAAGAGACCTAATAGTACCTACTTAGTAGGACAATTGTGCAAATAATGTAATATTGGTGTTATATCCTAACAAATGAAACAGTTAAATATTATTACTTTCGATCACACACACATTGGAAGACAATATGAAAACTTTTATAGAGGAAACCAATAAGACGGAAAGGAATTAATTTCAACTAATCCTTGTTTTGCTTTTTCAACTATACTTATTTAAATCTAAAAATACTAATTATACGGCTATAACGGCAATGGTGTAGCAATGTATTAATTTACTTAAAATATTTGACTTAAGTACATTAGAAATATCTATTCCAAAGAATGTAGTTAACACCGATTTAGAATTAAATTGTCGTTGTTTTCATTATACTACATTATAAATACGTTTTTGCAATAATTTTGGCTAAAATATTTACATTTTTTCTACGCAGAATGAAAAATACGTAAGAACTATAATCAGTCGTAGATAAACTTGATATTTTTATTAATTTAAATTATTACTATATGAAAATGTACTTTAGGGGCTAATCATAAGTATATTTATTTTTTTACAACGCTATTTATATATTTTAATAATACTAAGTATTTAATATAGTATTTCAAGCTTATAAGTAACACAAAAAATGGCACAGCTTTTAAAACCTCAAGGATACAGGCCAATAATATACATGCGTATACGGTTTATAGATAAACATATGGGGTACATATTATATCATAAGATTAGAAAACGTCACATACATTTTGGTGTTCATTTTTGGTATAATTATTATATTTTAAATAACATTGAGTTCGAATATACAAACTTATAACTACATTGATACATTTTTACAATTATACGCTTTCACGCAGCCAACTCAAATTAAAAAAAATACTAATTTTGTCAATTATATATATATTATATATAGTATAAAAAGTATGTAAGTGAAGCGTTATATGAAACTTAATATTTTTATTTATGTTTAATAATCGTGTAGTACATTTATATTCTTTATTAATTTATTGTAATATCATACTCATCATATCATATCATACAGTGAATGATTAATTTTTAATGCTCATTTTTTAATATTTCTCATATCTCTTCTCATACTTTTGTGAGCTTCAAAAATTGATTATTCTTTTTGTTATTTATCATGTCATTTGTATATGTCATGCCAAATGGAAAGACATCTTATACAACGCTTAGTTTATTTACCTAACACCTCATCTTTACAATGATCGTTCTTATTGGGATCTATGTTTTATGATTAATTTGATTAAATAAATAAGTATGAAAACATGCATGAAAACACTTGTGAATCACTTTATTATTGTAGCACTAATGTAGTATTTTGGAGAAATATCTAATGATACCTAAATCTTTAAATAAGATATTATAAGAATCATTAGACAGAACTTCTTGAAATAAGAATAAAATATGATTTTGTAAAAAAAATATTATAGAATCATTGTCATACTAAAAATAACTAAACCAAAGTTTTACTTATTTGGAAAAACAGAAAATATAATGTTTTTCTATTTCTATGCGTATAAAATACATATTTATGCTAAGAAAACAAATATAGACAATTTTTGTACAAATATTAAGCGTATTTTAAAGTTGAATATTAAGTATATTTAATATAATATTAGGATCACCCTCTTGCTTTACATAGAGCATGATTTTATAATAACTATAATATATATGTATGAAATTTCTTCATAATTATAATGTCTACAATGGCTAAATTATATCTATGAAATATCAAATCCGTTAGTGATTTTGCAGTTTCGTGCTACTATTTATACAAATCCTATATTTTTCTACGTAACTTTGGAAAACTACTGAAAAATATATTTTGTACAATTTTGTAATTAGACGTATTTGCGATTACTTCATGTGTTAATATTCTAAATTGTATAATATTTATTAAGATCCTTTTTAACGTAAAAATTATAGGAATTATTGGTATAATTTAAAATTTATAAGTAAACTGAGTAATATTTATAGGAGTATCATTATCAGTATACAGCCGTAACAGTGCACTTCTGGACATTGGCCTCCCCCAAAATCAAGAGGTGGTGCCGTAAACCCCACGCTCGATAAGCTTGGGGATCGGAGAATAACAATTATATGAATTTATAGTTTAATTATTTTCTTAAAAGTAACGGACCATATATTTTAAATATAGACACTAAATTATTTGTTTATCTATAATTAAAACATATACAAAATAAGTTTTAAATCAATCTGCTCGTATTAAAAATACTTTTTAAATAAAATTATTATTTCATAGCTATGTAATACCAATTATTTTTACCAATATTTTTCTAGCTACAATCGTTATAACTAATATATTTCACATGAAGTTATCGTCAAAGAATTTAAAATTGAACGTGAATGAATGCCTCTTATATGCCGACAACCAGGTGTTGTTAGCTTCGTCGGAAAAAGAATTGCAGGAGATGATGAATATAATGCATGGAGCGTTAGAAAGGAAAGGAATGAAGATGAATGTTAGCAAGACGAAACTGATGGTTTTTGAAAGGGAGGACGCTACGACGCAGTGTGAGGTGCTGATTGCAGGAGAAAAAGTTGAGCAAGTGAATGAGTTTCTATAATTGGGAACATTGTTTAAAAGAGATGGAAAATGTGAAGGAGACATTGAAAGACGAGTGAAAGTTGGTAATGAAGTTAATGGAGCCCTGCACTCCTTTATGAAAAGTTAGAATGCGGCTAAAACGGCCCGACTGGCGGTTCATCAGAGGGTGCTTGTTCCGATGCTAATATACGGTAGTGAAAGTTGGGTTTGGCAGAAGAAGCATGAAAGCAGACTGAATGCGGTGGAAATGAAAGCATTAAGAAGTATGTGTGGTGTAACCTTGAATGATAGAATAAGAAATGAAGATATAAGAGAGCAATGTGGAGTAAAAGAAAGTGTTGTGACAAAAGCAGAAAAAGGGATGTTTAAGATGGTTTGAGCATATAGATAGGATGGATGAAAGACGACTGGCAAAAGAAATTTACCTTGCGAATGTGGATGGAAGGGTTGGAAGAAGAAAATCACGAAAAACATACCTTGACCAAATTGCTGAACTTTTTAAGAAAGGCCAGATCAAGAGTACCCTCAACCGGCGGGCTTGCATGAGAAAAATAATGAGTGTGGAGGAAGCAAGGGAAGTGTGCCGAGATCGTAGCAGATGGAGATCCGTAGTCTCTGCCTACCCCTACGGGAGACAGGCGTGATCGGTATGTATGTATTGTATGTATGAATGAACAAGGCTTGTCAATTAACAATAATAAATTATATGTTATATGAATGATTGTGATGATGACATAATTTAGCATATGTTTTAATAAATATATTTATGAGTCATTTACTCATATTTGATGTTTTTCAAATGTTACATTTGTTGGTGTTTTATAACGATGACATCATAAGGATTCGTTTTCTTGCATCCCAATTATGCCGTGGTTTGATCAGGAATGAAATGGGTAAAACGCTCTTGCGATCTTCCCACAGACTAATTTCCTGATTATTAAGTATATTTTAAGTATACATATATAACACCACAGAGAGTAATACCAGCTAAAATACAAATTCAAAATCCAAAAAAATCATAACAGTGTCTGTAATTTCAAGTAAGCTGTGTAATTCTTTTAGGAACACAAGTTTCCTCAGTAAAAAGTAAATTTACAATGAATGATAAAGACACGCAAGCTAACGGACATTGTAAAGACCTGGTGCTGCGCGCTGTTGTGCCAAAATTATGCGATTAGCGACGCATCTGTAGCAGCACAGGTAGGCTAAACATCACTTGAATAGTATCCTCCTGAATGCTCTTCGGAAATCTTTATTGAAAATCGTATAAATGACTGGGTTCAATACGGAATTCATGTATCCGAGCCAGAAAGCAATTGCAAAAGCACTAGAAGGTATCACGCACCATCTGCAAGCCGCCTTTAGAATGTAAAGAAAAAAGAATGGTAGCCAGCAAGCTATGAAGCTTCCCATAATCAAGCCTAAAATCAATGTTGCTCTTTTCTCCTTTTTCCTAGCTAATCTTCTTTTTTCTCTTTCAGGATCTCTTGGCTTGTGCTGCTTTGGCAACGCTGGTTCTAATTCTGCTTTTGTCGATTGCGTTTTTTCTTGTCGTCTAGATGAGTCCATCTTTTTACCGAAAATAGGCTGACATATTCTCAATTTAAGAGGTTTGACGACAGCACACCTTGTAGCTACACCGGAGTCTGATGACGAAGGTTCTAACTCGGAAACCATATCAGTGTCTATAGCTACACTTGGTGCTCTACCACGTTGAGCTTGTAATTGAAGTTCTCCATTTACTGATAATGTTGAACTTCGGAGGGGGCACGCTGCTAATGGATTTCTAGTCACCTGTGCACACGTTACCACCTGCGAATGAGAATATTCTTTAATTTTTGTGTTCTTTTTACCATGTTTATGAATATTTTAAAGTTGAAATTATTATTATGGTCCATTGAAATTATAATAATGTCCAATATTCTTAAATTAAAAAAATTGAAATAAAATTTTACTGGGCTAATTTACTGGGCTCTATTTCTAGTATGGTTCATTGTACTCAAAGCTATTACCCCTGTGATGGTATAGTCTATGTTATTAACTTGAGGTCCATTGGGATTATGATAATCTCCAATATTTTTAAATTAAAAAAGTAATTTGAAATAAAATTTAACTGGGTTAATTTACTGGACTCTATTTCTAGTATGGTCCATTGTACTCGAGACTATTACCCTATGATGGCATAGTGTGTGCTTATAACTTGAGGTCCACATTTAAAAAAACAATCAATTTTAAATAAAATAATAGAAATATAATGTTATGATCAATTTATATAAAGTGGAGACTTATTTTACTTTTAATTGTGTGCAAATGCGAGATGGGATGATGATTATTAATTTATAGAATTTGGTAACCAGGGGATGACGATAAATTATCATAAAGAAAATAGTTATAAATTGCTAGTATGGGCAGGGCTTGGTGTGCAATGCAAATCCTAGCCAATGTAGCCAATAAAAACAAATCCTTTTAGGTTTGGAGAGGCCTATGTGCATTCGTGGACTGATTTAGTTTGTTGATGTTTATATGTTTTATTGTTTTGTCTGATATCTGCAACATCGGAACAACATTATAATATAATAATTTAGATTTATTTTTAGTATTTACAATGTTGAATCCTATCTTTCTTTCTTTCTTTGAAAGTTAGACATTAACTCATCACGCTGGTTTAACGTAGGGTTTTGCTTTGGACAAGTGTAGAACATTACTTTTGAAATTAATAACTTCGTCAATTAAGTTGTCATACAACGCAAATAGATTATCAGGCGTGCCACCTGATGGAAAGCAAACAGAGCCTCCTATAGACATCCGTAGTGCTATGTAGAAGCATTGCCGGTCTTTGAGCAATTTGTAATATCTGTTATTTTACAATGAAGCCATATTACAAGGTACATCTTTGCGACTAATTTAGATATATATTTGTAAATCTGGGATTTTTTTTAACAACTTGTACTGGCTAAACAAAAAGAATAGTATCTGTTGTGAAATAATAAACATGTCCTGTAATAATAAAATAATGTAGTATTATTAACAAACCTTAAGAGTATCTTTTCTATCGTCTGACTGCTGAGGCACATTGTCACCGGCCTCGCTTGTCGATATGTCCGATGCGAAATCGCATGTTACGGTTGGTATTGGGACCTGTTGCGTTTCTATTGTTGATATTTGTTGACTCTCCCTGCAATTAAAAATTAATTACAATTTTCTTTTAATTGTTAAGGTTCACATCATTTGACATAAAATATTAAGCAATTTGTTTTTGTCAAATGGTATTCTAAAACAGAACTATTTTTAGTTATTAATTTACTAATTTTCGTTTCTGGCGACGATAGTTGTTTAACGCAGATGTACAATATTATCAATATATACAAATCAAGGTACTATGGTATCGTAGCGACAATACTTGTAAACATATATACATACACAAAAGACACTATGATATATGTATTTTAGGCATTGATTCTTTTCATAATATTCGTAGTACAAATACGCTTAGAGAATATTTGATAAAATAATATATTGCTTTTATATTCCTATAGATAGATATTTGTAATTGTTTATGTATTTTGTGAAATGATCCTTATATTAGATATATCCCAGCAGACATCATCGTGGCGGAATTTGTTACGGGAAAATCGACGTCATATATCTTCGATATATTCAAATCCCGTGAAAGCTTCTCGATCTACATTAAACAAATGGCTTTAGAGCCATATACGTGGTGATATACTCGCAAATATCGGGACAAAGCATCGGGTATGTTAACCGAATACGAAATGAGCTCTTGCTTACTTGAGAGGAAATACGGAACTGTTGTGGATGCTTTGAAAGGGGGTACATAAATACACTTTAAATAAATGTAAACTAGTCTTCTACGTAATTTGAAGTAAATAACGGCACGATTATTAATATATTAATGCATACTATTCAGACTGTACAAGAGGTAAGGGTGCAGTTATTAATTTTATTAAAAAATACTAGCAGCAATGTTTTGATACTACTAGAATTATGATTACCCATTCCAAATAAGATAATAGGTTTGTGCTAAGTATTTTTCTAGACAACCATTATTATATTGAAATGGTTGGTTTGGAACCTAATCCTTACTAATTAAGCTATTTCTGCTTAAAATTTCCGTTTGTATTATTCGCTGTACTAATGGAAGATCACTTATATTGCACAAAATAGCTTATACATTTTTTTAACTACGACAATTGCTTTATTAAGTAGATCTGTATAACATATTACGGTCTAATTAGAAAATTTTAACAAAAAAATAACTTATTAATGGAGTCAGGCGTTACTTTGCGGAAATCCATCACTATATGGACAGTCAAAAGTTTTACTTAGCTAAGATCCGCGACAAGGACTTGTCGCGGATCTTAGCTAAGTAAAACTTTTGACTGTCCATATAAAAAAATAACTGTTTAATTCAAAACTATCTTCTGGAAAACAATTTGCATTATAAGTTATGGTATAACCAATATTATTAACGTATATATTATACGTTCTATACAAAAATAATAAAGGTTAATATACCCAAGTTCATATTTACCTGTTATTATTTGAATTACTGGCATCCACACCTGTCGGTATGTGCAGTGATGATGATGTAGGCATTGGCCGAGTACCCTTTGGGTTCGAGAAACTTGTTTGCTGCTCATTCTGAAACACATAATATTGTGGTTGAAAGTCTACGAGAGTATATATTTTACATACTAATTCATGTATTATTTTTATAATTATTAAATACGATTTTTGGGACTAAATTGAACCATCTACTGAACAAATCTCGAATCTTAGTAGGACAAAATGCTCAATTTTACGCGCAATATGAAGCGTAAATTAAAATATGTATGTATATATAATATGTATATACCGGATTTGAAATTTCTGGGATTTCTCAGAAGATGTCGCCGCAGCTGAACCGGCTAGGATAACATCAATGAAAATAAATATATTTATTTTTTTAATCATAATTATGAGGTGTCGCTGAATAGAAATTTCGAAATTAACTTTTATTTTACTTTTCAACAATAATAATATTTTTTAATAAGTTCGACAGTTTATAAGTGGTAAACAGCAATGACATCTAAATTCTTCAATTGTTAACCTAAAGATTTTGATCCGATTAAAGGTATCACCATAATCAGGTTAAAAATTTATTTATTAAACAAAGTAATGTTTGGTACTTATATTAGCCGCTGTCGCTGTGCTAGGCCTTACCTGTATTACAACAAAACATTGCCGTTCCTTATATATTATTTGTGTATCATAGAATACACAAATTTTGATGACATACAAATTATATGTAACTTAACAATATTAATAAAGATATTCTATATTATTTACTAAGAATATCTAAAGTATTAATTAAAACAATGACCATTCTATTGTTAAAATCTTGGCCTTTATGCTAGTGCTTGTGTTTTTGTGTGCATGTACATATGTGTGGATCAATGTGTATTAGTATGCGTGTGTGTTTGGACCCCGTAAAAGTTTTTCAGTTTCACTGTATGTTAACTTTTGAATCCAACAAATCACTACTTTTAAATTATACTTAATTTAGTGTTGATTATTTTAAAGATAAATAGGCCTAAAATTGAGAAAAAGTGGTTCGGAAATTAGGGTTAAAGATTATAGTATCTTTGCTTCGTTTATTAACTTTTACGGAGTCTGGGTATGGGAGTACCATGGACTGTTGTTTTACAATTGGGCGAATTTAGAAATATCTCTCGAACTATGGGGACTTCACAAAACTTAAAACACGTTTATAAGTACATACTTTCAGTATTGTTCTTTGACTACTTCTACTTTTTAAGTAAGTTTGCCTTAAACGAGGAGGATCAAAGACATGTCGCAAAGTCTTAAAGATATAAATTAATTTACAAAGTCTATTTGAAAGTAATTAAAAAATAAGAATGCTCATTAAAATTAAGTTTATAAAATAGAATGATACAGTAACATAACTGTTTAGATACGATTAGGTCTACTACTGAAAATATGCAGGTAAAGAGGTGTCTTAGCATTTTTGATATTAATAGTCTTAGTGTTTATTTTGGTATTAAGCTACCATGTTTAAAATAGACATTACTTACGGGTCGCGGTCTGGGATTCTTCCTGATGCCCCGTCTCGCTCGCGCCTTCGCCGCGTAATATATCCTGATGTAGACAAACACCATGATACAAGATGGTATATAAAAACTGCCCAGCGCGGAGTATATCACGTAGCCGATGTCGTCTGAGACCTGGTGGATAGATAAGTACTATTTTCATATATTTTTATGAAATTCAATCAAAGTTTTGGCCAACGACTAGAAGTATGCTTTTAAAGTTGAGTAGTGAAACACAAGGCAAACTTTCAAACAACCTTTCCGTTGGTGGAATAACATCCCAACAAATCTCTAGAAATGATCAAAATAAATAAACACTAGAATTTAAACTTTTTGTAAGATCTATAAATTGACAATATATTATCTACTGTTAAAAAAAATACTATGGCATCATCATCATTAAAAGTCTGCGGCAGTCCACTGCTGGACATAGGCCTCTCCCAAGAAGCCCCATCTAGTCCGACATTCGGCTTTACACATCAAGTTTTTGACAATCGCCCTGCGCAGATCGTCGCACCATCTCGCCAGAGGGCTTCCCAAACTAGATGTGCCAAAACACGTTACTAAATAATTGAATCTGCTAAGTAATATAATTTGCATCGGAAATAAAACACTGAATAATGGATGATTTCTTCTAACTGGGTAAAATATCATGGTAAACGAAATTATTCTCTGAAAAAATCCCTACTATTATTACGGGTTATCGGATTAAGGCTATGTGGAAATACGATATTTGTCGATGACGATGATTAGTAGAAAACACGAAATGCAGAATATCTAGTGAAGGCATTTTTTGAATATTTATTTGTATTTATATATCAACAAAGTGCAACAAATAACAACAAAGTCAATCGCCTGCTTTAGGGTCCAACGGTAACATATCTCCGTTTATATGCTACTGTTATTATAAATAAATAATTTAAAATTAATATTTCTATAATATGTCATGAAAACACAACTCTAAAGATTGCCTCATATACTACTAAATTTATGAGGCATGAAGTTTGGTTGAGGATTTATTTTAAGCATCCATTAATACGCATAATATTACTCATAGATTCATATGTATGTAATCATAAATATATTCAGCTTCCATGCACCAAACAATACAAAGCCAAATGAGGCTTATACTATATCGTAACATTTTGATTTATATTAGATATGTGATTTTGATTCATACTCAGGTATCTCAAGATATGAGATACCTAAGTATCTCATATCTTGAGAATATTAATCTTTTAAGAAGTACAGTATCAATTGTTATTCAGCGAAACGAAATCCCTCATATATTATATTATAAAGTGGCACGATTAGAAATATTCTATATTATAGCAATGTTATCTGTATGGTGCAAAGGGTTGAGAAAAACGAGTTGTAATTTTACTTCAGTAACTTTTTTAAGATGACTTAATTGGTTTCTTTCGGAGTCTAATAATAATAGTCTAGTCTAATAATATAATTCGTATTACATTTCTACTTTATAAAATTACAGAGAAGAATTATATTAATAGCCAGCCCTATTCGATATTTTACTCACATTTGTTTATACATAATAATCCAATATTATGTCTTTCATTATCATAAACAAGAGCCGATAATAGCAGCCCACTGCTGAACATAACCCCACACCATCTAGTTGGGTAGAGTAATCAATCAGAAAGCTAGTGCTATGGCTATGTTATAATAAATATGAAACAAAAATTTTTATACGCAACCAAAAACTTACTCGCTTAACTGTCATGTCTTAAACTACGGCAGAATTCCTTTTCTAAAACCTCTTCTCTTAGAATTAATCCCGACTCCATTGTCTGCTTTCAATGGTTTCACTCATTTCACTCTTTAAACATAGAATGTGATAAGAAGGCTTTACTGCGAATGTTCGGAGGTTTTATTTATAATGAAATTTTATCCGCTTTCTACTTGCACAGAGGAATATTCTCCTATACCTAAGGCAAAAATATGTAGTAACCGATGATAAATAATAAAATAATATGATAAAAACATGTACCTTTGATATGGCTAAAAATATAAGAAATTACCTTATTCGCAAAAATATGCAAAAAAGAACTGCAGAAACAGTTGTTCAAATCAATTTTTATTTATGTTCAATAGTTGTACTTAAATTTGAAAACATTGGCTTTGAATTAGGGTTAAATACATATCATGTATACTACTTTCGATGTAGTTATATTGTCTCAGTTCCGAAGAGAAAAGCAAATCCACGTTCTTTTAAAGGAACTGACTAGAAACGTAGAAGCTTAAATAAACCTTTACATTTTAGTTTCTTAACTGAAATTAGTTTTAGGAGTTCCAAGCGGGAAGAAACCTATAAGCGAAATTTGATGACGAAGTTTGTAGACAAAATAGTGCTTTAGTGTTTAAGTATGTAGTTTGTAGTTGTTTCCACTTATTATTGAGAGTTTTCTCAGAACTACCAAGATCATTTTGCTTGCTGAACTCAGACTTTGTTCTTTAGAATTATGTTTAATTTTATTCGTTAAAAAATTAGCTCAGCTTGTTAGCAGATGTTCAGGAATTAGTATTAGATAAACTTTTCAATATTCAGTGTTCCTTTAGAATTCATAATTGAAAATTTTAGAGTGACGGTGATAATGGTGATCTCTTACTCATTTATCTTTTATTTTTACAAAAACGTGACAGTAATCAGGTCCCTTGTCTATTCGCATTCGCCAACTGTTACAGCAAAGAAATCTAAGTTAATTTTTTTATACAATTTCATACGGCTACAATGATTTCTTTACTGTAGTAGATTACCTATGTTTAATGTATTTATGTTTGTTATAATATTATGAGATGAAGGTCATATATTACACTATTTCGATACTAAAATTTTGTTCAAATTAAATGACTTTCATTCAAAAATCCAGGAGGGGGGATGCAGCATAAAAAATAGGTTAGTATTAGAGCCAATAGGTGGTCGCTGTTGTCGAGATAGTGTTTTTATATTTTTTTCATATAAATTTTCAGAACTGAGGCAGTTTAAGGTCTGCCTGAACTCACTATTGCTTTATAATTTTATTTGCTTTTTATGTATGTGCTATTTGTTTTTCAGAAAAACATTTTATAAATCGATGTTAGCTTACCACATATATATTATTCCGTAATATATATTACGTACACACATATAATATATAGTGAGGTTGACAGTGGAAACAGAAAAATATGGTCAAAAGGTCCTTATATGTTTTTATATTTTATTTTATTTTTATATGGACATATATAGCTTAAGAGAATAAAGATTAACAACTAATTTATTCTTGGTTATTTTGTATTCCCACATAGAAAAAATGAGTCGTATTTTTCTTTTACAAGCCTAAGTAGGTTCTATTACCCATTATATGTATAATATGAAATTTGTGAATATATTAATAAACATAGTTGTGAAGTAATTTAGAGCAACTTGTGTTAAGTTTCAAACCTCCTGGGAAAAGATGAGATGTGCAAGGTCACTTTGTAGTTAGTTATTAGGATACCGAGCGGAAGTCAAAGTAAAGTGGAAGATTTCCCTAAGGCTATATTGTGGGTTGTTACATAACACTAAGCTCGCCTCCACTTCTGCCCCATACTATTTCACTTAAATCAAAGAAAGTTTTTGTGTAAATCGATGAAAATTATATAATCACTTGTTATTTTATAAGGTTACGTAGGGGCCCCAAAATATAGGTTGTCCTAGGTTGAGGCGCATTATACATATAGGCGTATTCACATTATACATACAGGCATATGCAAATACATTTATTTTGTAAATAAATAAACAAAAAATAAACACACACACAGACACACACATATATATATATATATATATATATATATATATATATATATATATATATGTATATATATATATATATATATATATATATATATATATATATATATATATATATATATATATATATATATATATATATATATATATATATATATATATATATTTAATGATATTATTTATGATTATTTAATGATATAACATCTTATGTTAAATAATTTTAATTTAGAAATAATGAAATTTTAATTTTTAAAACTGCAATTATTTTGAAATTAAAAAATTTCTATCGACAGTCCCTATCAATGACTATATTTTTGTTTTGGTTTTTTTCAATCAAATTTGTTGAATTAAGATGTGGATATTTAATACTGTTTTATGGTTGTTAGCGTACGATATTGCCACTCTATTTCTTCCCGTTTCTGCTCTACAAGGACACAATGGAAGCATATACCAGTAGACAGGCAGTAGCGTGTACTCGTGTATTGAAAACCATTTTGCGATCTCCAGTCGGGAGGAGTTCAGCATCACTCTCCATTGCTGAGGGGCACATTTCCCGCACTAGTCTGTTACGACTGTATTGATAATAACAATGGATTATAGCAGCGATTATAACATTATTTATTATATTGATTGATTATAACATTTGTATTTTCTTTATTTATTCATAAATTAATGCTGGCCCTAAAAGTCTTTAGTACTTCTTATATTTGCCACACACTTTACATACATATATGTTTATCTTCATTAACCTAGTCGTAACTAAATCAGATTTTTTTCATTTTCATTTCTCTAACTAGTCTATTAATCGACATTTGGGCTAAAATGTGACAACTAAATTTAGCTGACGGTAATTGAAGTCGCGTCCTTCACCGTGTCATGTTTAGGTTTTTAATGTCGTGTTGTAAGCGTTCTATCCGACATTGGAATTGTACTATTCTCTGAATTTAATATTCGGAATAAACCTATTACGCCTCGAACCGGATGCCAAACAACTCATCTAAAGGAGCATCATTCGTTCTCTCGAACGTATTTTCGGGAGATTTTTTAGCAAATTTACACTGAAAGTAGAAGAGCGAACGACTTTAATTTCTCTTCCAAAATTTCTGTCGTGTATTCAACAATGATTTCGAGTCTGGTTAAACTGCTTTTAAAATAAATTCGATTTTACTTACTTTTAACGCAAAAGTTGAGTACAGATTTTTGACCTATGGAGGGTAGCATTCTTAGTCCGACATATTTAAGACTAATTCAAGAAGAAAAGTCAAAGTTTTCTTTATTAAAATCCGCTAAAAATAATTTTATGGTGATGAACTAATAAATAAAAATGCAAAAAATACTAGTGTAATTTCTAACTATATCCTAATCGATAAATGGCACTCAACACAACAGACCGATTGGCTCAGTGGCTGGGCTCTCCGCCCGCGGAGTCAATGGTCGCGGGTTCGATTCCCGCATCGGAATAAATATTTATATGGATTTTTAAATGTTTATTCCGAGTCTGGTAACCCCCCCAATCCGCATTTCCTTTCATGCCCCTTCCTTTCTTCTCTATCCTTTCCCTTCCTCTCCGCCAATCCACGGTTTGCCGTGCCAATGGATGCGTGGCTAGGGGCGAGCCTAGTCGTAAACGTGCCGATCGTCCCGGGGTCGGGCTCCCCCGGGGACTATGGTGCCTTACCTCAGCATGCAGGGCTCTGCTGGGGCTGACCTCCATCCTCCCTTGCGGCTCGTGGGATTCACTAAAGACGAATTTAATATACCTAATTTGTCGAAAATGACGGCGACGTGGTTCGCCACCCGTCATGTCCTGATTCTCACGAGGGCGAAAAACGACCAATGACGAGCCGTTTCGCTGCGATGAATGGCAGCGGATGGAGCTCTGTGGTCTCTGCCAAATGACGAGCCGTTTCGCTGCGATGAATGGCAGCGGATGGAGCTCTGTGGTCTCTGCCAACCCCTGCGGGGGATAGGCGTGAATATATAAAAAAAAAAAAACACAACAGTCAGACGATACGCATGTCGTCCATAAACGCTGCCCACAGACTCTTGACGATCAATTGGCTTAGTGGCACGGATGCCGGCTATGAAGTCAATGGTCGCGGGTTCGATCCCCGCATGGTGATGAATATATGAATGATGAAATTCTGAATTTGGTTACCTCGCCAATCCCCATCATTATTCGTTATTGTCAGTTCCTCTACAAATAAAGAGGCCCGTGCCCGTCAATTGTTCGTATATGGATTGTAAAAGAATAATATAGACACTTCCAACATGTGCCTGTGCATTGTAGAAGCGTTGCCGATCTTTGACTTTGTATGTAGGTTTGTTGTTTTCACTTTTATTTACACAACACGTACTATGTCCCCTCATCCCAAAAAAATTTCAGGTATAGTAGTATGTATGGAAGACAAGCGAGGAGACTCGATTTATTCGTCAACAATCCACCTGCACAGTGCATGATCAGCATGGTAACTATTGGCGAATCTTTTCTGTTTGGGAGAGACATATGTTTAATTATGGTACTATAGGTTGTTGATTATTTTGACGATGATGTCTGAATAAATATCATTGGATTAGAATGATGAAAATCGGTAGCGGTGATCATGTATTATGAGGTGATATACATGTTCGTTTTTTTTATGGGATAGGAAGACAAACGAGCAGGCGTGTCACCTGGTGGAAATCAATCAACGCCGCCGACCTTTAAAGAAAGTGACATTATAAGAGTGGGAGTGGGAGTGGGAGGGGACGGGGTGTGGGAGGGGTGTGGGAGGGGTGTGGGAGGGGTGTGGGAGGGGTGTGGGAGGGGTGTGAGAGGGGTGTGGAAAGGTCAGTGGGAGGGGTAGCTGGAGGGAGAGTGGGAGGCGGAGGGTGTTGGGCCTCCGGAACTCAGGCCGCTCACCGTACGAAGTGCTGTAGCTAAGCTACCACTCAGATGCCGGTTTTCTGTGGGAGTGTGGTACTTCCCCGAGCGAGCCGGCGCATTCACGCCACGGACAAATAATATGCCATTCTTGACAAAGTATTCGTCTGTAGCGTGGCTCTACCAATAATTTGCTCTGCTATAAAAAGAGGGAATTTATTTTTCAGAAAAAAGTCTGATCATTGCAAGGCAAGCGTTACCGAAGTATATTTCAATTGAATTGAATATCAACGTCTTGTGTTCTTTTATGTTCAAATTATATAAAAGAAGGAGCGACGACGTACATTGGGGCAATTGCTTTACCAGTTTCCACAATCGCGACGTTTGAATGTTCTCCATTTCGTTAATGTTCTATTTCTGAGTATCCTTTGTCTCAGCACATTAGACCGCTCGTTCCCGGGTAAGCGTCGTTTGTTGCGTATTCTCGTCGCAATCACGATTATTGCCTCGTTTCCACAACTTGATAGCTTTTAATCTTGATAATTGATAAGTAGAGACGTGGAGTGGCTCGGGCGTGAGTAGGTCACTTATTTCAACAATAGAAATTAAGCAATTATAATAACATTGGCGCGAGTTTACTTGTACAAGTTGTTATTGCGAATGAGTTTAATTAATTTTCTTGAATTCATTTAGCCCTTATTTATTCAAAGGAATTTTAACACTCATACGTTGTAAGACTAAAATACGTACTTATAGGTACTGTAGCGAGCCAGCCGTATTTCTTACGCGCGACACCCGGGACCTAGGGGATTTTTTTATCTTTAAATAAAATTCTTCAAAACGATATTTATTTATTCTTGCTCTTCATGGTACATTTATATATTAATTATGTAACACTTTATCAATTTACGTTGGGTGACATGACATCCAAAAAACGTTAATCGAACTAATGTATTTTGTTTTATAAGAATTTCTTTTTAATTTTAATTTGAATGTTACAAATATAAAAAAGTAATATATTATAAAAGGTTTTAATGCATTAGTGATACATTTATGAATGTATTACTACAGTACCTAGAAGCTTATAGATTGTTTATAGTTTTCAAAATGAAATCTTATTTTTATTTTAAACTTTCAAATTTAACCACCTTTATTCCTGTTGACACAAATTTTGAGTGCAAACTTGCTTTGTGAGTTATAGTCCGGGCGTTGTTAACTTTATATAATATCGTATTCTTTAAGACTGTAACTTGCTTTTGTGCCTAATAAATAAAATAATATAAAAGCTGACGAAAATTAAGTTGACAAGTGAAGTTTTTTTACAAATAAGTTTCTTGCTTTACCACGATACATAAATCACGTAATTTGAAAGGGCAGGTAAATAATGTTTTTGTTAACTTCGTTTTATCCTATTAATAACAAAATCCACCTATCGTGAACGCACATAAAGCTGAAACCATCAATATTGTTGTAATTGACCCAAATATGTAAATTGTGACCAGTTTTGTCTACTATTACAATCCTATTTTCTTTTCAAATACGAATTCCCCACTGAATCCATTACCTCTCGAAGACTAAACGGAGGGCGGACCGGACGGGAAGCGAGTCGCCGAAATGAACATAAATTGTTCTTACAAACGTAAGTCTCCAATTTATTTTAAACCAATTTACATTCAAAGCCGAGAAGAAAGAGTATAATTTCGTTTACAAGAGTTTCCGAGGCATAACGCGTTTAAAAGTAGCTTTTAGGTTACAAGTTTAAAAGTAATTTCCGTTTAAAACATAAGCGTCAAAGTTTATTTCCGTTTGCTGCTTCATTTGAAACAGTTTCGCTTATTTGGGTGCATAAATTTTTATGAAGGGCTATATACTGTTGATGAAAGTATAAAAACTAAAACGGTTGAAAATATATACCTACCTATATTTCTGCAATAGAATTACTTACTATGGCTATTCATATTAACGTTATTTATAGATTGAGCGACCAATTGGCGCAGCGCGACCCTCGCCCGCGGAGTTAATGGTCGCGGGTTCGAGCCCCGCATCGGAATAAATATAGGTATGGGCTACAGATATTTATTCCAAGTCTGATAACGTTGCCAATTCGCTTTAAACTAGCACGGTGGGTTAATCTTCTTTCTTCCAAAAATGGGGAGGCCCGTGCTAAGCAGTGAGGCATATAAGAGGTCTGAAAAAATAAATAGATTGAGCAACTTTTCAGTTAGCTATATGAATAGTTGAAGTGATATATGAGAATTTCAGAAACGTCAGAATGAATGAGCGCGCTTGACCGAGGATGTATCACACCGCCTCAGAATATCAGCATCAAGGAATAGCATTTTAAAATGCTATTTATTGTGTTTCGAACGGTGACTGCAGGAATCCGAAGATCCAATTTTTTCCCCTCCCTTTACTTCCTTTTCCTCTCTCCCTTTATTCTAACGCTCACAATAAATCTTTGGTGTTGCAGATAAACACCAAATATGAAGATATATAATAATATTAAAGATGCAAATTATGAAAATTGCGTTACAACATACATACATATATGTATGTACATAATCCAACAAAAATAACTCGTTAGTAAGCTTAGTATGCGTCTAGTAAAGTATGCGCACGTACATACAAACATGTGTTTATGCGAGTCAGAGTTGTTCTTTCATCTATAAAAAAAACTACCAATTATTGCTTACGACTCCAATACTAATAACGGAATTGCTTCTAAGGTGTTAGTTCGCTTGCAATGCCTCAACCTGTTAGTTTTTAGTACTTATTTCAAGTTCGATTTAGCACTTTCCAAATGTGTTTCAATGCTGATACTTAGAAAGCCAAATCGTCGGCCTAATTATCAGAAATCATAAGTCCATGATATTTAAAGGAACTACAAAAACTGATTTCTTTCTTTGTTGTGGAGAATAAAAGAATTAAGATATTTTTGAGGTAGATATGACGTATTCCATTGGGTATGCTTTAAGATTATCCGTTAGATAGTATCAAAAATGGAAAATGAGAAATCATCAATATATTTTTGGTGAATTTTGATAATTAGGCCGACGGAATATGTGTATTGTTAATTTGTAGAGAACGTTTTCAATTCACGGCAAAGCAAACAAAGGCACGCTAACATATTTTAAGCTTTCCCCGTGTAATAGAATGCAAATTCGGGATTAATTCTTCGGTTGGATTTAAAACGGAACATATCATATTAAATGTAAACATTATTTCAAAGTTTACACTTTATCTTAGTGTTGTGGATGTACGAAAACCGTTTATTATGGAGACCGCAGTTCAGATTTTTTTTAAAAGAAGCATAATTATTGCTTATTTTGTGTATTGCAGATTACAAAACTTTTAAATTTTGATTAAAAGTTTCCTGTTTCTTTTACGCCTACGTTGAAATCTATTTCCTGTTAAGAAAAATATTTTAAGGGGGGGGGGAGGGAATATACTACTAGAAACCATTTATAAAATAACATTCATTTGAGCCATAATATATTATTAAAAAAATATATTATTCCAACTATAGCCAGTTATAGACTACTTTAAACTTTTTTAAAGATTCCTAAATTTAAACATATCTATATAAATTGAACTTTTTGGCTTCAAAGAAAGGTTACAGTTTGTGAAAACTAATAAAGTATTAACTTTATTAGTTTTCACAAACTGCGATAGAAAAATGGATCAGTATGGTTGAAATCGTAATATTATTGTTTGTACGTAACATTACCGTATCCTTTATTTGGTAATCCTCGTACCCATAAACCGTTCTCAGATTAATGAGGGATTGGAATTTAGATGTCTAAGTTGGAAAAGCCACGTTATACGTTATTCATAACTGTGTGCAAATATTTTGCTAAAGTTGAGTGGAATAATACTAACACGAAGTATGAATTATATATTGTACGGCTACAATTTAAACTGTACAAATATGGTTTAGTAATTTTATTATTGATTCAAAGATTATGACTTGAATTATCTATTGAAGGATATATTTGAAGAAAATTAAAAGTATGAATATACTAGAGAAAATAACAACTTCCATAGAAGTTTTTATAGCATAGCAAGCGAACGAGCATGTGAGTGACTTGATGATAAGCAATTTTCGCCGACCATAGATATTTACAACACTTGTAACAATAAAGGCGAAAGGCCGGATCTCTGCGGCCCTGAGAGGGCGGGGGGGGGGAGGGGAGTAGAAAAATTTGTAATTAGAGAAATGTTTTTTAAATCACCTTATTTACTTTCGACTACAATTGATTTAACACATTAATTAAATATATGGCCTTCAAACCCCACCGCGATCCACCATCGTAATTCAATAACATAAATCGAGGCATTCCGAATGATATCAAGAATAAACCTTAAATCGCATTACGGTCTCCAACATAAACTTTGTTAAAGCGGTCTTTCGAGATTGTTTTTGCTTGTAGTAATAATACACTATATTTATTTACTGTTTGAAAATATTTGTTTGTTTAACTTTATCGACGAGCGTCGTTTATAAAATTGGCTAATGGATATAAAAATCTTTAAAATTTCCTAGAATACGTTCATAGTGAACATATCGTATGTAAGGAATAGTAACAATACGGTTTAAAGAAATATGTGCTATTGTTATTTTATTTTTGAATAGAATATTTCTATATTTGTAAAGGGAGATGACGACTAAATAATGAGATTGGTGTCCTATAACCTCAGTAGCAGGGTTGTCGCTTAAGAAGTCAATGATTATGGGTTCGATTTCGGCGTCCGGATAGATGGTATGGCTTACAAATATTTATTTTATGTTTGCATACCCCATCTGGACAAGCGTGTTGGATTAATATCTGCTGAGCAGAGACCAAAGGGCCATATATGTATGAGTTGTGAATAAAACAGAGGTGATACAATTATTATATTTCATTTAGATCAATATTTCATCTGCAAAACCATAACTCAGATTATACTTCTATAATCTAAGGTAAACTTTTACTTTAACCTGTATTTATTAATTAAAATTTCACTCAATAATTATTAGTCAAGCTTTTACTACAGTTCTGTAATTAGATTCTTTGGAACGGAGATTTTTCTCCGTCGACTAACTCCACAGGTATCTTTGTTTTATTTCTTTTTTCCTTTTTATTAATTTCTCTTTAATTTACTACATAGTACAAAAATATTTTGGTACAAAAATATTATTTTATAGGAAAAAATTCAAAGGTGAAAGGAAAAAAGCGTTTAGTACTTAATAAAGATTATTTGCAGGAAGAAAAAATTAAAGTTCAGGAAGAATAAAGGCAGACTGCCCTCCACAGGGAGCACTGGTTTGTTTACAAGCAGGTGTATATGGTAGATATCGTACCGTCTAACCACTATTAAGAGAAGTAGATAACTTGTCACTAGCCGTATAAGAGTGCATGGTGTATGTCCATACATACATATACAAGCAAATTCTACCGTTTTTTAAATATTATTTTGCATTGTTATATTATTTATTTTGCTCAAATATACCAATATATAAAATTGAAATAGATCTTAAGTAGTCTTTAGGCTACTGGAGATACTAAGAACAAAATATAAGCCAAGTTAATGTTTAAATAAATGAGTTTAAAAATTTGATGTAGGGTCATCCCATTTCCTATACATGTCTTACGCGGTGACTATGGAAGCAAATATATGTAGAAGGGGCAGCAGTGTGTAGTAAAAACCAATAAGCGACTCAATCCCAGCCCTGCTAAGACGGAAATTACGGCATGGAAACACCTATAATTTTACCTAAATTTCAAGGAAGGACAATGTCCAGAAATGAAATGTTATAGCTGTAGGTATTGACGATGATGATTCATGTAAACTAAAAATATAAAATCGAATTTATTAATTTTTTTGTTCATATCTATAACATGTTCGGTTTTATAACATAATAAAATACGTTTAACCTTTATTACTAAAATTGTGTTGGTGACAGATTTAGCTTCCAGTAATAGTGAAAGCTTTCTTGACGGAAAATAATCGGTGTCATGCATCACACTATAAAGACCTAACCTTCGTACATTGTTAAGTCGTAAGTAAGGATGGAGGTAAGTATCGACAATTTAATAAAAAATAAACATGATAAAATGTATCGATAATTTATATGATTTGTAACTATTTTTTGAAATGTTTATGTACATTCCAAAAATTAGTTACTAAACATCCTTATTACCTAAGCAGAGTGACATTCAGTAATTTGCACACGATGACTTATTGGCACACTAGCGGGGCTGCCACCTGCGGAATCAATTGTCGCGAGCTCGATCTCCGCATCGGATTAAATATACAAATATTTTGTTATTTCAATCCATAATTGTACAATAATTTCTTTTAAATGTAAAGTTTATTGTGTTTTTGTCTTTGTTCAAACTTTAAAATGAATTTATCTTATTTAACATAACGTGACCTGCAAATGGTTCATTGTGCAACTGTCAAAGAATAGGCTTTAATTTGGTTAACTGGTGGATACTAATAAAACTTTTTTTAAAAATATATGGCTGTCAATAAGTAGTCATAGGCCTGTCACGGGCAGCAGTATTGTTGATATGAATTAGGCGAATGTATCCATTTGCTCAATGTGGTGACTAAGATATTGCTTTTCAACTTGGGGACAAGCTGTGTGTGGACTATGTAGGCAATTAAAATGACGACGACATATTAGAATATTTTTACATAAAACACATATTTTGTCAAAAAATGTTAAAATATTATGAACTTCCTTTAAAAACGTTTAAATTACATATCGACATACATATATGATATCCCTTCACTAGAATTGATGTCGTCCGTAGCCATTTATTTTTGTTTGTGTGTGTACGTTCAGTCGGAAATGGCGTAACGCGAATTCCCTTTTTTGAGTATGCTTCATAAATTAAGGTAAAAGCATTGTAATGCTTGTTGTATTAATTTTAAGGCCTCGCTGGAGTGGTGCCTTAAATCTCTTACGCCTTTCCTCGTTTATAATATGGTTAATATTATATTATGCCATACATTTTTTGTTATGCAATATAATGTGTGTCTAGATGGAATTTAATATATTGTAGGTACGGTAAAATAAATATGCACGTAAAAGTTTTAGTTATGTAGTTTTTAATAAAGGCAAAATAAAATGGGTTTGGAAGAAGTAAAAATAAAGCGCTTAATATTTGTTAATTGTGGATTTTTTATTCTAGTTTCCAGCATCGAAATAGAGCTACCCCACTCTTACCTTGGATATCGTACGAGACAACTATGGGCAGAAGAAGCAAATCTTAGAAGATGGAGTCTACCTGAGTAATAAAAATCATCTGCGATTCCCAATCCGATTTTCAAGCGTGGGGATTACGGAAACCCTCCTCATTTTTGAAGGAGGCCAATATCAAGAAATAAACTGCCACGGCTGCGTGCGTGCGTGCGGCTGCTGAATGTCATTCGTTCGTCGTCTGCATCGTTTAATAATATACATCATTTTTTTACAAGAAAAAAGCTTTTAGTTTAGAAGTTTCTCTTAAATCTTGGCTACTCGAGATTTAAAGCAATAAATAATATATTTAATACGAAATATATCTTAACGCAGTAAAGTGAATATCATCAAATTTTCTACACTCTGTAATAGAATTGAAAACTAGTTTAAAGTTTATCTTAGAATACTATACATGGAAATTGAAAAACTTTGCATACATTTTCTGTGAAATGTAAAATAATTTGAAACATATCGTGTTCGGATAGCGAAATAATGTGAATAGCAAAAGTTAGAAATATGATCCCAACTTTGACTAGTGTAATTACAAAACAAATATTTTTAGACAAATAAAAAATGAATTAAATTTTTACATATTTTTTTTAAATTTGTTGGTTTGCTTTATTTTTTATTAGATGTAGAAAATATACAAAGACACAAGAGTTAAAATGTACAAAGATAGGACTTATCCTGAGGAAGTATCTCTTCGAGTCATCCTTTGACTTAGACGTAATAAACAATTTGGGCAAACAGATAACATATTGTTAAAAAGTAAAAAGCATAATATTTAATTAAATGTAGAGAATAGTCAAATGTAGAAAATAGGAAAATGTATAAATGTATAAATATTACTAAAAATGTTAGTAGTAGATTTAATCCTTTAGTCTTGTAACATTTGCCTAAGTATAAAATTGATAAGGTACATCAATAGAGATATCAATATAATAAATAGAGGAACGAAATAATAATAAAAAATAATAAAAACCTAATCTAACCTAACTAATGAAGGACTGATGACTGAAATACACATGTTTATAAATATTATATATATGTATGTAAATATGTTGCGTGTTTAAATCATGTTATTCCGTAGTGTGATCGTTTTCTCTTGTGGTGTAATCACAGTACATTTACTGTTAAAGATTTCCATGGGCTGCAGTAATTATTTAGCACCAAGCAACCAGCTTGCATATCTCTTACAAAAAATGCGATTCATGGAAAGTCAATATTTAAATTTGTGTGTACATACATATAAATATGTATAAGAGTGTGTGGATGGACAAAAATTACAAAAAAAAAAACACGTATCCATTATGAAAATTGAAAGGAATGATGTAAAGCGAATCGCACAAAAATGGTCGCTTCGTTCACTAAAAAGCTTTCCGTTTTACATATAGCTCACATTGGTATTCATTGACAAGGTTTTTTGCGAGACCTAACGGTGATGTATTTTCAAACTTAGTTATAAAAAAAATATAATAAATACACCTGATATTATACAAGAGTTTTCTATGGAAATTGCTGAAATGATATACTTGTTCTCTCCCCTCAACATTTAAGTAGGATTTATGTAATTAATGGTAACTTACCTAAGGGTTTCTAGCTTCATACCACCTGCTGCAGAGCCACGTGAAAATAAGTAGTCTCACGGTCGAAGAAAAAGTATATCTCATTGAGTGTTTCTACTTCAAAGGTAAAATATATGCAAACGTGTACATAATGAGGATTTAGAACTCTTTGGATAGTTAAAAACAGTTGCTAGTGTAAAACATTTAAAAATAATTATTCTTTATCTTCATGATTTTTATCATGAATTTCTTTAACTAAATTTTACTATTTTCTTTTATCATAAGATTATTGATAATTTTATACAGTCTGGCAATCCTCAGGATCGTAGAATGACGGTATTTTATACTCAGTTTGAGATGAAAGAAACAGTGAATATGAAAATATTTTTCCAAAAATCCAAATTTCAGCATTAAAAAATCTGCTTAAGTACCAAAAATTCAATTCAACAGACACTGGGAATATGGATACAATTTTATTTCCTTTGCAAAGAAGAGAGCTTGAATTAAGAATTTTCATTTTATGCAAGAAGGTGCTTCATTGCACCAAAGAAATATTCGAATCTATTTACACTGTGTATGAAATCAAATGATTGGTTTAGGATATATTAAATTTGCATTCGGATGAATCTCCGAATTGAAATCCCTGTCCTTTTTCTCGTAATAGGGTTATGTTAAATATTGTTTTTATTCCGAAATTCCAAAAACAACAGATCACAAATTAAAAATTAAGTATTGTACTCGTATAGTTTTCGAAAAAGTATCGATTGTTGCTAGAATAATGGTGGCAAACCCTGTGAACATTTTCATCATTAAACTTAATGTTTTTGAAAAATTTATTATATATAAATATAATAAGCGTTATTAATATTATATAATATGTACATGTACGTATAAAAAACCTCCAACTCACATCTTTAAAAGTAATTTGAATTATTTCGAAGAAAGAATTATAATACTTGCATTCTTTTTAAAATAATCGCCGATTAATTTCAGCAACTTTCCACGGAGCACTCGGTATATAATTAAAAATGAATATAAGTTACTTTCGATTCCTTCAGACCAAACTAGTTCCCATACACTAATAATTCACTTTAATGTGGTTTCTAAAGACACATGTGATCAAAATATTAATTATAAGCTTTGACGTTTTTAAACTACGCTCAAATCATATAATAGTGTGTCCAAGCCACTTCATTTTAGAAAGTATCTGTCGTTTCGTCAAAACATGTTTAGCACATTTCACATCCATGGTTCAATACAAGGGTTCGGACGGACATTGAATGAAAATTTGACCCTCTGAAGTATAAAGTGTTTTATTGTGTCAATGTGTATACTTTTAAGAATCCGCTTTTGCTAAAAACGACGATATTTATTTATACAATAGAATATTATTAACATACAAATTTTAGCTGTCGATTATAAAAAAGAGTTATGAAACTATTCATTGTTATTTATTGATGATATCTATGCTTGATTGTAAAATTATGACATGTACAGTTGAGTTTCGTACATTATTCTAATCTCCCGAGAAGAGCCTGATTAAAGGGTTTTCACAAAGAGATAGTGGAAGTTGTTTATTCAGGCTTCGTAAAACGTACAACGTAAAAAGTGATAATAAAATAATATATGATAAAAAAATTGATTAATGATTATATTATCCTTCAAATAATAGATACTAATGTAGTTTTAGTAGACCATTTTATCCTCATTGAAAATGGCTGTAGTCCCCTTGTTACTGAATTTAATGGAATGGCGTGTCAACGGAGGAAACCATAATTTTATAAATTGTACAAACATTCTCTACCTAAATTATTCAAAGTGCTGGAATCGTTAGATGTAATTTTATGGACGATTTATTTCACCGCGAGCCATTAGGTTCGGTTTAACGTAATGGAATATAATAAATCTGTGAAATAGAAAATGTTGCTAAAATATAAAAATAAATAAAAAAATAATTAAAAACGAAGTAATTAGGGTTAATGTAGACAATGACGAAAAAGGTGATGCAAAAGTAAGCCATGAATGAGTAACCTCTTTAGATATTTTTACACCCTTTTTTATTATATTAAGTATGATCTAAATTTATACAAATTATTAGTAAATTTTTTATTTATTAATTTGTTTCAAATTGGAATTGTTACACCCTGCTTAAAGTCCCAACATGACTCAAGACAATATTACTATTTTAATATTGTATTAACATTTATAACGGTTATTTGAACAATACATATACATACGTATATCTCACTGCTGGGCAAGAAAACTCTTAATTTCTGGATGAATAAACTTTAGTCCACTACAGTCTTTCAAAGCAGATTGGTGAGATAACCAGATTCGGAATAAATACCTGTAGTAGATCTTACAGATGTTTATAGCGATGAGTGAATTGAACCTGCGACCCTTAGCTCCCAAAGAGGTAAGAGGAACTTCCGCTTATATCGTGTATTATTATTAATTAATTTCTGTGGGGTTCATAAATAAATTAAGCACGCATATCTAGCATAACTTTGATTCTATGACTGAGCTTTCAAAAGCAATTTTCAGATTAAGCACTTGTTAGTCTTGCCAGCGTTAGAGAAATTCTTTATTAGTTTTCGATTATGTTGTGGAAGCATCTCGAGCTCAAAAACGAATAGGCCGATTTGAATAATTTTCTTTTATTTTGTTCGCTCTAATACAGAGAAGGTTTTTGAATATAAAAATATATGAAAATTTTTATATTTCTTCATTTATCTTCCAATTACTTTCAATAAATGGCGTTCGTGACGGTTCTATCGTCTAACGAACGTGTTGTTATACAGAACTGTCGTTTTTTTGTGCGATTTTGAAAAGTATTACATACCTAAGTACTAACACACCAGGCGAAGATAAATACAGGAAACATAAATTGTGGGTGAAACGAAGTTCACCAGGCCAACTAGTTTGAAATAAAGAAATTTCCAGAAGAAAGACTAGCATTTAAAAGTTTATATTTCGATATATTGATTAGTTATCTTTTTTAGTATTATTCCGTAAATTTTTAAGAATTTCAATAAATTTATGAATTTCTTTTACGACGATATATGTACTTAACATTAGACAACCAATTGGCTTAGTGGTGGGGCAGCTACTTACGGAGCCAATGGTTACGGGTTCGAATCTTGTATCGAATAAATATATATATATATGTATGGTTTACAGACATTTATTCCGAATCTGGATACCTTACTAATCCGTCTTGAATATTTTAATCCGTTCTTCCAGACTTCCAGGTCTCTCCATGACCCGTGCCCTGCAGTGGAACATTTATAGGTAATATAAAAAAATATAACATTTAGAATTTAGAGATTATTTTGTTATATTTGATTAATTGTAATTTATTTGAACTATTTATAAAAAAAATACTGTTAGAAAAACCAAAGTTTCATACCTCAACTGTGAAAGACTATTTGTTAAAAATAATCACTTAATTTTTAAGCGTATAATAAATAATAAATTTGGTTGAAAATAATTAATTTAAATTTTTCATGTTAAACCAATGGAAATTTATAGTAATACGAGATTGTGTTAGAGAAATTATTTAAATCCACAAGTACCATCTAATATGTAAATCTAGTATACATAGCACATGGCACGGCATTACATACTAGGAAAAACCTCTAAAACCATTTTATATTAGTTTTATTGCAAAATTAATTGAATATCGCTTGTAATGGACCTAAACAAATATTTGCCAAAACCAAATTTTCTTTAGAATTCAATTATTGCGTGTAAACAGACTTTGTTTCCTTATACGTTGTGTTAATAGTGGTTTATACACAGTATTAAAACGTAACATTAAATATTTAACTTTATCCGATGATAAAGAAGAAGAAAGTTCAATGAAATAAATTAAGAAAGATGCATGAAAAGATAGATGACGAGTGTGTTGAGGAAGCCAGGAAGGTGTAGCGGATAGAGATCTGTGGTCCCTGTCTACCCCCACAGGAAACAGGCGTGACAATATATATGTGTGTATGTAATACATGCTTAAGCTTTTGTCTCTGGAGAAAACTCTGGGTTCCAAATTTAATAAAATAACAATAAATAAAAAGTAAAAAAAAAAAATAAAAAAAGCAGAAACTGCTATTTTCTATATAAAATAACTTCAATTTTACTATTATATCAAATTAAGTTTTAAAGTTAATAAGTTATTCCTTTTGTGTCCAATTTAATTAATTTAGCTGATAAATGTGGACGATTCATCAGAAATATTTTAAAAAGATTGGCGTCTTTGAGATGTAGTTTTGGAGGTACTTGCTGAGGTTACGATCTGTCCAAGCACCTCCACAAAACATCAGGGAGTTTAAAGGTTAAAAGTTAAAAGCCTGGTGGAAGGCATGCCAAAACGATTCCATGCCGTAACTGCGAAAGGGCAGGTCATACTCCTTATTAATTTTTATTTTTTCAATAAAGTAGCATAAAAATACTCGTAGTCTTAATATCACTTTATCCATAAAAGTGTCCATTTTCACACGGATTTCTTGTTAACATATACTAAAACACTGATTCTAGGATTTAAGTGATTAAATTAATTTTTAAGAAGAAAAAAAAAATCTAGTCATCTAAGCTAATGACATACTAAAAATATTAATATTATTCATAGAAAAACCAATGATTGTAAGTTGCCCGTTTTTTTGCACATGATTATATCTAGCGTTAGATGGCCACATGCTTATGATAATTGTGAATTATATTAAAAAAACAACTAAAAATAACAACACAACCTAAGCACAAAGTTCTACGTTTACAGCATTACACATCAAATATTTTCTCGCACAACAATCCCATGTCAAAGCAAAGTGATGTCAGAACCAGATTCAAAGATATGAATGACTTCAATATTTATTATGTCAATGAAATCATGTTTACTCGGGAAATACCATATTTATATAATGTCAAAAATCACAAGTATGTTTGAATTGTCACAAACAGAATTCGACAATGTTTTCTATAAATTGTTTTTACATTATAGGGAAAAAAAATCGTGATTAATGTGCTGTAAAAATAAATTTATTAATGTGATTTCAAATATTCTTGTTCGTGTTTTATTACTCAGAACCCATTTATGTTCGTCTGGTGGACACGGGCCTCCCCAAGAACATAAACCCACCACGCTTGTCTAAGACGGATTGGGGGATACCCAGACTTGGAATAAATATCTATAATAATAAGATATATGTATTTATCCCGATGCGGGAATTGAACCCGCGAGCATTGATTCTGAAAGCTGTAGCTTTGCCACTGAGCCAATTTGATCGTTATTATTTTATTAATATCATCAATACAGCCATGATAATCCTCTGCTGAAAATTGGCAACCCTCAATATTGAGGAGTGAGTGCCGTAATCTCTATAATTGGTGGTTTCATAATCGCTTAATGTGCACCCACGGAAAGAATCGCTATGACCCCATGGTTTGCCGAAAATACATAGAAATGTTTATGTTTTCTGTTTTATTTAGTCCTTTTATTGCATATTTTTAACTCGATCACAAGTATACGGTAGCATAAGGTTGCAGAATAAGGTCTTCAACCTTAACTACTACTTTTAAATAAATATTATTTGAACGTGTTTATATTAGGTTATAGGTCGAATAAGTCTTGTTTGAAATTAGTAATCAAGGGAGGAAACCTAATTATGGAAATAATGGACACCCATTATCATGACTAATTGATTCCACATGAATTCTGTTGCATAGAAACTTATTGATAGTTTAACATTAAAGAAACCACTCAAAAGTTTTATTAATACGCTGTTAAAAGTAATTTTGAAATTTTACTCGTTGTTATAGTAAAACTATAGATAATCAGTGAAATATATGATTTATAAACCACTCATAATTCTGAAGTTATATTATACACGTTGCCAACGAAACTAGACCATTATTTAGGATACAGATAAATTGTATGGAGTTTGTTGGCTACAGTATAAAGGTCATCAATAATTATTATTATAGCTGGTTATGGTTCTCGATTTCCGAGCCAAAGTGGTGCGTTCAAATGGTGTTCTTAGCTAATACTGATTTGAATAACGTTACAGAGATTTCATTTGTGAATATTTACTAAAGTGTCATACATTTGAATTTCCTTCACATACGTATATTCAAACTTTATTTCAAAAAGTACAGCAAAACAAAGTATCTTAATGTTTTCTATTTCATAAATCTTAAACAAATAATATACAAAGAAAATAAAACATGAATTTATTTCCAAACAAAAAGAAGTAAAAATAATATAATATTTTTACTTCCTTTTGTTCTTTTTGTTGTGTCTGAAAAAATATTAAAAATAAAACAATACACTTAAATGCTACGCTGGGGTTACTAGTATTTAGTGTACGATTATACAAAAATGAAATGGAAAAAGAACCAGATTGAATCCATTGAATCCATGGTCCTTGGCTCAGTAAACACACACTTCGCAATTTGGGTCTGATTGTGGATATATTATATTTATACACAGCCTATACTTAACCAGATATTAGATAATAATTTGAAGTTCAAAGGCACTTCAAGAATAATAAATTTTCCTACTATTTATAAAGAGTAGTGTGTACGAATACGTATAAATTAATTTTTTCAATTTTTTAAGTTGGTATTTAATTTTTACAGTCACCAATTGTTGGAAATAACGTCATCTTATAAGGCGATTATGCTTATACCAAGCGTGTGAAAAAAAGTAATAAAAAGAAATATTAGTTCATAAATGTGGATGTAGAAGAAATATGAGAGAAATGAACGATTTATTGTGATTAATGGTGTAAATTACAAAACGAAGGCTGGAGACGTCCTTATATCACAGCATTTTTTCTTTAGAATATCTTTTATGTATAACAGTACAGATAAAAAAGAGTTTTATTATTAAAATTCAAGAGCACGAATAATCTAATTATATATAATTTATACACATGTATATTAATTTTAAGTTCAAGGTTGTTCAAAGAAATAAGTGAGGGCTATGCTCGAAGATTCTCTGATGGACATAGCTCTCTGACTTAGGAAACTGAATGGTAATGTTTGTCGGAGAATCTATAACCGTTGAAGTAGCCACGAGCTAGAATGGAGATTGTAGACACGCGTATGCAAAATACCCCTTGGAGTATGGAGCGACGAGCTGAGCAAGGCGGTTGGCAAATACAAAATTAAAAGGATTGGGCTAGTTGGTATGCCTAATTAAACTCTTAAGGTACGCCTACACAACAGTAGACTGTCGAGCACTACTGAAAATGACACAAAATTAAAAGGATTGGGCTAGTTGGTATCCCTTTTTAAATTCTGAAGGTATGCCTAAACAACAGTAGACTGTCGGACGCTATTGAAAATGACAAAATTATAAGGACTGGGCTAGTTGGTATCCCTTATTACATTCTGAAGGTACGCTTACACAACAGTAGACTGTCGAACGCTTTCAAAAAATGACGAAATTAAAAGAATTGGGCTCGTTGGTATCCCTAATTAAACTCTTAAGATACGCCAAAACAACAGTAGACTGTCGAGCACTACTGAAAATGACAAAATTAAAAGGATTGGGCTAGTTGGTATCCCTTTTTAAATTCTGAAGGTATGCCTAAACAACAGTAGACTGTCGGACGCTATTGAAAATGACAAAATTAAAAGGACTGGGCTAGTTGGTATCCCTTATTACATTCTGAAGGTACGCTTACACAACAGTAGACTGTCGAACGCTTTCAAAAAATGACGTAATTACAAGAATTGGGCTCGTTGGTATCCCTAATTAAACTCTTAAGATACGCCAAAACAACAGTAGACTGTCGAGCACTACTGAAAATGACAAAATTAAAAGGATTGGGCTAGTTGGTATCCCTTATTAAATTCTGAAGGTACGCCTAAACAATAGTAGACTGTCGGACGCTATTGAAAATGACAAAATTAAAAGGACTGGGCTAGTTGGTATCCCTTATTAAATTCTGAAGGTACGCTTACACAACAGTAGACTGTCGAACGCTTTCAAAAAATGACGAAATTAAAAGAATTGGGCTCGTTGGTATCCCTAATTAAACTCTTAAGATACGCCAAAACAACAGTAGACTGTCGAGCGCTATTGAAAATGACAAAATTAAAAGGATTGGGCTAGTTGGTATCCCTAATTAAACTCTTAAGGTATGCCTACACAACAGTAGACTGTCGAATGTTATAGAAAATGACAATTATATTCATTTCCATTAAATTAACAAAAATAGCCGACCCAAAAGGGGAGGTGGTTAAATAGTTCATTCGTGGAGCCCTGGGTTTAATTTTTAGGACCTGATAAATAGACAATATAAATATTAATTGCCAAATCGGGATTTTATGTGATTTATATTTTGTAAGGGCACATATTACACTTATATTATTGTCAAAATTATTAATTACGGGGCTATAAAGAGTATAATCAATTTAAATTGTTAAATAGATTTTCAATTGTATCCTATCTGTTATGCTATAATCAATATAAAAAATATTAAAGATTGAATTTGGTTTTGTTCATGAATGTGGTTAACATACGATATACTATTTGTTGTCCTCAATACATAGAATGATAACAGTTATCCAAAGCAAGTTGTCATATTATTTTAATGTTGCATTGCTTCGTATTTCATCTGGTATTATTTATGACCATGAGATAAATCGTAATATATGCGAATGAATTATATTCATGACATAATTTTGTTTGGCCTGTTGTAAAATTTTAAGGTATGTTTTCAGCGCATCGCCTTATGGAACGCAACCAACACCGCCAATATCTGTAATACTATAAGCATAACAAAACGGTTCAATCAACAGCCTGCAGCAGTCTACTGTTGAACATAGGCCTCCCCATGAAGAGCCGCCTAGCTCGATCTTCGGCTTCACGTATCCAGTTTCTGCCAGCCGCCCTGCGCAGCTCATCGCAACAAAAGTGTAACTGAAATTTAATACTAAATGTTAAATTAAAACATTTTGAAGAAACTTTTACAAAAACGAATATTTTCCTCCTAATTCGAATTCTACTAAATTCCGAATCCTACTAAAAGCCTGTTTTCACTGAAAAAGTTCTTTTTAATAGTTAATTTATTACTATTAGGTATTGTTTGTTTTTTTTATATGTAAATTTGAATGTGATGACTTATTACATTTGTATATAAAGCGTAGACTTTTCTCTCTTTAAAATTTCAAATATAGACTGAGTATAATTATATTCAAGAGTAAATCCCCATCTCGTTACATCTGTACGTAAAGTCTATTACAATGGCGGAAATGAAAAACGTGATCCACACAAACAAAATTTTAGTATCCGCTCAGACGGAGACAACATTGTACCGTCTATTGTCTTTTAGGGCTGTTTTATTTGGACAATTGCCCCTTGGGACTTCTATTAGATTCGGTTCAAATGAATTGTTTCAAGGGCTTGACGATTTGCAAAGTTTGATTTAAATATGAGCTTTTCGACTGGAAAATAGAATTTTTTTTTTCCAATATTCATCGCTATTAAGCAAATAAAAAACAAACATTAAAAGGAAATCAAATATTTTTATTGATATGATAAGCTGACCAAAGCTGACGTCAACCTTGTAAATATTGTATAATTTATTGAGGTTTAAATGTATTACAATGTACTACAAAACAAATACATTTCACAAACATAACACATCTACTCTTGGATTGTTAATATTTGGATTAGTAATTTTTCATATGAATATATTAAATTAAATTTAAAATTATCATAACTTAGGTAACAAAAACAATATCTTTTCTACAGTCACGGACGGACAAACCATGAATATGATGACAATGACTGACTAAAATTTTATTGTTTTTCAGTGACGAGTAGCGAAGTAATAAGTATGATTTAATTAGTACTCGTATTACATAATCGTAGAAACACGGATTAATAAATCTTTTACAAACATACATATACATATAGTCACGCCTGTTTCCCTGTAGGGTTAGGTAGAGACTACAGATCTCCATCCGCTAGGATCCTGACACACCTTCCTTGCTACTCTCACACTCATCTGTCTTTTCATCTATCCTTCCTCTCACATTCATCGTAGTGAAACGGCTCTTCGTTCGTCGCTTCTCGCCCTCGTGGGAATCAGGTCGTGACGGGTGGCGAACCACGTCGCCGTCATTTAATCTTAAATCTTTTTATAAAAGTACATATCATAATTGTATAAAAATATGTGTGTGTGTGTGTGTGTGTGTAAAAATGGATCAGAAATGTAATAGATTTAATCTCAGCGCCTCTTCCTTTATCGGCTCCTATCAAGCAAAAAGGCTTGGCTTTATTAAACCTTTTTGCACACCGGGCAAAATATTATGAAACAGGCTGGCATTGACAAAAAAATATCTATGAAAGACTCGAGCAGAACGAGAAAATCTTTTATTATATTTAAACGGATCTTTTTTACTAGTGTAACATCAGAAATATTGCTTTCTTTTTTATTTTATTAATAGTCGAATTCTGACTGTATCAGTTAGCTCGTTTTTTAAGATAAGACAATATCGCCGCTCCCAAAAAACAACTATAATAAATTTTATAAATTTTTTAGGTTAAATTTTATAAAGTTTATTAGGTAAAGTAATGTATTATTGATAAAAAATAAAATTTTGTTTTCGGTTCCTAGGATGGAATTTGCATATCAAGTAAACAGAAAAAGATGTATCCCATCAAGTTAATATATACTTGCCCAATTTTTATCTAAGACACTCATGTGTTCCGATTTATAATGAAGGAATTGAACGACAGGTTGCTTTCTAAAATTGCGGACATACTTAAGGGACTTTTATTAAGCGAATAACATATTATACTCTAACACATTATACTGTAAATTTTGAAAATAGTGTCCTCATATTAACTGCAGGCTTTTTTAACACTCATTTTTAAAGTATTGGCTTTTCGATGTGGCTGAAATATGTATTTCAATTTTCCAGCCCTAAGGGTACCAAAAGTAGCTATAAGTAGTAAGCGTAAATATCAGTTTAAATTTGAATTAATATAAGATATATATACAGGTATTTATAATATACAGGTACTCTAGAATAAAAGGCGTGAGGTATAAAAATACATACGGTTCATATCTATCATCATATTCTTATCAAACCGGGTAAAAAAAGGAATACTTAATGTGTAAAAATGCCTTTCCTCTATAATAAATAATACAACCGTGTGAATGACAGCACTTTAACTACGAAATTTCTTAAAGCGAAGGTATGTGAAATTGAGTTAAAATTCCTTTGACAATCATATTTCTCTGTATTCTCTCTTGTGTATTGCAAGCGTCTTGTCGTATACAAAGTCCAAGTGAGCGAATCAACTCGACATTCTTAGTAACACAGTGTCTTCCTTGGTTGTTTTAAAAAAAACTATTTTATTCTACAAACAGAAATCTAAATTATTGTAAATTTCATATAAGAAGGAATATAAAAATTTCAAAATATATAATAATATTAAGCTTGTAGACTCATTGCGTTATGCCACTATGATGTGAAAACTGTCGTCCAAGTTTAAGAAATTCAAATATTATCCTTGGATGGATGATCTTTACCTGTTACCGTGTTCTTCGTATCTAAGTATGGTACATCTTCGAATAAGCCGGTGCATTCAAGGTACATACGTACGTGTAGGTGTTGGAGTAATAGCTCAACTGGTTATCATTGCGATGAGGTCCTGGGTTTGATTTTATCATTAGACTATTTTTTATGTGTTGTTAGTAAACCCTACTTTTATAGCACAAGCGTTATAAGATTAGATAAAATGTTTGAAAAGTAATTCTCGTCATAACAAAAATTTGCTCGTAGTTTTTAAATAGAAATAAAACAAGTAATATAAAAAAAAATTAAAGTCAATTCTTACATCAATTAAATTTAATTAATGAATTAAAATTTGAAAAAACTGTTAACATCAAGTGTCATTTGCTTCAAATTTTATAAAAAATATTTGTAGTGGATCGAATGAATAAAAAGTATTAATTAAATTATATTTTTTTAATTAAATCGAATAATTAATTTGAATTAAATCGATATAAGCAACTTATGCTCAATACCAGGCTATGTGACGCCCTTTGAATTGCATCTTATCCTAGTAGTGGAGTGAAATGCGGAAGTCCGCTATTGGTGAAGTAATGTTGAGGATTGCAAAACATATTATATTAACATACATATACGTTACATGCATGTACATAAATTATGATTCAAGCAAGGATTATTTATTTCAAATGTATTTTTAACAACCTTAATCAAAGAATGAACGCAAATTTACCTCGTAAAAACCTTGCATATAGTAGATAAAACTTAGAATGGATATGCGAGTATTTTTAAAAATAAATTATTAAAAGCAGATGAAGACGACGTTAATTCATTTGTTGCTTTTATTATATTCTAAACCAAATTAAACATACATATGTAGGTATGTAATTCATACTTAAAATATAGTAAAGTTATGAATAAAAAAATAAAGTAAAGATATTGATTAGTAGATAATATCAAAATATGAGTTCTATGTAGGTATATATAATTTAAAAAAGTTTATAATGAAATCAATTTTTTTTGTATGGAATGTGAATTATATAATACAAAATAAAACAAAGTCATCCACATAAATATTTTTACACAGCAATAGTAGCACGAACACTCCGATAAAGTAAATAATAGTTTTGGAGTAAAGCAAAAAACGATTTATTAAAACTTTTTGCTCACCGACCCAAATTTTATAGAACAGACGTTGCAATGTAATCTATGAAAGACAGAACCGGAACGAGGAAATCTTTTATTATACTGGAACAGAGAGTTTTTATTGCTTTTGTTTAAAGTGAAGTAAAAAATTATAAATGCGCGATGTTTGAATAAAAGAAATAAAATGTTAAATATAACAATTACATACATATATCTGGAAAAAAACGTGGACGCTAACAGTCTGTCTGTTTCACAAGCTCAGAGCCGTTCAGAGAGCTATGGAGAGAGCTATGCTCGGAGTTTCTCTGGTAGATATGATTCGGAATGAACAAATTCGCTAGAGAACTAAAGTCACTAACATAGCCCTTCGAATTAGCAAACTAAAGTGGCAATGGGCTGGTCACATTTGTCGGAGATCCGACAATCATTGGAGCAAACGAGTGCTGGAGCGCGTCTCGGTAAACGTAGTGAGGGACGCCCCCCGGCTAGATGGTGCGACGATCTGGTGCGGCTGGTAGAAACTGGATGCGTGAAGCCAAAGATCGAGCTAGGTAGCGCTTCATGGGGGAGGCCTATGATGATGATGATGATACATAGAGATATACATACATATCTAGAGACAAAAGGGTGAAAAAACAGAAAACGACAACTTTATTGTGTCCAACCACTTCGAAGGATGAAGTACCACAATTTCACACAGTATGGGTGATAGTGTGAGTGTAGAGATCCCAAGCCTCAACACATTTCCACTTATTTTAATCACCTCTTTGTGCTATATTTGTTTCCGTTTTCCCATTATTCAGGTCTTACCCTAAGTTAGGAAACGCATCATCTTTTAGTATTATGTACATTGGCATCAGTAATGACATACAATCTGGTTGTCGATGCTCCTTTTGCCCGTCGCTTCGATTAAAAAAGTAAAAATACTATGAATCCATTAATAATACGTAAAACATATTATAACTAAAACTTGTTCAAAATGTGCTGCAATTTGTTTCAATCATTGTTTGTAGTATGTATTACCATTATTGTGCTATAAAATTACCACAGCTTATAATATTAAGTATAAAAAGATTGCAGTTTTCGTTTGGATACAGTTCAAATAAGCCCATTAATTACACCGTCGCGACGTAGCTAAGTAATTTTAATTAAAATTAGGTCAGTTGGTGCCACTATAGTGTTGTTATAATAAAATATGTATTTTCTCTAAATATAAATGTTTTGATTTCGATTATATAATATTATATATCACATTTACTTCCACGCACGCACCACCACTCTGTAGAACCAGTTACCTTCGGTGGTCTTTCCAAACCGATACGACGTTGGCACTATCAAAAAACAAGCCTACACATACTCTAAAGGCCGGCAACGCTTTCGTGACTCTTTCGGTATCGCGGTTGTCTATCGGTAGCTTTTATTACTTTCCATCAGGCGATATGCTTGCTCGTTTGCTCTCCTATCCCATAAAAAAAACATTTAGGGCAAAGGCGTGAAAAAGTATGATAAATTATAATTAACTTATTAAAATTTTTGTTTGTAGTAAAAATACTTGTGCAGAGATCATTTTCGCAGGAAGGAACTGAGAGAGGGAGGCCTAATTACTTTCCTTTTCTTTACTATTAAGGAATCTTCTCTTCCCATTATTCAGATCTAAAGCTAATGTAGGAATGGTACCTGTAGTGTTCGTTTGGTCGTTAGACGATCTGCTTGCCCATTTGCCAATTCATCTATAAAAACACGTATGTAGTTTACACGTGGCTAATGTTAAACCTTCAGTAATGTATCTCATTTTCTTACAGGCTAAATCTTATTCATGTGTGTGTTTGTCCTTTTGAGTGTCGCTTTTTCGTTTCATCGAGTTTCAAGTCACAAAGGTGCTAAAGAAACTTTCACGTCTCAGAAATAAGACAATGAGATACTTTAAAAGACAATTATGGGAAGATGATTATAATTATATCTAAGAAAGTTTGAATACGTTGAATGAAATGTGACTTCAAATAAATAATTCCGTTCACGGTTTCAAGGAAATGCAGCATGCAGGCACTTGAAACGCTTTGATAATAATTTCGTATACCTCTTTATTATCCTGTGCGCGACACAGCATACAAAATTGTAAATGTGAGTGAAGCAATTACGTGTTCTTAGAAACATGTTCCGTGCTGCATACAATTGAGACATCTCTCACCGTACGCGGTAATCATATTTCATCTGTATATATACAATATTATCATTGCAATTCCTATTTATTATTAGATATTTCATTTATAATTAAAATATATAGAGGTACTAGAACTTCATTTATTTAGGTGCTTGTTTTGTCAGCGTCATATATGTAGGATAGAGTAACAAATAACAAGTGACGTCATAATTTCGATATCGATAATTTGAAAATGATTACAAAATGGATGCAGGATGTAAAAGTACAGGACAGATATATCAATTAATTTACTAAACAATGCTTTTAAAGTTTTTGATAACTGATATTCTGTGTCTATTTATTCGTCTGCGTCTTATTTGTCCTTAATAATCATGCCTGAACCAATTTTCATCAAAGTCTTTAACAAAACCTTAGAGCGCCTTCTTGGGACGAACTTAACTAGTTTTTACCCATGTGATGCGTATGAATTAAGGAAACATTTAACAAACAAATGTATTCTTATAATGGAGGATCAATGATCTGCTTACTACAGGTATCGTAATGAAACGCACATATAAACTTTAACTCAATTTCATACAAAAATATCCAAATTATAAGCAAAAATACTTTCCAAAATGTGTTCTATGTCTTAAAAATTTGTAGAATTTATCAATTCTACAAGGAATATTTTATATGGGTATAGTTCTATTCTTAATCCATACTCATTGTACATTGCTATTATATTTACATTATAATAATAGGCTAATAAAACTATAGGGGCTGATAATCCAATAAGGTCTTTTATATATTATAGTCAGGTTTATAATCTTACTTTAAGGCTTTGTAGTAGGTAGAAGAAAACTAAGAAAATGATATAAAGCTGAGGTGTAAATGACCATAAAAATGTTTGAAATAGGCGCAATGAAAGACGTAATGAGACCAAATGGTTGTGATAAATAATAATTTCTTTATTATGATTAATGACGAAACTTGTCGAGAATAATACATTAAGTAAGCTATCATTATGGACCGTTCATAGCATTAAAGTAACCATTAATGTTCTTTTTTGTAATAAAGTACCATAAGTATGGAATGTAGGCGTGTAAATTAGTGTATTAACTGTCAACAACACTTTTCTATAGACGAGCGATCGAAGCGGGTGATTTGGTGGTAAGTAAACACCGCTATTCATGGATGTTTGCAACATCAAAGGCACTTATACTACTATACATTTTTACATGAGGATATGATGTAAGAGGAAAATACAGGAAAGAGTTGGGCTTCCAGATCTCTGCGCTTACTTGACGGCAGTACTCATCCAGGGAACTTCCCTGGTCCAGCAGACCCATTCGTGGTTCTGCTGATAAACTAACAAGGCTATAGTGATTATTTTTTTATATACTCATGCTTATCCCCAGCAGGGGTTGGCAGACACCACAGAGCTCCATCTGCTACCATTCATCGCAGCGAAACGGCTCTTCATTGGTTGCTTCTCGCCGTCGTGAGAATAAGGACGTGACGGGTGGCGAACCACGTCGCCGTCATTTTTCAACAAATTAGGTATATTAAATTCGTTAGTGAATCTCACGAGCCGCAAGGGAGGATGGAGGTCAGCCCCAGCAGAGCCCTGCATGCTGAGGTAAGACACCATAGTACCCGGGGGAGCTCCATCCCGGGACGGTCGGTACGCTTGCGACTAAGCTCGCCCTTAGCCACGCATCCTTTGGCACGGTAGATCGTGGATTGGCGGAGAGGAAGGGAAAGGATAGAGAAGAAAGAAAAGGGCAGGAACGGAAATGCGGATTGGGGGGTTACCAGACTCGGAATAAATATTTATAATTCCATATATATATTTATTCCGATGCGGGAATCGAACCCGCGACCATTGACTCCGTGGGCGGAGGGCCCCGCCACTGAGCCAATCGGTTGTCCGTAGTCGTCTGTAGTGATTAAGTGATGACAGCAAAAAGTCTAAAATCTTAGAGAGAGTATCTAGAGTATATATTATATAAATGATTACGTGTGTTACCAGTACGATAATTTACAGTTGCTGATGCATATGTCCCGTTTAAGATAAAAAGTCACAGACGGAGCAGAAGCGAAACAAAAATCTACAGTTTACAGATGATACTCTATATCACCAGTAACAAACTGTAGTTATGCAGTAATACAGCAAATATACAAATGTATTTTCTGCGCAATTGACACTTGCGATTTTCTAAAAATTTCACATATACTTGATTCTGTAATAAATGTTTTAATCATATTATACTATGTATTCAACCCAGACCTCAGATAAAGAGCAGTTATTGTAAGCTAAATTTAAAAAACAAGTGTTATTGTTGAAATTTTTATAATATAAAGGCATCATAAAATGAACGGCTGCCAACTTAAGTAAAAGCTTTGATGTAATCAGAAGGGAGAAGACGCACGTATTCGATGTCGGCTGTGCTCTGTATGGCCTTTCAGCAGCCACATTGAGCGCACTCAATAGCATATTTACATATGAGTATAAACAATGGTGTCACTTTTGTTCTTTTAAATAAATACGCAAACTCATTACATCATTCAATTAAATCTATTCAACTAGTTGACAACAACTATTCAACTAGTGTGCGCGTTAGCAATCTGTTAAAACTTTTGCAATATTGGAAGAAGTAAGTCAAAGAAGTTAAATATAGTCAATTTATTTTTTAAAGTTAATATGGCTATTGAAATTTTATGTTAATTTTTATTATACTGGAAACTGACAACAAGAAGTTAGGGATAATCCAAAAGACCCTAAAATATTTCTTCTTTTAGTAGGCACAACGAAACTTGTGCGGTATATTGGATTTTTACAATTATAATTTTTTTATGTGTCCTTTTTTAGTTTTGATATCATTTATTAACATAGTTGATGAATTCAATAATTGATTTTCCAAAATTTCATTTATTACTAGTAGTAATAGAAGTAAAATAAACAAGTATGTTCCTGAATCAGACGCTTCTATTACCAGAAGTGTCTGATTCAGAAGCATACTTGTATATATTTAATGTTGATAAAATAAACTGATCCGAATCATTTAGCGTCATAATATTATTTTTGATGATTGTAAATCTTAGAATCTTGCAACGGGAACAGAATAACATACAACATACCTAATACTTTAATAAATCCCTTCATAGATATTTTACGTTCCAATTTATTTTATTTGTATTTTAGCATTGTTTAGTATGTTAAATTAGCATCAATGGTGAAATAATATAATTTTACTTCTTCACACACCAGCAGATAAAATACACAATCAATATGCTTTAAAGCATTCAGTATTATTTAGTTTTCAATAAATAAAACATTTTTACAGAAACAGATACAAGAAAAGTTAAGTTGTATACTCGTATGAAGAAAAGGAAACGATAAAATGTTATCATTCTTAACCTGTATTCTACTGGCCATCACTGAGTCTATAAAAATTGTTGAAACAAAAGGCGAAATTTCTTGTGATGGGATTTTATATCAAGAAGTATATTATGACCGAGAAGTACTAGTTTCAAATATAGGAAGACCTAATAATCTAGTATTTCACAAGTACACTGGTCTCTTGTTCTTTAGTCACACAATTCATATTGAAAATCAGATGGATTTTGGTATAGTGTCTTGCCATTTAGAGAGTAAGGAATGTAATTTAATCAAGGGAGTACCGGGTGGATATGCTATTGGTTACGATAGTGCAAATGATGATTTGTATTTTGGAGGACATGACGGAATATATAAGTACAATTTCTTGACCAAATCTGCTGATTTTTTTATAGAAGAAGGGAAATCTATTTGGGGTATATTTGTAAGAAAACATTTTTATTTTATTGAATATCCTTTACAAAGGCTCCTTATCTATCAAAATGATAAATTTGTGCAAGTGCCCGAAGCTGAAGGTATAGAGGTTATGAACTTTTTTATATCGAAGAACCTTGAAATATATTTTTCAAACAAAACTGCTCTTTACAAAATTGACAAGATACGTGAAACGCCCTTTGTGTTGAATGATGAGATAATTGTTAGACAAATAGTAGAAGATAACTTCGGTGATATATATTTTTGCGCTAATGATGGTATTTACATTGAGAACAAACCTTACGAGAAATTAAAAAGAATTGCATCCATTAATCAAGCATTTGGAATGACATTTGATGAACTCGAACGTGTTATATATTCAGATAAAACTACTATATATAGATTAAACCCAAGTATTAATGCTAGATATTGTTACGAAAAAATTATATCGTATATAAAAGAGAGTGCAAGAAGTTTAAGGATTACTCAGATGGGTTAGATAACTACATATAATATTGGATTTAAAGGGAACAATAATAAAACTGCGTGAAGCCGTGTTGTGTAAACAATCATGGTATTTTATGAGGACGGACACCCAAATGATAATTTTAATGAACATCAATTGTTTATATACATAAAACGCGTTACAAAAATTGTGTTCATCATTATACAAATCCTTTTAAATCACGAGTGTGATTGAAACAATACAATGAATTATTTTGAATATTGACTCAGACTTTGTTATGAAAACATTACAGTTGTTTTATCATCATGCCATTAATAACAATTAGGGTCATTATAGATTGTGCTCTTGAGCAGAGGATGACGACAAGCTGCATGTATGCGGCAAAGATATTTATTAATCAACGAGATCATGGTGTGTGATTTATAATAAATATAATTCTTACGTATGTATATTTTGATTTTAAGAAATATTTTTTAATCTCTTCTTGTGGTATTATGATTAATAAAATTAGATTAATATAACAAACTTTTAATTTATTTGTACATATAAGTGTAATAAATGTACAATTATATGTATAAAAAACGGTTTTAACACGTGTAAAATGATTTTCAGTTGTTGAACAAGTATTTAATAAGGAATCTTTAATTTATTGGTAGAAAACTAATAAAAAAAAATTCAACAACTTTTGTACACTTTTGATTTTATATTTAAAAGCAAAATATTTCCTCTCTTATTGCATTTCATTTATTTCTTTTGAAATAAACATGAATGAAGTCATGAATAAAATTATTATAAAATTTATTTAAATTTACCAGGCTAAAAACGTATAAACATTATCAGTGTAAAATAACTTTTAAACTCACTTTTTCTTACAGATAATGGCTTTAAAAATATATGTCATAATGAACATTCTACTGCATAGTTCGTGTTTTGATAACAGAACTTGCAATCGAATCAAAATTCATAATCGATGGTATGACCGAGAGGTTCTTTGGGCTAATTCTGGAAGGCCTTTTAACCTTTACTCTCACAAACCGTCAAACACTGTATTTTTTAGCTATACTGTACCCGAGGCCTATTCTGACGTTGACTTTCAACTGGCTTACATTGATATTGCGACAAAGGAATTTCAAAATATAGCTGGTATTACAGGTGGATGTTCAGTAGCGATCGACCATATTAATGATGAGATTTATCTTGGAGGAACTAATGGGATATATAAATACAATATGAATACGAGATTAGCTGATTTCTATAAAGAAGATGGCAAAAATATTTGGGCGTTATTCTTTAGAAGGAATTTATTTTACATTAGTTATCCAGATCAGAAATTACATATAGAGGTGGATGGAAAATTCGCTATTGTAAAAGAGTTTGAAGGATTTGAAGTTGATCATTTTCACGTCACAGCTGATAATGAAAATATATATTTTGCTAATAAAACTGGTTTTTACAAATATGATAACACAAGACTGAAGGCTAATGCTATAAATGAAATGGTTACAGTTAGACAAATAGCTGAAGACAATGATGGTGATTTGTATGTTTGTACGAACTATGGTGTATATATAGACTTAAAAAATGTAGGTTTTAAGAAAGTGCTTGATTTTAAGAATATTTATAGTTTAACATTTGATAGGGAAAATAACGTTATTGTGTCAGATGAGAAAAAAATTGTGAAGTTAGTACACGCTCATATAGGATGTCCAGATGGTGCCAGTGCACATTGGTGAAATACTTCAAAGTATCGAAAGACTTACGAAAGTTAAATATGTAAAAAGATTTAAAATATTTATATGTACTGTTTATATTTATTTAAGGTTGCCTTAATGTTGTCACAGATAAGTTTAGACATGTAAATTACAAACAAAAATAACTGTCTTACCAAATCGTATCCATTTAGTAAAAACCTAGGTATTTTCAGACTATATTTAGTACTGCCTCAATCGCAAACATATTATATGTTCATTATCATCAATATCTACATTTATTTTATCAAAGAGAAGACTGCCATAACTCGTAAATTCGTAATGTTTTTAAATTTTCGCCAAATAAAACGAAATTTTTTCCACGAAGATAATTTCAACCATTCTTTTAAAGCACACTACTTTCTTGTAAACATTTGTCAAAGTAGGTTCGGTTACAGCGAAGATTAGTCTGCATAAACGGACAGAAATACTAAAAAAAAGTTTTTAGAATATTAGTGTCGTGCAAATAAGCATGTGAATTTAGACAAACAGTTATTTCGTCAGTAAAGACGACAATTCAGTTTTATTCATATTAATAATAATTTTAAGTCTAGATTGAGAAACTAAGGCCTTTCCTTATCCTCATCATACAATATATTTATTTATTAACCTTAAATGCTATAACTAATAACTATTACATAGACACTGCTGCCCGTCTACTGGTATTCTGGTATACTATTTCTTACGAGACCCACGAAAGGAAATCACCAATACAGCCGTAACAGTCATTTGCTGGACATGTTTCCTTCATAATTAAGGAGTGTTGCCGTAATCCCCACATTTGGCGGATGGATCGAAGATCACAGATTGGTTTTTATAACTTAAATGCCATCTACTGGGATCAAGAAAAAGAAGAATCTATTGGGAGGTATTTGCTCACATATTTGCTTCATACGGCACCCGTGGAACAAAATGACCACCTCATTTCGTTACGTTGTTTCATCCCTACTGTATACTTGTAACCATTTTGAAGTTATGTAATGATTACAGAATTTTGAAATTTAAAAAAAAATAATTGCTATCAACACATAATAAAACAAAAAGAACACAAAACGTTAATTCGTGACCATACGTTGCGCATTTGCAATTGTAATTTTTATCCGCAACCGATCCGTAATTACTGGTCAGAATTTTAAACAGAACTGTGGGGACCACACGCTAGTGTGGTAGAATGGAATACATTTACATTTTTATTGACAAATTGAATGAAAATCCACAAATAGCTGATGAAAGCAAACAGTACGAACAATTTAAAAAGGAACGTTTGGAAATCGGACAAACATTGTAGATCTTTACGTAATTTAACAATTTATCTTTGTAACACGTATGAATTTTCATTTTGTATTTGAATTTATATTCATATTTTTTACTGCCCAATGCGTATAAGAAACGCAATAATTAATGCTATAATTCACATGATTTTTTTAACATATGAAAACTGAATATACTGAATATAAAAAAAATTATTAAGTAATGAATATTTATTTGCTCGAATTAAACAAAAAAAAAATGTTTTCCAGTCTTTGAAAGTAATGTGTGTATGTGTAATAAGTTTTAAAGGAATTTTGAATTCTTCTTCACTATTTTGAATATACGAGAATAATTAGGACGTGCCATTTGTAAACACAGAATTGCAAAAATGTGCACACGTTTTAGGGTATTTAATTAATTCCGCATAGTTGACTCCTGAAATTAAGATTTTATAGAAAGAATCACCGTAGTCGTATCGATGGAGATAACATAATATATGTGTAAGTTTGTAATCATAAAAGTATATATATGTATACCTTCAAATAGAGAAGGGACATATATGTGAGTTTGAATTGAATTTATTCCAGTCCAGATAACGAAATAAAAACTAGCACTTTTGATTATAAAGCTTGAAACAATCAATTGTACATAGTCTAGTTACAATTACACCTAGAGTTTTACTTTACACAATATTCACGGAGGAACTCACAAATTAAACAGATTAAAATATTCTTAAATTACCGTGAAAAGTTCTTAACTTTGCCACGAGTGTCTCGGATAAAGCTGTTCAGGCGCTCCAGCGAAATTGTGAAAATCGGTTTATGAATTTCGGTAACGCCTAAATATATAAAATTTTGTTATTTCTAAATTATGGCTAAACACGAAAGCTTATGATCAACACTTCTGAATTTTTTTTCCAAAGTGATAAAGACTGATCATCTGACGCTTTGTATTTATTTATTTAAACTTTTTTGCACAAAACGTACAACAGGCGGACTTATTACCATTGGGCATTCTCTATCAGTCAATCTGCGGGTGAAACTGATATTGGATTGAAGGTGGTGCAACTTGTGCAAAAGAAAAATTAATTCATTCTATTATTTATTTTAAGGAGAGATTATAATAGAGTTTAATAGCATTTATATAAATAGAGTTTAAAATATCTATAATAATATGCTTGGGGTACAACAATTTCTTTCAAATAACTGAATTTATATACATATAGTTGAATTGACTGTTGCTAAGAAAGCAAAGTATAGTTTTACCTGTAAGGACCCAATTTCCTATCCCTTCCTTTATTGCCTTTTTTATTCCCATTATATCTCTCGTTACTTTTTATCATTTACATTCTTACAAGTAGCGGATGAGTAACGCATCTCACATGCATCTGCAGTGGTCTTATTTAGCCTTAACTAAATAACTTATTTACCTTAAGTTTTTTATGGAATAGATTTCCATAAAAAACCTAAGTCATAAAAGTTTTTATTTTTTCAAGATAGATTCTGCATGAATATTAATAACATGAATATTAATTATACTATTAAATTTTCATTGCTTTACAAATCACTTTCTGAGAGAGAAATAATGACAAAAAAAACTCGTCATTTTTTTCGCTCTTTAAAAATAAAATAATTAATATATATTATAAATAAATACTATATAAATTTACAGCACGATTTATTTTTTGGTAACCTGTTGTTGAATACTAGGTTTTACTGTAAAGGCTTCTTTATATAAGACGTTTAGATTTATTTTAAAATCAGGCTTGAACACTTATATATAAAAATTATAAAAGTGCCTCTTGCCTTTCTAAGTCTATTTTTAATACAGTAGTTTTATTAGACGTTACAAATAAATTTGCATTCAGTTTTAAATTATCTATAATAACATTAAATCAACCAAAAAAGTTGGTGGTTATTGTACGTAAAATATTATAAAATCTGGTTTGTGAAGCTGCCTGCAGCTGTAGATAATTTATTCCGGGGGGAAATTGTTAAAGTGCTGTGCGAAATTCAATCGGCGACATCGATGCCAATTCAATTTAACAATCGAGGATAAACGCATGAATGGAATAAATTGTGGCGCATGTCGCCTGTATAACTCGGAAGAAATTTGGGCTCGTTATGATTGTAATACGAATTGTTCCTTCTTTTATTATTATAAATTTTATGACGTTAATATTTATTATCCCGAATAATTAATAATAGATTATTATTTCATGTCATGCCTAGATGATTGACAAAAATTGTCACATGTAAAAAATATTACTGGTAACATATATAACAGTGATAAAAAAAATAATATCATGCAATAAATATGATTTTAATCTAGCAATACTTTCCATGCCTAAGTGCACAAATAGAGAAGGCACTCGGTCGCCTTAATCTTTAATTTTTTGGAATGGGACTATTTGATTATTTATACGATGGCGAAGAATGCGGTGTTTTTGAAGTGCACAATCAACAGTCCTGCGGCAGTCCGCTGCTGGACATAGGCCACCCCCAAAAAGCGCCACCTAGCTTGATTTTCGGCTTCACGCATCCAGTCCCTGCCAGAGGTGCACAATAGATACAAATTACGTCTTGATAGTTGCACTTAATACAAGTTTTAGTTTTCGATCGAAATTTGTACCCAAAACCATTCGCTCAGAAGAACTATTATCCTTAAATCAAGCGACTGTCACGAGTACAAATAAAAATCCTCTAAATGCGTATATTAAATTTTAATACCAAATATGTAAATTTGTACTTTCTAGACGATGTCTTTATTAAAATTAGTTAGACCTCACTGACACTTCAAAACAATGTTAATTTGAATTACAATTTAAATTAAATTGATAATTGAGATATTGTTTGAAACTGCCAGAAACTTGTTTGTAACTTTAGTAAACTTTTCAGTCTAAAATAAATTAAGTAATTCAATTGTGAATAAAGTGTACAAATAATAAATAAAGTAATCATTCCAGTCCAAGTAATAGGAATAAAATGTAATAAACCTACCTGGCTCTCAAAGTATTTTTACCAAGCAAATTTGCCAAATATATAATATATGTTACGTATTACCTGAAACAAAGAAGTATTAAATAGTTACAATTTTTAAAGGAAATTAAAAATATATCGATTTTCTGTGCCCAGCAGTGGGATATATATGGTCTGTAAAAAACAAAACAATGTTACAAAATAAAAAAAATTGTAAAAAACAAAAAAATCCGGACGTCTAAAGCCACCAACTATATACGGTGACTAAGAAAAATTTTTCCAGCTCGGGAGAAACATGCTAAATTTAGCAGCTAAGAAGTGAAGGCAGTTTTAATGATGATGATGTTTGATGAACCAATTGTTTACTTAAATCTTATACGAATAGTAATTAAATGGTGTGAACAAAGTGAACACCAACATTAACCAGCACTAACATTAAACACTAACCAGCACGTTAATATGCTTTGCTGATGACCTCTATCTACGATTGGCAGAATCATGAATCTTTACTATATATTTTTAATATATCATAAACATTAGCAACGTCCTAACTCCCCCTGGTGGGGTATAGAGCAGACACGACGTTTCTCCATCTCGATCTGTCGGAGGCCATACTACGCTTCACATCGCTCCAGGATAGGCCCATCTTCTGCACTTCGGCCGTCACAGTACGTCGCCAAGTTTGTTTTGGGTGCCCATATTTTCTTTTCCCCTGCGTATTCCATTCGAGGGCTTGTTTGAGGATATGATTGGCTTGGCGCCGGAGAGTATGCCCTATCCATCTCTATTTTTGTCGACGTATCTGGAGATTTATTGGGCCCTCTTTGCTGATTCTCCACAGCTCTGCGTTGGAGACAATGTTATCCAGCCAATATACTTTTAACGGTTGACCGCTGCCTACGCCGAATCTTAAAAGTATTGTATATTACACTCCATAGTCGAATAACACTACAAAGCTAAAACTCCAGTTTTATTTATCACAACTATAAAAACAAATTCTTTATTTCTCATAGAAAAAAAATATTATATAATCGGACATAGTACCAGAGTCCAAGTAAAATAATATCCAATAACCTAATAATATTAAATATTATTGCTTACGTTCCGTCTGTCGATAAACAGTAAACACTAATAACTTCGGTGAAAGTTTTTGTAAGTGTTAGAAACTTATGATGTTTTTTGTATGATTGATTTGCCGTTTTGGTGTTATGGACGTCGAAAGAAATTATGCTTAATTTTCTTTTTCATACTTGCTTTAATGTGAAGTTTGTTTTGTTAGTTGGTACCTAAACTATCTTTTGACTTGGTAACCTGTTGTTATATTTACAAACGTATTAAAATAGTTATAGAGCCACGTTGCAGACGAATACTTTGTCAAGAATGGCATAATATTTGTGACACTTTCCTTAAAGGTTGGCAACGCTTCCGCAAAGCTCATGCCGCTGCGGAAGTCTATAGGCGGCGTCGATTGCTTTCCATCAGGTGACACGCTTGCTCGTTTGCGTTCCTATGCCATAAAAAAAACGATTTATTTAGATTATGTTCTGATCTTTGTGTAATAATTATACATAGGCTATAATTGTTGAATACTTATTTTTAAAAATACAATGATATAAAGTATGTAATTACCCATTTAAATATTTCTTATTAGGAATTTTCTCTCACAGCCAGTTTTCATAAGAAATTGGACTATAAACATCCTTGAAAGTTTCTTCCAGGTTATATGTCTCTTGTTAATTTCAAGTATTAGGATTTTTTTTATTATTTTATAATTTCATTGAATATATTTTGTGAAAGAAATCGACCACCAAAGTAATAATTAATCTTAATCTGTTTCGTATAATTCTTAATATATTTATATGTATAACGCCATAACAAGTGGAATAATAGTTAAAGATCTCTCGTAGATATATAAATTATACTCGTATATTTGGTGCCAGTGAGATTTGCAATTTCACTGGTATTCTATACTATATATATACTATTTCTCTACTGGTATATATACTATTTCTCTATGCTTGGTTCATATTTGTTTTTAGTGTGTTACTTATTCATTTTAACAAAAGTCTAAGTTTGAAAAAGTAGGCAAAAGCCTTCTCAATGCGATATGTAATCCCTTCAGCGTCATACTTTCAAAGGCATATCCGTGCGTTGAAAGGGATTTCATTGCCTTTAATTCTACTTATAGTCTGTTAGTGGTTGTCGTTTATCTTAATAAGGGTCTTAATGATCAGTTTCAAAACTTTAAACGTTAAACGGGTCACTCCGACTGTTACAGTCGGAGTGACCTGTTTAACTCAAACGTCAAATCCTTTTCGTTAATATATTGTAGATAAACGGTAGACGTACTTTGAAATAAATAATGAGGTCATAAGTAAGGCTTGTAACAGACTTTAGTGATTTATTTTCGAATTTCAAATTTAATTAAAATTTGTAAAGCATACAATAATTGCTACAGTTGTTAAGTTTCTTGTTTTTGTTTCTCGAGTAATGATTGTTTCAAAGAAATTATTTTCGAATAAATTTTTATTGATTCTCTGATTATTTGGACGAGAAAGTGTGCTTTTGAGTACATAAGGCATTTGAGTATTTTGAGTATATATTATATTTGAGTACATTGAGTTCCCTTTCACTTGAAGATTTGTCTGAAAATTTCCCCGGATTGTCATTGAGAAAGTAACCATCAATATTTTATTGATAAAAAATTACAATTTTTATTATTGTTCAATGGTTTACTTAGTTATTTTAAAGTGAAGTTTACGATAAAATAAACCCTTGAAATTGCCTTAATATTAAATAGGCTTGAGTTGTTTATGTTTGCTTTAAAGTTTTGCTTGCGGTGACGTCGGTTGTCCACATGATGGGTTGTCCACTTGTCCCTAAAATGGTCGAAGATGATCGATATATTTTATATTTTATATTATACTTTAACTTGTAGATTAGATCTACTTTTGCATTTTTTATTATAGCGTAGCCGAAAACTTTTCTTTTTGTCTTTGAGTTTATTAATATAAATAATATTTATGCATAAACTTTTTTATGCGTAAGTAAAAAAGAAGACAAAAAAGTAAAGCTGCAAAGCTTGTTTAGCAGTTTCTTCTTTCGTACAAGGAAAAGTAATTTATTACAAACGATAGTAGAATCTTAATCGTTAACGGAATGGCGCGTGAAAAATGAAAGGTAATAATTTCTTTTGGAATTTACAAAAAAAATATTGACATAAATTTTATAATAATATAATTTGTATTTATAAATTGTATTTGATGCTGAGAATCATATATTTATATAATATAGAAACATAGTGAGACAGTGGTAGGCATAAGAAAATTCAAAATATAACAGCATAGTTACGTAAGCTTTGTTTTCTCACACACACGTAGTGTGATATACCGTATTTGTAGAGGCTGTAGAGACGCAGTTAGCTGTCTGTTTCCACAATCCTCTCAACTGTCACATGAGTACCGTACGAAGGCTTGGAAGTGTTTCAAAATCGCTTATAATTCTTATTTTTATGTCGAATGCAATGTTTAGATATTACTAGAGTTCTTATTAACAATTGCAACTAAGATAATACTACTTGTATTTGGAATATTTATGGTTCACATTAGAAGTCCAATGGTAAAATTGGAGACCAAGACCTTAGTCGGTAAATGCAAAACGTACCAACTGGTGTTCTTGTTTTGTATTGAACATTAACAACTGTGTTCCTACTTGAAACGATTAATAAAACAGCTATATTTATAAAAAAGTTATAAATTTGTATTTACCATAAAAATATGTATCCCAATACGAGAATCGAAGTCACGATTCTTAGCATTTTAAGTAAATAGTATACTTAGTAAATATTATACATTTATTTTACATAAACATATTCCACTGCTGGACACCGGTCCCCTATCTATACATGAATGAATATTAATCCACGACGCTTGTCCAGTGTCCGTCTGTCAGTCCAGTAAGTAGTATGTGTGGGGTAACTTTGAATGATAGAATAAGGAATGAAGATATAAGAGAGCGATGTGGAGTAAAAGTAGGTGTCGTGACAAAAGTTGAGGAAGGGATGCTTGGATGGTTTGGGCACATAGAGGGGATGTATGAAATACTTATGGCAAAAGAAACTTACATTATGGATGCGGACGGAAGGGTTGGTAGGGAAAGACCAGAGAAAAAATAACTTGACCAAATTGCCGAAGTTATTCGGAAAGGCCAAGTCAAGAGATCTTGCATGAGGAGAGTGATGCGTGTGAAGAAAGCAAGGAAAGTATGAGATTGTAGCAGATGGAGATCTGTGGTTTCTGCCTAACTTTACGGAAAACAGGCGTGACGATATGTATGTATGCTTGTCCAAAGCTTATTAGCGAGGCACTTATACTCGGAATTAATATCTGTAGACTGTATATTTATTCTAATGTGGGAATCGAATCCATAACCATTGATAGGATCCGAAAGAGGTAGCTGAGCCAATTAGGTCGGGGGTAAAAATAAATAAAAATATGTTGATAAATATGAAAGTGCGAAAACGTAATTAAACTTTGATTAAGCACCAGTTCGCTCAGTGACGTCACATGCAGCTCACATGCAAGCTCTCAGCGAGGATATTTTAAAGAAATTAAGTTACGAGTGCAAGACGTTTTTACAATAATTTGCGCTCCAGCAATAAGTTTATTTAATTCAGAATTATCTGGTATGTAATTTTAATAAATACGAGTATGTTAAAAATGATGACTCTTAATCTTTTTCTTGTTTCTTTTCTTCATAGAGTGCCACTTCAACTAGCGAAGATTGGCAGCTTTAACTAGCGAAGATTCATCACAACTATCTTCGTCAACCGGCCAATTGGCTCGGTGGCGGGGCTCCCAGCCCACGGAGTCAATGGCCGCGGGTTCGATCCCCGCATAGGAATATTTTTTTAGCCTTGTTTTCTGAAGGTTTTAATTTCGTATCGATCCGAAAACACCGCTGGAGGTAGCTGGTTTAGCACGGACAGATCTCGTTATTTAGCTACGGTACGCCAAACGTAGAGGCTTAGTTTATCACTTGAAAAGGCCCTGATAACTATTGAAAAATAAATACATTAATTTTAAACTGTAGCTATTTTTTGTGGTAAAGATAGGTAAATGAGTAAGAGGGTCAACTGACGGTAAGTAACAGCTATGCCTTTGGACGTCTGCGACAAAAGGAGAATAATGGGAAGGGAGGTTTTTATGGGAGGTGAATAAGGAAATATAGAAAGGGGAACAGGGCAACCGGATCTCTTCATTCAGTAAAGTACTAACACATCACTCAACATTTAACTTGATATTTTGTAAGGGCGTGATACTTTCTCAGGCGAGCAGGCCCATTGGTACTATCATGGCTCTACCACTATTTATAGTCTCAAAAACTTTAGATGCGTAACTTTCCATGGTTTTCACTCTTTCAATGGTTGATTTGGTAGTCAACATACGCTGTAAAAAGAGCTATAAAAAGAGAAAGATAGATATGATCAGAGAAATATATGTATACATATATAGCTTAGCCGTTGAACAAAGTTGATGGTCATATTAATAATAATATTGATCAGCCTTTCCGCCTGCTAAGATACCAGAATCGAATATGTAGAATAGAGCAGTAGCGTCATTTCTCATGAAATGCCATAAAAAAGAAACAAATCCTGCAATATAAAAACAAACGTAATTAAACTCTAATTATGCACCAGTTAATTCAATAACGACACACGCAGCTCTTAAACAAAATTGTGAAAATATTTTTAAATCTATGCAGAAATAATAAAATTTAATGCTGAGCTGGAATCCTCTCGCATTTTCATGTTTATTTTGCGCTTCACCATTCCAGTTATTTTTATGTTTAAAGTTTTAATACTTATAAATTCTTTCATGTACATCATCATCAATGACTTCTTTCAAAATTAAGGGATATTGCCGTACTACCCATGGTTGGTGAGAAGATCGAGATTGCTGATTGATTTTTATAAATCAGGTCGATTCTGTTACCCTTAATTATATTATAGTAGTGGTCTTATTATCTTTTATTATTTTTTTTATATATTCTCGCCTATCCCCCGCAGGGGTTGGCAGAGATCACAGAGCTCCAACCGCTACCATTCATCGCATCGAAACGGCTCCCATTAGTCGCTTTTCGCCCTCGTGAAAATCAGGACGTGACGGGTGGCGGACCACGTCGCCGTCATTTTCAGCACATTATGTATATTAAATTCGTCTTAGTGAATCTCACGATCCGCAAGGGAGGATGGAGGTCAGCCCCAGCAGAGCCCTGCATGCTGAGGTAAGGCACCATAGTACCCGGGGGAGCCCGATCCCGGGACGGTCGGCACGCTTGCGACTAGGCTCGCCCCTAGCCACGCATCCATTGGCACGGCAGACCGTGGATTGGCGGAGAGGAAGGGCAAGGATAGAGAAGAAAGGAAAGGGCAGGAAAGGAAATACGGATTGGGGGGGTTATCAGACTATTATCTTAGTAATTATAGTTATAGTAGTAGTCTTATGATAGTGGCCGGGGATCACAAAAGAAATTTTTTAGTTCAGGTCTAAAATAGATCATTATCATAAAAAAAAGATCTGATTCATTTGCATTAGGTAATTACAATCATTTCAATACGCACAGATAAACATAACAATGTATGTTACAATCAAATTATTCAATCAGTTATCAACGATATTTAAGAATGATAGTAAGCTTAGACGTGAGAAACCCTAAAAGTAAATGTTTTTCAACCCGTTCACAATAATATTTTTACAGGTTACAAAAAATATATTGTAACGTATGGTAATTGTTTATCCATATTTATTGAATAAACAATTACATTATTATTTATTTATTTAAATATAATATATTAAAACGTTACACGTTTGAAGATATTGAAAAGGAGATGATACTTATTTATTTATTTATTTCATGTGAGAACAACAGCTTATTCCAAGACACATGAGATATAAAACAATTAAATTACAATAAAGCAGTTACTGCTCTCTCATAATATGTACCAATAATAGGTTAAGAGTAGCACGTTAAAAAATTTTACAGTGTAAAACTCAATGTACAGGTGAAACAAGAAAAATACAGTAACGACTTATCATCAAATGTCAGCTTTGGTATTTAAGCAAGTTTATATACGCACATGGACGCGTGTATGTATATGCATGTGATTGTGTGTTTTTGTTTATGTGTATGCACGTGTGTGTGTTATCTGTAAGATAATGTGAGTGAACTTTAACGCAAAAATATTATCATTACCTATTTTCTGAGAAAAACGGGACTGCAACAGTTGCAAATAAAATTCATTCTATGCATTTTTTTTCCTATAGCATACATATATCCCACTTCTGGGCAAAGGTATCCCCATTTCTGGAGGTATATTGATATATAAATACATAATTTTCATTCTTCCACAATCCTTCACGGTTTTGATATCAAATTAGAGAGATATATTTTAATGTCAGTTTAGATTGACACCGGTTAATATAAAATAACTTTTGAAAGCTTTCATTCTGGATATAGAGTCATAATTTATTACTTGTCTATATATACTTTCAGATGATGCAGACGGACGTGATACATCACCAGGCTCTGTCATCCAACCCTTTAATACACGTATTTTTGATTCAATAATATAATACCTCATCGAGAACGCTTGTATAAAAATTATTTTAAGTATATTTTCTCCCTATGATAATTGCCTAAAGAAGATAAACATGTTATTTGATAATAATATGAATTAGTTTGCAATTCTGACTTATAGTTATTTTTCGTCAGTACCTACTAAAACTAATAAGATAAATAAATCTCAATACTCAATAAATGTTAATTGTACTAGTACATGCATATACGTATATGTCTATATAGTATGTGCATTTTGCTATTTAGACTGCAATAAACAAAAAGAAAGATTACTGGAATGTTCAAATGTAGAATCACACTGAAGCGGCCCCCTAGTTGCTTGCTTACACGGCAAATGTTGAGTCAAGCGTCGAGTTCGCACGAATTGCAAATTTAATAAACTCCCAGGGCTAGGAGAACTGGATTATTCAGTTTTGCATGTTTCCAAAAAAGTAGAGGGTACGAATAAAACGTATATTTAATTTGTGTAGGATGTAATTAAAATCCTTTATTTTACATGTCTTATTTTAACCGGGAATTAGTGATTATTCTTATCTGTTATAGTTTATTTGACTACTTTGAGAGCTGTTGAATTGACGTTGATGCAAATTTACAAGGTATAAAAAGATTTTGTTGAAGAATAACTTAGGCTATTTTTAAATATCAGAGAAACTTCTGGTGTGTGAACAATAATTCGAAATACTTAAAAGTAGGAAAATTCAGGAAAAAATAAAGTAGTTTTTATGCAAAAGTGCTTATTTTATTCTGTCATTGAATGGAATTTCATATTATGTTTCTATCAGCTAATAAATATATTTTTTTATCTAAGATATAACAAGTGCATTAACGATCAATGATATATGTATGTATATATTTACGTTACCATAATAAATGAATAATTTTAAATATATTACATAACATTACATTACATTAAATTTAAATATATTACAGTATCAAAAATAAAATGAATAGCACTAACTGAAAACTACATAATTCCTAAAACAAGAACTACAATGAAGCCAGCTGAGTATTCTGCTAGTCCGTCCTTGTGTAAATTAACGAATAGATAATTTTGTACAATTCCTAATAGTTAATTTCCAAAGATCTGTCTTGCATTAGAAATTTGTAGGGCTCCATAGTGAATGGAAATAATGATTTTTATTTGCTATATTTAGCGATGAACTGCATGTGAATGTGCTGAACGAATTTTAGTGACAAATCTGTGAGTCCCATTTTTCTCAGAAAAAAGGACATGCCATGACCTACCTAAGTCAACAACCATGTAAATAAAAATTTCTTCGCGTTGAGGATTTAAAAATGTAGTATTCTAAAATGTGAGGCATAAATTACATTGCAGAACAGTGAGAAAATTGCATGGAGGAGCATTACACGTGCTCTTTTATTAAACTCGTGGGAAGCATCAAGTGGAAGTACACATGTTACGAGGTGATGCAAAGGTGCACAGGTCTTAAACAATTTACAGCGTGGCTGTTGCGCATTTTATTCGTACTCTGTCGTAATTTAAACACCACCTTGTACTTAAAGGAAAATTATGCTTTTGCAATTAAAATCCACAAACGACATACATGAACTTGGTGGTTCAATATCATCATCATTATTTACTTTTAACAGTCCACTAATCTTTTTGATGGCTAAATACACTTAGCAACTGGGTCAATGTCCCACAGAGACTTCACGTCCCAGTAAATTATGCACTGTATATTCAAATAAAAGTATCGGATACATATAAAAGTATTTTATTGATTAAAGCAATTATCGTTTGCTACGTCAGCTTTTCTGATATTATGAGCTAATTTAGGAGCGGTAGTAGATACTAATTTATGACAATAGTTCCACAGAAAAAAAAATGTCAATTTTAAGTAGATAATGAAATATGTTATAATAAGGAAATTATATTTTTGACGACTCTCAGCCGACGGAGTTAAAGTCGCGGGTTTGACTTAGAGTCTGAAAACGACATATACGAGTATGATATAATTGGGATGTGAAAAGTTAAATATACACTCTATACACCAACACTAACCTAAATATTTTGTACATTTAAATTTAGATACGTTAAGTGTTAATGTATGTATTATAATTACATAATAATAAACACTTTAAGTACATAGTTCTGCAGTTTATTTGCACATGTTTTAATTATAAAAATTAAACATGAGCGATTCATATTACCTTATTTGTTCGTTAAATATTTTTTTCTTCGTCAGCTTCTAAAAGAGCTCACTAACATGGCAGACTCGAATATTGGTTCTAATCCGCCGTTTTAAACTATTCAACCGCTACTGCTGGTATTCGGTATCGCATGCACCCAGGCGTGTACTTTCTATATGATACTTGAAATAGTAGTGAATAAACGATTTTTCACAAAGTTTCCTCCTCATATCCTGCTTTCTGTCCGTTAAAAAGATATAATTTCTTGATTATGTTATTAAATGTACCAAATATGGGTGAAAAAGTGAGATTCGTTTTATATACATAATGTATAATATAAATTTTAAATGACGTGACATTTAAACGGCCAATAAATATTATTTTGAATAATATTAGAAAACAGTAAATGTTTGATTATTTCACATTCTTCTCTATATATAATATTATGTATGAATAGGTTCGCTAGCCTGAAGTTTTATTCCGTATCAAGTTACTAACATTCTTCAAAACTCAACGTGTAACAAACGGACTGAGAGCTGATGATAGAAATTCGTATTCATAGAGTGAACGAAATGTATATAACGGAATCCATAATCCAGTTGTATTTTACAAAATGTTAATAACGTCATCAGAGCCAACGTTACAGATATCCTGAAGATCGCTGTCAACAGAAATTCGTTTAGAGAACAAATATGTAAATGTGCGAATTGTTGAGAACTTGGCTTCACCCAATTTTGAATTATGGATTATATAAAAACGAAAACAGATAAAATATTCATTTGTAAATAGATTTGCTCAGACATAAATCAATACTATTATATACAAAGCTGCATTACCACTCACTCACTGACACGTTGTTTGGAAAACTGTAAGTGATAGAAGGTACGTTTGTTCTAGGGAAATGTTCGGACAGGGCTAGAGGCAGAGGAATTATATCCAAACCTTGAAGATCTAAAAATTGGTAAAAAATTGCTTGACAGCCCGCCCGAACCGTATTTTAAGTGCATCGACAAGTGCAAATAAATGGGTGGGATAGAGAAAAAAATCCAAATTGGCGGAAAACAAAGCTAAAATCATCATTTATGGGCGGATTTCGCTGAAACTTGGTGAAAGTCCGAAACACTCGCGTAGCTTTTAGGGGCTGGTTAATGAATATAAAATCTGTTATAATTTTAATACGTACGTTATATATGTTCATAAAACAAATTTTGTTTGTATAATATACAAATCATGATTTTTCCATCTGTAATATGACAATGCAATTGTTGTTTAAATTTAAAAACCCTACTAATGATTAAAACATACAAAATATGATTAACCCAAGTAAATGTATATATTATATTATTACAATATTATTTAAACATTACAGAGCGGAGATTAACTCATGTCTATGATCTACAAAATATTCTCATGAGCAAGATGAAATTGGATATTTCATTAAAATGTTCCTTTATCTTTAGCCATCGAATGAAATATTACTTTCTAAAGGTAGTCAAGCAGTTTTAATTACCATGGGACAACCTGATATAAGAAGTTTTAGGATGTCAAAAGTACAATAAGTGAATATACTGAAGTCGTAAATGGTTTTGTTGCTCTACTTAAAGTATAAGCTAAAACTTTATCAATTTTATGCTTTTAAAATTATTGGTAATTGTGAATCTTGAGTTATGTTTGAACCTCATTTGATCCTTTAATTTCGATTGATGATTATTTCAGTTCAGCTTACTTTTGGTTGTAAACAATAAAATATATCATGGTATTACCATACCACTGAATTTGTTCCTTGAAGATACGGCAGTTGTATACTGCAAGAAGAAATATAAATATAGGATAGTATGATAAATTGATAACATATGTTGCAGAAATTATACGGATGTCAGTCACATCGAATTGTGATAAATGGTGTTAATTAAGAGCATATCTTTATTCAGATGTAGGTAGTTACATACTGTGAAATACGATATAATGATAACACCATTTATTTATACATTTGAAACTAAAGTTTTTAAAGTATGTAACACAATTATTTGTTCGAACATTTGTATTGGGTACTGTTACCCAGGGGAATGTTTGTACAAATCGAAATAACATTCCCGCAAAGTAAAGATTGGTAAACTTGCGCGGTATGCGATTGTTGTAGAGGCAATCAACATTCTTGAGGTTAGTATCTATTGATGCAGTGGATTACTTACCAAGAGAGAGTTACCTATCGAGAGTTAAAATTTCGAGCTGAATACGGTGTGGCTTCACTTAATACATGTTTCTTATCACCGTATGTTTTGATAACTTTTATGATCGCCATTACTATTTTATTAAAACTTATTTCAATATTTTCAATTTTACTTCGTTAAAAATACACAGACCAATTTTCAAAAGCGAGTGATCAAATAATTAAATATAACATAAAATATTTTAAATAAAAGGATAAAATATATCAGAAAATATTTTGAATAAAATGACAAAACACACAGTATAAGTTTATCTTCCTTAATTTATTTTTATGGAAGTGCCACGCTGCAGGTAAATTTTCTAATTTTTTGTTTCAAAGCATGATTTGGTTGGTTCGTTCGGCAAAGTTCTCTCTCTTTCGACACTGACTTGGAAACTAAACTTTCGTTGGAAACTGACTTGTGTACAATAGGTTCACTACTTTGCTTCGTTTGGTTAATGTTGAGCTTAAGTTCTTCGGTTTTATTTTCTGTTCCTTTACTTTCATATTTCCCTCCCACTATTCACACTTTAGCACAAGGTTTTTTTTATGGGATAGGAGGGCAAACGAGCAAGTATGTTACGTGATGAGAAGTAAACAACACCGCCTATAGACATCCGCGACAACATAAATGACAACGCACCTGCAGTATCCTAGACTCTAGACACCCATAGGGGTGAAAGTGAATACAGTACGAGATAGGCAATACAGAGATAGGCAAACGACTAATCCTTTCCCTATCTCTTCCACAAAAAAGAAATAAATCACCTCTTTTCTTTTGCGTATTGGTTGACTGATAGGTCCACCATATTTTTTACAGTTGATTTAAATTTAAATAAATAATTAAAATTGTCATACTAAATTACGAAGAAAAAAAATCAGTTTAGTTATGAAAAATGGTTTTATTGGATCATTTAATTACTTCAAAAACAATGCCGTTGCTTTTTAAAGTAAAACATATCTATTGAATACATCGATCGCCTATCGATTCGCCTAACTTATGTTTGCCTGCTCAGTAAGTCAAACTATTAGACCACTAACGTTTGCTCTAACTCGAGCGTTAAACATTCTGTTGACTGTGGAGCGGACGAGTATGTATAATCATTGAATTGTTGATTCTATGCTCTTAGATAGACAGATTTTGCTATTACATAAGAATTTATATTTAAGCTTCATAATTTAAGCTCCATATTCAAATGCTTCAGTAGGTACTAAGTATAAAATTAAAAGTATTACAAAACTAGATTTTTGAATTTGTAATATTTTTACCTAAACATTTTTAATAATACTTCATTACAGATTATAATTAACTAAATGAAATAAAAAAACTCAGTTATACGCAGTAAACAAAATAAACAGAGAACTATGTTTATTTTGTTTACTGCGTATAACTATGTCCAAAATATAATTATGTCCAAAATTTTAATATAATATTTTTATTTTTTATTATTCTCACGCCATTTTAAAAAACAATAACATATTAAAAAATTCAAAATGAATTCAAGATATTACAGTTAAAATTAGATCACAGAAACTATTAAAATTTCACAAAAAAGGTAACTTTTTCAGAGTTTTCAAACAAACTTCCAACTTCAGAGCTAAAGCAATCAAAATTCCTGTCGTTATTGCAGGTTTATGTACCAACTATCAACCATTACATCAGTCTTAAAGTTCAAATCAGGCAAAGTCGCAAATTAAATAATTTAGACTGTTAGCTTTAAGATTTTTGATTTAGTTCCGTGTAACTGACATGTATTTTGATATTAATTTGAAAGGGTATTAACATAATGTGATTTAGCTAATAAATTGTTAGCTTTTTTTTATGGGATAGGAAGGCACACGAGCAAGCGTGTCGCCTGATGGAAAGCAATCAACGCCGCCCATAGACAACCGCGACACCGCAGGAGTCACGGAAGCGTTGCCGGCCTTTTAGGTATGTATAGGCTTGTTTTTTGAAGGTTCCAATGTCGTATCAGTTCGGAAAGACCGCTGAGGGTAGCTGGTTCCACAAACTGGTGGTGCGTGGAAAGAAGTTACGAGAGAAGCGCACCGTAGTTCATCATACATAGCTATCATTACATTTTGAATATTTAAATGAATTGAATATTTATATAATACCTATTATATTTATAGATACAAAGATATTGAGAATAATGAAGCTCCAAAAAACCCGTATAGAATTTAAAAAGAAATTACTACTTGAATAGTTATTGTTTCCAATTTTGATCTATGAAGTGCAGCTCCAGTTTTATTTCAGGTTAAAATGAAGGAACTCTAAGTTAAATTTCCATATGACCTTAATATGGAAATAAAGCAGCATTAACATATTGCTTAAGGAATTAATAACGATAATGTTTTAAGGAAAAATCTTACGGGTACTCGTATAATTAATATAAAAATCAAAAAGAAAAAAAAATTCGTAATTATAATTTTTCCTTCCGTCGGCAGTCTCCATGGGTGCCTATGGTTTTTTCGATTACTTTATTGCTGTTAAATAAATTAGTTTGTAGTCATTAAATAAATATGTTTAGTGTTTCTAAATAAAATATTTCTAAAGGAGGGTTTTGAAATTGACTTCAGTACTTAAAAATATTATAACACATCTTTCCGGTTAAAGATTAACGTAAGCATATCGCTAAACGATCTTTTGCTTTTAGTTGAGCGGTGCTAACGTCCATTATAGCCCTACGATGCTAATAACCATTATCATTAAACTAAACTTCTTAGTAGAAGCGCCTGATTAACAAGAAAAAGCATTTGGAGAAATACAAGTTAGCCCACAATTTTGCCCTTATGTAATATTTATTTTACTTATATTACGATGCAATTGTTATGTTTTAACATCTCCATATCCAGTTTTATATAAAAAGATAAATAATCTGATTCTTATTAATGGAGTCAGTCGTTACTTTGTCGAAATCCATCACTATGTGGACAGTCTAAAGTTTTACTTAGCTAAGATCTGCGACAAGCAAACAATAACAGAAAATTAATAATGTGTATTTTCCTGCTGGATTAAGTGGATTTATTTGGACTTAAACCAAACGTAGACTCTATGGAAGAAAACCGAAAAGTCAATTTCACTTTTCAGTTGTCTTCCGTAGAGTAGATACCTGAAGATGCTTCGTGTTGGGGCGAAACACGTGTCGTTCGCAAGGTGGAAGAGTGGTAGTGTGTGTTTTTTGTTGTGTATAGTGGTTGGTGGGTGGAGAGTTGCTGGCCCTAAGTTTCGGTAAGTTTTTGGTTTAAGTTCCAAATAAATCCACTTCATCCAGCAGGAAAACACACGTTATTAATTTTCTGTTATTGTTTGCTTGTCGCGGATCTTAGCTAGGTAAATTGTCCACAGTCTGATTCTCCTCATAATTATGAATTTATATTGTTTCACTTAAATGTAAATTTTGCTTACGATATCAAACAAAAATGAACGCCTGAACTCCTATTGTAAAAGGCAAAACCAAAATGTACTACATAATAACCAATTGTTATTTCAAAATCCTTTCGTCAGTGAAGGATATAAATATATTTTGTAATAGCACCACTTAAGCAAACGGAGCATAGCGGGCGGTTTTAACGGAGCGAGAATAATGATGTCATCAGGCTTTTAGAAAAGCGCGGTAAACGAATTCACCACCCGTTTGTAATTTGGAGACAAATTATTTTATATTATTAAAATCATTTTAGAACAGACTCATATTTGAATGAATTGCAATTTAAATTTATTTTCATTGTTATCCTTTTTTACATATGTACATTAAATACTTATACGAATTATATATTTTAATATATAATAAGTATAAATATTAGTCTGTCTTAAGTTCCTGCATTTTTCTAAGCTTAGACATTTATAGATAGAATGTTCTTTATGGCTTAACAAATATACAATTTTCATAATTAAACTATAACAATAGGCCGGCAGAAGCTGGATGCGTGAAGCAAAAATCAACCAAGGAGGTGCTTCTTGGGGGCAACCTACCAAAAGTGGACTATCGCAGGCTGTTGTTGATGATAATAATGATGATAACTAACTTCTTCCTGCTAACATTTAGGTAAATCTTACATACTTATTTGAAGTCTGTTCTCAAAACACACTATCTGTCCGGCTTATATCAGGAGCGGCTAATTTTTCTTTAAAGATTTACCTTCTTAACTGAAACATACACAGGATAAACGCGGGAGAACTGGTCGCCTGGATACCAGATTAGAGAATGGTATAACTTAAATTGAATATAATTACGAAAATATCGAATATAATTTACTTTTTTCTCAAATCAATTTCGAAGGTTAGCAGAATTGAATCTTACGCCACAGCTTACATGACTTATTACAAATCTCGCAATCTCCATCACAAATAAATGGATCTGTGTAATAGAAATCCGTCCCAGTAATGGGAAATGCCGTTATTGTTTATATCAAAATTTCACAATATTTTACTCAAGAGAGGTTCATATTATCTTTTGGTTACATCTGGGCTTGTCATTATTTATTACACGGCCCATCTTTTAATGTGTTTCTGAATTTGTGTGTTGTGAATTATTTAAGGTACTTATAATATTAGCGTAGAGACTGCTTAGATTTTTATTTATTTATTTATTTACTTTTTTTAAAAAAAAAAATTAGTACAAAGCCGGTTTAATTCCGGAAGGCATTTCCTGCCAGTCAACCTTTCGGTTAATGGACAAGATTTTAAGAGTAAGTACTCCTTACATAGATATTATTTTTATCAAATTGGGTTATTATATCTTCTTTTATCGTATTATCTAAATGTCAAGTAAAATAGGTCAAAAGTGTCTTAATGTTTGATGAAAATCTTGTCAATTTTGTGTTGTGGTGATTTAACTTAAGAGATTTCTAAAATAAGCGCTTTTAGCACAAATGAAAATGCCTCTTAAGTTAAGTCACCTATCTTAACCTGAACTACCTCTCCTTAGTCGATAATCACGCTATGTAGTTGAGTAGCAGTCACATATGCTTACTCTAATGATTGCCAATTACTTGACAAGGCCTCGCCTGTTGCTAACATATTTTAAAAATAACCATATACAAGACAGAAGTTAAGAAATTACCAAATTTAATTTCATATGTTCACCTAACTTGAAAAATATGTAAATTACATAGTACAATTAAAAAAGCGATAAAGCACAAATAATGTTGTTTTTCTGCCAAAAATATAGTTTTGCCAAATCTAAATTTTAGAATCCCTTGTATTATTAATTAATATTATTTTTATATAGTTATCGTACTGTACATTTAAATTCGATTTCTAAATAAATATTGATAAATAAAACCTAACAAGTTTTTATTATTAAAGAAAGATTAAATATTGTCAAGGTTATATTTCTAATTAACATTTATAGCTTATTAAAGCATATAGTTTTGAATGACTATGAATGTAAATCGTATTTTCTAACACAAGCATTATTCGATGTAGTAATACTCAAAATGTTTCAAGTCTTTTTATTATATTCGTTTGGTTTATTAGAAAGTTAGTTTTGTTATTGCAGGACAGGCAAACGAGCATGCGAGTTACCTGGTGGTTAGTAATCACCGCCGCCCAAAGTAAAATATATGAAACGAAAGGGAAAAGTAAAGAGTTTTCTATCTGCATGAAAATTTCATATTTCTTATTACCATTATTATGTTTTATTATTCTTTCATGCATGATTTCTAATACTGTTATGTAATATGAGGAAAATTATAAAAGGTTGACATTCTTTCTTTCTCCGTTAAACAATATAACTGGAATTATAACCAAGGGTGCTTTATTATAGAACACGTAAACAAAGGCCGTTTTCGTATTATATGTAGATGTATTCCGAAACGGGGTGAATCTGGGCGAACGATACAAAAGTCGCTTCTCATAACTTACTCTTGTGGAAGAGAATATGGAGGACAATAGGGGCTGGAGGCGATGTTTGTCTCAAACTACGATAGACAGGCGTATATTTCGAAATAAATGTTTTAATGTTCGATTCATTGTCAACGGAAATCCATTTTCATATAAAGATACAGTGTCGGACGCGTCCTGCTCGATGGGGCAACGATCTGCGCAAGGCGGCTAGCAGAGACTGGATGCGTATAACTGAAGATCGGGCTAGGTGGCACGCCATGGGTGAAGCCAATGTCCAGTGATGGACTGCCGTGGGCTGATAATGATGCAGATGCAGATAGTGTAGAAATAGGTACAAGTGTATACATAGAAACACAATTTTTTTAAGCTTTAAGAAGATGAGATATTAATATTAAAGACCTTTATTATTTACAAGCATGTAATTTTCCTCATTATGTTTTTTTATTTTATTAGAGACATACCGTAAATAAAATTTCAATTGATTATAATTATAAACAAATTCACGTCAGTGCTGACCTCCTCTATGGATGGACTAGGTGCGTATAAGGGTGACTTAGTATGTGACTGTGCAGAATGTTGATGATGATGAAAATGTAATTTTTATAATTAATAAAGTGATATTAATATATTTTATTAGAAATATTGTCATCGCTAATTCTTATGATTTAAACTGTTCATTTGCTACCCGTTATGGGGTCGCCACGGAACAAACTCATTTCTTAACGTAGACTGATCTGTATTCGTTTAACGTCAAAACTTTCACAAGTGGTAGCCACTAGCACTGTTGCGGTTGCACTATTACACAGACTACTTTATTCTTGCAACGTAAGGTAGATTTCGGCATGACATATCATTATTAAGGTATTATATTTAAACACATGTATGAATATTACATTGGACCGAAGTGACCCAATCGGTGCCAGATGTTACTTTTAACCAGTCATCCATTAATCAAATTTTGTGAGAAGTGCGGTAAGTCAATATGTCTCACCGTTGACTGAGGTCGAGATTGAGCGTTTTGTAAGGCGCATTTGTGTTGGAGCGATCATTGTATTCTCATCTTTAATTGTGACACGGGTCACGGGATTGTTCCCCTTAATTAATTGCTATTTTTTCCATTTATTTTTATTTGTTGCAGTTTAATATTAAAACATTCTTTCAAATAGCAGTACTCATATACCTAAATAATTTCCACTTCATAATTTGTTGTTTAAATTATTAATCGTTTGTTTTATTGTGGTTTATATCCATTAATAATAAGAAAGTAAGACGTTCCACGAGACATAACTAACATTCCATTATCATCAGCCATAATGCGGGACATAGTTCACAGTTAAAATGCGCCGTCTAGCCGTTCTTTAGCTAACACATCCATTCGTAGCCAAGTGTCCTACGCAGGTAGTTGTTCCATGTGGCCGAGAAGCTTTTCACATTCCGTTTACCAACAATGCAGATCTTAACTCTTATACTCATCCAATCTAATGATTTTCAGTTATCTAACCTTAGAATGAACTTTGCATTTGCACTCCAGTCTAGCTGATTATTTCTTTTTATAGGCTGGGAAAAGAATACACTGATTTCGACAAGTCCTTCACATGAAAACAGATGACTTTTTAAAAAATGATTTAAAAATTGTGGAAAATGTAGAGTTATTGTGTAAAAATGGGAAAAAGCCTTAAAATGTTGGAATTAAATGATTACACATTGGAAAATATTTTTGTAATAATTATATCTTTTATTTACTTCGCTGTAGGTATTATAATTTTGTTAGAGTTATATTGTTTGTTATACAAGATAAGATACGAATTGAGTAAATGGTTACTAACTATGGGTTATAAATAAAAAATAGCTCATATTACAATTTTCGTTAAAATTATGCCGTTAAATTAATAAAATATTTATATATTATATATATTATAAAATGTAGTCAGTGTAGACTGACTACATTTTACCTTAGAGGCTATATTTCAAAACTGACAGGGTTTGCCGAGAGATACCCGATATGAGACCCATGGGTACAATATTGGAACGTAGTTGGACTCTAAGTGGATCTTTTTAAGGGTCAGCATCAGGAACTTTATATTCGAAAATACCCTTTGGATTTAAATTATGTATGCCGGGAGTCTTGTTTAGTTTTGATATTGAAATTGAAACATGAAAATTATAGTATATACAAAGATAATTCGTGAAAACAATCTTGATAAATGAAAATTTATTTCTTATTATTTCTGTGTATTATCAATTATTACAATACAATTTTAGTGTCACATTATGAACGGTTAATACGAGATGGTAAAAGGTAATGGATATTTGATGACATCTTGCTGAACATACATTATGAACAAACATTATGAACATACATACATCTGAACATACTTACATCTGAACATGCATACATCTGAACATGCATACATTATGAACGGTAAAAGTTAATGGATATACAGTTGACGACATCTTCCTGAATGTACATACATATGTAGGCTTTAACCAAGTCCTCTCTGCTAGGCAAACTATTACTCGGTTCTTACTTTGTCTGAATTCACAACGCTGGAAAACAGATTGATGATCGAGGAGACAACCATAAGTTATAAGAAATGAAATCGGTTATCAGATCGTGTCTAATCTTGTTTTCACGAATTCTTGTTTTGTCTATATGTGATTGGACTCAAAAAGCTACGTCTAACAATGCTTAAGCTAAAATCCAGATTTAATTATTATATAACATACAATAAATATACATATAAATGATTTTTCTATATGTGTCATTTTATTCATAGTCTTTTAGTAAAATAAATTTTTAAAGGACACGAGTAGTGCTTTTAAAATTCTTGTCATACAATAAAATTATGCTTGTGTTAGGAAAATATGCTGTCAATACTTCAGCGGTAAGTAAAATCGAACCCACATCTTTATGATCGTAAAAGCAACCTTTTTGAGGATATATGGATCATAGCCGATCCGGATTAACGAGGTTTACGTGCTTTTGAAAATATTCTTCAAAATCAAAGGTTCCTCGTAATATTTTCTTTCACAGCACACCACATGTGAAATCCTTTTTTGGAATTTTGAATTTTAAAAGATCACAAACTTCGCTCGCGTTCATAATACTTGGATATTATTAATATATTGAACGTAATGAAAAAGTATTACTTTTAAATGTTCTTTGTTTTCGTAAGTCTCATTAAAATCGGTTCAAGTTCTCCTGATATTATCTCTATAAACAAAAAAATGTTCATTAATCATCATCATCTTCAAGATAGCATTAACAGTCTAGTGTTGGACATGGACAATTCTTAAAAATGAGAGTAATTGGCACAATCTCTACGCTTTGCATGCAGATTCGTAAACGAAGGTTGGTTTTTATTACTGAGGTGGACGCTGCTGTCCATGGGTTGGTACTCCCGTAATCGCCTCATTCGATAACCATGAGAGAATAGATAGAAGAAAGATGATAAAATACTCTTTATTCATTCACTCAAGTTCAAATACATTTTTTAAACTTATAGTGGATGACACTCGACATTAATACAGTTTTTTTAAAATATTAATTCATTAATTAAATTTAATTATTAGTAAGAATTGACTTTAATTTTTTTTATAAAACTTGTTTTAATGGAATAAATGGCCGAAGCGTAGCCGGCTTTGAGAAATGCGTAGGCTTCCTTTTTGAAGGCTACAATGTCGTGTTGATATATACAGATACGGAGAACCTGATAAGAGTTTCAAATCCAGTCTATTCCTATTCTAAGGAGCTTAAATCGATCACACAGCCCACAAAATTGCTACGGGTCTTTATAACGTACAAATAAATAAACATTGTTCATACAAGCACTCAATTAATAAAATATTTTTCTCCCGCTGACGGATCCCCTATATTGAAGCGATTATGTATATGAGAAGGCGTTTTTGGAAATAAGGATGGTATTTTCGCTCTGGCCTTATGATTTATACTATGAGACTGAGTTTAGTCCTTAGTACTAACTTCACTGATTTCATATCAAATTTTAAAACACTACTGTAAAATGTTTGATATATAAGGTTATAAGAAATATATAAAAGTTTAAAAGAAAATTTTATTTGTCGTGCCATTTATGTTACATGCAATGGTTCTTCTTAGTGTGCCTCTCCAGCTAGTGAAGGTTAGCAGTCAGCTCCGAATATTCTGAATAACATGCAATATTTATAAATAAGAAAGAAACGAATCATACAAAAGAAATAAGAAGTAATTTAGTTACGTAATAGGGTTGCGTGCACTGAATCATAACAAATACTCAGCACAATGTACAGACTCCCACAACGTTGGTTTTCAGTACAACCGGTTAGTGCAATTTTAAACGAATAACTAAACGTGTTTATTTTGTATATATAAATAATAAAATAATAACATGAATTTAATAAAATAAATATATTTAAGCATAGTCAACTATATAGTTAAGTCTTACAGTTTGTATACTCGATTCCTGTAGTACGTTTAAGTTGTATGTATTTACATACAACTTTACTACAGGTCGGTTGAACGTGAGTTATTAAAACCCAAAAATTCCGTTGCTGTATTTAATATATACACCGCAAACCATTACAAGTAAATAAGACAATTAGCGACATCTGTTATTAAGTAAGTAAACCAAAAATAATTAATTAAACAGATTTGTTTTTTTTTATTACTTTAGGTACGTGTAATGCTTTAAGTTAAAACCTGTCATGTTAACAGACGTTAAATGGATAAATAAATGAAATAAAAAACAGAAAAATATCAGGTACTTGCATATTTATTATAGGACAGCCGAACAAAATCACCAACATCTGTAAGTCTCTAAATTATCATACTACACTAAAGTGGCAATGACCGGTCACGTTTAGAGAATCGAAAACTATTGGAGTAAACGAATGCTGGAGTATGACGCACACGTTTACCATGGCAAACCTAGAGCGAGACGCTTCTCACCCAGATGGAGCGACAATCTGTGTAGGGTAGCTGGCAAAAAATGGGTGCATAAGACTGTAGAAGAAACGTGCTATGTGGCATGTTTTAGGCGAAGTATATGTCCAGCAACGATTTGCTGCAGACTGTTGGTGATGGTGATAAAGGTTCTTCGGTGGCATTATAAGGTTTTCAATCTTAACTACTACTTTCAAACGAGGATTATGCAAACTTAAATGTAATATAAATATGTTTGAACAATTCTTATTTGAAAGAAGTAGTTAAGGTTGAAAACCTAATACTGTCACCGGACACCCTTTATATGTGATATTGGTGCTATATTCATTTGTTGGTGTATTTAATGGGTTACAACTGATATATAACATTACATATAAGAAAAAGGTAATGTAACATTACTACTATTCTTACAAACGTAATTAAAAAATAAAACAAATTTATAACGAGTAGAAAAAAAAAAGAAATAGTTTTAACGGTTACAATGTAAGTTACAACTAAAAATGTTGGCATCAATATGGTAGTTTTGTGATTACGCTACAGGTGTCATTTGTCTGGCCGCCTTCCAGCTGCAAACCGAGCAAATTGTTTTCACCTGGTACGACTGCGTTATAAAATTAATAGCGGACATACTGACTATTTATTTTAATGATGCGTTTTAAAATAGTTTTGAAAAGTTTGTTCACTGTGAGGTGTCACAGAACAAATATATTTATGAAACCGGTAGTTCTTACTAGGAATTTGTTATATGTAAAAGTCAGTTATGGTTACTTTAACGCTATGAAGGAAAATCAGAGAATAATTAATATTCATTATATATTAATATTTGTATTGGCTAGTATTGACTTCTCATTTATTTAACTTTAGTTTTTTAATTAGGTCGAAAACTATCGGGAAAATTTGGATTCAGTACATATTGAATACTAATAAATTGAAGTTAAGGATAGCTTAATTATGTCCAACAATCTAAAGGCAAAACTTATGCGAATCTTACAGTAATATTTATTTGATAAATATTCTCTTGTTTATACATTTGGACGTTTTCAGTTTAAAAAGTCTTAGTTTAAAAAAAAATTACGATATAAAATTATTTTTATGTAATTCTTACTATTTTGTTAAAAAAATCTTATCAGGAGTCTAAATTTAACGTAAATAAAAACAATGGGGTGTGAAAATGTCCTTTAAAAACATTTAATTAAAATTTTGATTTATTTTTATTATCCGTTACGATTTGAACCCACAACCTTAGCTATCTTATACAGCAATGTATAAATGATGAATTTGAAGACAATACAGGTATAAGTAATGACAAATGCCGATATAATAGATAACATACAAAGAAATATAAGAATAAAATTTTACCGAGAGACACTAAACTTTTTCTTTTCAACTAGTGCAATAAAAACATAACATTGGAAATAGATTGCAATATTATTCTTCCTAAGATGTTCCAGGTGTATATCTATTGGCTTTTCGCCAGCATATACGTGTAGATGTGTTGTTTATCATAGTTGGAACATAAAAGATGTTAGGGGCGTAATCACAATTTCTTTTCTCAAATGTCAACCTCAGTTGTATACGGTGCAGCTTGTTTAGTAACATAGGAAGCTATTGACCTATTTATGATGGCATTGTTCCGAGTCGTTTGCACACTTGTTATAGCGCTCATCACTTCGAGTGATAGTTACTTCACAAGCCATCGCCATCCCTCACGTACTGATGCCTTCTTCACGTTCACAGAACCGTTACGTGCAACCTTTATTATGTTGGTCCAATGATAATCTACCGTGCAGTCTTGTCTTCTCAATCTTATTCTGCATCATGAGATGTCCTACAGAACATCAGTGCGCCGCCAAACATGCTCAAACATGAAGATGCGAGCTTTAACAATGGATAGATAATCCATCTACATTACATCATCCAGTGCTACATTTCTTGATGGTATAACCACTTTAATACAAGTCTAATCATTATCTAATACTGACATTAACATTGCTGGTTCTACCATCATCACATCCATCCACCCGTTAAATGACTATGGGAAATTCTTCCCAACTTGAGAGACTTTTGCAGACTGGTAATGATTGATAATGATTTAAGAAAATGTATTTATCTGTGAAACAACTTCCGAAAACAAGTTATTTTTCGGAAAAGTTGAATTTGCAATGGAAAACATATTTATATATTTATATATCCACGCCTATCCCCCGCAGGGGTTGGCAGAGACCACAGAGCTCCATCCGCTGCCATTCATCGCATCGAAACGGCTCATCATTGGTCGCAATGGAAAACAACAAAGTCTTTTTCGTCGTTTGATAATCTTTTAGCTTATCATTATTATGTCTAATGCTTAAAAAAGTTCCCCACAGACATATTCTACATTCTTCAGACAACAAACAATAGACCCGCAGCGTCTTCGGTGAAAAAGAAACTTTTCTCATTTCCTTTTTAAACAACAAACTGACAGGCAGCTTAATTGTGAAGAAGCTTCACAAAGTTCATTTAATAAACCTACGGGCACCTGTGACCGGCCTTTCCATTTGTGAGTAACGGCCCAGTGAACTTACAAAGTTAATAAGGTCATTATACACGAAATTAATCCTTAAAATTATACAGTTAAGATCTAATTCCGCTATACGCTTGTTACGTTAATGAACAGGAGTAGTGTATCTTTTGTGAATACAATATATTTCTTTTTTTTAAAATGGTTAGAGCTAGGGTATATAAGAAAACAAATAAAAGGAAATTAATGAAAATAAATTAAATATTTAAAATATTACATTATTTTACAATACCAAATAATTAAATTGTAAACCAATAAATGAAAATGGTTAAAAATATATTATTTTTATACTTATTAATATTCAGTCACATCCACAAAACTTTTCATGGACAGATAATTGTAGATTTAACTGTCAACTGTCTGTAATATCTATGAGAATGCGTTCCAGATACAATGTATCCAAATGATGGAATGTATCCAAATGAATTTTTGTTTTTAATGCAACATCTGACATGTCCAAATTGCAGAGACTATACTTTTAAAATCACTCTGCCAAAAATTATTGAATAGACTATCTTTACTGTGTAGGAGACTAAAAATATTTTTTTCCACAGGAGCTTTATATTAATTGGTAAGTTCTATGAATTGAGATATCCATTTTATAGAATTTACAAAGCCATGTTAAAGTCGCATAACCGAATGTTTCCCCAACGGGCTCATAGAAATTTTCATGTCAATCAATTTCATTTTCAATTACTTTATTTTCATCTACAAATTTCACGCATTCAATTCCCACCGGTCTTGTCACTCAGTATCTGTCAGTCCATGTTAAGAATTTTATGAAGTAGACTAGCTATGTACCGATATGATTTCATCAGCAACGTCTCAGAGGAGGGGTTACCCCTTAAGTTATGAATTTCTAACGACCTTTTTCCCTTTTATACGAGATTGATGATATAAATTGTATTTTTCGAAGCCTAATTGAACGAAGTCGCGGGCATTGCTAGTTTAAAAATATCTGATATTAAATTTATTAAAACTTTGAAATATTCTCTTTTTATTAGGAACATATGAATTTGAAACGCTTTTAATAGAAACTTTATATTTCAATGAAATTTGAAACGATCTTCATTGACGACAGCGGACTAATTAGCTTACTTTTTTTAATATTATACATAGGAAGATAGAAACAAAGTAAAATTTTCTAAATATACGCATCAAATATAATAATTACATATTTTTCTCCCTCTTTAAGCAAACAACATCTCGACATCGTTGGTAACACAAAGAGAAAAATTTGCCTGCATATTTGCCGCGTGGTTACTCTGTATCCTATTAAATTACCTTGAGGTCTGACCGAGAATCTCTTTGTCCGCCCAGGTATCCGCCAGGTCAGACCGCGACTTCTAATATTTATTTAACGTTTGTAATATCTACTAAAAAATTTAATTTATGTCTGTAGAACATTGATGTTTACCAAAAATTTAATTTTACTTGCATCATTATAATGAAATATCATTTTGTGTCATATTAATACTCGCAGCAAATTTATGGGTTTTAATCAATAGTAAAATGCAAGTAAGTTCCTATCACAACATGATTAACGCATAACGCATTTACAATATCTGTTGATCTCTTAACCGCAGTTTGTAAACTCTAGTGTCGCGGATGTCTATGTATAGTGATGAGCACCATCAGTTAAACTTATTTCATTGCTTTGCTATAAATATCCAAAAATACAGATATTTTATAAATACCATAGTAATGTTCAGTGATTAAATATTTTTTGAGTAATTTAAAATCAACAATGCACTCAAAATTAAAATAAAATAAATTAGAATTAAAAAAAATTAAAAGTAGAGATATGGTTAGTAGAGATATAGAATACTGTTTTTACTTGAGAATGATTTCCAGAATCAGATAGACTTCTGGAGGTCCTTCCATTGGCGCGTCAGTCTTATTTAGAGTATAAACAATTTTATTAGCTTAACAGACACCAAAGTATTTTTGATTAAAATAGTACATGATTTGTAAAAACAATTGGCCTGCATCAGCAAGAAAATTTATAAAAAACACAACATTTTGATGCGAAAAATTTTAACAAATCTTTGTTATTACTGGTTATTCTTTTTCCGTGATTCAGAAAAGATACCCTAAAATGTAAAGAAAGCTTTTATCGACACTCAGAGTTCGGATGCTTTTTATTTATCTTTCCTTCTTCTTTAAAAAGATGATCACTTTTTGTAGGCGGATAAATGAATATCCTATTTCTCATGGTCGAGTAAATATTTCATAATTCGATACTCATTTATCTTTGATCCTCCAATATACTAAGGATTCGAACAAGTTGAACCGATATTACTTAAAATATCCTGTTTGACCCTCGTTTCTTTTAAATAAAATATTGTGGCTAAGCTATTAAGTTTTTATCAGACTTTATTCACATAACATATATATGTATGTATGTATATATGTGTGTATGTATGTATGTGCTTATATATTTGCTTATGACTATTATCTTTGTTTATTGATATTTTTTCTTTCTTCTCTACCATTATAACGATAATGTATCACCACCCTACATTCAAATTATCTTTTTAACATTGTGTCCATCCGTCGTACGGTCGTCCGGAAATCGCTATTAGCGATAAGACCGTCATTTGTATATAAATATTACAATCAATAATTGTATTTGATGTACTTTGTTTTTGGTGTATAATAAAGAATATATCTATCTATTTAAAAAAAATTGGAGTAGGAACATTAACAATTATATACTTAAAATATTGTAAGAAGGTAAAGAATGACTATCTTCTTAGATCATATTATCATTACATGAAAATTAAGTACTAATAGCTAAATAGCAATATCAATAAGCAAAGTGCTTCTAGCAAATATAATTCTTAGCCTTGAAATATCAGAACATTGCCAGTCATCTTTTTATTTAAAAAGTTACATTGTTTATCCATTATATAGGCAAACAAATGAATAGGGTGGTAGGGGAAGGTGAAAAAGATTGCATTTCCGTATCTCATTGTGCATCAAATGAAGCGTACTAGAAAAGCTACTACTTACTTACTATTTCGTGCGAGAGTATAATACTTCCAGGACGAATAAGCCCATTCACGCCGTAGAAAATATTGATACTTTGTAATCTGCCCATATATTGATACTTTAAACAATGTCTTTAATTTTTTTAACAATATGTTTCTGCAACGGTGTTATATACATATATATATATATATATATATATATATATATATATATATATATATATATATATATATATATATATATATATATATATATATATATATATATAGAAAAGAACTTCATAGTTTATAAATCCCTTTGCAAAAAATAACGGGCACCGTACAGTCATTGGCCATTCTATGGATAATAATAATTTTTTTAATATTTCATTAGCTTAGATGACTAGAAATTTCTGTTTTAGAACTTTTTTAACACTTCAATCTTAGAATCCGTGTTTTAAACAGAAGAAGTAAACAGAAATTCGTGTAAAAATGAACATTTTTATGGGTATAGTTAAATTAAGGCTACGAGTATTTTTATCGTACTTTAATAAAAAAAGACATTAAAAAAGTATAAATTAATAACAAGTATGACCTCCCCTTGCAGCAATTACGGCACTTAATCGTCTTGGCATGCTTTCCACCAGGCTTTTGATGGTGTTCTATGGAAGGTATTCCTACTCAGCCGAGATCACAAGTTTAAACTCCCTGATGTTATGTGGAGGTTGGACAGATCGTAATCGCCTTTTTAGGAGCTCCTAGACGTGCTTAATGGGGTTAAGATCGGGGATACGCCAGCCAGTCCAAACGACGAATACCAACCTCTTACATATAAGCATGTACGTCACCAGAATGGTGGGCCTGAGCATTATCATCCATGTAACTATTTACATGGATGATAATGCCCGGGAAACGTTTTCTCTCAGAACCTTGCCTTCTCTGAATGGAACCTGTCTCTTCTTATCGATTCCAGGTTATTTGGACGGTTGAACGACTCATGTTTAACCGCTGTGAGACGTAACATCGGCTTCACCCCTCTGCCAGCAGCGCTATAATTTTACTAGCTCTTTTTCTGTTATTACAATAGACACAAAGATATCTGTTATAAGTCATAATAAGGCAAGATGATGCGACAAACATAAATTATTCTACTAAAAAAAATAAGAAGTTAGTTTTAGTTGCCTGATAACTTTCTAACAACAAACCCGCGAAAAGTAAGTAAAAAATCACAAACTAAAAAAGCTATTATATATTAAAGAAACAAAAGCTAGGACTTTGGAATTAAGTTGTGTTTTTTCATATCCAGACTCTTTATTAAGTGCCAGTCATATAGTTTGGCTATTAAAACCTCTTTAGAACTAAATTTTTTCCAATAACTTAGAAATATCAAAACTGCACGTTTATTTTTTGCAAGGAGGTGTATATATAGAAAAAAAAACTTTGCGTGCATCAGGCAAGTATTGTATGTATCCTTTCATAAAAACTACCTACATCTTTTCATAAGGAATTCATTCAACTTGAATTCAACTTAATTTTTCAATTCAATTCAATACTTAACTTATCGTGTAAAAAATTCGTTAATAAACTGTATTTATTAATTAAGAATAATTAATAAAACAATTATTGCCTCCATATAAAATACACATAAAACAGATACGCAAAAGCAAGCACAATGGCACACATTTATAAATTACAAAAAAAAGGAGTGACTTAGCTTCCTAATAGAGGATGAAGTCCCCTTGTAGCACTGGTTTTTTCCTTTTCCACGAAATATTATGCGGGAGTCTAAATTAGAGTAGAGTCTTCCCCATACCGTTCCATAATATCTATTTTCTCATATTATTTAACTACATAAAACATGAAAAAGGGTGCATTTTTGTTTCTATGTAATAATTTATATCGTAATAATGTACAAACATAAATATAAGATGTAAATTGAGTACATATATTACATTGAAAATCTTTCATTAATTTTGTTGTGTCAAAAAAACATTTTATTAATTGAAGATACATCCTTTCTTATTATTATGTTTATATTTCTCCATAGTTATATTATATATTAATTAAGATTCTACGTATACATTATGGCATAGAATAAATTGAAATAGAAATATAGAAATCCTCTTGAATTTAAATAGAAAAGCCGGAAGAGGAAGACCACGAAAAACGTACCTTGACCAGATTGCTGAACTTTTTAAGAAAGGCCAGGTCAAGAGTACCCTCAACCAGCGGGCTTGCATGAGGAGAATAATGAGTGTGGAGGAAGCAAGGGAAGTATGCCGAGATCGTAGCAGATGGAGACCTGTGGTCTCTGCCTACCCTTACGGGAGACGGGCGTGACGATATGTATATGTATGTATGTATGTGAAATCCTCTTTTTCTTTTGCAAATTTATTTTAGTTACAAAGAGAATTTATTTTTACTCTTACAATACATTAAAACTTGAATTCCTTTGCAAAACAAATAATTGAATGGGAACATTAAGTAAAAACTTTCTATGTTCGCAAAATAATAAGTTTTATCTTGATTTTGTTTTTATATTACTTACTGACTTTCAAATTTTCTTTTGATCGCTTTAGTGAAACATTAATTGTAACTAATAACTTGCTGTATCCAGAGCTATATAAATTACCACCATCATCGTCTAGTGAACACGAAAAGTAAAAATTAATTAATTAATTATGTTGGCATCTTTTTTATTCTAATATTCTTAAAAAAATTATGATCACACAAAAACAAAAATTTTTAACTCTTTACAAAATTTCCTATTGGTTTTAGAGCTGCGAGACTCAGACCATTAGACGCAGAACTTTTGCTGATCTGAATAAGCAATAAAAAAAATTTGACATCTGTGTCATTTCACTTTTTTACATCAATGTTTCGGTTGCATATATAAAAAGGATTAGCAATGCTTTACCATTTACTAAAATCATCTTAATCATGCTAAATAATCTAATATCATCACCTATCGTGAACCTCATTTTCCGAGTATTAGGCTCGGAAAATGTTTTTTTTTTTTGTATTGAAAATTTAACCTTTTTTCTTTCAAGGTAACACCATCTGCAGTGGCTCTGGTATTGCAGATGTCCATGGGTCGTGATAAAACTGGCAATCAAATTCAATTTAATTTCTCAATACAACGTAAAAAGGCACTTTATAAACGTTGATAATGATATGCTTTTAATGTTTTGCCTTCATTTCTAGAAAAAATGCTATTTAACAAAAATACTATATTGACGACCTATTTAACAAAAACACGATTGGTTCAGTGGCGGGGTCCTCCGCCTGCGGAGTTTATGGTATATTTATTGCGATGCGGGTACGATCCCCGCATCGGAATAAATATATGTATGGATTTATTCCGAGTCTGGTAACCCCCCCCCCAATCCGCATTTTCGTTCCTGCCCTTTCCTTTCTTCTCTATCCTTTCCCTTCCTTCTCCTCCAATCCACGGTCTGCTGTGCCAAAGGATGCGTGGATAAAGGCGAGTTTAGTCGCAAGCGTGCCGACCGTCCCGGAATCGGTCTCCCCCGGGTACTATAGTGCCTTACCTCAGCATGCAGGGCTCTGCTGGGGCTGACCTTCATCTTCCCTTGCGGCTCGTGGGATTCACTAAAAGCGAATTTAATATACATAATTTGCTGAAAATGACGGCGACGTGGTTCTCCACTCGTCACGTCCTGATTCTCACGAGAGCGAATAAGCGACCAATGGACAGCCGTTTCGCTGCGATGAATGGTATCGGATGAAGCTCTGTGGTCTCTGCCAACCCCTGCGGGGGATAGGCGTGAAAATATAAAAAAAAATACTATATGTATGCATTATTTTCTTCAAAGCCAACTGTAAAGATTTTCTTCCCGTTATCTTTGAAAAATATAACTCAGTTTGTTGTTGCCAACAGTTTACACAGGCAAACGTCTCGTTATACAGGATTTTACAAATGTATCAAGTTTCTCAGATCACAAAACTGTCCTTTGTGTTATTATAAAGGGCTTAAACGTCAATTGCGATGCAAGAAAGAAAAAACATTATACAAACATTACTATGTTATTCCTTATTTAATTTAATATAAGTTAAGTTATAAATATGTGCCTATTTCAATTGTCACAATCCCCTTAAGGTGGCCTTAGCATGGTTGATGGTTTTCTTTTCAAACAGGCTGTCCTATCAATAGCTTTTGTTTGACAGTTCTTGACGACAAAACCCTTAAATATGCGGACAAGAACTAATATATTTCACGCTTAAACATTTGGTATTAGTAACAGATCAACATCGTTGATGATTCTACTACTACGCAGTTACAGGCTGAATATTTTGACTTTAAATAAAGTAAATAGTTTATTTGCGAAAAGGAGTTGCTTTAAAATAAATTTAATTCGTTGATGGCAAATATTAAAAATTAACAAAAATGGGAACTTTTGAAAATATTTAATGTAACATTTTAAATGAGTAGCGCCGGGAGTTTTTCAATAGACAGTACTTTATAGTTCGAGTGATCCTTAAGTTTCTTGGATACTGGATTTGGATGAACTCATTCGTTTTTGGAAATCAGTTGTTTTTCGAACAAGTTTTTAATACAATTAACGAATCTCATATTTATAAATCTTGGTTACTAGTGTTAAGCCACGCTGCAGACGAATACTTTCTCAAGAAGGGCATAATATTTGTCTGTAGCATGAATGGGTCGACTCAACCGGGGAGTGCCACACTCCCGCAGAAAAACAGCGCCTGTGTGGTAGCTTAGCTACCGCGCTTCGTACGGTGAGTTCCGTAGGTCCAACACTCTCCCCCTCCCTCTCACCATAATGACACTTTCTTTAAAGGTCGGCAACGTTTCTGCACTGTCTATGGCGCCGTGGATTGCTTTCCATCAGGTGACACGCCGGCTCGTTTGCCTTCTTATCCCATAAAAAATATTATATATTTCTTTAAATTATTTTATAATTATATATGTTCATTAAAAATATATTATCACTTCAGTTGAATGTTTATAATAACAGCGCCTTTGTCATAATTAAAATTACTGAAAATATTGTACAACAAAGGCAGATAAAATAATTTCACGCATGAACTCTCGCTGCGTGTGAATAAATGTAGTGTAGGGGTAAAAAGGGGTAAGTCAGGGTTTCAGAAATTATTGTTCTCTATTGTTCACGTGTTTTGTGTTAAGTAACTTTTAGTTCTCGTTTTGGAATACATAAACGAATATAATATAATATTCGTGTAACATAAATAATAAAATTCACCAAATGCTTTCTCGCTTAATATTTATTTTTCAAAGAAAAATATTTATATTTACACAAATAAAATCTGATATAACATACGAAGTCCTATTAAAACAAACTCTATTAAAACTCTCTCAGAAGCAAGCTGTAGTAGAAAATATGTCAGTAAATTTTAACTTACAAACATGGAGTTTATAGTTTAATTAATGATGATGATATTTGGAATACAAATACTCACATTGCGCACAAAACGAAATTTTCTAAATAAATCGTATAAACGACACCATGTGAATCGTAAAACAATAAAGTAGATATTTTATTTCGTAATTCGTGTCAATCTTTCCTTCGCTTGTGATATTTTTCTATTATATTTCGCAATTAATGTAAGGTAACGACTGGTATTTTTTATATGTAGAGAAGGCGATACACGATCAAGCAGCTAATAGTAAATAATCGCCGCCCATGGACACCTCTTAATTCGCCGCCTAATTCGCCTACTAATACACGTACTAATTATTTTGCCGTAGATAGAATTTGTTTACAAATTAAAAAATAAAGATAATCCAACTAAATTCAAATACCAAAATGTAAGCGTAGGAACAAAAAAGTTACATTGAAATGAAAATGTACAAAGAGACTCATTTCTCGTTTGCGGCCATCGCTATGGATGGAGGAATGTAACAAAAACAGGGAAAATATTATACGTTTTCTGAAATTAATACTGACTCACGTAGCCTGGCGTTACTTTTTGTATAAGAGATCGCTCTTATTTGTATTTTAATATAAAGTAACCTTAAAGGCACATTTTATAATCCCTACTATTAGTTCACACTTTCTCTATATTTATATATCTCTGTCAAATTTTCAATCGTTAATAAAATACTTTTTATTCGTCCACTCAATTTGAAATACACTTTTTTTTTTAAACTTGTAGCATGTGACAATTAATGTTAAAACATATTTCTCAAATGTTAATATATTCATTAAATTTAATTAATAATAGAAATTGACTTTAGGGGGTAGGCAGAGACCACAGATCTCCATCTGCTACGACCTCGACATACTTCCCTTGCTTCCTCCACACTCATTATTCTCCTCATACAAGCCCGCCGGTTGAGAGTACTCTTGACCTGGCCTTTCTTCAAAAGTTCAGTAATTTGGTCAAGGTATGTTTTTCGTGGTCTTCCTCTACCGACCCCTCTATCCACATTCGCAAGGTAAATTTCTTTTGCCAGTCGTCTTTCATCCATCCTCTCTATATGCCCAAACCATCTAAAATGTCTCTAAGAGATCTGTGGTCTCTGCCTTCGGGAGACAGGCGTGACGATATGTATGTATGTATGTATGTATGTAGAAATTGACTTTAGAATAAGAATAGATGTTATCAAAATGACCATCTAAAGTTTTTGTGTTATTAGCGAAACTTTTTATTAATCAAGTAAGGGATAATTTTGTTCTTTATAATCTCATAATTGTGCCGATTTACCTCTGTGAACATGAGGGTAAATAAGCTTAAAAGCAAGCGTGAGGAGTAGATAATGGTAGTGTACATTTTTATTACTTTTTAGAATTTATGCCGCACTTATGATATACTGCTGTCCTTGATGAATCAGCAAAGTTTTATCATTTATTATCATTATCAGCCCACGACAGTTCACTGCTTGACACAGGCCTAGACAAGATTGGGCTAGGTAATATCTTGGGTAACACTATCTAGCCCAATCTCAGGCTACACGCATTCAGTCTCTGTCAACCGCCTTTGGTAGGTCGTCGTACCATCTAACAGGGGGGCGTAGCACACTACAATTGCCGAGAAGCGGTCTCCACTCCAGCATCCGTCTAACTCTAACGAGTCCAGCCTATTGCTACTTTGCTAGCTCGAAAAGCTATGTAAGTGACTTTGAAGGAGAAGAAGAGTCATAGTAAACGACAATACAACGCGACTAATTGTTACCAGTTATTACAACTGTTTACTGTGTCGTTCTCGGCAAAGAATGGCTTAACAAAAAAATTAAAAAATAAACGGCCATTCCACTTCTTCCCCTGAGTGCCGTGCGTGGTGACTATGTGAGCAAATACGAGTAAATGTGCAGGATCGTATACATGACAAATAAAAATAATAATAGAATCCGCAAACCACCTGCCAAACGTGGGGTTTACGCCAACATCCTTCAGTTTATTTTCCTTTCATTTTTTCCATTTTTTAGAGCTTATGTGTTTACAAATTACCGGAAATGCATCTGAAACGCCTCCGGCGTTGCGAACATAAATGGGCGGTGGTGATCATTTACCACCCGCGGGCTCATTTGTCTGATCTTTACTAAAAAAATTAGAGGGGGGGGGGCACAATAATATTATATTAATACTAAACCATAATAATGATATTTTTTATAAGTATTAAAATCAACATTTAAATAAAATGTCCCTAACCTCGATGGGCATTTTATAAAACTGGTTACCGTTGAAACGACATTCTAACCAACGAATCAAATTATATCGAGATCAAAGAGAACTCGGGTATTTTTCGGATATTCGATTTGGTTCAGCGGATTCTAATCTTAAATATGTTCGAAATGGATCAAATGTAAATAAATCTATTGGATTACGGAATATAAAATCAAGTATTGAAATGTATCTGCTACTATTTATCGTATTTGTACAAATTGATTGATAACATGGCGAAATATTTAATTTCAAATCGTTAAAAAGGTAATGAAGAGCCTTTTCGTTTCTAAGAGGCTAACAACGAATTTGCAATATCTCATGAGTTACAATTGTTTATGGGCAGTAATAATTGTTTTTGAATAGTCAATGGTCGTGTACTCAGAGTCTCGATCAACCATTCTACCTTAGACAATCATGATGTTCATTCTTCCAAAAATGTAAAGGCCCGTGTTCAGCAGTGGGACATATGTATATAGATTACAGAAATTGGTAATATGTAAGTAGGAGAATAGTATGATTTACTAAGTTACTTATTACTAAGTTACTTACTAAGTAAGTAATTTTAAATTAGGAAATGGTGGTTAAGGAGGAAAGCTGAAAATAAAGAGCCTCTAATTGGAATAATATGGTTACGTAGAATAACTGATATATCGATCCTAAATAATTGTTATGAATTTTTTAGTCAATAAATTAAAAGTCTTAAGTATTTAGTTTACTATATGTACTCTATGGCTTGTAAGTGATAGAAGTCAAATGAAGAAAAAGTTGAATTACCATATTCCCCGCTATCGTATATACTATAAAACTCAGAAATCAGACCCGGAATCTGTTTCCGGAATGATAAATATTTTCTGCTAATAATTTACATTTTTTCTTCGTAACGTAAATAAATATTTGCATTATTTAAAGCAAGCTGAGTAAGAATTATTTTCTCCTGCACTGTATCCACTAGAAATGTATATCACGAACGTAGGGGGACTTTTTTAAGTAGTTTCCATGGTCTCGCGAAATAAGCCTTTAGCATGTGACCGTATATATAAACATATACACTCCTTTGCAAAAAAAAACGGGTGGTATTGATTTTTATACATTGTCGGTAATAATGTTATTCTAAAGAGGTTTTAATAACCAAACTATGTTACTGGCACTTAATAAAGAGAAAAAAATTAATTTCATTCTCAATCAACAAACTCTATAAATAAACTCTTGTATTTTTTAAAAATAGACTTTTTTAGTCTCTCTTTTTTAGTTCGTGACTTTTTACTTACTTTTCATGGTTAGAAGGTTATCATTCAACTAAAACTAACTTTTTGTTGTTTTTAGTAGAATTGTTTATGTGTGTCGCATTATCCTGCTTTACTGTAACTTAATATAGATTTTATGTCTATTGTAATGGCAGAAGAAGCAATAAAGTCTAAGTAAAATCATAGTGCTGCTGGAAGAGGGGTATAGCCAATGTTACATCTCACAGCGGTTAAACGTGAGTCGTTCAACCGTCCGAAGAACCTGGACTTAATACCAAGAGACAGGTTCCATTCAGAGAAGGCAGGCAAAGGCAACCACGAAACGACCGCGTTTTAGTGACTCAGACTTGTAAAAGCAGAAAAAAGAAATTTCTAGTCATTGAAGCTAATAACATAAAAAGCCAACGATTATAAGGTGCCCATTTTTTGCAAAGGAGTATATATTATGAGTATGAGAGGGTATGTGAGTGCTTCAAGTAAAGTATAAATGCGTTCTCGTGTGGTGAGAAGAATTGTTATGATTGCTACATACCTATAATTTGAAATGTATTATGGAGAATGTTCTGAGGAATTAGTCGTTCTCCTATCGGCTATACAGTTTCGTTGAAATAACTTCGTAAAAATAAGTTCCATCTCCATCACCTGGGTAGTTGGTAGTCCACCACTGGGCGAGTCAGATGTAATTTTCTATGTAATTATAGAACAAATTTGCAGGTTTCCCAAACAAGTACGATTATGGGGATGAGAGATGTGCCTTTGTGGCCACAATAAGTCGGCAATGCATTGGGTAAAGCCTCTGAAATTCCGGATATATATTGGCGGCGATGATCGCTTTTTATTTGATTTATTTCATACAATTATGCCTTTCACTGACTGTAGCACATCTAAATGCAATAGGTCTTTATTTACACTCCAGTTAACATAGCTATTTAGTAATTAATTTTCAGTTTAGTTTCTTATTATTTGACTTTGGACTTTATATTTTGAACATTAGTATACCACATCTATTTGATCATAAACAATGGCTGTAATTTAAGTCAAACAAGTAATATTCAAAGAGCCCGATATTTTATTTTTTTTTATTTTAACTGTTGATATTTTGTGTTCCGAAAGATTTTTGATTACAGAATAGTTGCCTCAGAAAATTTGTGTATGTAACTTCCTAATGGGTGTTTCTTTCTTGTAAAGAAAATTATTCACGAATGATAAATTAATAAAAAAAACACTTTAATAATGAAATTTAGTACAGAAAATTTTCATACGTCTACCAATACATACCTATCATTATCAAAAGGACTTCTTGAGAGGGGTACAGCTTTATAAAAGACACCTTTTAAAGCGATCCCATTAGGACCTTTGGACCTTTGCAATTGGACCCCAATATGTTTATTTCCTTTGTCCTATTCACACGTTCTGACTCTAGCGTAACCCTCTTTACTCCAGGGGTCGATGAGACCTCATACTTTTGAAAGGTTTTATACATTGCACGAGAGAGTTATGACAAGTTAAATTTAAAACAATTTTCTTTAATATGTGCTAGTTATAACTATTTTTTTACGGAAAATGTATTGTATTTACTTATATGTTATTCCAATTATTTTTAAAAGAATATCAATAAATAAATACGATATTTTGAACTACCATGACCTGGAATATACGAGAGACAGCATTTTTATATATCATTAATTCTTGATCAAAGACAAGAAAAATAAAGTTAAGAGAGTAGCTTTCATTTTTCCTTACCTTCAAATGAAAGCTTCTTTAAATCCTTTCAGCCATTTCATAGATTCCCAGACAAACATACAGACGGCCGTAAGTAGATAAACTTTAGTTGTACAAAAGAACAACATATTTATTTCGAAATCACAGATTTCATTATATTTATAGGACAATATGTGACAACTATGACTAAATCCTTTCAGTTTGAAAGCAATCGATATCTAAAAGTGAATTAATTTAGACTCTTGGTCATGATTATAAAAAAAATCAAGGGTATTTATATTTATTTCACAATATTATTTATCAAATTTTGTAATTGTAATTGTTATATATTCATTATTTATCTGATATTTCTTTATCAACAAAACTGTAATTTAGGCCAAAGTGAAATCATAAGCATTAAGTTTCATTTATTATAATATTTTTGTATGTGCGATGAAATTAATAATGCCTCACTACAAACTGATATAGTTGATAGTTATGTTTGGCCAACGTTTCGCAAATATTCATTGTATTTATTTGTTTTATTTAAAAAAAAAACCCAATTCTAAGAATTCAAATTTCCAACCAAATAATTCTCAATGGACACATGAAGTATGTAAATATTATAGGTACAAAACATGAATTGGTTGTTGGAAAAATATTTAATCTATCCCTTCGTTCTCTAAACAAAACTATAATATTCCTTTGGGTTTTTGTGTATTCAGATAAACTATTTCACCTTCGAACCTTTATAAATATTTAGGTTTGGAGAGCGGAGCAAACGTTGTAGGGATAAAGAAAAACATGTGCTGCCACATCAGCTTTGATCTTGGAGATCAGTTCATATTTGAATTTGTTATTTCCGTTTTTTTACCCTTATTTAAATACTTGGCGATTACAAGCTCAGCGTTTAATTTACTTGAATTATATGTATTCTGTACTTATAGAATGTATGGATTATTTATTTATTTAAGCTTTTAAAACAAAGGGAGCACAACAGGCGAATTTAATGCCATTAGGCACTCTCTCCCATTTAACCCTGCGGGAGAAAATATGCATAATATTCATAATATTCATATATCATTTATAGTATCAAAACTTTACTATATTCAATATATTTTTAAAATAAAATTTATTACGCCTTTTATTGCGTTAAATACTTCAAATTATTTGAGTCAATGATTTGCAATTGACTTGACATATACTTATGGAATGTATGTATATGTGTATCAAAAATGTCAGGAAATAAATGGAAAAAATACAGAATATAAAGATTTTTCTTTTTATTTATTTCAAATGAAACAATAATTTTATGAGTACAATAATGAAATAGACGGCGCATGTGTGAATTTTCTGCCTAGACCCCTTTGAGATTTCTGATTTTGAGTACCGCTAGAATTACGGTATGTACGGGGAGGTATTCGCTTTATTGCTTTACTTCACGACGTAATGCTTCTTATGTTCCTCAATTAGACCGACGACAGTAATACTGTTAATGTTTTTGAAAAGCATTCAGCAATACGACTGAGTTTGCCTTTTACCCCCGTTCTTTACTGCGTATTTACTTACTGCGAATTTGCTAATAGTTACATCATAAACTGTAAACCATATTTTTACTTTGAAACTACTATGTTTCTCATGCAACAGGAGCATCCATGGTACAAAAGTATTTTTATTCATGTTTCTGTTCTTTGTAAGTGATATTTTTTTTTTACATTTTATAAGAGCCATTATATTAAGAGACAATTTTATCATTATCATCTCATGTTGTGATAGTTTTCGACTCGTCATAGGCTAACTAGGAGTTCGATTTTTCCTACCCGCATCATATTTCTGACAGCCGCCCTGAGCAGATCGTCGCTCCATCTAACTAGGTGGCGTCCTACATTACGTTTGTCAAGAGGCGGTCTATTGAATTATTTTCTTTTATTGAAATAATCCAATAGACCAAAGTGGTAAGCGATCACCGCATATATAAAGTATATTAATTACTAATTAACCTTTTATTTTATTGGCATAAATTTAAACGACTAACTGACCACATCGTTCTGATAAACTTATTAAATACATGGATTTCATTTGAAATTAGATTGTTAACAGACGGAGGAGCATTAGCTCAATACATATTTATTGCCTTAAACTCATATGATAATAGTTACGACAACTCATCAGTGATTGATTATTTATTGGTTTGATATATTATATATTAATAATTAACATATAGTAGTTTAATTACAGAAAGAAAATAAGAGCATATTTCGCTATTGTAATATTGACATAAACATAAGAAAAATATAATAATGTTATATGTTTAGTATATTGTCATTTAAATGTATTTAACTGGAATGTGTATATATCCTTATCAATTTCACCGCATCCGCGTACATTGATTCTTGCTAAACAAGCACCAGGTGCTCCAATAAAGCGCTTCGCTTACGCTGCCAGATTTTTATAATATATTTCTATCATTATCAGTCCACTGTTTGACATAAGCCTCAAATAAGGCTCACTCCCTAAGCCGATCTACGGCTACACTCATTCAGACTCTGCCAGCTAGCATATTCAGCAGTTTATTTGTCAAAAAATAAACTGGAACTTAAATTTATTTATTAATTGAAATGAAAAAAATTTTTGAAGCTGAGCAATGATATTATAAATCGATACTCATTTAACTACGAACAATCCGATAAGACAATAGAAATTGGTGAACTCCAAGTTTAATCTAGCCTAGCCAGATTTTCCCTCTTGTTTGCTTTCGAATCGAAAAGAAAACAATGCAGATTTTGTGCAAAGCTGTGAGTTGAAAGTGGAGAAAACGTTTTGTTGTAGATTCGAACGCTGATTGCTTTATGGGAGATCAAATGGAATAATTGTACTATAAAAAAATACGTTTTAATGCGAATAATAAAAATTTTAAATGTTTTATACGACAATGACTATCATAGATGATTCATTCTGAAGTATTTTAGAAGTAGCGTTTTCGATTAATGTCGCTGCTGCGTTGGAGATCGCAGATATTCTTCCAAGTTTGACAAGTACAGTTTGCGGTAGTAGATGTCAAATTTTAAGCACTCTTTTTTATGGGATAGGAAGGCAAACGAGCAGGCGTGTCATCTGATGGAAAGCAATCAACGCCGCCCCTAGACTTCCGCAGCGCCATAGGCAGAGCGGAAGCGTTGCCGACCTTTAAGGAAAGTATCATTATGGAAGTGGGAATAAGTTGGAGAGAAGTTGGGCCTCCGAAACTCGGCCGCTCACCGTACGGTGCGGTAAGCTACTACTCAGACGCCGGTTTTCTGCGGAAGTGTGGTACTTTCCCGGGTGAGCCGGCCCATTCATGCTACAGACAAATATTATGCCATTCTTGACAAAGTACTCGTTTGCAGCGTTGGATACAACTGCCACTGAAGATGAAGAGTGATACGGTAGTAGCTTAGGAGTGTCGGGGTCGCGAACCCGTTGTACCAATACCAAGTGCTTACCGGATAAGCGGCTAGACTGAATACTTCCTGACTCCATTAATAATCTTACTAGGTTCGCCTTTAGATTCTAAGGTCGTGGATTGGATCCTACTTCGAAGGCATCGAAGTTAAATTTGTAATAACGCCGCTGTAATTGGCTGCTTACTTACTTTTCCAAATAACTGTCATACATCGCTTTTCTTGGGAACCAATTACATAGCAGTTTAAATATATGGACAGTCAAAAGTTTTACTTAGCTAAGATCCGCGACAAGCAAAACAATAACAGAAAATTAATAATGTGTGTTCTTCCGTTGGGTTAAGTGGATTTATTTGGAACTTAAACCAAAAACTTACCGAAAATCGGCCATCAACTCTCCACCCACCAACCACTATACACAACGCCAAACACACACTATCACTTTTCCATCTTGTACACGACATGTGTTTCGCCCCAACACGAGGCATCTTCAGGTTTAGTAGACTCTACGGAAGACAACTGAAAAGTGTTTCTCTCACTCTCTTTCACTCACTTTTTGTTGTGCCTCATGTTGGGGCGAAACACGTGTCGTGTACAAGATGGAAAAGTGATAGTGTGTGTTTGGCGTTGTGTATAGTGGTTGGTGGGTGGAGAGTTGATGGCCGATTTTCGGTAAGTTTTTGGTTTAAAGTTCCAAATAATCCGCTAAACCCAACGGAAAAACACACATTATTAATTTTCTGTTATTGTTTTGCTTGTCGCGGATCTTAGCTAAGTAAAACTTTTGACTGTCCATATAGTGATGGATTTCCGCAAAGTAACGCCTGACTCCATTAATAATCTTACTAGGTTAGCCTTTAGATTCTAAGGTCGTGGATTGGATCCTACTTCGAAGGCATCGAAGTTAAATTTGTAATAACGCCGCTGTAATCGGCTGCTTTCTTACTTTTCCAAATAACTATCAGACATCGCTTTTCTTGGGAACCAATTACATAGCAGTTTGAATCGACCATTACCTTGATTATACAGGATGTCCGGTGTCACAAATACATTTCAAATAAAAATAATAAAAAAACTTCGTAGGACATAAATAAAATTCAAAAAACTTAAAAAAACTTCAAAGGACATAAACAATAGCTTTTACGAAGAAGAGAATTGTGGGTTTTATTGTTTTAAATAATTTTCTCTAAATATTCAACGCCGCATCGGGCACATTCTCAAATCTAGCCACAGTATTCTGTGCCACTCTCTGAAGTAATGAAGTCAGTCAGGATGCTGTTGACCTCGTGGACGACATTTTTTATAGTGGTGAGATGATCGTCGGGTTTATTTCATAGAAATTTGAGGTACCCCCTCATATAAAAAAATCCATAGGGTAGGGATCTGGCAATCTGGGTGGCGTGGAAGAAATCAAGAAGAAAAAGCTGCGTGGTCTCCTACATTGGACTATTGATTAGAGTCAGCTCTTTTAGCATGAGCACTATTAGCTTATTATGGTCAGGAAGTATTTAGTCTAGCCGCTTATCCGGTATTTATGGTATTGGTACACGGGTTCGCGACCCCGACACCCCAAGCTACTACCGTATCACTCTTCATCTTCAGTGGCAGTTGTATCATATCCCTATCATCTTGTCTAAATCCATCTTTTCTTTACTCTGCTTTTTCCTTTATTTCCTATCCTTTTACCTTCCTCCCCGCCAATCCACGGTCTGCCGTGCTAAAGGATGCGTGGCTAGGGGCAAGCTTAGTCGCAAGAACGCCGACCGTCCCGAGATCGGGCTCCCCCAAGTCGGCATTTCCTGATTCTCACAAGGGCAAGAATCGACGAACGGAGAGCCGTTTCGCTACGATGAATGTAAGCAGAAGGATGGATGAAAAGATGGATGATTGTGAAGGAAGCAAGGAAGGTGTGTCGGGTTCGTAGCGGATGGAGATCTGTGGTCTCTGACTAACCCTACAGGGAGACAGGCGTGACTATATGTATGTATGTATGTACTATTAATTTACTTAGAATAGTAAAGAATAATTCTATATTAAAACATTGCTAATCTTAATCAAAAGTAACAATAAACTAACCTCTACATTAACTTTGAAAGTAAGTAGAAAATGAAACAAGTCTACTTTTTAAATAGCCCATATACACCTACTTATTTCTGTAGGAATGCAGATGAACCCTCCACCCTTGTCCAAAGCAGATTGATGGGACATCCACACGTGGAATAAATACCTGTAGATCATGCATATATATAACTCGATATGTGAATTGAACCGGCAAAAATTTAATCCGAAAGAGATAGGTCCATCGATGAGCCAATTAGGCCATCAAGTATCTTTATATTCTCCCAATTTACTTTTATAACAAATCAGACATTGAATAAGTTATTGCCTCCAATATTTCTCTAGTCTCACAGTCCGATAGCATCGGATCTCTGATGAATCAAAATAAATACGAATGAAGTCGAAATATTGTGATGGATCGATCGCGATTCGTCCGTTTTATTGCCGGCTTTATGATGAATTTTATTGGATAGTTCAGCGTTCTTCGATTTCATTAATCATATTTGGAAAAATGTTTGCAATGTATGGACTTCTTTTAAAAGAATTCTTGTTAACCATTCCAACTAAGCTAATAATATATAAAGTGTATATATAAAGTAATTTGACATTAAGAAACCAAAACTCAATAAAGAAGTTAGAATCAAACACACACACACACGTACGCACGCACGCTCACACGCCAAATCCCGCTTAACATCTTGCGGAAAGGGAGTGGCTGAAAATCAGCGCGATCTGCCCAAAAAGCACCATCTTTCCCAACTTTCAGCTTCACGTAGAGTGTTGCACCATTTAGACGTTTATTGCTACTAAAATGAATCATCTCTTCTGGAGAAATAAATAAGGAGAAAACCTAGTCCTAAGTGGTTGTTTTCATACTGCCTTATTTCTAAAAATCGGAAAAATAATCTAATCTCCTCTTGCCCACACCTGAAGTGTGGCAGACATTCAGGGATAGCAATGATATTATAACCACATGGTAGTACTCCAACTGCCTCTACATAAAAATTAAATGAACAATACAATGAACTTAAGTCGAACAGAACTTAAAAAGATGGCTGCCGATTCCGTAACTGACCTTGTTAGTACAAATAGCCCCCATCTATTGATTCAAGCCTTCAATTACCCCGGTGATCGGACAAGCAAATAATGGCGGCCCATTTCGTGCTTATGTGATTCATATCAATCATTTGTTAGAATAAAACAGTCGGCCAGTTATAAGGAAATATATAAGGAAACTAATAACATACACATGTCTCTTTTCAATCGTTACTTTTTTGTCAACTAATCAACAGCCCACTGCCTCCCACAATAAATCTCCTAGCTCCATCTTCTGTTATTTTTCCTACATTAATGCTGTTTTTTTGTGCGATAAAAGGGCAAACGAGCAAGTGTGTCGCCTCTTATATCTTATTAATGGAGTCAGGCGTTACTTTGCGGAAATCCATCACTATGTGGACAGTCAAAAGTTTTACTTAGCTAAGATCCGCGACAAGCAAAACAATAACAGAAAATTAATAATGTATGTTTTTCTGCTGGAAGTGGATTTATTTGGAAATTAAACCAAAAACTTATCGAAAATGGGCCATCAATTCTCCACCCACCAACCACTATACACAACACCAAACACACAAAAAAATGACAACTTTTCGGTTTAAGTTGAAGGTTCGGTTGAAGTTTTTGGTTAAAGTTCCAAATAAATCCACTTCATCCAGCAGGAAAACACACATTATTAATTTTCTGTTATTGTTTTGCTTGTCACGGATCTTAACTAAGTAAAACTTTTGACTGTCCACATAGATTCTTATATCGTTATCGTTCGATATTTTCAATATCAAAATTCATCAATTAAAGCGATCGCTCCGTGATATCTTTGGCAGCCGATCACAAAATTATTGTTTTCCTTCTTTTTTATATTTCTTATTATTTTTTGTTTAATTTTATTTGTTTAATTTTATAATATTTCATTATTATATAAGTAACCCTATTGGTAAAATGTCCGGGCGTTGTTAAGTTTCTATTATGTAGTATTCTTTAAGACTATCACTTGTTTTTGTGCCTAATAAATAAATCAAATAATGCCGTCTATTTACATCCACGACACCATAGGTTGTCGGCTTGATGATGTGTAGACTTGCTTTTTTGAAGTGCCAATGTCGTATCGACTCGAAAATTCCGCTGAGCTACCTTCAGCGGAATTTTCGAGTAGGTAGTACTGCGTGGAAAGAAGTTTCTAGAAAACCGCACCGTACTAAATCCACCATTCATGCAAATGGTGTGGATGAAACTTTTTTTTAAGTTTATTAAATTAAGGTAAATAATTGTGGAGCCACATAAATGTAAAATACTCAAGTTTACCTCTAAGCAACAATAAAATTGTAATTCCAAGGACGCGTTTGTGTTCCCCTCATCTACACAAGCCAATAGCGAATACACAAGAATGAATAAAATAACATGCCGCCGGAGTGAACCTTCACAAAATACGTCTCGCTTCTATTGCCCTGTACATCGCAACGAATCCTATTTGTATAGGAAAAATCGAAAGGCTTGTAAACCAATTTTGTGAGGATTATCGGCCTTGGACTCAAGCGGATTACGGGTTTTGTGGGAACAAATGACATTTGGCTTAGAAATAGTGGACGGATGCATTTACATGGAAAGTTATAGACGATAATAATATTAGCAAATCTAATGATTTTATTCATATCGCTTTTACATACATTAATATATGTCGTCACACCTGTCTCCCGTAGGCGTAGGCAGAGACCACAGATCTCCATCTGCTACGATCTCGGCATACTTCCCTTGCTTCCTCCACACTCATTATTCTCCTCATGCACGCCCGCCGGTTGAGGGTACTCTTGACCTGGCCCTTCCTAAAGAGTTCAGCAATTTGGTCAAGGTATGTTTTTCGTGGTCTTCCTCTCTCAACCCTACCATCCACATTCGCAAGGTAAATTTCTTTTGCCAGTCGTCTTTCATCCATCCTCTCTATATGCCCAAACCATCTAAGCATCCCTTTATCTACTTTTGTCACAACACCTTCTTTTACTCCACATTGCTCTCTTATACCTTTATTTCTTATTCTATCATTCAAGGTTACACCACACATACTTCTTAATGCTCTCATTTCCACCGCATTCAGTCTGCTTTCATGCTTCTTCTGCCAAACCCAATTTTCACTACCGTATATTAGCGTCGGAACAAGTACCCCCTGATGAACCGCCAGTCGGGTCGTTTTGGACACATTCTGACTTTTCATTAAGGAGTGCAGAGCTCCATTAACCTGATTACCAACTTTCACTCATCTTTCAATGTCTCCTTCACATTTTCCATCTCTTGTACACAATAATCCGCTTTTATTAAAAAAAAGGATTAAATTGTGGACTTCATGTATAATATATGTATTTAGGGTAACGGTAGCTGACAATTTAGATTAGAGGTAAGTGTATCTGATTTCAAAGCTGATCTGAAGTTTCTGAGTTCAAATCCAGGTCGATAGTATATCTGTTTCAAAGAACAAGTTTAATTTTCTTCACAAACCATATTTATGTCCCTGTACTGGGCACGAGTGTCCTTATTTCTATAGAAATCCACATTAACAGACCACGATTCATTACATCAGATTTACGGGAGGTAGTCGCTTTATTACTAAGCCAATCATGAAGTAGGATGTAGTTTATCTATGTCTTATTTGTCTTACATACATACATACATATCGTCACGCCCGTCTCCCGTAAGGGTAGGCAGAGACCACAGATCTCCATTAAATTAATATATATCGTCACACCTGTCTCCTGTAGGGGTAGGCAGAGACCACAGATCTCTATCGGCTACGATCTCGGCATACTTCCCTTGCTTCCTCCACACTCATTATTCTCCTCATGCAAGCCCGCCGGTTGAGGGTACTCTTGACCTGGCCTTTCTTAAAAAGTTCAGCAATCTGGTCAAGGTACGTTTTTCGTGGTCTTCCTCTTCCGGCCCTTCCATCCACATTTGTCTTGAAGACATCATCACCATCATTGAAGGCTGCACAGCTTCCTGGTCAAGTATTTGTCTCTAGATCGATCTGTTTTGGGCCTTTTCTCTCCAACTCGTCGCTCCTAATGTTAAATGGTCCTGTTCAACACTTTCCAACAATCTGAGCGTAGCTTGCCTTGTCTTCTGCGGCCATCTCGTTTACACTCCAGTAACGGATGGGTACTCTAGCCTCATCCATTCTGACGGTTTGTCTGATGGTAAATATATACGTTTTTGATGAATATTGTCATCAAAAACGTATAAATTCAAAGCCTTTCATGTACATATAAACATACATATCATCACGCCTGTTTCCCGTAGGAGTAGGAAAAGATCACAGACGGTCTGCTAAGATCTCGGCACATTTTTCTTGCTTCCTGTAAAAACTTGCTGGTTAAAGGTCAAGTCAAGAGTAGACCTGGCCTTTTTTAAACACTTCAGCAATTTGGTCAATTCCTTGGTCTTTCCCTTCCATCCACATCCATAACGTAATGACACTTTCCTTAAAGGTCGGCAACGCTTCCGCACTGCCTATGGGCGTCGTTGATTGCTTTTCATTCCTATCCTCTTCCATCCAAATTTGCATTCCTATCCCATAAAAAAGGGGTATTATAAATAATTATCTTTAAACCGTATCGAAAATTATATCTTATTGGCATATTTTTTGCTCTAGTTACGTGTATATTCGAGCCACGCTCACGTTTATTCAAGTAATAACAGGCAAGAAAGTATCCAATATTAAAATTAAGTTCGTCTCCAATCTCGACATATTGCATCGTCTCGAAGAAGCTTATAGTTTAGTTATAACAACTTCCTCCTCGGAGCTTCATATAGTTGACGTCATGTGATACCAGTAACAAGAATTAATTTTACATGAGCTTTTTCCTGTGATATAAGATTAATCTTTCGTTTCGTAAGTTCTTTCGCTATATAAACTTCAAGGTGCTTAGGAACATTGTAAATGACCTTCACCGTGACCTACAGGTAGACCTAGTCTTTAATATTATAAAAATTAATCTAAGCTCATGAACAAAGACTTCATTCTTATGTGAACGCCGAGGCTATCCAGATATTCGACAACACGGACTTAGAAGACTCAAGAACTTAAACCCTTTCAGTTAGATTAGTTAAATCCTAGTGGTGGTGTGTCTGATCTTCGATTATCATATTCATACCAGCCGTCTTGTACAAATAGTCGTCCTATTTAACCATGGGGCATCCCCCACTACATTTACTCATTGCAGTCTCTATTCCAGCAGATCCATACTGACAGTTATCGGTTATCAATCAGACATGTCCACCGTATTGCCTCTTTAGTTTCTCTAAGAGGATGATCTATGACACTGGTTTTATGTCATTTGAAATCATATCCTACAGAGAAATTCCGAGCTTAGCCCGTTGTGTGCCTGAAGGAAAATCCATATCAAGCAGTTGACTGTCCTAGGCTGGTGATAATTTCGCTTGGTCAACGACGCAGTGTGTAGTAGCATCCGTAACAAGAACATATGACTGGTCACAGACTATGTACGAAGATTCTTGCACTTCTGGCGGAGTGATCGTTGTCGTAGATACTTTAGAGAGATGAATACTTTGTCAAGAATGGCATAATATTTGACGGTAGCATGAAGAAGCCGGCTCGCCAGGGGATATACCACACTCCCGTAGAAAATCGGCGTCTGAGTGGTGGTAGCCTAGCTACCGCGCTTCGTACTGTAAGCGGCCGAGTTCCGGAGACTCAATACCCTTCCCCTCACTCTACCATCCACCCCTCCCATTCTCGCTCCCACTTCCTTGACAGGTTTCCTTAAAGGTCGGCAACGCTTCCGCACTGCCTATGGCGCTACGGATGTCTATGAGCGGCGTTGATTGCTTTCCATCAGCTAACATGCCTGCTCGTTTGCCTTCCTATCCCATAAAAAAGACGGTCTAATAGGTTGCTTGTAGCTTTTGCTATGATAGAATAGAAGGTTAATGTTCTTTCGGCCAGACAATCATAGAGCAGATGGACAGACCTGATTAAATCGTCTACGGATCATTCCCTTACTGAATGTTGACACGCAACTCCACGAATAGAGAGAATGATGAAAGAGATGAAGTAACGCAAAAACCACCACTAACATTTTTTTTAATATGTTAATACTTATAACATATATATTTTTATTATATTAATATTGTTATATATTTTTAATACATAACCTTTTTAATATAGGTATATATTAGTGTTTTAAGTTTTCTTTTGAACATTATTTATTATCTACCTTCTTGCAAAAAAGTTTGCGCATCTCTTATATTACGTTCCTGAGTTGATATAAGTTTATAAGATGGTGGGCGGTACAGTTTTCCATACTTTACTGCTAATATGTTGTGAAAAATTTACTTTATCACGTTGTTAGCTACATATGTTATCAAGTTTTACCGTTGCATAATATCCTAGTGGGTTCAGCTAAGGTCATAAGGTACGAGAACACGCGACAGTTAATCATTTGACAGATAAACACGTACAGTTAAACACGTGACGGATTAACACTGACATTGATTGCTCATCATCGGCGTTGATTGCTTTCCATCAGGCGACACGCTTGCTCGTTTGCCCTCCTATCCCATTCAAACATTTGAACATGTGACAGATAATCACACCCTTTTTTAAGTGGGGAAATCCTTTACCGACACCCTGCTGCTCTGGGGGGACAGCCGGGTCATGTCGGGCTCCAGCGTTTGCGCGTCTACCGACTAAAGCCCCACGATGGCCGCCATCGGTGCGAGGAAGGAATCTCGAGTTCTCTGATCAATTTGCTACTGCTGGAGTTCCTCCGGCTCCTGACTTACTAAAACAGTCTTGGGAGCTAGCGTGAATCCGCTACCACCGACACTTTCGGGGTGCTCACCCGGTGATTCCTGAAAGAATCACCGTCCTCCCCAAGGTCGCATAAATAATCACACCTAATCTAATCTAAATGTAATACAATAGCAAAAAAAATTATTATTATATATTATATTATATTATATTATATTATATTATATTATATTATATTATATTATATTATATTATATTATATTATATTATATTATATTATATTATGTTATATTATATTATATTATATTATCTACGTATAGGCACATATACATATAACACAAAATAGAGGAAGGAATGTATTTTGGACTTATCAGATCACGTAAAGAAAATAATTATGAATAAAAATAATGTTAGCGATATTATAGGCTTGTATAAAAAGTGTATAGACATACAGTTTCTTAATGAAAAACAAAGCAAGAAATTTACGATTAATAGAAAAAATAAGATACAGACATGCAATTTTCTCGAAATCACTTATTACATTTATTTATTTTAGATTAAAGTAAAAGAGTATCAAAATTCAAAATGACATAAGTTAAAGGAAAAATACTGTCAAATAAGTATAATCTCACGAGGGCGAAAAGCGACTAATGAAGAGCCGTTTCGCCGCGATGAATGGTAGCGGATGGAGCTCTGTGGTCTCTGCAAACCCCTGGGGATAGGCGTGAATATATAATAAAAAAAAAGTATAAATGTAACAATAAAAATATATAATATCGTTATATTAGCGTTATGTTAAAGTTGATTACCCCTGATATCTTCAATTTAGGTACGGTAGTCGAAGTTACCCTGTAGCTTGGAAGGTGAGATCATGATTTTAGAGTCAGCCATTTCACAACTGTGAAACTGCTCTCCAATACATACATACATACATACCGTCACGCCCGTCTCCCGTAAGGGTAGGCAGAGACCACAGATCTCCATCTGCTACGATCTCGACATACTTCCCTTGCTTCCTCCACACTCATTATTCTCCTCATGCAAGCCCGCCGGTTGAGGGTACTCTTGACCTGGCCTTTCTTAAAAAGTTCAGTACTCTGGTCAAGGTACGTTTTTCGTGGTCTTCCTCTTCCAGCCCTTCCATCCACATTCGCAAGGTAAATTTCTTTTGCTCTCCAATTATATAAACAAATGCGACTTAACCAAAAAAAAATGCCTAATTCTATTAGGGTGTAGTATTTTTTCAGGATAACCGCGTACCATAATATAATTAAACCATTATACTGTAACTTTTGACTTTATAATAATATTTATAAATTCCATACCCAGACTCTTTATTAAGTGCCAGTAACATAGTTTGGCTATTGAAACCTCTTAAGAAATAAATTATTACTAATATTGTAGAAAAATCAAAACCACCCGTTTTTTTTGCAAAGTAGTGTATTTAGTATCGTTTAAGTTTGGAACACTGTTTCTTTTATACCTTATGAGACATTCTGCTCAATGAAACTTTGCATTTGCTCTCAAAATGCCTGACGAACTTTTGTCGTAAACCCCTGCCCGGATATTTGTATACCCTGGAATTATATTCAAGTTGTACCAAAGTTTCACGACAATTTCCTAATTAAACTTAATGTAATAACTCAAAATTCTAAAGTCAAAATATTAAAACTTGGAGTAATAAGTGGTAGAGCCAAGCTAATACTGCCAGAAACATACTGATAATGGCCGAGCTATGCTGATAATGGAAAAGCCATGCTGATAATAGCAGAGGAATGCTTATAATGATAAAGTCATGCAAATAATTGCAGCGTCATGTTGATTATGGCGGAACCATGCTGATAATGGCAAAGCAAAGCTGATAATGGAAAAGCCATGCTGATAATGGTACAACAATGTTGATAATGATACAGTCGTGTTGATAATGACAGAGTCATGCTGATTACGGCAGAGTAATACTGATTATGGCAAAGCTATACTAAATGCGATGAAGCTGGGATCTTAGGATGCTAATAAGCTTGCTTGCACACTCTTACAGGTGTTGGCAGAATAACCAGCGCTGTAGTTAACCAACTAATGTATTAAAGCTGAACCAAGGCCTAAGTTAATTTAAATTTTAAGTTAGTCCGAAATTTATGTAATACTTTTCTCTAATTTTTAGCTTAATTTTATTTTGATGTTGTTTGTATTATGCCTTGAATAAACAAATTATCTATCTACCTATCTTGACCAGGAATTATCTCGTCCTTACAGAATATCATTTTGTTAGTTACGTGTTACGCGTTACAAGTTACGTGGTAGCTTACGTTACCGCGTTACTTACGATAAGGTAGCTCCTTTTACATTATTCTCTTCTTATTTTAAAGCAGTTTACGCATTCACAGTTTACAGTTTATACAAGACAAATGTGATGGGTTAGTGTACATTCTTCCATGGAGATCAGAGCCTAGCAAAGGCAGTGGTTATATAAAGTTTATAGAATAGAGGAACCCGCTACAGCATTGCGTCTGTTTAATCGGATTACCTATTTGTTTGCGTTGGGCGCGGTCGGGCGCGGAGAGATTTTTGAGCGGCCGCCGTGTATTGATTGCAGATGTGTTTGCGAAGCTAACGAATTCATCACTTTATTCAAAGGGAAAAATAGTAAAAAGTTTCATCATCCCCACCATTTGGATGAGTGGCGATCAAGTACGGCGCGTTTTTCTATAAACTTCTTTCCACGCACCACTACGCGGTTTAATTTGCGCCCTTGCATGCGCGTCCACCCGAGGGACACCCGCTTCCATGTGAGCTCCTCCAGCCGCTGCCCGGCACCCAATGGGGGAGGGCACATGAGCGTTGGGCCCGATAAAGATGATTCTGCCTATACCAGAGAGACGACGCGAGGTCGAAACACAGGACGCCTAAAAGGCCGCTGGGAACAGGGGCACCAATGACCAGGGGGCTGTCGCTCCTTCAAGACGCCGCTCGAGTTGGCGTTTACCCCCTAGGCTCGTTCTCACACTCCCCCAAAAACGCGTGGGGTGTGGAAGACCCGTTTTAATTTGTTACGCGATCAAACCAGATACCTCAAGCGGTGTTTCCGAACCGATACGACATTGTAACCTTCAAAAAACAAGCCTACCCTTTTCTTAAAGGCCGGCAACGCTTCTGTAATACCTATGGCACTGCGGATGTCTATGGGCGGCGTTGATTGTTTCCCATCAGATGACAAGCCTGCTCGTTTGCCTTCCTATCCCATAAAAAAGAAGTAAAATGTAAATTTTTGTATTGTACGAGTACAATACAAAAATTTACATTGTACGAGTTCTCGAGAGAAGTAAAACTTTTGGTACTTCGTTGATCTTCAAGTTATTTTGAAATACTATTTTGTTTGCATGAACCCCTCTCAGGTAAAGGCGTCCTCCAAGGATTTCTATTTTTTGCTATTTCCAGCCCGTATATTACTGCAGTCTGTTTTAGATCATCCTTCCATCACATGTAGGGTCTCCCTGCTCGGCGTTTGCTTGGCGGGCCCTTCCACGTGGTTACGTTAATAGTCCATCAGTTATCCACATTTCGGTCTATATGACCAGCCCATCTGAATTTCAGGGTCTAAGCATAGGCCAGTGGATCTATCACTTCAGTATCGCTTCCTATTTTCGTATGTCGTATTTTTTGTATTTTCTTTATGTTCATCATACTATGGAGCGTAGTTCTATGGAGCGTTCCTTTCTGGACCCTGAACGAAGTTACAAAAGAAAAATGATATCACTTTAAAGGAAACTTTGTAAAATAGGTATGTAGTTCGGATAATCTTCAATTATTCTCATGTGAAAGACCATTCTGGGCAAGTTTTAAATCGATAAAGGCAGAGGCTAGGACTAAAGGCCTTTAAATCAGCTGATACTGTGCAAATACTCTCATGCGGGTGGATTCCTTTTCTCCGCATCCAATTTGTCACTAGTCGTAAGATTTAAAAGATGTAAATAGGCTTTGACTTGTTGTAATTTTAATTTAAAAGATATGAAAATATCTGTTTAAAAAACTATATGTTTTATTTTAAAATAGAAATGACTACAAAAAAGTTTTTTTATATACATTCTAATCAAATTTGCATAGTATATTTAAGCTTACGTAGTCTAGCATTGGTATTTTTTTGCCTTTCTTAAAGCTGTACTTTAGAAATGATAAATTGAAGAATGTAATAATGTACGCCAGACGTACAAAAAAAATCGGAGGCAGTCATGAAGACTGGCGACAGAAGTGAAAACTTAAAACTGTATTTTGAAATTTCAAACTAATTGTAAAATTAAAAATTCATAATTTTTGAATTAAAATTTTTAATATTAATTACACTTTTGCACATTAAGTAGTATGAAGAATCTGAAAATAAATTCAAAAAGTATAATATAGCTAAAATCATAGCTAAAGATATACCTTAAGCATTAGCATGTTTCTGACGCGAACCCATTGATTTTATCCCTATCCAGAGTCGTGTAATGCGGCTCTAGAAGTTGGCAGAGACCTCAGAGCTCAATCCGCTGCCATTCATTGCAGCGCAACGGCTCGTCATTGGTCGCTTTTCGCCCTCGTGAGAATCAGGACGTGACGGGTGGCGAACCACGTCGCCGTCATTTTCGACAAATGAGGTATATTAAATTCGTCTTTAGTGAATCCCACGAGCCGCAAGGAAAGATGGAGGTCAGCCCCAGCAGAGCCCTGCTTGCTGAGCTAAGGCACCATAGTCCCCGGGGGAGCCCGACCCCGGGACGATCGGCACGCTTACGACTAGGCTCGCCCCTAGCCACGCATCCATTGGCACGGCAGAACGTGGATTGGCGTGGATTGTATGCTACGGTAATTTATATTGTCAATATGGACTAGATTACATCCGATTTTCTATAGCTTGTTCTACACCTTTGACAACAAGAATAGATCAATTATCATAGGGGGAGGGGGGTTCGAGGTGAGGATTTATTGAGTGATCGAAAGAAGTAAAGTATAAAATAGAGTTCCGAAAGGTGAAGTAGACGGCGTTGATTGCTTTCCTTTTGGTGACACGCCTACTCGTTTGCCTTCCTATGCCATAAGAAAGCGATTTCCTTGATATCTATAATCTTTAATTTAAAACAAATTAGTGCATTGTAAAAAGCAGGCAACACAGAGTATTCCTGCGGAGTTTCTTTCATTGGTTCTCGTTCTAGAAGTGCCTCATTACCATAACACACTCTCACGTATTATCGAAATTATATGGTAATATTTTATTGGTATACCGCGTTTCGGTGATCCGGAGGGCCAATTTGTTTTCTCTTCCTTCTTTCCCCCCCATTATTCCCTTCTTCCTCTACATTATTTCCTTCTTCCCCTCCAATTATGCACATCTTCGATGTTTGCTAATAGTTAACGCATCTGCAATGTTCTTGATGTGATCGACCTCATTTGAAGGCGTCACTCGTTTACCATTAGATTGCGACCCGCTTACTCGTTTGCCTTTTGATTTCATATAAAAAACCATTGATGGCAAATGGATGGTGAACACTTCGCCCTTCGCCTTTCGTACATATGAAGTGCCGAATTCAGGGTCGTCAAATTCTATTTTTTGTCTAGTCTTCTTATTTATTTCTTATTTCTCGACTTCATGTAAGAAATAATACATACCTCAAAGGCTGGCAACGCTTCCATGATTTCTATGGTCTCGCGGATGTCTAAAGGTTACGTTGATTGCTTTCCACAAGGCGACAGACTTGCTCTCCTATCCCATAAAAAATAAAAAATAAATGAATGAATTTTGAAGCTTCAATTCTTGTATTCGTAGAATTGATACGTTTCGTCTTGAGATCATGAAACTCCTATCTGTCAAATGAAGTCCGTCATAAAACTGCAATAAAATACAATTGGTGTCTGACCGTCAAACGCGTTCTAAGTATATTGGTCCCCAGTTTTACGGCAATTCTAATAACCCTGCATCTATACTGGTTGTGCAAATATTAACTCTAAATAATGGAGTAGCTATTAAAAAAGTTATTTTTGCAACTAGATTATATTTAATCAGGTTAACGGAGCCCTGCACTCCTTTATGAAAAGTCAGAATGTGTCAAAAACGGCCCGACTGGTGGTTCATCAGGGGGTGCTTGTTTCGACGCTTATATACGGTAGTGAAAGTTGGGTTTGGCAGAAGAAGCATGAAAGCAGACTGAATGCGGTGGAAATGAGAGCATTAAGAAGTATGTGTGGTGTAACCTTGAATGATAGAATAAGAAATGAAGATATAAGAGAGCGATGTGGAGTAAAAGAAGGTGTTGTGACAAAAGTAGAAAAAGGGATGCTTAGATGGTTTGGACATATAGAGAGGATGGATGAAAGACGACTGACAAAAGAAATTTACCTTGCGAATGTGGATGGAAGGGCCGGAAGAGGAAGACCACGAAAAACGTACCTTGACCAGATTGCTGAACTTTTTAAGAAAGGCCAGGTCAAGAGTACCCTCAACCGGCGAGCTTGCATGAGGAGAATAATGAGTGTGGAGGAAGCAAGAGAAGTATGCCGAGATTGTAGCAGATGGAGATCTGTGGTCTCTGCCTACCCTTACGGGAGACGGGCGTGACGATATGTATGTATGTATATTTAAAATAAACACATTCGAACGTTTTTGTGGACATCCGTCAGACTATTATATCTATAGAGTTTAATTTGCACGCGTTGTCTTATTGTGAAAAGAGTAAGAAAAGAGTATCCCAATTTTCTTCCTGTGGAGTTTCTTTAGCCGTTTTTGTTACGTCCAGAGAAACCTCATTATGAATTGGTGGTAAAGGCTTTTGTGGACTGACTTTTGATAAATTAAATGAATTACGGATTATGTCGAAAAGTAAAGAATTTGATCTAGTCGAATTTGATCTACGGAAGACTGTTGCTAACAGTTGTTAAGTGCCTTAACGGTTGTCTTCCGTACAGTCTACTATACCTGATGATGTCTTGTGTGAGGCGAAATATATGTCGTGTACATTGTGGAAGTGTGGTGGTGCGTTTGGTGTTGGTATTGTTGATATTGATTGGGAAGTGTAGTTGCTGAGGGCCATTTTTCGGGTAAAATTTAAGTTTAAGTATCCCATAAATTCACTTCTTCGCGTAAAACATACATTATTATTTTTTCTATTTTTGTTTGCTTGCCCCGGATCTTAGCTAAGTAAAAATTTTGTCCGTCCACAAAAGTTTTAGAAGTAATAACTCATATTGTAAAGAGAAGCACAATAACTACACAAAGTTGGAATGGTTAACAAGAATTCTACTAATATCAAAACTTTGCTAGGTTGCTTTAAAAAAAAATTAAATCTCCAGACGGAAAAATATACAAAAATATCTCTAGTGTCTTTATTACGAATGGAATGACATTGAGAGCGTGGAAATAAAAATGAGAAATCTAGGCAGTTCGAACAGAAGCGACGCTTTGAGTGCTCTCAATAATTCTACGAGAAATGCTTACAACTCATCTCAACGGTTGAGAGCACTCGACGTCTAGTTGACGTCCCTATTGCATTTATAGAAGGAAACAGATCGCTGGTACAAAAGTCAACGCTATTTGTGGCTCAGGTCAATTTGAATTAAAAAATAACTGCAGTTAAATGGGGAGCTCAGGAGAGTATGTTTAAAAAATTTTTCAACTGCTTGGTGGAGCTGATGTGATATGATAATGATGATAATAACGGCGACGTGGTTCGCCACCCGTCAGGTCCTGATTCTCACGAGGGCGAGAAGCCACCAATGGAGAGCCGTTTCGCTGCGATGAATGGTAGCGGATGGAGCTCTGTGGTCTCTGCCAACCCCCCTAATTTTATTTAATTAATTCATAACAATAGTAAACTATGGGGATACAATACCGCGACTTATGAGCTATCTTAAATACTACAGATAACGAGTGAATACAATACTCGGTTCTTATGACTTATCTTAGTAGCTATATAGGGTTACAAATAATGATCCTTATATCTAATTATGGCTACATAATTTTGGTTAAAATTTTTTTGTGGTACACGCAATTAAGCGTTTCTCATGTCTTTGAAATGCAGTGTGATAGGTTAATATATATTATCCCAAAAATGGAGAGGCCCGTGCCCAGCATTGGGACATGGGACGTATGCATTATATGTATTAATGCATAACTTCCGAAACTATACTATACCTAATAACAGGGGTGGTCAACCAGTGGATCGCAGCCATTAATTAGTTCAGTTTATCGTGGTAAGGCAAAGAAAGATATAATCTTAATATACTAAGAATAATTTTCAACTTTGTTGCGTTTTTTCGCTTAGTAAAATAGGAAATACTAATTGAATTTTGGTTTCCTTACTCATTTATAATGTCATGTAAATACGATTCGATGTTAAGTTTATAAAAAAAATGCATAAATTCCGAAACTAGACTATGCCTTATACCAGGGGTGACCAACCGGTGGAACGCGGCTATTAGTTCAGTTTATCGTGGTAAAGCAAAGAAAAATATAATTTTAACATACTAAAAAAAACAATTTTCAATTTTTTTGCGTTTTGACGCGTTGATTTCGATGCGCACAATTTTATAGGGATTGTCTGACATATCGCGTATTATCTTCAACGTATATCAATCTGGGATAACCATGTTTTAACATTTCAAACAAATCAAAACAATCTGGGCGCGCCGGTCACCAGGGGGGGCCATGAGGCCACTACCAAGTCGAGTGTCGGTCACCGGTGACCCCCTAATATTAAACATGTTAATGAAATAGATATTAGTTGAACGTTGTTTTGCTTACTCACTTATAACATCATGTAAATACGATTCGATGTTGAGTTAATAAAGCAAATACTGATTATGTAACTGGTCGATCGCCCAAAGTACTATACGACTGTACAGAGTAATACTATACAGAGTACGAGCCAGCCGTACTGTTGTGGCGACACACGGGATCTTTAGGGGGTTTTGTCTTCGATGTAATAGAAATTGTTCCAAATTAAATTAATTTAATTTTCCATTCACTATCCATTTATATCTTATTCATACTTTGTTCACACTTTATCAATTAACATTTTATATTTTATATCTCAATTTTTACGCCGGACAGGTGACATGCCTATCGAAAGATGTCAGTCGAACCAATCTTTTTGTTTTTATAAAACAATTTTAAAATTACGAATCTAGAAAAAAGTAATATAATATAAAAAGTTTTAATATATTCAAATAAAAAGTTTCATTACATTAGTGATACTTAGTAAGTAGATCTTGCATCTATTCAAGTTGACAACCCCTGCCTTATACCATGATCACACTTTATTGCAGGGCGTAGACGGACTAAATCTCGTTTAGATTATTTTGCGATATTACTTTGTGATTGTCTAGAAGTCAAAGGGCTCGTAACTTCAACTAGTAAATGAAAGCAGTCGTAAAAGCTTCAATAAAATACTCGATTGACGTCTGTCTATCAAAAATGATGTGAGTATATATGTACCTACGTATGTACGTATGTATGTTTACTCTTTTATAGCTAGCTGTAACTATAAAAACATATGAATACATACATACATATAGTCACGCCTGTCTCCCTGTAGGGTTAGGCAGAGACCACAGATCTCCATCCGCTACGATCCCGACACACCTTCCTTGCTTCCTTCACACTCATTCATCTTTTCATCCATCCTTCCTCTCACATTTGTCATAGCGAAACGGCTCTCCGTTCGTCGCTTCTCGCCCTCGTGGGAATCAGGACGTACCGGGTGGCGTGCCACGTCGCCGTCATTTTTCAACTAATTAGGTATATTGAGATTCGTCATAGTGAATCCCACGAGCCGCAAGCGAGGATGGAGATCAACCTCCCAGTAGAGCCCCGCATGCTGAGGTATACCACTATAGTACCCGGGGGAGCCCGATTCGGGACGTTTGGCACGCTTGTGACTAAGGTCGCTCCTAGCCATGCATCCTTTGGCACGGCACACCGTGGATTGGAGGAGAAGAAGGGAAAAGGATAGAAAGGAAAGGAAAAGGCAGGGGAAAGGAAAGATGGATTTAGACAGGATGATAGGGATATGATACTACCGTAACGGAGACGAGGAGTGATACGGTAGCAGCTCGGGAGGCCGGGGTCGCATACCCGTGTACCAATACCATATATACCGGATAAGCGGCCAGGCAAAGATACTATCTGACCATTGTACGTAAAAGTTGTGTTCAATATATAATTATTTTATTAAAATCTATAACTTTTTTATAAAGTAGGAGGGCAAACGAGCAGGTGTTTCAAGCAATGAACTCTGCCCATAGACATCAACAAAGTTATAGGCATAGGCTATATTGCTTGTACAAGATAATGGTTCACATCAATAATCCAACAAAACATACGAACTTATGACTTCAGATCGAAAGCCCGATTTTACTAATTGAGGAATTGATGCTACTTTTGTTTTGTTTGCATTTATTTTAATAAATTACCATAAAAAAAAAACATGTATCAGGATCGTAGCATTAGTAGATTTTTTTAGTGGTAGAGCCACGCTGCGGACGAATACTTTGTCAAGAATGGCATATTATTTGTCTGTAGCATGAATGGGCCGACTCGCCCGGGGAAGTACCACACTCCCGTAGAAAACCGGCGTCTGAGTGGTAGCTTGTCTAACGCGCTTCGTGCCTATGACATTGCGGATGTCTATGGGCGGCGTTGTTTGCTTTCAATCAGGTGACACGCCTGCTCGTTTGCCTTCCTATGCCATAAAAAAAGGCATTGCCTCCTTTGAAAAATGTGTAGGCTTGTTTTGTGAAGGTTCCAATATCTCATCGATTCTGAAACACCGCTGAAAGTAGTGTCTCTGGTAACTTTATGACTATATATTAAAGAAAATAAAATTATAGCTAGATCTTTGAATCAATGATGGTGGGTTTAAGTTCTACATCTGAATAAATATAAGAATAGCCTATAGATATTTGTTGTGAATTTGCATGTCGTGATATTCCGCCCTAGTTAAGAGTGGTGGGTTAATGTCTGTTTTTATAGATATATGTGGCCCGTGTCCAGTGGTGATATATATATATATATATATATATATATATATATATATATATATATATATATATATTTATTATTTTTAGATTGCCTTTAACGACCAATTGTCTCAGTGGCAGGCGCACGGAGTCCGAGTAGAGATAGTCGCGAGTTCGATCCCTCCATCGGAATCTGCTCAGCAGTGGGACATATATGAGCTGTAGAAAAATAAAAAAATTCTTTGATTTATGTATGTACGAGTAATATAACCTGTATAAGTAATACATACCGGAATAGTCTATTGAGAACCACAGGGAAGTTTCATAGAGTAAGTCCCTAAGGGTAAATTTTCTCAAAGAATTTAATCTTGTTACCCAGTTAACCTTAACGCCACGAATATACAAAGTTCTGACAATATCCCCTTTGCATTGCCTGATATAAGTTCGAGGAACGACACCGACTCGTATACTCCAAACTTCGCGTTAATTAGAAGGCGTAACAGTTTTATTACAAATCTGAATATAGCTGCATTTCACTTAAGATTCCCTGAAACATTCAACTCAGCTTCTGTTTGTCTGAAAGGCGAGTGAAATTAGAGCTGAAGGAGAGAGTGAAAACTCTCTTCGATTATCTAATTCCCACGTAGTTTATCGGCGTTAATTGTTTTATATTTTATTTTTTTATTTATGTATCATCCGCACGTGTAACAATGATTACATTATTCTAATTAATGCATAGAACATATTGAAATGTAACTCTAATTACAGACGGTCACGACATTAACATACAGTGAAGCCAGTGTCTAATGTATTTACAGTTAGTAGCGATAGATGGCGGTACTAACACACGCTATGGTTTATTTATTGAAGTAGTATATATATTTTGGAAAATAAATATTCTTTTGTCGGCGGTGCCTAGTCCTCCAAAGGGAGGCTAAGGAAAGGGCCGTCAAGCTTCTTCCGCCGATACCGCGAGCAACCACCACTGTCAACTAGAGAGGGGGGTGACACAAACCCCAAGCGTATCCACGTGGCGAAGCATGCGAGGAGTCGATGACTTACACAGCTCATCGTCTGCTTTGGAGAGGACATTTCTGCGGTCAGTTTCCGCGTCGACCTTATGACGGCGTTGTGCAACGTTTTCGGCGCCACCCTGTTTGCTCCTGTCCGTGGAGCATAACAGGTTTAGTTGTGCCCGAATTTCATGGACCCCTATAAATCGCCGATAACGGCGACGCAAAGACCGGAAGACGGTCGTCTCCTTGTGCAGATGTCCGAGTAGTGGGGTTCAACCCCGAGGCTCGCTCCTACACCCCCTGACGTGGGGTAGATGTCCCCGTTTCGCTTCTTTTTTGAGTGCTTCCATACATCGGTGTTTAATTTATATTAACGATTCGACTTTGGGCTTTAACAGCCAGACTGAACAATATTAGAAATTATGTAACAAGTAACATATTAGATTTACAATGATACGTGAAATATACCATACTATCGTAATGAATGTAAACACATTATTGCTATTTTTCATGTGTTTGTGGTACAATTCACATAACGATCGAAGCGGGGCATGGGAACCAAACACGTTTCTTTTTAAAGCATGATGAAGTGTTTAGTGTGTAATTTTTCTGTGTGACTGGAAGAATCCCGAAGACTAATTGTTTTCCTATTTCTTTATATCCTTCTTCCCTCAATCAAACCTTCTCATTTCTTTCCTCCAGTTATTCACATCATTACTCTAATGTAAGTTTAGTACTGGAGATGTTAATGAACGACGGTGAATACTCGACGTCAGATAACCCGTTCTTTAGTTTTGTATTCTCTTCTATATTGTTTCTTCTTAAAGTGCATCTCCGTCTAGCAAAAGTTGGCAGCCAATTCAGCACTCGCAATCCATTTCATTCCCCATATCACGCCAAGACTTCCATCTCCGACCAACCCGACTTTTTACCGCGTCTTTTCTCATCATTATTCTTGGTCGGTGTAGAAAAATTCTTCTACATCGACCAAAATAAACCGAAAACACTGCAAGTGACACAGATGTCAACATGTAAAAAGAAGACTGACATAAGTCGGAGTCCATTTCATTGATTTCACTAAGTATTATATTTCTAATTTATATTCAATAAGTATTATTTTTTTATATATTCACGCCTATCCCCCGCAGGGGCTGGCAGAGACCACAGAGCTCCATCCGCTGCCATTCATCGCAACGAAACGGCTCGTCATTGGTCGCTTTTCGCCCTCGTGAGAATCAGGACGTGACGGGTGGCGAACCACGTCGCCGTCATTTTCGACAAAGTATAGGTATATTAAATTCGTCTTTAGTAAATCCCACGAGCCGCAAGGGAGGATGGAGGTCAGCCCCAGCAGAGCCCTGCATGCTGAGGTAAGGCACCATAGTCTCCGGGGAAGCCCGACCCCGGGACGATCGGCACGCTTACGACTAGACTCGCCCCTAGCCACGCATCCATTGGCACGGCAGACCGTGGATTGGCGGAGAGGAAGGGAAAGGATAGAGAAGAAAGGAAGGGGCAGGAAAGGAAATGCGGATTGGGGGGGTTACCAGACTCGGAATAAACATTTAAAAATCCATATAAATATTTATTCCGATGCGGGAATCGAACCCGCGACCATTGACTCCGCGGGCGGAGGGCCCCGCCACTGAGCCAATCGGTCGTATAAGTATTATACTTGTAAGTTAGAGAAACAAACATGAAAATTCTACTCTTAAATGTATTACATGCGTTGAGCAATTATTGCAGTATAAGAGTCTGCGATCAGTATTATGAAGCGGTAGAGCCACGCTGCAGATTAATATTTTGTCAAGAATGGCATATTATTTGCCTGTACCATGAATGGGCCGGCTCGCTCGGGGAAGTACCACACTCTTGGAAACCGGCGTCTGAGTGGTAGCTTAGCTATCGTGCTTCGTCTCCCCTGCCCCTCTCATAAAGGCACTTTCCTTAAAGGCCAACAACGCTTCTGCATTGCCTGTGCAGATGTCGTTTGCGTCGATGTGCGTGACACGCCTGGTCATTTGCCTACCTAGCCCATAAAAAAAAAGTTACAATTATTTCAGATATCTTAAAAGATTTTTTGGGTCTGGTGCTAAGATCTATTATATGAGATCTTCTTACTAATTAACAGGTACGAAGGCCACTGGCATATAACGTCTGACTAACGGGCAAGGAAAAGACATTAAACCACTTGACCAAGGTGATTTAGCGGAACATCCACACATGGAACAAATTTCTGTCTCACAGCTCTCTACAAACAATAGAAAAAATGACATTCAGTGTTGAAACTTACTGTTGATCAGATACATTTTATTCAGAGTGTCAAACATTTTTTTTTGCTCTGGTGATAAGTTTTCATTTTGCGGTTTACTCTTTTTTGCGTCGATATTAAAAGTCTATCTAGGGTACACCTATTTTTTAACCTTAGAAATGTGGTGTTGGTGGAGAATGCTCGGTATCTCTTGGACCGAGTTCAGAACGAACGTCTCCATTCCCCACGAACTCAATGTTAAGCAGCGTCTATCTTATTTGGGCACGTTTCACGACGCGATAACACCTCCGTTGAGCGCCTGGTTGTGCAGGCAAAAGTGGAAGGAACCCGAGCGCGTGGCAGATTTCCGATGCGGCGGACGGACCAGGTGAAGACCGCTCTCAATAGCCTCCTACATGAATGCGCGAAGAAGGTAGCCGTGAGGATGAAACGCGGTGTCTAATTGAACAGGTCAGAACTATAAATAACGACCACGACTGCTCTGCCAAGAGCATGACGACGAAGAAGAAGAAGAGTATTAAAAGTATTAATGGAGTCAGGCGTTACTTTGCGGAAATCCATCACTATGTGGACAGTCAAAGTTTTACTTAGCTAAGATCCGCGACACGCAAAACAATAACAGAAAATTAACAATGTGTGTTTTTTTCTGTTGGGTTAAGTGGATTTATTTGGAACTTAAACCAAAAACTTACCGAAAGTCGGCCATTAATTCTCCACCCACTAACCACTATACATAACACTTAATAAATAGTTAATTTTCTGTTATTGTTTTGCTTGTCGCGGATCTTAGCAAAATAGAACTTTTAACTGTCCATATGTATTAAAAGTATTCGAAAAAAATATTAGAAATATTTTATTTCTATACAAGTTTCACTCAGGTATTAAATTGTTGTGACCTCTACCAAAAGCATTTTAATTTATAGGTAAGCTATACCTTAGCCTGTAATAAATTACATGTTTGTGAGTACAAATGTCATTTATCATTGCGACAAGCCAAGGTTACTTATTGTGTTGGCAATACTAACCATGAATACTTAAGGGAAATCAAATGTTAAGCAAATGGATTGGCTATTTGTATTTATTACATGATTTCTCCAGAAGCGTTATTAAGGAAAGTGAGAGTCATAATATTTCATAGAATTGTTGCTTAATATTAACCCTTATCGGTCGCTAGCTTTTTATACGTGATTCTCGCTAGGTTGTAGCTACAGATACAGTTTTCATTGACTTTATTCATTTTTAGGCTCAATATATTAAAAAAATAATTGCAAAAGGCAATGATATATAACTGGAGATGTCAATTGCTCTATTACGGATATTTAACTAATAAGGCAATAGTGCCTGCATTTCACACAGAGCGAGTGTCAACATGTCTTGTCTTGTCACCCACCACGTGACTTACGAGTGCAGTGACAAAGTACTGTTGTCTCGTGGGAGGTGACTTACGACTAACAAGGGTTAAACTTAATATTATTGGCCACGTATATGTCAAACATAGTGTAAGCCCCAGCCAGATGGCGCGACGATCTACGAAGGGCGGCTGGTAGAAATTGAATATGTGAAGCCGAAGATCGGGCTAGGTGGCGCTGCTTGGGGTGGGCCTATGTCCAGCAGTGGACTTTCGCAGGCTGATGATGATGACAATGTATATTTTTAGAAAAATAAAACCATATTTTATAAATTATTTCACTAGCTCTCACATCGATGATCCATAAACTTAAATCGTGCTTGTTCTATACTATTATTAGTTCTATACTTTAAAATTTGCATTTGTTTCCTAGCAAAATATAATTGTTTTTATTTTATAATTTTATTGTTATGTGTATATGTTATATATGTTTGTACATGGATATGTATGTATGTATATATTCTAACTACACTGGTTCCTGCTGAAAACTATGTTAATGTTGTGTCCATCTATAATTTAGTGGTAGAGCCACGCTGCAGACGAATACTTTGTCAAAAATGATATATTATTTGTCTGTAGCATGAATGGGCCGGCTCGCCCGGGGAAGTACCATACTCCCGCAGAAAACCGGCGTCTGAGTGATAGCTTAGCTACCGCGCTTCGTACGGTGAGCGGTCTGAGTTCCGGAGGCCCAACACCCTCCCCTTCCCACTCCCCCTCCGATTCTCACTCCCACTCCCATAATTTCACTTTCCTTTAAGGTCGGGGTGGCATTGGTTGCTTTCCATCAGGTAACACGCCTGCTCGTTTACCTTCCTATGCCATAAAAAAATAGATTTACATTTAAGTATGATTTTAGAACTATTTAGAATAATGTATTATGAATGTAACTTCCAAGAAATTCCGTAAATAAATAAAAAATCCAGCGCCAGGTGCTCCAATAGAGCGCCTGACTTACGCTGAGCAAGAATCATTTTGTGGTACATTTTAAGTTTTATTTTTTTTTTTCATTTTTATCTCTTTGTTATGTTACATTTAATATCTATTTAGTTTTTTATTTTAGCATGAAGTTTCTGTAAAAATGTGTGTCAAAACTTTTATAATTTAAAAAAAAACATATCTAGTCTTCATTATTGTCACACTGCATTACTTATACAATTTTTTTTTATAGCAGAGTAGGCAAATGAGCATACGAATCACCAGGTGATAAGTAATCACCGCCGCCCATTAGAGGTGTCTCAGATGCGTTGCAGTCGTTTGTGAACACACTACGCTCGTCGCTTGAATTTTTTTTTATGGGATAGGAGGCCAAATGAGTGAGCGTGCCGCCTGATGAAAAGTAATCAACGCCGTACCATAGACAATTTGAAGGTGCTAATGTCGTATTGGTTCAGAACGACTACCGAAGGTAGCTGGTTCAACAGAGCGAAAGTGCGGCAAAAGATGTTTCGAGAGAAGCGCACCGTAGTAGATCGCCACTCATCCAGATGGTGGGGATGAAACTTTTCATGCCCCTATGTCTTATTTATTAGGGTATACAACAGGCGATATATCGCTCCACAGTTGCTCTTTCTAGTTTGATAGTCCTATACTACATCTGTAAACGCTCTCCACTCCAATCTCCACTCCAACACATGTCTACTTCAATTTTTCTTCGTCTCTACTTTAAACAATACCTAGTCATAAAGTAAAATAGCACAAAATGTTTATCATATACCAAATAAATAGCAAAAAAGGCACAAGTTCCAACAAAGGGAACAGAACGACTGCAAAGGTGCTTAATCATCATTACTGGTAACAAATAAACACACGCTTTTCCGTCCCGAAGTTATTTTGTCCACACGCACGCCGTTATCCCGCACAAAAGAGAATATATAGTTGTGAAATAACATATGTTGCACGCCATCGACATCTATGTTTCATTCAGATCAATAACTTGGCTAAGAGTCTTGACAAACAAATATGAAAAATTACAAAAAAATTCATCCCCACCACCTGGATGAGTGGCGATCTACTACGGTGCGTTTCTCTCGTTACTTCTTTTCACGCACCACCAGTTTGTGGAATCAGCTACCCTCGGCGGTCTTTCCGAACCGTTACGACATTGGAACCTTCAAAAAACAAGCCTATACATACTTAAAAGGCCGGCAACGCTTCCGCGACTCCTGCGGTGTCGCGGTTGCCCGCGGGCGGCGTTGATTGCTTTCCATCAGGCGACACGCTTGCTCGTTTGCCCTCCTATCCCATAAAAAAAAAATTGATAGGCATTATTGTTCAATCAACGATGGCCGATGATTAATGGAGTAAGGCGTTATTGCGGAAATCCATTACTATGTGGCGGTCAGAATTTTTACTAAACTAAGATCCGCGACTCGGTAAACGTAGTGTGTGACGCCCCTCGGCTAGATGGTGCGACGATCTGCGCAGAGCGGCTGGCAGGAACTGGACGCGTGTAGCCGAAGATCGGACTAGGTGACGCTCCATAGGGGAGGCCTATGTCCAGCAGTGGACTGTCGCAGGCTGTTGATGATGATTGATTGAAGATCCGCGACAAGCAAACAAAAATAGAAAAATAATAAAGTGTGTTTTTACCTCTCGGTTGTAGAAGATAACCGTCAAGTCTTGACGTTGTCTTCCGTAGGATACCTGATGTTGCCGCGTGTTGAGGCGAAACACGTGTCGTGTAGATTGTGGAAGAGTGGTGGAGTGTGTTTAGTGTTGTTGATAGTGGTTAAGAAGTGGAGAGTTGCTGACGGCCGTTTTTCGGTAGGATTTAGTTTAAGTTCCCCGTAAATCTACTTTTTCGAGAAAAATACCCACATTATTATTTTTCTATTTTTGTTTGCTTGTCGTGGATCTTCGCTAAGTAAAATTCTGACTGTCCACATATCAACGATTGTCTTCAGTAAAATCTATTACACCTGAGGATGCCTCGTGTTGAACCAAACATATCTACGTAGTTGAAAGTGCTGTTGTGTGTATATTCGTTTGAATACTTTCGAATGTATGTGGTCACAGGTGACCGCTTGTTCTTTAACCTAATATAACAAGCAATATAAAAAAGTCAATTCCTACTTAGATAAAGAAAGAAACATTTTATTTTATTTTATTTATAAACTGTAAAAAAAATAAATGTAATCCAATATAAATTAAAAAAAATTGATTGAACTTAAGAAAAGAGGATACTTGAGGAGTTTCTTTCGCCATTTCTTATCCGTCTAGATCCATTACGAAATGTGCGTAGAAGCATGATTGTTGGCACAATGTTGTTTGAAAAAGTAAATGTCCTTTTGTTTAAAAATTAGGAATTTAAATTGGAATTTATGCCGACTTTAAATATGACGGAGAATAAGCATAAATAATAATGCAATGATGAAAATAGAACGTTGAGCAAGGATGATAAAACGTGTAAACAATTCGTTTAATGTGATGTTATGAGTGGATTAGTTTAGACCAGCGATTCCCAAAGTGGTCGACATCGACCCCTTGTGCTCAATATCGAGTTTGGGGGTCGACTAGGTCTATAAATCGACGTCTATTAATTAACACGTTTTTATTTGAAACTTATATGTGTAGCAAAAATTACCAGGCACATTCATCTCATTGATTAAAATGCAATAAAACTATTGTTACTTTACTTATTATTTAATAATATCAATTATGGGGGTCGAAGAGGTCTAAAAATCAACCATTATTAATTAATACCAGTTTTTATGTGAAACTTATAAGATATGTGAAACAAGAAACATCAGGCACACTCATTACATTATTTAAGAAGCAATAACTCTGTTGTTTCTTTACTTGTTCTTTAATAAATATTAAGGTATATAAATTTCAACATTAAGATTTTATAATACTTTTGTGTAACATTGTAAAATTACTCTAATGTTTAAAATCATAAAATAAATGTACAACTAATATTATTTCATTTTAATTAATAAAAATTACTATTTTGGGGTATTGATGGACTTTTCAAGTAATTATATAGGGATAGTCAAAAGTCCGTGACAAACAAAACATCCAGCACAAAAACACACATTATTAATTTTCTGTTATTGTTTTCCTTGTCGCGGATCTTAGCTAAGTAAAACTTTTGACTATCCACATAGTGATGGATTTCCACAAAGTAACGCCTGACTCCATTAATAATTATAAAGGGGTCGATGATCAAAAAAGTTTGGCAACCTCTGGTTTAGACAATCGTGTCAGACGAGCGTTGCTTGTCGCTTTCAAAGTGCTTTTAGTCTTCACACAGTACTTGCATGTATCAAAGGTTATACATGAAAGGTCGGCATAATGGAGCTCCTGCATACCATCACAAACGTGAGCAGTCCCCGCATATCTCTGATAATATTCCCGCTAGCGTGTAACATGTGTCAACTTTCATTATGTATTCCGTTGCCAGCGGTGAGCGGAAATCACGTTAGCTTTGTAAATGGTCGTCTATGAAGGATTTTATAATTTTTATTTGTTATAAACATATATATTTTTTTTCCTGTACAGATTTCTAGTACAAAGTACTACCAATTAACGAGTTCATTCTGCTTTTTTACTTGATTGTAGACTTTCGCAATTTGTTATTACACAATCTCATTATAAAACAGTCGTAGACTAAGAATTACTAAAAATTTCATAAATAAATGGAAATTTATTTTAAACTAGATGGCCCGGTGAATTTCGTTTCACCTAAAATTTATGTTACCCTGTATTTATCTTCTCCTGGTATGGTAGTACTTAGGTATGCAATACTTCATACAATAATAAGAAACGACAGTTTCGTATAACAACACATCCGTCAGACGATAAAGCCGTCATGAACGCCATCTATTGAAAGTAATTGGAAGTAAAAGAAAAAATAGACTAACAATAGCTCTCTCTCTCTCTATATATATACATATATATATATATATATATATATATATATATATATATATATATATATATATATATATAATATATAATATAATATATATATATATATATATATATATATATATATATATATATATTAGCTTTTGCCCGCGGCTTCGCTCGCGTGGAATTTGGTCTGCCACATTAAGTTTCGTGACAGATCACTTTAAATAAATATATATTTTTTTCTTACTTTATGCTTCACAATTTTGGTCATAGTGGCTTCCAAATAAAAGGTGCAATTCAAGACAAACGACCCTACGGTACATCATCATATTTGTATAACTTCAATGGTTTAGGCAGCGTACGCCAAGATAGCTCTCAGAGGCCAGATTTTTTTCCGACTTAATTGACATGTATCGTTATATTACGACCAAAATTACATAAAACCATTACAAATTGTAGCCCATATGTTATTCCGATGATAATCTATATTACTGTAAAGTTTCAGTCCAAATCCGTCCAGTAGCTTTTTCGCGAAAGAGTAACAAACACACATTCATACTTACAAACTTTTGCATTTATAATATGAGTAGGACACGATAGGATATAAAATAATTACAGCGAAGTATTTCATATAAAGCTCACAAAGTTATAGTAAATGAATTCACATGAGTAAAATATTAATTGTGAAGTGGCAACCTTTTGACACAATTAGAGCGTCCTCTCCACGTGCGAGTAGAGCGCTCTCGACGTTCGAGAGATTTTTTAAACTTAACGTAAGCGAGAACAGGGAAATATGAAAACAGCAGATTTTTTTCTCTTATACATATGATATGTTCACACAAATTCGTATGAAAATAGTACAGCCTTTATATAATCACAGATAAAATATAAATGAAACCATAGCACTGACAAGGGCGGTGTTTCTTTTTTATTTGATGTCAATTAGTTATAACTATTATGCCAGTGTCAAGTAATTGCGATAACATCAAATCTATTGAATTATAACCAGTCAGCTTATGACGTTACGTCTTGATAAAATAGTGGCTACTCTATCAAAACCTTCTATGGACTTTTTCAGTCAACTTAAAAAGTCACGATACACGCATTTATTTTATATCACTTTAATTATACACCTTAATCGAACTGTATTATATTATTATATATGCTGACGTATTTATTTTTATTTTAGTATAAAGTTGTAGTAAAAAAGTCGGACAAAATGCTGGGAAGATGATTTCAGATGAGTTGCAAGCAAAAAATAGATAGGATTAGCAAGCAGCACGGAAATCTTTGGAGGACAAGCTGTCGATTCTACAAATTGAATCTAACTAATTAATCAATGATAATAAACGATAAATAGTAATAAAGACTTTATTTATTTTATTGTATGTATAAAATCACATCGCATATATTTGCACGGGCCCCTCCATTTGCATTGAATAGGACAACATTTATTACAGATAAATAAATATATGTAGAACACTAAATAATTTTTCATTCATTTTCTAAATAATTTTTTAAAAAATTGACATTCAAACGTTATCTGTACGGCCATCAAGGCAGACGCTATGATAAACTTTCAAAGGTCAAACTTATGCGGTCTAATTTGCAGACAATTGTGAATGATCTCAAGCGGAACCAATCTCATAACTCAATTTAGATCTTGTCACGGATCGTCACAAATAAGGGCATACCAAAGCGGTGAAGTTAGCTGGAATTCGCAGCAGGAGGTAACAGAATACGTTTGAAAGCAGAGAGGTTCCTAGTCTTTTCAGTGTTGACAGTAATTAACTTCTATAATTCAATTCAAAATTCTTCATTTCGACATAAGAAATTACATTACATTTATCGAACATCAGTCTGTCAATCAATAAAGATTTACCTAAGGAGAAGAAACGGCGAAAGAAACTCCGCAGATATCCTCTTTTTTTTAAGTAAAATCTTCTATAGCCGCGTTACACTTCTCTGGGTAGGGAAAAAATCTATGCGTTCGCGTCAGCATGCTACGTCATGCTAATGCTTAAGGTATATTTATAGCTATGAGTATAGCCATATACATTACTTTAAACACAGGCCATACAGTTGCCTACCTACACGCATCACGCCAACACATTGTATATATCCGATTGTATGTTTACGTTGGACGCTTAATGGATAGATAAAGTTTTGTGAGTCGTGTCAGCTACATGCTGTAGTAATAGCAGCATTTAATTTTATTTTTTATTTAGCAGCATTAGAACTTCTTTCGGCAGTCCTCATAACTGTAATTTGTATAGATCAAACTTATAGTCTCGCGTAGTATGAGAACGTTCGGTTTTGTTTGAGAGATCTAATTAAGTCTTAAAGGAAAAAGAAAATAAAAAGTGAACAACATAAAATAACATGTGAAAAAAAAGAACAAACCTAGGCGGACCGGTCTCCACAAGCAGCGCCTGTTCACAGATTGATTAAGACTTCTAATACAAAATTAGATATCACAAAATAATACCTCAAAACAATACCTTGAGAAGCCAAAATTCCAATATAGTTAATTTAGATTTATGCCTCATTTCTTTCCATAATATTTAATTAATATGATAAACTGATAAAAGCAAGGTGCATAATCGCTAGTGAAATTTCCTCTTTCTATTTATTCTGAGACATTTTTTTATAGAATAGGAAGGCAAACGAGTAAATGTGTCGGCAGATGTAGAAGAAACTCATCATATATATCAACTCATTTCAAAAGTACAGTGAAATTTCCTCTTTCTATTTATTCTGAGACATTTTTTTATATAATAGAATAGGAAGGCAAACTAGTAAATGTGTCGGCAGATGTAGAAGAAACTCATCATGTATATCAACTCATTTCAAAAGTACAGTGAAATTTCCTCTTTCTATTTATTCTGAGACATTTTTTTATAGAATAGGAAGGCAAACGAGTAAATGTGTCGGCAGATGTAGAAGAAACTCATCATGTATATCAATCAACTCATTTCAAAAGTACAGTGTGGCAGGAAATTTATATAGGTTAGCGCCTTGTTATAACACGTCCCATTGTAGAAACCATAATATTGTCGCTACTACGAATCAATAGGTGTATCATTATAGAACATCCAACGCTAACACTGTACAAACTCTTCGTCATAATCCTGACATCAAATATTTCCGACGCACGAGGTCGTGGACGGATTTGGCTATTATATCACGAGTTATGGGTAACAAATATCAACAGCAAGAGTCAATATATTTTGCGATAATATTCAGATTATTTTTGAATTCAAATGTTTTGCAAGTAATATAATTAATTTCCAAATTAATTAGCACTGCTCATATATGTACCAGTGCTAAGCACGGGCCTCTCTATTTATGGTGGAAGAGACGTTAACCCACCACGCTTGTCCAATGCGGGGATTGGCGGGGATACAAGACTTCGAATAAATATCTGTAGGCCATATATTTATTAATATACTCTCTTACGGCGCCGAAATGTAGACGCTGACAGTCCTTCTGCTTCACAAGCTCAGAGTCGCTCAGAGAGCTAAGCTCTGCTAGATATGACGATTCGGAATGAACAAATTTGCCAGAGAACTAAAGTCACCGACATAGCGTTTTGAATTAGCAGACTAAAGTGGCAATGGGCTGGTCATGTTTGTCTAAAATTCGACAATCGTTGGAGCAGACGAGTACTGGAGTGGAGACCGCGTGTCGGTAAACGTAGTGTGAGACCCCCGGCTAGATGGTGCGACGATCTGCGCGGGGCGGCTGGCAGAAACTGGACGCGTGAAACCGAAGATCGAGCTAGATGTCGCTTCTTTGGAGGAACCCTATGTTCAGCAGTGGACTGCCACAGGCTGTTGATTACTGCGCAATCCTCCCCCATCCTCTCAACATGGATCAGCCAACGAAGTCGGTGAGCTTTAGTCACTCCTATTACATTGGGTTGGGCCACCAGATGCTCGATTTCGACATTTTTTCGATTACGCCAACGAAACGAACGTAAGTACAGTCTTAGTCAATTAAACTATTGTGCCGTAATAGTTATTGCTTACCTGGGTTATATCATGAGACATGACGGGTACAAGTTGTTGCAACTGATCATGATGGGAAAAGTCGCGGGCGAAAGACAAGTTGGTCGAAAACGAAAGTCTTGGCTTCGTAATATCAGAGAGAAACCGGAATAGCGGGTGTTCCAGAACTGCTGCACCTCGCGAAGGAGGATAGTTGTGCTGAATTGGCTGCCAACCTTCGCAAGTCGGAGAGGCACTCTTAGAAGAAGAATCTTTAATTATTTCGTTCAACACATTATCCGTCAAGATGAAAACATGGAAAAATTGATTATTTGTGCAAACGTCGAAGTCGAAGTCGGTCCCTGGTGAGATGGTCCGACTAACTGAAGCAGAAGAAGTCATCCAGTTTCGTGGAAGTGGTCCCATTGGCTACCGACCGCAACAAATGGAAGATGTTAATGAACTGAGTCTGGGTGAAGTCTGGTGATCGCGATGTTTACTTATGAAAGAACGACAAGAGAGAGAGTGTAAGCTTTTTTTATGGTATAAGAGGGTAAACTAGCAAGCGTGAAGCAACGAGGAAAGATGAATGCTAATCATAACAATTTTTTTTCTCAAAACATGATTATTGTGTTCTTGTTTGTGCTAGGATATTTTTTTATAAGGAAAATACCCTCACTCCAGCTTATAGTTGTGCTGCGATTAAATTTCAGCACGCACATAGGTCATTTGTTGAGTTTTTCTATGCGTGCCATTCAACCAATTGTTGGTATTAATTCAATTCATTCAGAGTGTGGTACACGCCATCTTAAGTAGCTTATTAAGATCAAATTTTATTATAACTGCAGGAACAATTATAACAAGAAATATTATATATATATATATATATATATATATATATATATATATATATATATATATATATATATATATATATATATATATATATATATATATACTTTCAATTTTAAAATGTTTGAATAGGACTACCCTCTTTTTACATTATACTAGTCAAAACTAGGATTATCTATTTAATTCTGTGTCCTTGGATAAGTTCTCCAACCAGCCTTGGATAAGGTGGATTAGTGTCCATTTCTTCAGAAATTAGAAGTACTTAACAGTGATAAATATTATATGGGCTACGAGCATTATTTTTGTATTATATTCCATTATACTTACTAATTATTATATTACGTTATATTTTCTATCGATAAAAAAAATACATATATACTACTACGAACTAGATTTCGAACATTAAAGGCCGGCAATGTTTCTGCAACGCCTATAGCACTGCGGACATCTATGGACGGCGTTGATTGCTTTCCATCAGTTGACAAGCCGGCTCGAGTTTTTAAATTTTGCTTCCTATTCCATAAAAAATATATAGTAGAGCCAAAAAACGAATTATTGTGTGAAATTTTTGTGCACGTCGATTGTGGACTAGTTGGGGTGTTTTAATATCTAAAAGATTTTTTAAGATGTTGTAAACATTTAAGCATGGCAAACCGATGTTTTATGGACTATGCCAGTTCCATAATTCAAAAAAAAATTTTTTCGTAGACGTGACCCTTACTAAGTTTTGAAATTGCATAGTCGAGATCTGTGTTCAAATGTACAAGTAATCTTAATAGCATACTTAATGGTAAGCAGCATAAAAAATTGTCTTTTCTTTGACGTGTCCCTTACTAAGTTTTGAAATTGCAAAGTCGAGATATATGTAAGTACAAGAAATACTAATCGCACTTAATGTGAAGGAAAAAAACACGTGCTACGAACTTCTCAGTTAGTGTATAAGACGGACAGTTTTGTGACAATGACAAACACACTCAACCCATGTCTAATGCGGGTCCCAAAACGTTCCCTTCAATTCCCCGGGACGAAATCGGGACCCGCTAGTACCTTAGTAGCACTGTAACTCTATCCGACAATAAATTAACATTTAGAACGGACATCGCGGCCGGAGGAATCATTTGCTTAAGTAATTGCGTAGCTTTCCCCTAATTTTACGCACGCTTCATTATCTTGAATGTACGCGTTGAATGTTGAAAAGATAAATAATTTTTTAAACAGCTGAAAATATTTTTCGTTAAAATTTGTGTTATTCTCCACACTTAATTAGTTATCGATGTTATAAGATGCCATAGATTATAATTATTATTTTTATATATACGCTGAAGATATCGCTATTAGTAGTTATTTCTTCCAGACAGTCAGGTGGTAGAATTAGATTTTCAACCTTCACTATTAGCTTTAAACGAGGATTATTCAATTATATTTATAGGCTAGAGGTTCGTGTCCAGCATTATAACATATATATGGGCTCTGAAAAAAATCCATATCATCAACAGCCTGCCGAAGTATATTGCTAGATATAGGTCCTCCCCAAGACAAATCACTTAGCTCGAATTTCAGTTCCATGCATTTTGTTTCTCCAAATCGCTTTGCATATCATCGTTCTATCAGATTGATTCATTGCCTGTATTCAATAATATATGGTTACAGTAAATTGTTTATATTTAAATTATTTTTAGCCGCGGAGACTGTATGTGTGTCGCCCAAGATGAGGCTAGGTGGCGCACCTTGGGTGCGGCTTATGTCCAGCAGTGGATTGCCGTGGGTTGAAATTGAAGTTATTTTTTTACGATTTAGACAAAAATCAGTTTCTTTTTCATAGGTCACAATATATTGAGCTTTTTTTAACGAGATTCTCCAGAGATGAGGACTTTATAACTAAAGAATTAACTTTACAATAAAATAAGTAATAAAATAAACTACTGACATCCCCAGTCGCTCGAAAATAAATTGGTCTGCATTTATGTTTATCATAAAAATTCACGTGAAATAAAATGTCTTCTTCTGTTTACTTTTAAATTTAACATCTAACGTAAGAATAAAGTTAAATTGGGATGCAAGGAACCCCTATTTAATGTTTGCAATTAAAATATTTACTTCACAAAACGAAATTGCAGCATTACACGAAGCTCTGACAAAGAATGATGGACGCCAGACTACTATAGAATTGTCAGAATACAACAGAGCACCAGAGCTACCGGAATGAAACGTGACGTTCAGTAGAAATTCTCATGTAGAATAATTATTTCTACCTTTTGTTTGTTTCTACTACGTACTATTTGTATTAAATTATAATTTTATTTTATTTATAATATAGTAGCATCTATTTATTTACTGAAGATTTAATGCACAAAAAAGTAAGGTGAATAGCAAAAGGCATCATTCGGGTAAATTAAAGAAAAATAATTCAAGCAAAAAAGAGAAGGACATATTTTATACATGTCTGAAATATTTGTTTCATTCATCTATTTATTTACTTTATGCATAAAAAGGTAAATGTTAGGTGGATAAATACCAAAAGGCATAATTCAGATACAACAAAAAAAAATCAGGCAAAAAGGAAAATTATATGATATAGATAAACATATTATTATTATATAGAATTTATATAATTAATATTATATAGAAGTAGATATACATATACATATTATATATATACATATATTTTAATGTTTTGTAAATGTTAAAAATGTAAAATATATTTTTATAAAATTTTGTAATTTTACTAACACTAGATTATAAGAACGATTGTTACTAACGATATATGGGCTAGTCCTGAAATAATGTTTAAAAAAGATACATATATGAGAAAAACCTGAAATATTTGTTTCATTCATCTATTTATTTACTTAAGATTTAATGCACAAATATATAAAGGTAAGGCGGATAAATACCAAAAGGCTTAATTCAGGTAAAAGTGAGTAAAATAAAATTGTAAGTACATATAATGTATGAAATAATATAACAGACTTTTCGGTTGTCTTCCGTAGAGTCAACTACATCTGAAGATGCCTCGTGTTGGGGCGTAATATGAAATAAATCTGAAATACTTTTTATATATTACTAACACACTTCCATTTTTCCATATTCTGTCAAAGTTTGTAATTAAAAATATTATTTATCGAGTGACGGAATAATTAGCCCAGTGGTGAATACTTACGGAGTCAATGATTGCAGGTTCAATTCCCGCATTGGAATAAATATGTATATACTATTTATAATGAGACTAAGTTTCCCACCAATCTGTTTCGTACAAGCGTACTAAGTTAATATCAGCATCTGTAGCGCCTCCGACTTGTGGATGTCTATGGGCGGTTGTGTTCTCGTTTGCCTGCTCTGCCATAAAAAATAAAAAAACATACATACTATATTGTATATATAATAGTATATAATATTTACAATATAATTAAATTATATTACCATATTTTGTTTTTTTTTTTCAGTTTCCGGGTTACAGAAGTATATGGACAGTCAAAAGTTTTCACTATTCCGAAAAGTGACTTTTCGGTTGTCTTCCGTAGAGTCTACTATATCTGAAGATGTCTCGTGTTGGGGCGAAACACGTGTCGTTTACAAGATGGAAAAGTGATAATGTGTGTTTGGTGTTGTGTATAGTGGTTGGTGGGTGGAGAAATGATGGCCGATTTTCGGTAAGTTTTTGGTTTAAGTTCCAAATAAATCCACTTAACCCAACGGAAAAACACACATCATTAATTTTCTGTTATTGTTTTGCTTGTCGCGGATCTTAGCTAAGTAAAACTTTTGACTGTCCATATAGTGATGGATTTCCGCAAAGTAACGCCTGACTCCATTAATAATACAGAAGTATATTAAAATTGCACAGTTAATATTTAATAACTATTAATCGAGCCGTATAAAATATCGACTTACACACCTAAAGAATAATCCAAAGCAATTATATTTCAAGGAAATAAAATTTTCATCGTTAAAAATGATCGCTTCGAATATTAGGACCTCATCCAATGTTTCTCTCATTGGAAAATAAGATTTAAAGCTTTTTTTATGCCGTCAAGTGTTTCCTTTGCTTCTTTTCCTTGAAACGAGTTGATTTTAAATTAAAATTAATAACATCGTTAGCTCCTTGACAAGGTCATGCTTGCGATAAATCTGGATATTTAATATTTTGTATTTTATCTGTCATGATACATATTCTTTACTTATTTTTTTTATGGGATAGCGAGGCAAGCGAGTAGGCGCGTCACCTGATGGAAAGCAATCAATACCATTCAAAGAAATCTGCGACACTTTAGGTATCACAAAAGCCTCGCCAGCCTTTAAGGTATGTATTAAGGTATATGTGGGCTTACCTTTTAAAGACGCCAATGTTGTATAGGTTCAGAAATAGTGCTGAAGGCAGCTGGTTCCACAGGGTGGTGGTGCATGGAAACGTGTTTTGGGAAAAACGCACCGAACTGGATCGCCACTCATCTAGATGGTGGGGATGCTGTATTCAGTGGCAGGATTTTTTAAGCAACATTCAGAGGAAACAATAATAAATAAACTGAATTTTAATATAATAATTTTAATGGTATTTTGTAATTAATAAATTAAATGACTTGTTCTTATATCAATACATAAGGAGGAATCTCATAAAATTAATATCAGTAAGAGAACCGGGCCCATTTATTAAACTGGTGTTCTGAAGTCTTATTATGTCCAAATCAAACGAGATTAATAGATATGCTTAGAAAGTTATTAGTCTTTAAAATCGAAATAATTAATGAATTTCACTCCTACAAACTCGTTATTTATTACGTGTTGTCTGTCTATCTTGCTCATAAATTACCTTGTAACTTTGTTGTGTGGCCATGAAAAACGTGTTTTAATTTTATTCATTTAAAAAAGTTAGGGACAGTACTAACACTAATTTGAACAAGCTAGTAAGCGATCTGGACTGTTCATATGTGAATCATTGCAAAAATCTTGTGATTAATTGAAAAATATATATGAGTTTCTATTGTTTAGTATCACAATATGAGTACAGTTAGTTAAAACTTTTGTAGCGGCAGAGCCACGCTGCAGACGACTACTTTGTCAAGCATAGCATATTATTTGTCTGTAGCATGAATGGGCCGGCTCGCCCGGGAAGTACCACACTCCCGCAGAAAACTGGCGTCTGAGTGGTAGCTTAGCTACCGTGCTTCGTCCGGTGAGCGATTGAGTTCTGGAAGCCCAACCCGTCGACACTTTTCTTAAATGCCGGCAACGCTTCTGTACTGCCTATGGCATTGTGGATGTTTATAGGCGGCGTTGATTGTCTTCCATCAAGTGACACGTTTGCTCGTTTGCCTTCCTAAAATAATTGTATGATATTGTTAAATGATTCAAAGTACACTTTATATTTCTTTATATTTCAAGTATTTTTTTATTGGCTAAGAAGGCAAACGACCTGGCGTGTCACCTGATCGAAAGCAATGAACGCCACCCATCCAGCATCCCATTCAACATCCGAGTGCCATAGGAATTGCACAAGCGTTGCCAACCTTTAAGAAAGGCGTGTGATTTAAAATTATGTAAAAAATAATTGTATTATATTTTTAGACGATTATTCCTGTGATGTAAATTTGCGAAACTAAAAAACTATAATCGCTTATGACCGATTGGCTCAGTGGCAGTGTCCCCAGCCCACAGAGTCAATGGTCGCGGGTTCGAACCCCGCATCGGAATAAATATAATATACATGTGACCTACAGATATTTATTCCGTGTCTGGTATCCCCGCCAATTTATATAGGACAGGCGTGGACCCAGTAGTGGGACATATATGAGTTGTGAAAAATAATGACTTATGTATATAGCTAATATTTCAGGCCATTCCAATTCACATGGTTTTTTTTGATATCTTCAGCGTGACCTATTTGATGATGTCGACATCCTTAGCGAAAACGATGGTCACATAAATTTAACAATGCATGTTATTGTCGGCGATCGCAGTACTTCCGATAGGCTAGATCTTTTATCTGTACGCAGAGATGTACAGTATCATCTCTCTGCGTACTGTATCAAATTTATGGCAGTGAATGCTCTGAGGGGTTGTTTAATCTCTTGCCAGCCGCATAGTTCCACCAACGCACTACGCGGTCCCAATAAAAAAAATAAGTCCCATCTCCCATCTCCATCACCTGGACGTCTGGCCGTCTACCACCGTGCGATTTAGCCGCAAAATTAGAACAATTTACCACCTGCGTTGTTCCCTCGACATAGGGATATTCTAGAAGAGAGCGTATGTGTTCGTTAAAGACCGGCAACGAATCTACGACGCCTCCAGCGTTGCGGATGCATATAGGCGGCGAAGATCGATTATCACCAGGTGACCTGCACGCTAGTTTGCCTGTTTCGCTATAAAAACAATGTCGAACACCGCCTTTTGTTTGTCGTTGAAAGCTAGTTGAAATCCCTTCCCTTATCGGGTCGATTGGGCAGTCACATATTATTTTTTATTACTAAGGTAGTCGCTGTTACATATTTACTAGTATTTCGCGTGGTTATTTCGTATGATACCCTCGAAAAGAATTTAATATACTGAATTAATTTTCCGTTAAAAACCACACAATAAATATGGACAGTCAAAAGTTTTACTTAGCTAAGATCCGCGACAAGTCGCTTGTCGCGGATCTTAGCTAAGTAAAACTTTTGACTGTCCATATAGTGATGGATTTCCGCAAAGTAACGCCTGACTCCATTAATAATCACACACTAAATCTTATTTTCTAATTACAATTATTATCAAATTTGATTACAATCCTGTGTTATCTTAAGTTGGTCAGGGAGTAGTATCTTTGACTAGCTGCCTATCCGGTAATTAGGGTATTGGTACACGGGTACGCGACCCTGGCCTTCCCGAGCTGCTATCATATCATTCCTTATCTTCCGTTGCGGTAGTATCATATCTCTATCATCCTGTCTAAATCCATCTTTTCTTTCCCCTGCCCATTATTTTCTTCTCTATTCTTTTCCCTTTCTCTCCATCAATTCATGGTCTGCCGTGCCGACCGTCCCGGGATCGGGCTCCCCGGGTACTATGGTGCCTTACCTCGGCTCCCTCTATATAGTATCCTTCCTTGCGGCTCGTGGGACGGCGACGTGGTTCGCCACCCGTCACGTCCTGATTCCCACGAGGGCGAGAAGGGACTAACGGAGAGCCGTTTCGTTACGATAAATGTGAGAGGAATGATGGATGAGTGTGGAGGAAGTAAGGAAGGTGTGCCGGGATCGTAGCGGATGGCGATCTGCGGTCAGGAGACAGGCGTGACAATATGTATTTATATATGTATGTACTAAATCTTGTTTCCTAATTACAAATATTATCAAATTAGATCACAACCCTGTGTTATCTTAAGATAATATGTATAATAATAAGTCATCAAGTCCAAACACCCTGTTTACAAAGAGCTGACTGACTCCATACAAATTGGATATTCAAATCATACATCAACAATAGTTAATTAAACTGAAGTTTCCCCCGTTCCAAATGAAAACAAACCATATTAATTAATTGTAACTTAATAATTTGAAATTGCGTCGGCGATAAGCTATCAGCGAACGCTGTCGATTAATTTAGCAGGAAACAATTTATGTTTTAGGATTTTGTATCGACGTACCCGATGATTATACGCTCGTTAATTATTTTAGCTTGATAAAATATTGCCGATAAATTTAAACTACCAGACTAATTTTATGGCATACAAAAAAAAATTCTTAGAAATATACCTCATACTAGGTCTGTTCACAAAACTAACGGGAATTCTTAAATTTCACGGACTCTCCAAGTCCAACTGTCAAATTTTTTTATTATGTGGGTATACAAACCCCTTAAGTGTGTTAAAATTTTCAGCTGTATTCATTACTTACTTTGTCTGTGGCAGCCACTAAGGTTAGACGTGTTTTTTTGAGCTCGACGATTTTCGTTTGTTAAAAGAAATGGATCCAAAGAATTTGTATCAAATTCTACATATAACTGGGCACCTCAGTATCAGCTTATTCCTCTTGACCGTATACAAAATATCACCGTACGGCTACATTCTTTAGAACTGCGGAGGGACATCTCATCTCTCAGCATCTTCAATGGATATTACCATTGGTCGTGCTCCGAGAAATTGCTCGGAATAATTCCGGCCGCTGAGTTTCACTTCTGTAGAATTCGCGACAAGGAAAAGTTTCAACGGCAACGTTTCTGCAATGCCTATGGTACTACGGATGTTTATGGATGGTGCTGATATTTTCCATCGGGCAACACGCCTGCTCGTTTGCCTTCCTATTCCATAAAAAAAAACGAATAAACAATAATTAAGAAATTCATTATGACAGTGTGGAACAATTCACTGAACCTATTACAAGTAGCGTGTAAGTTGTTACATAACTTTATAAGGATGAGAGAACTTGCAGCAAGATTTTCTTTTATTAAATTTATTCGAATATATTTCCTTTTTTGAATTTTTATTTTATTATTTCATTTTTCTCGTGGGTTAGTGTGTATATATATGTGTGTGTATGTATATATCTACGTATTAATGTGTATATATGTGCGTGTGTGTATATGATTGTATTTGAACTTATAAAATTAGTTTTAAATTGTACAAACTGCACCACCCTTAAACCAATCTTCTCAGTTTCACTTGCGGGTTGACTAGTAAAGAATGTCCAATGGCATTAAGTCCGCCTGATGTATTTACATTTTGTGCAAAAAGTTTAAATATTATAAATAATTTCTTATATTGTCCAGTCTGGCTTCACTGTATGTTAAGGTTACATTTTAATGTTTTGTACGAATTAATTAGAGTCATGTATGTCAAAAATTACATACATTACTCTAATTAATTGGGAAAAAAATTACTCAATTTGATGGTCCATAAATAAATTTAAAAAGATATATATATATATATATATATATATATATATATATATATATATATATATATATATATATATATATATATATATATATATATATATATATATATATATATATATATATATATATATATATATATATATATATATATATATATATATATCCAACAGAGAAACTTCGGTCATAGCTTCCGGCTTACCCTCATGCATTTCCACTATTAAAAAAACAGTTGTTACGCCACTTTATAGTGGGCCGAATCTGATACAGCAACCATAAGTCACTGGACCAGTTACAAATAGCAATAAATTGTGTGTTACAACACAATCTGTCACAATTCCTCGTACAAATTTATAAAATTGTCTCATTATAAAGTTTTATTGTGTTCCCCATATCCCTACGGACTACAAATTATCGCCGCAGTACATTTTATAATACCACACCAGTGATCTGACAGAGTCAAAGTGAAATTTTATAATCTGTGCGTTCCCAAAATTTATTGTGAACGCGACATTTATTGCTCGAGTTAAAATTTTTATCTGTCACAAATAAACCATGTAAGGCCATTGTGATTAATTTTTTATTCGTTAATGATAAAACGTGTCATCTGTTAGTGTGAATAGAAATTTTTAGTACCCACAAAATCAATACTGTGAAATTGTCTACTATTGCTATATGGATAGTGAAACCGTTTAATATATCTGACGGAGATTGAGGTTATATGGGTATTGTATCATGAAGATGTAGTGTTAAATGCTCTAGCTAGAGGAAGCGTAATCTGTGTGTTTTTTATGGGATACGAATGCAAGAGGGCAGGTAACGCCACTTTAAAGGCATTGCAGAAGCATTGCCAGCCTTTAACCCTTTGCACTCCCGTGGTGACTCTCATTTACTATACGGTTTGATGCCGCAACTCCTCAGGTTATTCTCGTTCACCACTTGGTTTGCTACGGTAACTGGAGACGCGGCAGTTCACGTTTAGTTTCATTTGTGTGTGTGAAATGATTTTACGTCACTGTTAAGAAAGGCATCAAAAGGACTGCGAAGTATATGGTGTTGCTGGTTAGCTGCATGAAAAAGGCCTGTACGCTAAGGGTTAAGAAATATGTAGGGAGACACTGGATATGTGAAGCCAAAGATCGGGTTAGGATGCGCACTTTGGGTGGCAAGTCCATTTTAGACTTTACTGACGATGTATCCGGATCAACATTCTTACCTACAATTCGATCCGGATATACACAATACGAAATATACCTTTGTATTTCCATAAGTAAAACTGATATTTGATAAATCAAGTAATGGAAATATCTATTCACGTCGGTGCAATGGATATCTCGAAAGCTTTCCACGCTCCACGCAATCGACAAAATATTTCGTGTAACCGTATAGTATTCGGGCAGCACTCAAACGAATTAAAACCTATCTGGTTCCACGTGAGCGTGACGAGGATGTCTGTTGTATTTATATATTGTATAGACCAGGGATTCCCGACTTTTTTTAAAAAAGGGCGCATTTACACATTTAGAATTATATGTCGGCGATGATAGTCGGATAAATATTAAAACATCAAATATGTCATGGATTCTTAAACTGACAATTATTTTAACACAAAACGAGACATGGGCGTCCCGTTTTATGTTAAAAAAATGGTCAGTTAATATTATAATTGCGAAAATCTACTAGTCTGTCTGTGTGTGAAAGCGATTCACTGCTAAACCAATACGATGAAAGTTGGCATGGAGATAGTTATTAGCTTTTTGTCCCAAAACAATAGCTTTTACGGGACACACGATAGTTTTCGCGCGTTAAACTGAATTCCACGCGGGCTAGGCCGCGGACAGAAGCTAGTGGCAGTTAGTTAAAAATTAAAATAAACAACAATTGCAACAATATAATAACTTTTAAAACTAATTAGACCTTTCATTTCCAAACCAATTAGCCATTGCGGCTTCAATTACAAATCGTGAATAAATTTAAGAAATGTATTTTGGAACATAAATCTCAACAAAAGAACGTGATTTTATACTTGAGACGAAATTCATCTTGAATGGCCACAAAGTCATCGTTGCTCACATTCTAACTACAAAGGTGACTTGACAAAGGTAGCTTGATTGGAAATTTTGATTTCAAAGAACTCGTTGTTTGGTTAATGGTACAATTAATAACGAATATTCTTTGTTTAGAAATGTTATGAGGAATATTTGTGATGTAAAAGCAAAATTAGTGTCGCCATAAAGAAAAATTATGAGATATAAGTCTAATAATCTTTATTTGTATATATGAGGAGTTGCCAACCAACTCGATTATGGCTATGAGTCCACTCGATTACGGCAAAGCATAGAATTTGTTCTATGCTGGGTTTTGACCCAGCCAATGCGCATTGGACAAGCATGATGGGTTAACGTCCGTTCCTCCAGAAATGGGGAGACCCGTGTTCAGCAATGGGACATATATGGACTGTAAAAAATAGAAAAATATCTTCGGCTTAATTAATTGTCAGAATTTCATATAAGTATCATCATATTCAACAGTCTGCGACAGTCCACTGCTGGACATAGGCCTCCCACAAGAGGCGCCACCTAACCCGATCTTCGGCTTCACGCATCCAGTTTATGCCAGACGCCCTGCGCAGATCTTCGCACTATTTAGCCGGGGGGCGTCTCACAGTATGTTTGCCAAGACGAGGCACCAGCACTCCAGCACTCGTCTGCTCCAGCGATTGTCGTATCTCCGACAAACGTGACTATCCCATTGCCACTTGAGTTTGCTTATTCGAGAGACTGTCGGTGACTTTAATTCTCTGGCGGATTTCTTCATTGCGAATCACAACTACCAGAAAAACTTCGAGCATAGCTCTCTCCATAGCACTCTGAGCGACTCTGAGCTCGTGCTCTTTGTCTCTTGCTGCCTTGATGATGGGTGGATTGAAATAATAAAAAAATCATAAATGCTCGACATTGTATTTGAAAACATTTACAAGAAACAATCGTTTTTTTTTACTCTTAAAACTTCATTAACAATATTCAGATCTCATACTTTGTATGAACGTTGACAATTGACGGCAGCTATATAAATTTATTTATTATTAATTTATGTTATTTACAATACTTAGCACCGTTAGCTCTAAATTAGACTAGATGTTTATTTTAGTACACAATCATTATTTACAAAATGTACAATATATACACATTTAAATTGTATATTGTTAAAACCAACAAGACGTAGACATAATTTGGTTAAGGATGGATAAAAGTTTACATTTATTACAACACTTTTCGTTATTGGACTAGTTTTTGTAGAAATAAGATGATATATTTACAATATATTCTATAATACACCACATTTTATATATGAGCGGATATCTTCCGTATAGCTTTTTGACTTAAATCGTATGAAAAGTAAATGAAAATTATGTAATGTAAATATAAATGAAATTAATATTTGAATCCCCAAAATCATCTTGCTAAATTGTTATTTTTTCAGAAGCTAAATAAAATGATTTCATGAAATCTGTACATTAAATTAATTTTAATTTACTTCAAGATATATTATTATTACATGCCAAATTGCAATATGAATAAGTTAAAAGAAATAAATTGTTATATTTATAATAAAAACAATAACATTATGTTACACCAATAAAATTTGTTTACACAAGTAAATAGAAATGTTAATAACGCAGAGTAGCTATAGAAATATTTTTATTGTACAATTTTTTTCGTCATTATATAATTCATTAATACTTACTCTATTAACAATTTATACATGCAATTTTTCATGAATTTTATTTTCGAATAGCGAACAATTGAAGTGCTTACTCGGTCGCATAGTTAAGTACAAGAAAGAGAGAAAGAAGACCTGGTTTATAGGTCAATTATTGACATATTTTACGAGTAAAAAGATTTACCAAAATTATTTCGCCACCTACTAAAAAATATAAAATTATACTAATATAACAGGTAAATGATATAATACGTTTAATTTATCGTAAGAGTGATCATGGGAAATCTTATCTCATGTGTATTTATGCGCAGGCCTTTTTTACTTCGTAGTACGTCACACTTTGAGTGCGGCACAGCTTCTCTGTAAATTATAGTTGTTTACTTTATTTAAGCCTCGTATCTCCATTTAAATACTGATACAAACATCACCAGCTCATTATTGTGTATATATTACGATTAATAAAACCAAACTACGTATATTAATACTGAAATATTTATAACGTCAAAGTGCAGCGCCATCTTGAATCAATAAAAAGCTAATCATTGCACTACCGCTAGATGGCGCTGTTATAAATAATAAATAGAATCTCATTCCCTATTCTGTAAAGGCGTATAAAATTGTAGTTATAAAAAGAGTTAAGTATAAATAACTCACAGATACTAATATAAATAATTATTTTACTAGAGTCAATAAACCCAACTCCTAAAACTAAATAAAGCCAGCGCCATTAAAACAATAAATAATTCGTTTATTTTTTTTTATCGCAAACAACAGCAAGAAATCGTTAATAACGAAAGGTTGTTCGCAATTTTCATTTAACACCCTTTCTTATTAATCCAATTACCGTTGGTAAAAAAGTTAAGCTTGCTACGAAGGTATTAGGCGTTTTTATTATATTTATTTTCTCGCTCCTTGAATGAGAGCAGTTAAATTCAACAAAATTATCTTTTAAATATATTTTTTTATACACTAATTTAAATTACGTTTGAAAATTCAACTTAATGTAACAATTTTGTTAGTTTTGAGCGAATACCATATATGCTTGGTAATTATGTAACTAGTTCACTCTAGAAATTACAGCCATTAGAAACAATATTAACGACTATGAATGAATTTCTATTAAATTAATTGGACTTTTCCCGTCAACTCACATAAGTGACGTTGTTTTTTTATTTCATTTTCATAAACTTATATTATTATCAGTTATATCGTTTAATTGTGGTAGGGTATTATACAATATAGTTCGATTAAGACTTATAAGTGAAGTGATATGAAATAAAATCATGTATTTAAGTTGACCGAAAAAGTCCATACAAGGTTTTGGTAGAATGGCCACTATTTATTAAGACGTAACGTGACAAGCTTACTAGATATTTCAAGAGATTTGATATTGTTCCATTTTACTTGACACTGACTACTACTACTTGGCGTAATAGTTTTAACTAATTGCCATCAAAGAAAAGATAAGAAATAAATAAATTGTATATAATTTAATATATAATTAATAAAAAATAAATAATTTTTTTGCATTACACTACAGGATTATGCTCAGAGTTTACCCAGTGGGTAGTTTAGCTAGGAGCCCCACCGTTGAGTAAACTGTACCAGGTTGGTTAAGAATGATTGCATTACATTTATTAAATGTATCCAGGGGGTGCCCCCTGGATACATTTAATACGTTTGCCAAGACGCGGTTTCCACCCTAGCTATCGTGTATGCCAACGATTGTCTGTTTATCGACAAACGTGACGAGCTGAACGCCACTTGGGTTTGTTATTTCAGGGCTACGTATTGAGATTGCTTGTCTTGCTGATTATATGTTCAGTATATACGTGTATATACGTCATCTTAAAAAAAATGTTCAGTTAAATAAACAAGAGAAAAACCTTTTCATGTCACCGGCGAGAAAGTCAATATCAAGTTAGGATATTAACACACTCGTACCAACTTACATTTTAATCAAACAAAACGTTTATGATTACAATGAAACGGTAAGTGATATAACGAAGAGATAAACTCACTTCCACATGTTAGAAACACAAAGCGTGGGTAAATCGAATGCCCGTTTGATCTTGTAGCACTCGAGTTCAATTTAAAATGGATTACAATAAGCATTCCGTGGAAATACGTATGTCGAAGCGGCACATCACAAACGTCGACAGTTTAACGTGATAATGGGTAATCAAATATCGTTGAATGACTAGGCTATAACTTCGGTAACAAGTCTCGAATTTCGTGTTTGCCCAACAAATGAGCAAGATGGGGAACGTAACTCGAGTGCCTACTAAGCGAGCGATCTACAAATGTTCCCGTAGGAGAACAGATCGCGACGCTAACTGGAGATAAATGTTGTCATTCGATTTAACGACACTTCGCGTGTGGCCGCGAAGGCGTTACGTTGGGGCCATGAGTCAAGCGTTGAACAAGTAGCTCTTATTGTCATATTACCTTTAATGATGAAAAGCGAAAACGCTGTAAATGAAACAGATATTAAAAAAATTCTTGCATATTCGTATGAGAAAAAAAAATACTGAGGCGAATGATTTGAGTATTACAGCTCTACAACCGACAGAAAATTTTGTACAGCGTTGAATCTGTTTTTTTAAGTAATTTATACAACTTTTTCATAATATCTTAAAAGTTGCGTCGATATGTCACTAGTTATGTTCAATGATGCTTTCCTTTGGCAAAAACGATCTTTTAAACTGGTGTTGTGTATTAAAAGTGACAATATTAATGTAAGTTGATAAGTTTTTTCCTCGAAAAAAATTTGATTTAAGTTAGTTTTAAAACATTTATACTGTGTAACAAATATTTTAATAACGTTTTTTCGTTTAATTTCAGAGCTCAAGAGTTTTGTCAGCATCAGAACAAATATTTGTATGGTTCATGATAATTTATTCTCAATCTAATTTTTTTTCTTTGTCATCTGTCTGTTTGTAATGCTACCAACGACACTGAGAATTGTATTCCATGAGTCTGAAGGATTTAAAAATATTTTTTGTATTATTTTAGTCATTCTTTGCGTATGTACTGATCTATGAATCTCATCACTGATTCCAGTCTTCTTAATCAGTTCGATCAGTTCATTCTTTAGGTATTCGAGTGTAGACTATTCAATAGAGTAATGCAAATAGACGTCTCTTGAATGTTTTGAGTAATTCTGAATTAATTTGTATTTGAATATTTTAATAAACTGAGATTTTTGTTGCTAATACTTCATTATTCTATGATTATGGTTCTTCCCAAGATAAGCCAGCGAATTCATGATATATACAAATAAAAACCAGATATCTATTGCTAGTATAATGAATATAACTTCATTTTATTTTACTATGAGATTTAATTTTTTTTACCCTTTAGCTACGGCAAATTTCACAATGATATTTTCGCACCTGTCGGCAGGAGGATTTTTCTTTACTTTACGAGTTTCATTTTTACGGGGGTCACAAGGTCATTTCAATGTGATTACACCGCGGAAATCAATTATTACTGCAGAGACACGTGTTACACTGCGGATATATACAAATAAAAATCAGATATCTATTATAGAAATCTATTACATATTAGGTTTTATTTTATATTAATTCAAAGTTACAAATATATGTAATTCCAAATATTTCAAAATAATTTTATTTAATAGCCTTGTTACTAATACAATAAAATAAGTTATATATGTGTTATTTAGACATTCGTAAAATCATTTCTATATTAAGTTCTTCGCGAGATATATTATTTAATTAAATTTTGTTGGTTATTTTTAAAATATCAGCAAATCGCTGTTCCTATGGCCACACTTTGAAATTTCTTTCAGATAAACTTACAAATGATTTCGTGGAACATTTTACTTCGGCATTCCGCGTATCAATCATACGAACGTTCGTTCAAACACTTGTTCCGTGTGATGCTACAATTGTTACATTCCGCGCTCAACTGGCAACACTCTTGTAAACTGTTCGACGAACGTTCAAAGCGATGTAAGTGGGTGTTATTTATACAGACGGTCCTATATTACACCGTCAAGTTGAGATCACAAATAAATAGACACATCAAAGGGGTGCACCTACGTTTCTAATTTGGTAGGCGTTGGCAACGATAACCAGCCGCTTTGACGTAGTCAATAATAAATATGTTTGTTATTTTAGAGTCAAGTCAAATTAAGTGTGTTTAATTTATTTAATGGCTGCAATCTCCTTAAAATAAACCATATCGCATTGATATTTAATTCTAATTTTATTAATTTTGATTCTGAATGAAGGTATAAGAGAGCGATGTGGAGTCAAAGGTGTTGTGACAAAAGATGAGAAAGGGATGCTTAGATGGTTTGGGCATATAAAGATGAAACACGACTGGTAAAAGAAATTTACGTTGCGAATGTAGGTGAAAGGGTCAGGGAAGACCACGGAAAACATACCTTGACCACTTTGCTGAAACTTTTAAGAAAGACCAGGTAAAGAGTACTTAACCCGGCGGGCTTGCATGAGGAGAATAATGAGTGAGGAGGAAGCAAGGCAAGTATGCCGAGATCGTAGCAGATGGAGGTCTGTGATCTCTGCGTACCTCTACGGGATATCGTCACGCCTGTATCCCGTATATATACTATGAGATTCAATTTTACCCTTCAGCTACGGCAAATTTCACCATGATGTCTTCGCACCTGTCGGCAGGAGGACTTTTCTTTATTTTAAAAGTTTTATTTTTACATGAGTTACAAGGTCATTTCAATGAGAGTCACGTGTTACACTGCGGACATTAAAATTTCTGACCCACATCATATCAATGTTACAAACAAAAGTAACAATAATTTAGGATTAAACTATCAATGCATATCGCGTGAAAATTCATCACAAACAGGCAATAAATATTTGTTGAATATATTTATTCGTACATAAAATTAGTAAAAAGTCCTTCTTCTTACATACAAATTTTTAAACTAGGAAAGGAACACAGTCATTACTTATTTATATAGGTATATATATACATCGGAGGGGTTTTACTTTGTGGAAGCACTGTAAGGACTTCGTGTATATTTAATTTTTTTTTTTAATTTTAAATTTTGCAAAAAGTGTGACGATGACATACCTTACACTTAATGTTTTCAAAAACTAAGCATATGCTGATTGTATGAACAATTGAAATTAAGGTGCTGACGTGAAACTTAGTCTGGAGAAGATATTATTATATACATATATAATATATTATATATATTTAATGGAATTTTAATGAAAATTATCTGTGGAGGTGGGCGTCGCTACTAACAAATGCAGTGTAAATATTGCATCTCTATTTAACGTGCAGCCAAATCAATTCTTTTGTCTCGCTTTGCCTCCGCGCCATTTAAATTTGTGACAAGTTTGGATACGTTCCGTTATACCAAAAATTATAAATAAAAATTTAAAAAAAAAAGTTTAAAAAACAAAACTTGATAGTCTTAATTTGACAAAATAAGTAACGTTTCTGCTGTAAGATTATTATAAATATTTTTGTTTTTAATACAAAACAAATTTATTACAAAACATGTCAGTTACACGGTAAAAATATACGTGAAGGTTAATTCGCTTAGAATGCGATTTCTATAAATTTTTGCAAAAAAAAAATACACAGGAATTAAAATAAATGTGTACCTACTGTTTTAATCTGAATAAAAGCATTTGTTCAGGGAGAAATATGTTTAAATTGCAAATGATTTTGGTATTCGGTATGACTTAATATGGGCGATATTAAAATTTTACAATTTCCTCAAGTGTGTCCAGTAGTTCTAACCGTGCTTCCACTACACTAGAGACATTTATATACAACTCTCCTGCACGCGGTGTGATGTAGTCACAACTTCGGGCCGCAGTCGGTGGGCCGTGAGCGATGACGTCACCGCCGTGGTTGAGCTCGGGCTGCACGCGTTCACGCCCTTATTCGCGCGCCCCAAACTGTGGTACGACTGCAAACGAATTCACAGATTAGCCGTGACGGTTTAGCCACGTAGCAAATGTAGCAAATGCTGCGGGCCCCGCGCATTCGTGGGCCCATAGCAAGTGTAGCAAATGGTACGGGCGCCGAGCATTCGGGGGCCCCGACACCAATTGTAAATTTCACAACGTTAAATTATGCATTTTCTAATGAAACAGGGATTTCCACACCCCACTGCTCGAGCCGAAACTCATTGGGGCAACGCTCCCGGTCATTAGTGCCGCTTATCCCAGCGGCTTTTGGGGTATTCGAACGAAACGAACGAAAGAAACGAGCGAAATGAATGAAGCGAACGAAACGAACGAACGCACGAAGCATTTCTAATATTAAATTTTTTGATGTTCTCAAACATTTGTAATACAGATTTCTAACTTTTGATTTAGATGGTGTTTTTATATAAAAAAAATATTAAATAAAACGAATAATATAGACATTTATTTGACGATACTCACACTAGTTAAAGGTATTCTATAGTCCTTCTTCCGCAGTTCAGAATAGAAGCCCCCACCATCCGGCTCGGAGCGGACCTCCTCGTTCGGTTTACTTATCTTGCTGGTGGACGGAGGTCGTTGCAAGCTCATGTAGCCGTTTGATACTGGCCTCCGTTCTTAATAAAAACAAGACACAAAGTACTTGGTAAGATTTATTTTATTATTTTTTTTTATATTTTCACGCCTATCCCCCGCAGGGGTTGGCAGAGACCACAGAGCTCCATCCGCTACCATTCATCGCAGCGAAACGGCTCTCCATTGGTTGCTTCCTATTTATAGGATTCCATAATATATTCCTAGGTATATTAAAATCGTCTTTATTTTACTTTACTGTTTATTTATAGTCACAGTAGATCGCGGGTTCGAGCCTCGCATCGGAATAAATATATGTATGTCATATATTTATTCCGATGGTAAGCAGCAATAATAATTTACGATTAGATGAAAAATATAATTATTTGTCCTGGGAATCTCAGTAGAATACTTTGGAGAATACATCTTTGCGTTTGAACTGGCTGTGAAAGTTTTTTTTAAAGAATACTATATGTATTTCTTATGACTCTACAGTCAGAATTGAAAAAAAATTAAGTTCACTTAACGGTTGTCTTCCATAGAGTCTACTATACCTGATGATGTAACGAACTCGTGTTGTAACCAAATATGTGTGATGTATATTGTGGAAGAGTGGTGGTGTGTGTTTTATATTGTACATAGTCGTTGGGAGGTAGAGAGTTGCTGACGGCCGTTTTTAGGTAAGATTTAAGTTCCCCGTAAATCCGCTTCATTCAGTGAAACACATTATTATTTTTCTACTTATGTTTCCTTGTCGCGGATTTTAGCTTTAGTACATATGTATGTATGTATGTACTTACCATACAAATTGGGTATGATGTCGGGGTCGGCATCATCAGCCTCACGCGAGTCCGGGGACCGTAGAAGCGGCCCTCTGGCCTCGCTTGGACTGATCCGTGGTGTGACTTCTTGTTTCACTGGCGTGGGACAATGTCCTGCTCTTTCAGCGTACAGCGCTTCGCTGAGAAATACAATATACTTTTATACAATTGTATTTTTAAATTTATTTATTAAGCACAAAAACAAGTTAGTCTTAAAGAGTAATATTAAATAGAAACTTAATAATAATAAATTATGTACACCTTAAAAGTTATGTTAGTAAATCATTTACATTAAAGCTGATTTAGCTGTTTCATAAGGCGCGAGTTGAATCTAGCAACAACGGTTTTCATTATAGAGCTGGAGCTGTCCCGCATTCTGTGCAGCAACGAGGTTGTTCGTTTTCACAAAATGGCCCAAAAGCCATTGGTGCTTGCTTTAACGAATATAACTGATACACTGCAGAAACGGGGCAGACCCAACAATATTCTGAAACCGTTGTTATATTGGACCCGCAGGGCGTTGATGGTTCGCTGCGTGTAAACATACCACAAGCTGCACGTGTGGAAGACTTGGCAGTACGCTTGAAACAAAGTTATTTTAGCCTTTTCACTGCAACGTGTAAACCCGAGTGCCAACATCTTATTGCTTATTACATCTTATTGCTAACGCCTTCCGTTCCCTCTCGATGTCAGCATGATCAGTAAGGTCATTTGTTACATAATCCCCCAGATACTTAAATTGCTGAAATTGGTTATAACGCTCGGACTATAACTCGTAAAATTTGCGAACAACATGGTTACATTATAACATTAGGGTTACTTATACTTATATTACAATGAATTACAATAAAATTAAACTAATAATCTCGTGATTTGTCGGCTGCCAAAAATATACCGGAGCGATCTCTTTAATGCACAAATGCATACAAAGATAATGTTGAACATATTTTACCGAACGTACAGATACAACTCAAGTAATAGGGTACCTTAAGGGAGCATGCTTGGAGGGTAGATGTCGATGACGGGCATTGTGCCGACGGTATAGTATCGCCAGCACACCGCACACCGTAGTTGCTAAAAGCGCAGACATGGCCGCTATAGAAGCCAAGACTGGAGACATCCCTAGCGTGTTGTTCTCTCCTATTACAAAAAGAAACATGCATAATTAAATAATAGTTATTTATATAAGTGTTGAGGGTAGTTATTCAAGGAATTAATATCAATATCAATATCAGCCCGCGGCAGTCCACCGCTGGACATAGGCCTCACTCAAGGCGCGCCACCTCGCCCGATCTTCGGCTACACGCATCCAGTCTCTGCCAGCAGCCTTGCGCAGATCATCGCACCATCTAGCAGGGGGGCGTTACACGCTATGTTTGCCGAGTCACAGTCTCCACTCCAGCACTCGTCTACTCCAAGGATTGTCGGTTCTCCGACAACCGTGTCCAGTCCATTGCCACTTCAGTTTGCTAACTTGAAGAGCTGTTTCGGTGACTCTGGTTCTCCGGCAAATTTCTTCATTTCGAATTCTATTCACCAGAGAAACTCCGAACATAGCCCTCTCCATAACTCTCTGAGCGGTATGCTTAGATGGTTTGGGCACATAGAGAGGATGGATGAACGATGACTGGCAAAAGAAATTTACGGTGTGAATGTGGATGGAAGGGTCGGTAGGGGAAGACCACGGAAAACATACTTTGACTAAATTGCCGAAGTTTTTAAGAAAGACCAGGTCAAGAGTACCCTTAACTGCTGGGCTTGCATGAGGAGAGTAATGAGTGTGGAGGAAGCAAGGAAAGTATGCCGAGATCGTAGCAGATGGAGATCTGATGTCTACGCCTACCCCTACGGGAGACAGGCGTGACGATATTTATGTATGTGTGCATAAATAAAAAATATATAAATAATTTTAATAATTAATAATATATACCTTAAGCATTAGCATGTTGCTGACGCGAACTCATAGATTGATCGATCGAAGAGTCGTGTAACCCGGCTATAGAAGCTTTTACTTCAAAAATGTTGAGAAATGAGATGTCCCTCCGAAGTGCTAAAGAATCTAGCCGTTTGTTGAGTTCTTGTGTATATTTAATTTTTTCGTTTAACTATATATTTTATTCGGTACTAATAATTTATTGTGTCTGCATTAATAATTTTAAAACAGCATTTAAGCCGAGCCCTGCGGTTTTAAGTGTCCCCTCCCAACTTGAGAAATACAAACACGCTCCCCACAAATTAAATTCAAATGTTATTCATTGCGTCGCGTGGACCTTAATTGAGAACAATTATGTCCTGCCCCCCGAGCGTGTGTAAATTCCTAATGCAAATTTATATTATACTCAATTTGACAAAACATAGTTCGCCAATATATTAAACGTAAGTAGCTTTTCTTTTGATAATTACATGCCAAAGCGTTTTGCAAAAAGCAGAATCTGTCTCTGCGCGCCATTACTACGTACGTAATGACGTAACTCAGGGTGGAGAACATCCATAAGTTTGTGGTCCGGTTGGCTCGAAAGATGTTTGACCGAGCCGATAGTGGACCACACTCAGACCTAAATAACTTTGCTCATCTCAACGCTCGTCCACCTGAGAGACGTCCCACGCGAAATCTTCCTGTCGTCGTTTGGCTCCCGCAAGGGGAGAGGGTCAGCGACAGACCCAACGTAGGAATAGGTTCGGCCACATCTCTTCAAAACATACCTTGACCAAATTGCTGAATTTTTTAAGAAAAGTCAGGTCAAGAGTACCCATAACCGGCGGGCTTGCATGAGGAAAGTAATGAGTGTGCGAAGCAAGGAAAGTATGCCGGGATCGTAGCAGATGGCGATCTGTGTTCTCTGCCTAACCCTACCATTACATAATTATATATAATTGTTTTCTTGCATACTTCAAGTCTAGCCTACTATAAAGTGTAGAAAAATATGAGGTTCGCAAAAATAATGTATTCCGCTTGTTACATTTTTCCTTAAGTAAATAAAAACGTAATTACAATTAAAGGGTTCCGTGCTCGACCGTTTTTTGATTTTCCGTTCAGGCCGCGTGTTTGTTAAACTAATTATTAAAAAAATAAATTTATTGCTTTCTTGTGTTATGCATTTCAAATTATACACCCTTTCCTTGATTATAACGATTTTGGCATTATTTTAATGATTGTAAGGCATTTGTAGTGGTAAAGCCACGCTGCAGACGAATACTATGACATATTATTTGTCTGCAGCATGAATGGGCCGGCTCGCTCGGGGAAGTACCATACTCCCGCAGAAAACCGGCGTCTTAGTGGTAGTTTACCTACCGCGCTTCGTCCGGTGAGCGGTTGAGTTCCGGAGGCCAATCCAAACTTTTGTGGAATAGCAGGGCAAACTAGCAAGCGTGCCGCCTGATGGAAAGCAATCAACACCGCCCATAGACTACCGCGACACCACAGGAGTCACGGAAGCGTTGCCGGCTTTTGTGTATACTTAAAACTTAAGTGTTTATTTCCGTTGAGTCTACTATACCTGATGATGCCTCGTGATAAGGCGAAATAGTTTGACATTGTTGATAGTGGTTGAGAGGTGGAGAGTTGCTAACTATCGCTTTTTCGGTAAGATTTTGTTTAGGTTCCCCGTATATACACTAATTCCAGTAGAAAACATATATTATTATTTTTCTGTTTTTGTTTGCTTGTCGCGGATCTTAGCTAAGAAAAAGTTCTAACTGTCCACATAGTAATGGTGTTTCCGCAAAGTAACGCCTGACTCCATTAATCTACTTAAAACAACCCTGCGTTTAAATACGCCGGTATAATTAAATTGCACATTCGTTTTGCCCCGCGAGTGTTGTGAGGCGATATGCAAAAATGGCTTAATGTAGTGTTAAATAATAAATAACGACTTTAAAACCATCAACAGAAAATCCGTGTATTATACGCTGCGGAGGGGCATATTTTAGTAGTAATGGGCGAGTGAAGTAGGCTTTGCAATACTTTCGTGATTTTTTTAAGAAAACAAGTAATATAATGTTTTTTTTTAAAGTCAATTCCTATTTATTCAGCGATCTATATTCTTCACCATTGATGTCTGTATAACTACTATATCTTATATAAGAGAATTTTTTTTTCTCCCTTATAAAACTAAAATTAATTAATTTAATTTAATTCATTTAAAAATAATATATGAAAAATTGTATTAACATCAAGTGTCATCCACAACAAGTAAAAAATTATTTGAACTTGAATGGACAGAAGGCCTACTCGACGGCAAACCAGATGGTTGTAGAAGCCGTGGACAAGACATACATACCTAAAAGGCCGACAACGCTTCCGCGACTCCTGCGGTGTCGTGGTTGTCTATGGGCGACGTTGATTGCTTTCCATCAGGCGACACGCTTGCTCGTTTGCCCTCCTATCCCATAAAAAAGGCCTAAGCTCAGATGGCTCGTGGACCGATACGACATTGAAACCTTCAAAAAACAAGCCTACACATATCTTAAAGGCCGGAAACGCAAATGTGATTGTACAGGTGTTGCAGATGTCTATGGCCGGCGTTAACTGCTTTCCATCAGGCGATACGCTTGCTCGTAAACGTATATGTATCCTTATGAATATGCGGGAACTGAACCCACTGTTATAATAGCAAAAGCAGTAACGTCGCCACTAAGCACACACACAAATTTACCACGAGCGCGATAGCGCTCACGAAATCAGTTGTTGTTTAGCGTGAGGTCGCTCGCACGCATCGCTAATTTTGAGTGAGCAGTGACAATAACTATTATTTTGCTAATACAGAGCATGTACCCGACTCTGAAAATGGCGAAATGAGCTATAGATGACATCAAAAACAAAATATTTCTTTGGCAATTCTAAGTATTTATGAAATTATTTTAGAGTTTAGAAAGGGTGTAAAATATGCATTTAAATAATAAAAGAACACTATGACACTGTTTTGATCTATGACGTCATACTTTCCGACTGCGAATAACACGAAATGAAGTCGCTGATACAGAAACACAGTTGGCGTGACTTCACCTCGCAAGTCACAGGTCAACTTGTATCGTGATATAACTGTTCTAGAACGAATAGAATGAATAAATGTAGTTATTTTTAATGCACACTATTTTTTACATTATGTTAGCGATTAGATGAGTGGTAGAATTCAGCAAGGTGCGTTTTTTTTTCGTGTTTTGGTTTTTTTAGTGATGGATGAAAAGATGGATGAGTGTGGAAGAAGATCCCTTCTTCTTGGGTGTCGGGATCGTGGAGATCTGTGGTCTCTGCCAACCTCTACAGGAGATAGGCCTGACGATATGTATGTACGTATTTATTATATTTCCAAAGCGATACGAAGCCTACACATTTATCAAAGGAAGACGATGCAATCTGCAATGCTTATAATGCTGTAGATGTACCATAGGTCGGTATTGATTCTTACCCCATAAAAAACATGTCAAAAGAGTTCAGGAGCAATACAAGGGTAGAACACGATATTTTTATTTTTTTAATGTATTGTTTTTTTTTTGCTGTAGGATATTATCTGCTATGGTCAACTGTCGTTTGCTCTCTGTTTCACTTTTATTTTCTTCGATGGCAATTAGTTACAACTATTATGCCAGTGTCAAGTAAAATACTATACCATTAAATCTCTTGAAATATAACTAGTCAGCTACACGTTACGTATATGGACAGTCAAAAGTTTTACTTAGCTAAGATCCGCGACAAGCAAAACAATAACAGAAAATTAATAATGTGTGTTTTTCCGTTGGGTTTAGTAGATTTATTTGGAACTTAAACCGAAAACTTACCGAAAATCGGCCATCAACTCTCCACCCACCAACCACTATACACAATGCCAAAAACGAGGCATCTTCAGGTATAGTGGACTCTACGGTAGACAAACTACTATACCTGAAGATGCCTCGTGTTGGGGCGAAACACGTGTCGTTTACAAGATGCAAAAGTGATAATGTGTGTTTGGTGTTGTGTCCATATAGTGATGGATTTCCGCAAGGTAACGCCTGACTCCATTAATAATACACGTTACGTCTTGATAAAATGGTTGCTATTCACCAAAACCTTCTATGGACTTTCTTATTCAACTTAAAAGGTAACGAAACCCGCATTTATTTCACATCACTTATACGCTTTAATCGAACTATATTGTATAATACGCCACCACAATTATACGATATAACTGATAATAATGTAAGATTGTGAAAATGAAATAAAAACACAACGTCATTGATGTCAGTTGGCGGGAAAAGTCCCTTGCTTCCTGTTATAACATCGTTTTTTAGGTTACTTACTGTGTAAGGACTGTACTCGCAATATGTTGTTTTTTATTTCATTTTATAAGTATTGGTGGGTTGGTGTTTTTTCTGGTGTTGGTGTTGTATGTTATTATTTTTAGTTCTTTTTTATGGTATAGATAGGCAAATGAGTGGACGGATAACTTAATAAATTATCAAAATGCAAGCAATTCACATTTCCTGGAATAACCGCAATGCTTAGGGCACTGCAGATGTGTTGCATGTATTAGAGTAAGTATGTGAATGGTGGGAAGGGAAGAAGAATTAAATAGAAGAGGAAGAAGGAGGTAGGGGGAGGGGAAAAAGGAAATAAAGGAAGGGCTAAGGAATTTCTTTTTTCTGCATTTACGAAAAGCTTTTTTCTTGCACTTATCTAAGAAACGCGATAACATTAAATGATACTAAAATAAGGGTGCAGTATTTTTCTCGTACAGCAAATCAATTCGTGCTAACGAAGCTCTACTACACTTTTGTTTTTTTTTATGGGATAGGAAAGCAAACGAGCAGGCGTGTCACCTGATGGAAAGAAATCAACGCCGCCCTTCCGCCATAGGCCGTGCAGAAGCGTTGCCGACCTTTAAGGAAAATGTCATTATGGGAGTGGGAATGGGAGGGGGAGGGGTATAGGGAGGGAGAGGTCATTGGGCCTCCGGAGCTCGGCCGCTCACCGAAAACGTTGTTTTACGACGTCTCATGTATGTGATGAAATAGCATTGTTTAAGATCAGGGAGCTAATGATTTATTGGTAAAGGTGATTAAAATGCAATTCTGTGTTCACAGTGTGTGTGTACTTACCAGTGTATTTCGCTTGCCCCCTGAACATAACGGTTTCTATGGTGGACACGTCGCTTCGTCCTTTCGCATTGACGGCATACAGGTCGATCCTGTAGCTCACACCCGGAGGCAGGCCGCGTATCTCGAAGTAAGGCGGTGTCCGATTTGTGGAGACGTTGTAGCGTACCTTTTGGATTGGAAACATGTTAATTTTTTTTTTAATTTCATTAAATTTAAATATAAGGCGATTATGCGAAATGCCAGCGATCCATTAGGTGAGGACACGAGAAGATGGGACATCTATACCCAGCCGATTTCAGGGTAAAAGAGTGTGCTATGGGGTTGAACACCATTGCTGGGACTGAAACATGAGGGTACAAATGTTCCCTGGTCTGTTTATGCTACTGTGGGTAAAGGCAGGTTTAGACTTCTAATAGTAATTTCACTTTTCCTTGTTAAAGCTTAATTCCGCTCCTCCTGGGGCCAAATAGCAATAGAAGGAGTTGTTGTAAGAGCGGTCGTCTTTCAGAATAACGTGCAAGGAGTGGAGGTTTAGTGAGGGTACTTCAAAGTAAAATATATATAGGGCAATCATTTGTTCATACAGTAAAAAACTGAGCCACATTTATACCCAAGATTAATATATCTAATACAGACTCAAGAAAATAATAATAATAATAATTTATTTTATAATTAGAAGAGTAAAATCAAATCTATATTTATTTTAATTAATAAATTAAAAATAGATTTAATAAAAAAAATTGTTTTACATAAAATTATATGGTCAAAGATAAGTTAAATTGAGTAATACTGGTTTTTTAGGCATAAATAATTGATCTTTTAAGAATGGAGCAAAGGTTTTTTTTTTAAAAAAAACCTTTGCCTTAAGATACCTTCAAAGTGGGTCTCTAAAAGGTAAAGGAACATGAGCTTAAAACTTAAATTAATTTAGAAACACAATTAGAATATTTAGTTATAAAAGAAGTTGCTTTATTTAAAGTTATATATCAACACTAGCCCGCAGCAGTCCACTGCTAGACATAGGCCTCAATCAAGACGCGCCACCTAGCCCGATCTACGGCTACACGCATCCAGTCTCTTACGGTGCCAAAACGTGGACACTGACGACCGTCTTCTTCACAAGCTCAAAGTTGTTCAGAGGGCTATGGAGAGGGCTTTGCTCGGAGTTTCACTGGTTGATACAATTCGAAATGAAGAAATTTGCCGGAGAACCAGAGTCACCGACATAGCTCTTCAAGTAAGCAGATTGCAGTGGCAATGGGCTAGACACGTTTGTCGGAGAACCGACAATCGTTGCAGTAGGCAAGTGCTGGATTGGAGACCGCGACCCCCCCCCCCTCCAGATAGAGCAACGGTCTACGCAAGGCGACTGGTAGATATTGGATACGTGTGAACGTATCCGGAAATTATATAGTTGTAGATAAAATAATGTGGGTAATACAAGAGTTTTAAAAGAAAATAATTCAACTGTTAGGGATAAAATAATAAGATACCTTCAAAGAGGGTCTCCTAAAAGGTAGAAGGAAATGAGCGTAAAAAAAACGAGGTAAAGGAAACTAAAATGCGTAGTCCATTTTAGACATTTTTATAACATAGAAATCATCATTATCTGCTTCCGTAACTTTTGAATTACAATAAATTAGGACAAATTGACCTAAATTACCCGTTGGCCTACTGAATTTAATATAAAGACAAATTACACTCATTATGACTGTTCCTTAATCAAAGAAGATTGGTTTAATGGACCTTGATACAGATTCATATTAAATTTATACTGAATTTATTTTATTATAGTATGATCGTATATGATCTATATTTGACTAAGAAAAAGCTTGAGGTATACTCAATACTATCAGGCTAGGCTAAGACTGCAGATCACGTGACAGTAATTTATCATCGCATTTAATGGAGTCAGGCGTTACTTTGCGGAAATCCATCACTATGTGGACAGTCAAAAGTTTTACTTAGCTAAGATCCGCGACAAGCAAAACAATAACAGAAAATTAATAATGTGTGTTTTCCTGCTGGATGAAGTGGATTTATTTGGCACTTAAACCAAAAGCTTACCGAAAATCGGCCAGACCGAAATACGGAAAACAACCGAAAAGTTTTCGGTTCTTTCGTAGACTCTACTATACCTGAAGATACCTCGTGTTGGGGTGAAACACATGTCGTTTACAAGGTGGAAAAGTGGTAGTGTGAGTTTGGTGGTGGGTATGGTGGTTGGTGGGTGGAGAGTTGATGGCCGATTTTCGGTAAGTTTTTGGTTTAAGTTCCAAATAAATCCACTTCATCCAGCAGGAAAACACACATTATTATATTTCTGTTATTGTTTTGCTCGTCGCGGATCTCAGCTAAGTAAAACTTTTGACTGTCCACCAATACAAAACTTTGTGCAGCGTTCAAATTGACTGTTTTTGAGTATCGGATACAATTTTTTAGGAAATCTTAAGTTTTTTTGGTTTCTGTTTAAATTTTTTTGTTGTCTGTTTATTGACTTCAATATGATGAAATACTAATTAATATTGCTCACGTCAAATTAAATGTATTAAAACCGCATACAAGAAAATATCAATTACTTTTGTTTATAACAAATGATTAAATTCATAAGAATATAGCATTTATCCATTAAATATGTGAAAGAGTGTAGAGGCAAGAAGTGGGAGATGAGAAAAGTAAAAGAAGAGGACTCAGAAATCAGTTTTCAGTCAGCGTACTATTTCAGATGAGCTGAGGTAGTACCCAATGATACTATAAATAATGCTAAAATAGTTTTTCGAAAAATTGTTTTCAATAAATTTACAACACAAATTCAAATCAAATATAAATTAAATCTAATATATAAAAATCTCGTGTCACAATGTTTGTAATCGAACTCCTTCGAAGCAACTTAAGATCTGAGAATAGGTCATAAACTATTTCTTATACTCCAAGGTGATAAGGGTGGCCCTCTCCAAAATTTTTTTATGATTTGGCATCACAAATTTGGCAACACAAAAATACTGATAACTCTAAATTGTATAAATAATTTATTTGGGAATAACAACGTTTGCTGGGTCAGCTAATATTCAATAAAAATAAAAATGAAAAATTGTAAATAAATTTCAAGTACACAAAACAAACTCACCCTTAAAGAAGGCAATTCAAGTAACTCCATGAGGAAGGTTTGTGGCAAGCCACCGTCGAAATTCTCAACGCACTCCACGTGTAAAGAATCGAGACTCTGGTTTGCCACCGAGCAATTCTGAAGTTGAAACGGGCGCCCTGATTAACAAAATGAAATAACATTGAAACTTGTGTACCATTTGGCTTTATAAATTATCAACAGGTAATATAGAAAAAAATAAACACAATTCCTAGTTTTTTGTAGCGGTCTACACACTTCGCCGCTGTGGTATTTATTCCTAAATTTATATCCTGCTAAATATCTTACATAAGATATATTATTTCCATATAAAATTAAATTTAATTAATGAATTTATATTTAAAAAAAGCTGTCGTAACATTAAGTGTCATCCACTACAAGTTTAAAAAAATGTATTTGAACTTATGTGAATTAATAAAAAGTATTTTATCAACGATTATTATATAACTAAAGTCTTTAATATTATAGTTAAGTGGCATTATTTGGTGTGGATGGAAAACCACAGTTCAGCACCATTTTCTGATCAGGTCATGGATGGATGATCAGTTTGTGACAGTTTAACTCGTGTTTTTCGTGATCTGATGATACACTCGTGGTCTGATGGTACTGTTGTTAGCAGTGGTCGTTAAATGATGTTAAATTGGCGTGAATGAAACAAGTGTTAGCCGAATTGGATACCAACATGAACCATGACTTACCGGCAGCTACAAGTTGGAACAGGCATGGGGTTTTCTGCTGTCCCACTGCATTTTCTCCATAACACGCCAGAGTACCATACTCCATATCCGTAGTTGGCGTGTAATTAAGAGTGGATGTGTTCCCGTGGCTGTTGTACAATCTGGTAGAAAATTAATAATATTACATTTTCGTTCAAAGTCATCATCTAGTATATCGTCACGATGAGTCATATTCAGCACAATTCTATTTGATACCCTAGCTCAGTTTGGGATTTTTTAGGTTCAAAGAAATTAATATCAATATGAAAGGTTTTTTTTTATGGGATAGGAGGGCAAACTAGTAAGCGTGTTACCTGATAGAAAGCAATCAACGCCGCCCATAGACAACCGCAACACCGCAGGAGACACGGAAACGTTACCAGCCTTTTAGGTATGTGTAGGCTTGTTGTTTGAAGGTGCCAATGTCGTATCCGTATATATTAAGACTGTCGAAGGTAGCTGGTTCCACAGTGCGGTGGTGCGTGGAAAGAAGTTTCGAGAGAAGCGCACCATAGTAGATCGCCAGTCATCCAGATAGTGGGGATGAACCTTTTTTTATGGCGAGTTGTGCGGTTGTGGAATTTGGCGGTTGTGTAACTTATACAAACTAATTATAAACAAGTTTCATAGATTTTTTGCTCTGGTATCTGGATATATAAATATCTGATCTATATATTTAATATACGATCAGAAATATTTTTTTTCAGTAAAACTTAGTAGATTTTTTTGCTTTGGTATCTGGATATATAAATATCCGATCTATATATTTAATATACGATCAGAAACATTTTTTTTAGTAAAACTTAGTAGATGTTTTTGCTCTGGTGGTGGTGGTGGCTTCTTTTCATTTTGCGGTTTACTACTACTTTAATTTTGATAGTGGTAGAGTCACGCCGCAAACGAATACTTTGTCAAGAATGGCATAATATTTGTCTGTAGTACGATTGGGCCGGCTTGCCCGGGGAAGTACTACACTCCCGCAGAAAACCGGCGTCTGATTGGTAGCTTAGGTAGCCGCGCTTCTTACGGTGAAGGAGAGTTCCGGAGGCCCGAAACCCTCCTCCCTCCCTCTCGCTCTATATCCCACCCCTCTCACACCCATAATGACACTTTCCTTAAAGGTCGGCAACGCTTCCGCACTGCCTATGGCGCTGCGGATGTCTAAGGGTGGCATTGATTAGTTTCCATCAGTCCATACATAAAAAAAAAAGTACGATTTCACTTCATCGATATAGAGTGGCAGTACATACCTTGGTGGTAATTCCATCTGCTCGCCAGAGTTATTAAAAGTCCAGTGGAAGGAGACCGGGGCCGGGTTGGCGTCGACAGCGCAGTGCAGCGATACTGTCTCGTGCTTCAAGGCACCGAACAACTCGTTGTCTTTCCTCTCCGCGCAGATCGGGGCGTCTGTATTGATCGATTCATTTATTTATATACACAACATTTATTTCACATGTGTATTCATTTTTTTTTGTAAGATTTAAATGAACTTAGTTACTTCTCATTTCATCAATTTTATTGATATTCGACCGTATTTATATAAGGTTATAGATCGAATATTCCTTGTTTGAAAATAGTAGTAAGGTATTAATGTTTTTCTTTTTTGTAGGATATGAAGTTAAACGAACTTGGCTTCTAATTTCATCATCTTTATCAATATTCGACCGTATTTATATAAGGTATAGATCGAATATTCCTTGTTTGAAAATAGTAGTAAGGTATTAATGTTTTTTTTTTGTAGGATATGAAGTTAAACGAACTTGGCTTCTAATTTCATCATCTTTATCAATATTCGACCGTATTTATATAAGGTATAGATCGAATATTCCTTGTTTGAAAATAGTAGTAAGGTATTAATGTTTTTTTTTTGTAGGATATGAAGTTAAACGAACTTGGCTTCTAATTTCATCATCTTTATCAATATTCGACCGTATTTATATAAGGTTATAGATCGAATATTCCTTGTTTGAAAATAGTAGTAAGGTATTAATGTTTTTTTTTTGTAGGATATGAAGTTAAACGAACTTGGCTTCTAATTTCATCATCTTTATCAATATTCGACCGTATTTATATAAGGTTATAGATCGAATATTCCTTGTTTGAAAATAGTAGTAAGGTATTAATGTTTTTTTTTTTTGTAGGATATGAAGTTAAACGAACTTGGCTTCTAATTTCATCATCTTTATTTATATTCGACCGTATTTATATGAGGATATTATAGATCGAAAATATTACTTGCTTGAAAATAGTAGTAAAGTATTAATGTTTTTTTTTTGTGGGATATAAAATTAAACGAACTTGACTTATAATTTCATCATCTCTATCATTATTCGAGAAGTTACTAACAACGGATTGTCAAACAAATACATTAAGTTTATATTCAAATGATCGTAGCAGCTTCAAGGTTGATAAAGTAACAAAAGGAACTACTTCGAACTCGAAGCGATGTCCTTACAAGTTTGTTGTAAAATCTGTGTTCTAAGTAGGAAAGTTGGTCCGCCAGATAATTTTCAGATGCAGACAGTTTGATGAGAAAATATATGAGAGTTCAATACGGTTCTTTTACTTCGACTATTTTAAACTTCAAGATTAAAACTATTAACTTTCCAAGCCTATATTTATGTCCCACTGCTGAGTACGAGCCTCCCCATTTGTGGAGGAACTGACGTTTACCCACCACGCTTCACCAATGCCGAATGGCGAGGTCACCAGATTCGTAATAAATATTTGTAATCCATACATATATTTATTCCGATGCGGGAATCCAACCCGCGACCATTGATTGACTTCGCAGGCGGCTTATTCAATTAAATAGCAATATTCAATCTAATTATATTAACACCAATGTTCGCAATCAATCAACAGCCTGCGGCAGTCCACTACTGGACATAGGCCTTCGCCAAGAAGCATCACCTAGCCCGATCTTCGGCTTCACGCATCCAGTTTCTGCCCGCCGCCCTGCACAGATCGCCGCACTATCTAGCCAAGGGGCATCCCACACTGCGGTTGCCAACACGCGGTCTCCACTCCAGCACTTTTAAATTAAAAGACACTTTTGCGTGTAAATAAACTGTAAAGTCTAACAGATTTATGCGTCCCCACAATAAACGTTTTATTTATCTCACAGCGTATAAAATATGGCTCTGAAGTTTTATTACTCTATGAGTATTGCTACGTCAGGCGCTGAAGTAAGCTGACGACATAACTCTTGCTTAGTCGGGATGCGCTGTGCAGCCGCACAATCTCCAGTAATTCTCTAGTCTGTACTAAACGGATTCCAAGTGTTAGGGGGAGTTTCGTTGCACAAGCCTAGTATTTATGGGCACAATACAAGCGTTTGGACTTAGTGAAACTGCTTATACGGAAATATTTTGCAAAGGTTTTGTAAAAAATACAACTATTACGAAAAAATTAAAAAATGTTCAGACTGCTAACATAGTATCTTCTTTCTTTAGTGCTACAACCCCGTCTTGGTCTTCTCCACAATTTGTTATCAATCATCTCTGTTTAGGCCAACGCACTTCCATTCTCAGGATTTAGTTCTTCCAATGCTTCCTGAGTCTACAGCGTGAAGTGTGTTTTCTGCTTGGGTGTCCAGTTTGTAATGATTTTAGATGGTCTAAAATCAGTCATTCCCTCGAGATGTCCTGCCTATCACAGCTTTTATGAATTCACGCCCGCGTAACGTGTTACACGATCCGGACGACGAAACAGCGTCATTCGGACCCACTCACGACACCAACACTCACACGCACCCCGGCTCTAGCCGAGCACGTAGAGTAGGAAACACTTCTACACCGGCCGCTTACACGAGATTCTCTCACGTATCCGGTCGGTTCTCACCCCCTAGATCTTAGAGTCTATGGGACTAATAGGGACTATAGTTACTAAAGTTCAATCCTCCCCTACATGTTTAACGTAGAATCATGACGATAAAGCTGTTAAAGCCAATAGGCTACCAGCATTAACATCTTCGAATCCGAACAGCTTTTATCGCTTATCAGGCGACTCAGTTCGTGGTTCATACAGATGGGGTGGAGTATCAGGTAACATAGTATAGCGATTTAAAAAAGAAACATCAATGCCAATATAACGAAATCTGGACCCGATAGGTTCCACTGTAGACAAAACTGAAGAAATCTTACACTTAAGTATAGAATAATGTGTTCCATATTACGTAGTTTCATATACATTGTATTACTGTTAGTATTAACGAATTTAAGTAGCATTTTACTGTCTTAAATCATTTTGTACTATGAGTGCATGAATGCTCCAACTCCTTTCCCTCTTCCTTTACTTCTTTTATCATCCTCTATTAAATCCTTCATTTGCTTATCCTCAAATTAGCAATGGATCTGCAGTGGCTTCAATATTACATATGTTCTATGGGTGTCGGTGATTATTTACCATCAGTAGCTCCGTTTGCTTGTTTGCCTACTCTTTCTATAAAAAAGCTACTGAACCAGTTCTCTCATAAGATTTTAGCAGCTGTCTTCAAACTATGACTCAAAATTCTCTTACAAGCGACACCAGCGGTATTTGAAGAGAAAAAAAAAAATATTTGTACTTACATCTAATAAGCAATGTGACGGGGTTACTGGTTCCTTTGCCCTCACTATTCGCTGCCATGCAAGTGTAGTCCCCAGCTGCAGCTCTCGTGACGCTCTGCAGCACCAGGCTTTGAGCGCTCAGAATTACACCGGCGGCTTCGTTGTGGTAAATCTCCGCGTTCTGTAGTAAATAAAGAGCTATTGGGAACGGGAAGAGCGAGCGGGTTACCTGATTGCTCCTCCCGTTTCTACATCGGGTTACAATCACCGTCCTCCATGAACACCTGCAATAGTAGCGCCTGGGGTATGTATTGCAGATGTTCATGGATACGTAGTTGTAACTACTGATGCGGCGACTACTTGAGGGTTACTATGTGAATAATGTGAGGGATAGAAGAGAGGAATTGGAGGAGAAGAAAATAAAAGAACGGGGAATGGAACGGGCCTTTTCTAATGTCATACATATACAACATATTCCATACATACATACATACATATATTTTTAGCACTTATAAGCTGTTAAAAATCAGCTTATTTGGTACTAATAGGGCTAGGAGGGTAGGAGTATCTTCTATTAGACTTTTGATGTGAATTATTTCCTAGCACAAGCATTATCAGCTCATTGAGTTGTTAACGTGAATTCTAGTAATATTTAAAAATATATTTACATATATTGTGTTCTTTAAAAATAAACTTTTACAGCCAGTTTAAGGGCAGAAGAATGAATTCTCCAAACTATTTCATATGAAAAAGTGCAGATCAAAATAAAAATGGCTATCCCATAGGGCAAAGAGCAGGAGTGTCACCTGAGGGAAAGCAATCATCATGCCGCTCATAGACATCTAGTTTTTTTATAGACATTGCTAGTTTTCTTTTATTCTTCGTTTCTTTGAAGGCAACCAGTTACAACTATTATGCCAGTGTCAAGTAAAATACGTTAACGTCAAAATCTCTTAAATAAAACAAAACTTATCACGTTACGTCTTAATAAAATGCTGGCCATTTTATCAAAACCTATGGACTTTTTCAGTCAACTTAAAAAGCCACGTTATACGCGTTTATTTCATATCACTTCACTTACACGCCATAATCGAACTATATTGCATAATATGCCACTAGAATTAAACAATATAAGTGATAATAATATAAGATTATGAAAATGAAATGAAAACACAACATCACTGATGTAAGTTGACGAGAAAAGTCCTAGTTTTCTTTTAAGTTATTACTTTGTTGAAGAGGCCACGACAAGCATGTGTTTTACGTACTAGTTATTAAGTTTACAGTGCGGTTCGAACAATATATTTCGATAACAATGTGTGTGTATATTTGTTATTAAATCTGTCAGAATTTGTCAATGTCAAACTAGGGTGTTAATTTGAAATTGTAAGTAATGACAGTTTCAAATTAAATTACACTCCAATTTATATTTTGAACAATGAAATTACATTTCGTAGTTATAACATAGAATCTTAACAGAAATCATGCATGAATAGTCCGTCTCCAACGGAAAGGCACCATACCTTAAAAGAATTTCAACGTCCATTCCTAGCAATTTACAGTGTTTTTTTCACAATTCTTTTCATTTTCCTTTATTTTATTCTCCCCCTCTATTTACGTCCTCTTGCCCTTCCACATATATTTTTATTAATGGAATCAGGCGTTATTTTGCGGAAATCCATCACTATATGGACAGTCAAAAGTTTTACTTAGCTAAGATCCGCGACAAGCAAAACAATAACAGAAAATTAATAATGTGTGTTTTTCCGTTGGGTTAAGTGGATTAAACATCATCAGTTTACAAGATGGAAAAGTGATAATGTGTGTTTGGTGTTGTGTATAGTGGTTGGTGGGTGGAGAATTGATGGCCGATTTTCGGTAAGTTTTTGGTTTAAGTTCCAAACAAATCCACTTAACCCAACGGAAAAACACACATTATTAGTTTTCTGTTATTGTTTTGCTTGTCGCGGATCTTAGCTAAGTAAAACTTTTGACTGTCCATATACATATATTTTTATTTTCCACATATTACCTTCCATACAAGTCCTTTATCTTAAGTACTTAATAGTATACGCCTATACAATAATATATCTACTGACCACGGTACAGAATCGTTCGATATTTACAGTATCAAAATACATCAATTAAAGTGATCGCTCCATGATATCTTTGGCAGCTGATAGATCACAAAATTATTCTTTTTTTTTATATTTCTTATTTTTTTTTATTCAATTTTATCTGTTCAATTTTATAGTATTTCATTATTACATAAGTAACCCTATTGTCAAAATGTAGCCTTGCTTTGCGCAAATTTAAAGAGTTATAGCCCGGGCGTTGGTAAGTTTATATTAGATAGTATAGTATTCTTTAAGACTGTAACTTGTTTTTGTACCTAATAAATATATAAAAATAAAATAATGACATTAATACTGCAAATGTGTACCTAATAGTCCTACCTAACTAATTAATACTTAATTGTCTCCTTAGAGACGTTACCGGATGCGAAGTCAATGGTCGCGGGTCCAATTTCCGCTCTACAAATTAACATATGTACTTATACCGTGGTTTACTGGTATTAATAGAGCGTAGTCAAGCGTACGGCCTCCGACAGGTCGAGATGGAGAAACGTCATGTCTGCCCTATGCCCCACCAGGGGGACTTAAGACTTAGAGAGAGAGAGAGACTTATACCGAGGTTTACAGGTATTTATTAAGAGTTGTATGTTCGGAGAATTCAATAAGGGAAAATGATGTTGGTTTAATCTACCTCACCCCCAGAGACGGAGAAATAAATGAATGCATTTAAAGTTTCATCCCCACCATCTGTATGAGTGGCGATCCAGTATGATGCGTTTTCCTCAAAACTTCATTTCACGCACACCACTGTATAGAATCCAGCTTCGGCGGTGTTTCCAAGCCGATACGAGATTGAAGCTTTCAAAAAACAAGCCTACCAATATCTTAAAGGCCGACCACCCTTAGTGTTTGATCCCTATAGGGTTGTAGATGTCTAAGAGCGACGTTGATTGTCGTGATTCCATCAGGAGAGACAATGGCTACCCTATCCCATAAAAAAATCGAGAGGCTCATGCCTAATATGTGAATATTTAGGAACTATATTTTTTTAGTTTTTTTATATATATTCACGCCTATACCCTGCAGGGGTTGCTAGAGACCACAGAGGTCCATCCGCTACCATTCATCGTAGCGAAACGGCTCTTCATTAGTCTATCTATCAGGGAAAGGATAGAGAAGAAAGGAAAGGGCAGAAAAAGGAAATGCGGATTGGGGGGGTTACCAGACTCGGAATAAACAGTTATAAATCCATATAAATATTTATTCCGATGCGGGAATCGAACCCGCGTACATTGACTCCGCGGGCGGAGGGCCCCGCCACTGAGCCAATAGGCCGTCTGTGAACTTTATACAAAAAAAAAATCAAATATTATATTTGATTTTTTTTTGTGAACTATATACAAAAAATAATCAAATATAATATAAACAATGTTTAACAATATAACGAATTAGGTTTGCGATCTAAGATATCCACAAATAACACTTACGTCGTGAAACCAAACCAATCGATGCGTCTTTGGATTAGCCTTAACTGTACACTCGAAGTAAACATCGTCCCCTTCCTTTATCTCGTCTGGGTTTAAATTGGATCCCATCTTTAGATCAACGATAGGAACATCTGAAACAAGATAGTTTGATAAATGTGTGTGATAACAAGACTAGTGATTGTTATTGCTTCATAATACAAATTACAATACTATGTATAAATTTTAGAACTATTTGTAGAATAGGGAATAATTTATTTAAAAGTATTATATGGACAGTCAAAAGTTTTACTTAGATAAGATCCGCGACAAGCAAAACAATTACAGAAAGTTAATAATGTGTGTTTTTCCGTTGAGTTAAGTGGATTTCTTTGGAACTTAAACCAAAAAACGTACCGAAAATCGGCCATCAATTCTCCACCCACCAACCACTATACACAACACCTAACACACATTATCACTTTTCCATCTTGTAAACGACACATGTTTCGCCCCAACACGAGGCATCTTCAGGTATAGTAGACTCTACGGAAGACAACCGAAAAGTCTTCGGTCCATATAGTGATGGATTTCCGCAAAGTAACGCCTGACTCCATTAATAATTTTAAAAGTATTATATGTAGATAAAGAAGTTGATAGTAATAGAGCCACGCTGCAGTCGAATACTTTGTCAAGAATGGTATGATATTAAAATTTGTCTGCAGCATGAATGGGCCTGTTCGCCCGGGGAAGTACCACAGTCCCGCAGACAACCAGCGTCTGAGTGGTAATTTCCTATTAGGCAGTGTGGAAAATGAAAAAAAAAAAACGTAAATTGGCTGATGCCAAAATTAAATGTTCATAAAATATTCATATCAATTTTGACGAGAATTTCTCGAATAAATAAAATATTTTAAACGATAAGATGTAGGTGATTTTTACTTCGGAAAAAAAATTGTAATTTCTACGCAAAATAAATATATGAATACCTAACAACTGCATGTTCCATCATAATGAAATAAAATAATATTAAATATATAAATCATAACGAAGACTACCTAAAATACGAACTGTGGCACGATTTTCATTACACGAATTAAATATCGTACCAACAAATTTTATTTTCGGTCAAATCCAGTGGGAGCGTTTAATTAAATTTTATGAAGCAATATAAGTTAAGAAGGTACAAATTATTAATGTCACAAGAGTCGGGATTATCTCGAGTAGACTACGAAAATTTTGATCTCGCCTCTTTATATTTCAACGTGTCATTTTCGGAGATTTATTAATAGCTTTCCCTAAAGAATTTTACATCCAAGAGACACAACTGTAGTACATCGAAAACTTTTTTTTTTATTTATTTAATACTTTATTGTACACAAAAAAACACGACATACAAGAATTAAAAGGAAAGAAGATGTACAAAGGCGAGCTTAACTCAAAATTGAGCTTTCTTCCAGCAAACCTAGGAGTGAAAGAGAAATAAGTGTACAACATCAAAATATAATAATAATATATAGTATGTGGTAGAGAGTTCCACAAGGACACTTTTAATATGAAAACTATTTTTTTTTTTTTTATATATTCACGCCTATCCCCCGCAGGGGTTGGCAGAGACCACAGAGCTTCATCCGCTGCCATTCATCGCAGCGAAACGGCTCGTCATTGGTCGCTTTTCGCCCTCGTGACAATCAGGACGTGACGGGTGGCGAACCACGTCGCCGTCATTTTTCGACAAATTAGGTATATTAAATTCGTCTTAGTGAATCCCACGAGCCGCAAGGGAGGATGGAGGTCAGCCCCAGCAGAGCCCTGCATGCTGAGGTAAGGCACTATAGTCCCCGGGGGAGCCCGACCCTGGGACAATCGGCACGCTTGCGACTAGGCTCGCCCCTAGCCACGCATCCATTGGCACGGCAGACCGTGGATTGGCGGAGAGGAAGGGGAAGGATAGGAAAGGAAGGAAGGGGCAGGAAAAGAAATGCGGATTGGAGGGGTTACCAGACTCGGAATAAACATTTATAAATTCATATAAATATTTATTCCGATGCGGGAATCGAACCCACGACCATTGACTCCGCGGGCGGAGGGCCCCGCCACTGAGCCAATCGGTCGTCGTATGAAAACTAAATGGTATAATAACCAGAAAAATGGGCAGAATAAAAAAATACATCATAGTGAAAGGTTAAATATCAATTTATTTGATCATAATACGAAAAAAAGCAGATAAACCATTACTACTGTTTGATATTTATATTATAACATTTATGTATTATTTACGAAGGGAAGGGCCTAGTTTCCCACAACACAGGGAATCCTAGTGTGGGATTTAGTGTCTTCTAACATATGTAAACATTTTGAAAATAAAGATATTATATTATTATTATTATGATTACGTAGAAAAACTTTAAAAAATAATAATTAATATAATAACATTTGGATGCCCGTCTGTCCAACTTAGGTTTAAGTAAATTAATAAAATTCAAAATTCAAAAAGCAGCCTTAATGTACACAGCTAGAATCGTGAGGTTTCTTTTCGTTGGTGCGTCGATCATTCGTTGGCTTGGTTTGTCCCGAGACAAAGGATTTATAGATAGATGGATATATTGTTTATTGTACACCAAGTTATACAGTTATTGATTGTAATATTTATATACAAATGGCGGTCCAATCGCTAATAGCGATATCTTCCAGGCAACCGTAGGATGGACACAATTTTAAAAAGATAATTTGATGTAGGTTGGTGATACATTATCGTTATGATGATAGAAAAGACAAAAAATATTAATTAACAAAGATAATAGCCATAAATCAAATATATAAGTATATATTATTTTTTTGCATAGACCAAATATCTCCATCTGCTATGATCCCGGCACACCCTCCCTGCTTCATCCACACTCACCCATCTATTCATCCATCCTTACTTTCACATTCATCGTAGCAGGACGGCTCTCCGTGACACTTCTCGCTCTTGTGGGAATCAGGACGTGACGGCTGGCGAACCACGTCGTCGTCATTTTTTAAAAAAAAAATGGGTATATTATAATTCGTCATAGTGAATCCCACGAGAAGCAAGGGAGGATGGAGGCAGCAGCGCTCCACATACTGAGGTAAGGTGCCCGATCCGACGACGAAGGGACGGTCAACTTGCGACTAAGCTCGACTAAGAAAGAATAAAGACATAAGAATATAATGAATTAAACCGGTAAGTTTAATTTTTACATTATAAGAGTAATAAGCAAGATGTGAGAAGTGTAGTCACATAGTACGAAAGCGGTAAATATATATATATATGTATATATATATATATATATATATATATATATATATATATATATATATATATATATATATATATATATATATATTTATTTAATTTTCAATGCGAGGTGTAACAATTTTGTACTCACAGTGAACGTTGAGTCTCCACTTATCCTCGATGGCTGAGTCTGGTATGTGTTTGTTTTCAGCGCGGCACGTCAAATATTTGCCGTCGTCTTCCACGCTCGGAACTAGACTGAGCACGCTGAGAGTTTCGTTGTTTTCAGAGAACTGCAAGAGGAACAACGCTAAATGATATCATACTCTATATACATATTTCCCACCGTTAAACAAAAACCTCCCGATTTTTGAGTAAATTTTTTTTTCATTTACCACACAGAAAATAATTTCATCCCCACCATCTGGATGAGTGACGATCCAGCACGGTGCGTTTATGAAACCAGCTTACATATTTCCAATACGACAGTGGAACCTTCAAACAACAAGACTACAATCTTTAAAGGCTGGCAATACTTCTGTATTATCTACAGTGTCGATGTCTATGGGCGGCGTTGATTGCTTTCCATCAATCGACGCGTTTCCTCGTTTGCCGTGTTATCCCATAAAAAAAGAATATTGGCGTCATATGATAACATTGTAGGTACTCTGTTACGGTATTTCATACGATGAGTGCAGATATCCGGAGATTCATTGCTTTACACTTCCTTTACAAGCTTCTCCCATTACTTCTTGCTTCCTTTTCCATCGGGTCTTTCTTCTTCTATTATTCACATCCTTACCGTAAGGGAGGTGACAATAATGCCCGTAGTACAGCAGATATTCATGGATGGTTTTTTACCATCAAGTGACACGCTAACTCATTTGCTATCGCTTCCATAAAAACTTTAAAGGATTAACAGGATAATTCAAAGAGAACATGAACTTGAAATGGTCGTCCTTAATTGTGTTTATGAAATGCAAATGATGCACCGAACCAGCCACAATTGCCAACAAACGTAATTGTACGGGTTTTCGAACTTCGTTAGCTCACCAACAATATGGTTTGGTCATTACTTTAATCTTTATACACACATGAAACCGCAACAGAGCAGCTGAGTCCTGCCATCATTGTATTGTTAAAACTCGTAACTCGAGCTCAAAAAATAAATATAAGCTTCAGATATTTCTACTGTTTAGGGTATTTGCGTATTTTAAACCCTTTTTATGGGATGGGAAGTCAAACGACTAAATGTTTCGCTGGTGGAAAGTAATCAACAAAATCTGTATTTGTGGTGTGGAAAATAGACATGCGCAAGACAACCGTCAATGTTTTTAACACATAGTTTATTGTTATCTTATTGTCTATATTATTTAAGTGGTACAAAATTATGTACAACGCCATCTATTGACAACGAATGGAACTTTATACATTATAAATATAAATACTTTATATATTTACTTCATTATACGTTAATTACAGCGTTTTGGACAACATCCGCAACACTATAGACATTGCGCAAATATTACCGGTGTTTGAGAAATGTATAACAATAATAGGCTTGTTTTATTTAAATCTTTGACGATTTTTCGTAGTAATAGGCTTGTTTTAATTAAGTCTTTGACGACTTTTCGTAGTAATAGGCTAGTTTAATTTAAATTTTTGACGACTGACGAATTAAATGTCTTAATGGGGAAAATATCAACTCCAATCCGAATCCGAAAATAATAGTAATCGGTTCAATTCCTGCAACAGGATAAATATATTTACGATTTTATATTACTTTAAGTCTGGATGTCATGCCAATCTGCTTCTGGCAAGCATGGTGGGTTAATGTCGATTCTCCCATAAAATCGGGAGGCTCCATCCCCAACAGTACATATGAACTGTAGAATAATCTTAATTATTAAGTTTTTCATTGTCAACGTACGGCAGTATACTGTTACATGGAAGCCTATCGTTGTCCTCCGATCTTCAGCTACCAACTGAATGCGTCGTTCCTGTTGCCCTTCCCAGAATTTTGGTAAATATAAACGAAAGCATCCGATATTAGCGTCCATAGAAATGTTGCTATTCCGATAACTCATTTCTCATGCGATTATCACTTCTCCAACATTGCTACTTTATTTATTATTTACAATAAAATACAAGTAGTTGTTACATTAAATATTGATACTTATGGCTGCATTTTGTATGTTTCTGTCGTTAATTTTATATATATATATATATATATATATATATATATATATATATATATATATATATATATATATATATATATATATACATATATATATATATATATATATATATATATATTCACGCCTATCCCCCGCAGGGGTTGGCAGAGGCCACAGAGCTCCATCCGCTACCATTCATCGCAGCGAAACGGCTCATTAGTCGCTATTCGCCCTCGTGAGAATCAGGACGTGACGGGTGGCGAACCACGTCGCCGTCATTTTCAACAAATTAGGTATATTATATTCGTCTTAGTGAATCTCACGAGCCGCAAGGGAGGATGGAGGTCAGCCCCAGCAGAGCCCTGCATGATGAGGTAAGGCACTATAGTACCCAGGGGAGCCTGATCCCGGGACAATCTGCACGCTTGCGACTAGGCTTCCCCCTAGCCACGCATCCATTGGCACGGCAGACCATGGATTGGCGGAGAAGAAGGGAAGGGATAGAGAAGAAAGGAAAGTGCAGGAAAAGAAATGCGGATTGGGGGGTGTTACCAGACTCGGAATAAACATTTATAAATCCGTAAAATTTTATATCCGTAAATTAATAAATATTTATTCCGATGCGGGAATCGAACCCGCGACCATTGATTCCGCGGGCGGAGGGCCCCGCCACTGACCCAATCGGTCTGTCGTTAATGGTTTTAAAAAATGTAATGCAGTAAGAAAACAAAAAGAAGCTCGCGCAGTTATTACCAAAGAAAGTAGAGTAATGATCTAATATAATGCCAGCAAACAATCAAGAAAACAATGGAGGACACAAGTCATTATGCGGCCTCCCCCAGAAAAAGTGAAAAGGAATCTATTAATTAAAGCACAATGGGCGACGTCTAAATAGACAAAGGACTGAGAGGCTCACGTTTTTCGCCATCCGCTTGAGCTGTCTATTGTTCTTCCACCAAGTGACAGATGCCTCCGGGCGGGACCCTGTCGTCTTACACTCCACTTCGTACCTTTTATCCGCTGACACTTGCTTTTCCTTAGTCAATATTGTCACTGATATTGGTTTCACTGGAAAAAAACTCATATTTAGTGCTTAACCTACTACATATGTAGAATGGATGATATTATAATTGTGAGTAAACAAAGTTATCTTTCTCAATGACAAATACGTATCAATATTATGCCAGTATTAAATAAAATATAATACAATAACAAGAAGTATCTTAAAATGTATCAATCAGCTTGTCATTTTACGTCTAGATAAAATGGTTGGCCATTCCATTAAAACCTTTCGTGAACTTTCTAATGAACTTAAAACTTTATTTTTATTTGAGAAACATATAATTTTATATTATTTCTAATTACAATAATTGAAATCAGTAAAGTTTCCACTATTAACTAATACATACAATAGCACTATAAGATTATGTGAAACATATTGTTTGTAAGAAAAAAAAAATATAAACAAAAAATGTCACGATACACGCATTTATTTCATTTCATTCCCCTTATACACTTTAATCGAACTGTATTGTAAAATATATCACGAGAATTAAAAAAAATGGTTAGACATTAGTAACATGTGTTGACATAATAAAAATGAAATAAGAACAAAATGCTGCTGAAGTAAATTGGCGCGAAAAGTTTTAAGAGTTACCAATCTTCGACTAAAGCGCTTACGGTGTTCAGTTACGGAACTAATATTTTTATAAATAACTACGACTGAAATTTTATGAATAATATAGAAAAGTCGTATTATATATAGCTTGATGGGTTATTTTGAGAAAAATGTAAAATAATACGTATATTTTAAATAATTAAAAGTAAGTCAAAAGACATATAAAGATAATCAAAAATAAAATAAAATTCATTAATCGAACTGCCATGCTGTGTATCTAATCAAAATAAGTAAAAACATCCAGATTATCTGAATGTATAGTATGCAAAATCATTTATTTTTAAAAAGGCAATAACTATAAAAGCAATAGGCTTGGTTAAGTGGGTGAAATACAAAATTTAAAAATCAGCCGTATTGTCCACAGGTAGGATCGTGAGCAGGTTCCTTTCCTTGGAAGCCTAAATGGCTTGCTGTATCCCATCACGAAGTAATAATCGAAATAATAATAATAATATCTTCATAGTGATTGTTTTTATAATAATAATTTTAAGACAGAATTGTATAATTAAGAAGCGGTAAGTTTCGGCATTAAGATCTGAACGTCGTGAATTCAGATCTTCCACTGGACTATTGATGTGAATCATATTGTAGCACAAGCATTATTAGCTAAGTTTGAATGGTCAAAAAGAATTCTAGAAATTTTAAAAACATTGTTAGTAAATACATTTTAAAACAAGTAACTTAAGAAAAAATAATTATTAATTATATTATTAAGTCAATTCCTACTTTTTCCAGCGATCTACACGTTTCGCCACAGATGGCATTTATTCCTAAATTTATATACTGCTAAATATCTCATAAGAGTTTTTTTCTCCATATATGAAGCTAAAATTTATGAGTTAAATAACATTTGAAAAAAAGATCTTTGTGGACAGTCAAAAGTTTTAATTAGCTAAGATCCGACAAGCAAACAATAACAGAAAATTAATAATGTGTGTTTTCTTGCTGGATGAAGTGGATTTATTTGGAACTTAAACCAAATGTTGATTTATTTGAATTGAATTTTATTTTCTGTTATTGTTTGCTTGTCGCGGATCTTAGCTAAGTAAAACTTTTGACTGTCGACATAGTGATGGATTTCAGCAAAGTAACGCCTGACTCCATTAATCATCAAAAAAAAACTTTATTAACATCAAGTGTCATCCACTACAAGTTTAAAAAATGCATTTGAACTTGAGTGGATGAACAAAAAGTATTTTATCAACGATTGAAAATTTGAACAAGGTAAATAAATATATATATAGGGAGAATGTGAACTGAAAGAAGGAATTGAAAACTTACAATTTATATCTAGTATGAGTACTTTGGTTTCAGGCGGTGCCAGATTAGTGTTAGAGGCCTGACAAACGAGACGAGCGTTCAGGTGCTGTCGGCCGACGTTGGGGAAGGTCAGTGTGTTGACAGTCACACCATCAGAGCGTTGCTCGTAAGAGTCATCTATCACGACATTCTCTAGGTACCAGGTGACTCGTGGTCTAGGTACGCCTGTTGAATAAAAATTAATTGTTAATACAAACACATATATGCACATATAATCACGCCTGTTTCCCGTGGGTATAGACAGAGACATAGATCCTCATCTGTTATGATCCCAGGACACTTTTTTTTTCCTCCACTTCATATACGTTTGTCGGTTAAGGGTACTTTTTACCTGGAACTTTCTTGAGAACTTTTACAATTTGGTTAAGGTATGTTCTCTTTGGGCTTCGACTACCGACCCCTCATCCACATCTGCTTCTTTCATCTGTCTTCTTTCATCCATCCTCTCTATCTGCCCAAACTATCTAAGCATCCCTTTCTCAACTTTTGTCATCACATGTTTCTCAACTTTTACTCCATACATACTTCTTGACGCACTCTTTTCCAACAAGAGAATACATACATATATATGAATCCTCACGCCTGTTTCCAGTAGGCGTAGGCAGAGACGCTCCGATCGCTACGACGACGATCTCCATCCGCTACGATCCACTCCACACTCATCCATCTTTTCATCCATCCTTCCTCTTACATTCATCGTAGCGAAACGGCTCTCCTATAGTCATTTCTAGCCCTCGTAAGAATCAGGTCGTGACGGGTGGCGAACCACATCGTCATAATTTGTTAACAAATTAGGCTTAAATTTGTCATAGTGAATCCCACGAGCCGCAAGGGAGGATGGAGGTCAGCTCCAGCAGATCCCCGCATGCTAAGGTAAAGCACTATATATCCGGGGCGTCCGATCCCGGGACGGGATCAACAAGAGAATAATATTTCAAAATATTGATAGTGGATAATTTATGAACAATCGTGTAAATTTGTGATTCGTACAATTTGATAACGTCATTAACACACACGTATATTAAGCGATATAACATGACAAATTACACGAATCGATGGATTGTTTCGCGGTGCGTGGTCATAACTGAATTTTAATCTAACAATAGCGCACCATTATGGAATACGTCATTCCTCATAACAACATAATTGCGGTGCTGTACGATGAAATTTCAATTTTTAAACAATAACATGTATCTACAATACATTCGAGGCGTCCAAATTGTCACTAGAGACAATAGGTGAGCTATAAATGATGCACATACAGCCTGTGGGCGATAATGGTATCGAAATGTAGGAATACCATCAACCATGACACTACGACCACTTCGCTTCGTATTGTTGGAAAAATATGACGACATATGACACGCTGCATTTTATAATATATTACCTTAATTCAATGTTCTTATCTTGACAATAAGTGTTTATTGATAGGAAATCCGATAAGACGTACATAGCTTTCAAATTTCAAAGCGCTTGCACATGATGTTTTGAATCAGAATTAAATTTATAGAAATAGAAAAACTTAATTCATGACACCTTTTCTTAGAATAATTAATTTTAGCTTAAAACCTTAATAAAAATACAAAGAATATATACACACATATACTACTACTCACACGAATATATACATACAAATAAATACACATACAATACAATAAAATTAAAAACAACTAAATCATGTAATAAATTCACCGCAACCAAAACAAAAAATTATGATTGCATTTTTTAAGTAAATAAAACAAACATTGTACATATTGTTATGGGGAAGTAGGTACCACATTCCCGCAAAAAACCGGCGTCTGAGTGATAGCTACCGCGCTTCGTCCGGTGAGCGGTTGAATTTCGGAGGCCCAATCCTTCCCCCTCCCATTATGACACTTTCCTTAAGGTGACATGTCTGCTCGTTTGCCTTCCTATACTATAAAAAAATAAGTTTTCAACCTTACTACAGTGAACCGGCGGTAATCCGGACCTTGTTTAATCCGGTGCCTCCTGTGATCCAATGCATCACTGTACATAAAAAATTCGGCAAATCTCCACTAATATAATGCATGATTGCATAGGTTGAAACTTGTATGAACCACCAACCTTATATTTTTATTAGTTCTATAGCACTAATGATGATATTTTATAATAAAATATTAGCTCCCCATTGTGATGTTTAATTTACTAAATTCCACATTCATATTATTATATATCTATGTACATATATATGTAGTATGATTCGTAGTTCAAATAGATTATTTGATTTGTAATTTTGCGGATTACAAGGTACTCTTATGTGGAAAAAGTGACTTTTCGATTGTCTTCCGTAGAGTCTACTAAACCTGAAGATGCCTCGTGTTGGGGCGAAACATGTGTCGTTTATAAGATGGAAAAATGGTAGTATGTGTTTGGTGTTGTGTATAGTGGTTGGTGGGTGGAGAATAGAGAGCCGATTTTCGGTAAGTTTTTGGTTTAAGTTCCAAATAAATCCACTTCATCCAGCAGAGAAAACACACATTACTAGTTTTCTGTTATTGTTTTGCTTGTCGCGGATCTTAGCTAAGTAAAACTTTTGACTGTCCACATAAGGATTATTCGATCATTTATATAGGTCAAATAATCCTTGTTTAAAGTAAATGTAATGTTTGAGAACCTAATTATTATAACCTCATAATTACTATAAATATATGTACATTTTTTTCATGCATAAGACGAGACGTAGGTACAACGTGTTTTAATGTAGTAGAAAAATGCTAGCGAGTTTATGTCCGGTTTATCCGGATAAGTTATTACGCCTCCCCGGATAGCCATTCATCCAGATGGTGGGGATGAAACTTGTCTTTTCAGCGAATAGGAATTATTTCGAAAATAAATTTATTAATTTTTTATATTAATAAAAATTAATATAAAATAAAAATGCTCTGATCTCCCATATATTATCCGGAGGAATAAATTGTGTATAATACCGCAAACATATGTTTATAATAATTTATTGATATAAGGGTTAAAGAAATATATGTGACCCGCCTTTAAAGATGTGGGGTAATAGGAAGCGAATGTTAGGTTTTATTTTCTGACTCCTAATATCTGCTATATTAAGGATCTTCATTATATAAATCGTTTAGTCCAATAGAAATTGAAATTATTTTTTTTCGACATATATTTCGGCGTTTCCGGGGGTTATTCAAATTAGAATCAATCTTATTTCTGCACTGAATTTCGGCGTTTATATATAAAATCGAGAGAGGGAACAATGAATTTAAAAATAGATTTGCTTCAACACAGCAACAATATCTTTTTTATCAAATAAATAAAATTACTGCAAAATAATTCTTAAAATACAGCTCAATATTCAAATTACACATTTATATGAATTTTAGATAATTCTAACTAATTTATTTTACAATTATTCTTACATAATCTGCCAACAGATGGCGCTATAATACATATAAAATTAGTTTTGTCTATTGCATAAAATAATTAAATAATGATATGAAATCTAATATGCTGAGATATATTATACATTTCATTTCATTAATTTCTTTTCATTTTAATCTCAGTCAGTTTTCCACCATTTCATAAGGTTCCTCTAGAAGAAGAAGAGACGGCAAAAGAAACTCCGCAGGTAACTAATTTTTGTATTTTTTTTCAATCTTTTTACAATCCGACTTGTATTTAAAACGAACTTTATAGATAACCAAACAAAACATTCGATTATGTATAATAAAACTAGCTTTTGCCCGCGGCTTCGTTCACGTGTAATTTGGCCTGCCACATGAAGTTTTGTGACAGATCATTTTAAATAAATATATTTTTTTAATAGTAAAAACATTTTTTTTAGTTACTCGTACATCATTATACGACTGAAATTAAAATAAAAAGTAATTAAACTCTTTGGGATAAATTACAATTTGCTAAAAATGAATAGAGAACACAACCATCAACGTAGTCTGCCCTAACGCGTCTGGCTCTAAATCTATCGTTGTATTACGACCAAAATGACATATGATCATTACAATTTGTAGCCTATATGTTATTCGGATCTTTAACTTATATTACTGTAAAGTTTCATCCAAATCCGTCCAGTCGTATTTTCGTGAAAGAGTACATAGAGTAACAAACATACATACTCACAAACTTTCGCATTTATAATATTAGTAGGAAGTAAGAAGTAGGATTAGTTAAAAAATTAAAATTTAATAATACGAAACAGGCCCTAGCAGACTGGTCTCCAGAAGCATTTCAGAGGAAGACGCATGAAGAAGCCATTATTTCATCATCAGTTTATTTCACACGTTCCAGAAATTGATTATTTAGTTCGAGTTCAATATACAAGTTAAGTACATATTCTCGGGTAAAACATTCCCATATAAACTAAAATACGTTATTTATAAGGTACAACGACTATTAATAAGGAATGTGTACAGAAGACGTTCCAAACGGTTTAACGAAAGTCATGACAGGTATTTAGAAACACATTACGTTCAACGATACGTACAAATAGCAGTATTTAAGAACTAATTATCGCTTTATCAAAAGCCTCTTTAGCTTCCAGTGGCTTAGAGTATTGAATTAATTGGAGAGATAATCAATCAATCTCTGTCTGATTTTTTATTCATTGGAAACTGTAATGCGGGAAAGATACTATACAGTGCACGTTATAAAATGTACTGTTAATTAAAGACCCATATCGTCAGCGTAATATATATATATATATATATATATATATATATATATATATATATATATATATATATATATATATATATATATATATATATATATATATATATATATATATATATATATATATATATATATATATATATATATATATATATATATATATATATATATATATATATATATATATATATATATATATATATTGTCCCAGAACTCAATGTCAAGCCGAAACGGGGTGACAGGATTGATTGTAACCTTCATGAGAAAAATTAGAAAAAAAAATCTATCCCATGCAGTTTGAAAATTATGGGCATTTAAGAAAAACCTAGAAATTTCGTCAAAATGTAACCTTTTTTCGATTGTTGTGGTTAATTTTTATTATTTTTGTACATTTAAGCTTTGGAACCGTAACCCTAGTTCTAGAATCACAGTAAAAAATAATGACACAATTGCCCCAAGTTTTCTAGAATTAAGACTATTTGTTAAACTATGAATTTAAAATTTTCAAAATTTGTCGACTTTGAAAGGCCCTCCTTCAAAAAAAAAGTACTAGAGTGCCTTGGTAAGCGCCATTAAAAGTTGGCGCATTTAAAAAGGATTGTAAAATGGTACAATACTTGTTAGTTTCATACTAAAAAAAAACGAGTAAAAAAATAAAAATCGAGTTACTACTCGATTTTTGCTAACCCATTTTACTCAGTTTCAAAGGTTTTTATTTGCACAAGCTCTTGGTAGGTTCCTAATTTTAAGTTTTTTAAATAGCGGCCTTTAAGGAAAGTCTCACTATGGGAGGGGGAGGGGGGATTGGGCTTCCAGAATTCAACCGCTCACCGAACGAAGCGAACCGTCCAATTCATATCGCTCTACCACTACTAGAAGCTTTCAAAACTTACCTCCTTCAACTTCGCAAATGAGCAGAACGTTAGCGCCTTCATTGTAGGGTTCGACCAGTTTCGTTCTATCTCTCCTTTTCGCGTCGTAAATTGTCGGACGACTCGGTGGAACTGTAACAAAAGAATTCTTTTTAAAACAACGTTCACGAATGAAGCCAAAGTTGTTCATCAGTGCAAACGGAAATTAAACACCTCGCTTTATACATTAAAAACGAATTTTGTTCGTAAATAAGTTTTATTCTTATACTTTTTGTAGTATATACTATCCTTAGTGGTAAAGCCACGCTGCGGACGAATACTCTAGCAAAAATGGCATATTATTTGTCTGTAGCACGAATGGGCCGGCTCGCCCGGGGAAGTACCACACTCCCGCAGAAAACCGGCGTATGAGTGGTAGCTTAGCTACCGCGCTTCGTACGGTGAGCGGTCTGAGTTCCGTAGGCCCAAACCCCTCCCCTTCCCACTCCCACTCCCCCTCCGATACCCACACCCAATCCCCACCCGATTCCTACTCCCACTCCCATAATTTCACTTTCCTTTAAGGTTGGCAACGCTTCCGCATTGCCTATGGCGTTGCGGATGTCTATGGGCGGCGTCGGTTGTTTTCCATCAGGTAACACGCCTGCTCGTTTGCCTTCCTATGCCATAAAAAAAATACTTTTTATTATATTCGAAGAAAAGAGGAGATGGTAACCCAAAAAAGCTAGTCTTTGTTGGTATAACAGAAGGGAGAGAGGGGGACAGTGAGAGGACGGTTGCCAAGAAAATGGCCTGACTAAGTCAACGAAACCACATCCCCTTCGAAATTTCAGGTGATGCGAGTTACTCTGGACCGCAATCGATTGTCCATTCGAAGGTTCACAATAACAGATTAAAGAAGAAGAATAACCATCGTCTACAAATGCCACAAAAGCCTTTCCGACAGCGCTGCTTTTTCCAACCATCGGTTACACGCATCCAATGTCTGCCACTTGTATATGTGCTATGTAAATCGTTGCTTCATTTAACTTAAGGAGATGTCACTCTCCAGCCCTCGTCTACTCCAACGGTTGTCGGTTCTCTGGCAAACGTGTCCAGCCAATTGCCGTTAATTACTTCATTCCAAACGTTATCTACCAGAGGAATTCCGAATATAGAATATATAGTAATATTTTCTGAATATTAGAGCCACGCTGCAGACGAATACTTTATCAAGAACGGCATATTGTTTGTAAAATGAATGGCGGCCCATTGCCGGCTCGCCCGGGGAAGTACCACACTCCCGCAGAAAACCGGCCTCTGAATGGTAGTTTCGCTACCGCTCTTCGTCCGGTGAACGGTTGGATTATGGGGGAACAACCCCCTTCCCCTCTCCCCCTCCCATAATGACTTATCCTTAACGACGGAAATGCTTCTGCACTGCCTATGGCACTGCGGATGTTTATGGGCGGCGTTGATTGCTTCCCATCAAGTGACACTCCTGCTCGATTGCCTTCAAATCCTATAAAAAAATAACCCTCTCCACGCCCCTTCGATTACATGCATCCAATTTCTAGCAGTTGTAATGAGTGAATTATCGCTTCATCTAGCTCAGAATTTCACACTAGGTTTAGTAAGACGTCGTCTCAACTCTAGCACTCATTTTAATAATGGGAAGATTTGAATAATGTGAGGGTTATTATTGAAATCTTTCTAAAGTAGACCACGCATTTAGAGTGCTCTTCATTTTGCTGATTTTCACGACCGGAGGTGATTCCTCATCCCGCTCGAAAGAGTAAGCATGAGTCTAGCTTTTTCAAAATAAATATCTTCTATATATATAAGGAAAAATATAAATTTACTATTTCATCATCTTTATTTATTTTTATCTATGGTCTGTGGAAAGAAAAAACTGGTCTATTTCCTTAGCTGAAAGCAATTTACTTACTGATCACACTGAAGTTGACTTTCAGGTTCCTCGTCGGCGAATTCTTGAAGTCCACTCGACACCTGTACACTCCGGCATCAATCGCTGCCACGTTGTCGATCATCAGAACCGCTGGAGTCGCGCCGCCCCGAAAGAACGCTCGACTTCCAAAGACCGCGGGGGAAGACCAAAGCTTCGGCTGATTGTAGGATCTCCCTCGAATATCGAAACTAAAACAAAATTAAATATAAGCGGTAGAAACACAGAGCAGGGAAAACCTACCAATTACTTTCCAAAAACAATGTTGGAAATTTTTAATAATTAAAGATTTTTACCCAAAGATTTTTTTTTATTCGATGATTTTTTATTAATATTATTTGTGAGTAGCCCCCTGTCCCAAGGTATTCCTATCACACGCGATGGAAATCCTTTGGTTCAGGAACGACCCGGAGCGTGGGTCAAATTTTTTACTTCCCTACTCCTACTCCTACGCCTACCTCGCTAATATAATTCCTGGTTTCCGATGACCAGACCGCAGGTTTGGCCTATATAACCACCACCACGGTCTTCACTCCACACACACAAGGACAAACAAATAACTCATAAAAAATTCGTTCGTACGATCATTTACCTTCCTATCATTTAATAAAACGTAATATACATTTACAAAGTAGTAGAGCCACGCTGCAGACGAATACTTTGTCAAGAATGGCATATTATTTGTCTGTAGCATAAATGGGCTGGCTCGCCTGGGGAAGTACCACACTCAGAAAACCGCACCGCAGAAAATCGGCGTCTGAGTGATAGCTTAGCTACCGCGGTTCGTCCGGTGAGCGGTCTGAGTTCCGGAGGCCCTACACCCTCCCCCTCTCCGGTTCCCCCTCCCACTCCCATTCCCCCTCCCACTCTTGTTCGCCTTCCCACACCCATAATGTCACTTTCCCTTAAAGTCGGCAATGCTTCCGCACTGCCTATGGCGCTGCGGATGTCTATGGGCGGCGCTGATTCATTTCCATCAGGTGACACGCCGGCTCGTTTGCCCTCCATCCCATAAAAAAAAAACATAAGTGTAGGAACTACCGGCCGTAATGAACATAATTGGTGCAATAAAAGACTTAGAACCCATTAGCTTGGTCACTAAGAGAGGATAGGATAACACGGAGATGTGAAATTGGAGAAAGATTGAGTAGACTTGAACTGAAAATTTACAAGAAGTTAAGCACGATTGAAGGTAGTGAAGGAAAGAAGAAGAAATAGGAGAAAAATATTTGACGTTTTCTTTTTAATGGAGTGAGTGGACGTGACGTTTCCAGTCTCCACTGAGTCACATTGATGATTGATTTAAATTAGGTGTCTAACGTCGTACCTGTAGAGTGGTTCTCCGTCGGACTCCTTGAACCACAAAACCATGACAACGGCGTCGTCGGAATGCAGCGGCTGAATGTCGCAGGGAAGTGATGCCTTCTTCCCGAGCACTCCTTGCACGTCTGATGTTGGCACTGAAAAATAAAACATAATTTTACCAAACATCCAGCAACCTTATGTAATCCTAGTCTCTTAAATATGTGAAAATTCTCTTAACATAAAAAAAATGGCAACAAAATTCGTTAAGAGTTCTTATTTATTAACACTTTTTATGAATCGATATGAGATTACTGCTTACGCAATTAAGAGCCGCGCTTGTGGCAACCACGGTTGCCAACAATCAAAATAGGCGCGAAAATCAAAATGCCAACAATTTTTTTGACATCTTACATTTTAGACGATTTTAATCGGCTACGGTTGCTTTTTGAATGAATCGATATTTTTTTTTATTAATAAAAGGTAAAGAGAACGTAAAATGCACGTAAAGAGAGCAAGAATGAAACGATTACAATGTTGACTTTTTCAGCTTTAGCTTTACTGTAGCATATAATTGAATGGGATAATTCATATACTCGTGCTTCTTAGCCGTAGAAGCCAAAACAATCAAGAATGGCTACTTTTGGGAGAACGATATTTAAAACCTGATCAATAAAGAGTAAGGCAACTTTGTTGACCCCAAAAGCGATGAAGCGTGTCCTTTGTAATCGCAGCCTCAAATTTTCTATGCGCATAAGAATGCTCCACTGTTACATCTGGTCCGTTCTTCTATACGGATGTGAGGCTTGGACGCTTAAAGAAGACTTCAGAAAACGTATAGAAGCGTTCGAAATGTGGGCATATAGACGGATGCTTGCTATTAGCTGGACTCAAAGGGTGGCCAATGACGAGGTTCTCTAACGAGACAAGCAAAAACGTGAACTTTTGCACACTGTCAAAGGTAAAAAAGTTGCTTACCTGGGTCATATCATGAGACATGACAGGTACAAATTGCTGCAACTGATCATGATGGAAAAAATCGCAGGCAAAAGACAAGTTGGTCGAAAAAGAAAGTCCTGGCTACGTAATATAAGGGAGTGGACCGGGATGACGAGTGCTCCAAAACTGCTGCACCTCACGAAGAATGAGGAGAGTTGTGCTGAATTGGCTGCCAACCTTCGCAAGTCGGAGAGGCACTCTTAGAAGAAGAAGTTGACCCCAAAAAAATAATGGACATTCATTCTATTGCTTAGATTTTTACGGTACATTTCCACTTAACATATCATGTGTAGCCACAGTTTCTTAGGCCGTCCATGTGGTTACAACAACACCAAAGCAATTGTCTACTCCAACTGTTGTCGATTCTCTGATAAACGTGACCTCTATGAGTAACCTCAAACAAATAAAAAGAACGGAACACACACAATGATGACAATCCGTTCCCTGTAAAAGAAATGGCGAAATAACACGCGCTAAATTTACGTTCCACAGGTAATAAGTTCCAAAGGTCGTGACCGCGTAATAGAGGGAAGGAAAAATGAAGGAGGGGAGGATTATATAATCATCACACCGGCGCCACTCACCGGTCATAATATTCGCATTTCAAATTGCAGGTAAATCTAGCTAAAGTAAGCAATAAATCCTGAGTCGTGATAAAAGCCGAACGTATAATAAACTCGCGCCTTTCTATAAACAATTTATTGCTGTTACGTAGGTCAATCAAATGGGGCTATACGACTTGAAATCCCTTGTTATTTCGCCATAACGACGCCCCGTTACTGAGTTTCAGGCGAAAGTAGTTTTTTTTTATATACACGAACATGCCAGCACGCTACCATTTATAAAGCTCTTTCGATAAGTAATGTTCTAGAGGAATTATGTCAAGTTGTACTCAATTTGCAAACTTTAATGGGAAAAATATGCTGTTTGTTCGTAGCAAAGTGTTCTCAGTGCTGATTGGTTGATGGTGATACTTAATGAGGGTTGTTTGAGAAACCAAACACAAAAATAGAGCCACGCTGCAGATGAATACTTTGTCAAGAATGGCATATTATTTGTCTGTAGCATGAATGGGCCGGCTCGTCCGGGGAAGACCACACTCCCGTAGAAAACCGGCGTCTGAGTGGTAGCTTAGCTACCGCGCTTCGTCCGGTGAGCAGTTGAATTCCGGAGGCCCAACTCCCTTCCGCACTCCCATAATGACACTTTCCTTAAAGGCCGGCACCGCTTCTGTACTGCTTATGACACTGCGGATTTATAGGTGGCGTTGATTGCTTTCCATCAGGTGACACGCCTGCTCGTTTGCCTTCATATTCCATAAAACATTTTTTTATTTTTAATTGATATTGTTGGTCGTAAAAATCAATCTTATAAATTCTAAAAGTAGACAAATATTGAATAAAAGATGAGATTTTGTAAAAAAAATAACATCCGTAAATTTATTATAAATATAAGTATTTTCCAAATATTTTCATCCATTACTAATTGAGGTGAAATAAATTTTGATGAGATAAGTAGACTAGAGTAGAGTAGATAATGGAGATGAAATGTGTAGAAAAATTAACCTTTAAGTTTTTTTCAGGGAAGAGTTCCAACCACCGCCGCCTAAGAACTTAAGGGAGTACGAGTAATGGCAAGGAAGAATGAGTTAATGGGATGGGAAGAAAGATATAAAGGTGAGGAAAAAAATTCTGCCATGCTATCGCCGTAAGAAACCCAGTGATATTATAATAAAATACTGTCACTTTCATCCAATATTATGTAAGAGAGACACTTCCTCGGTTGATATATTGACATGACATGATATTATTAAATAAAGTTAAAAATAAAAACTTAATATTAATGATAATATAGGGTTACAAAACGCAAACATGTGAAATTAAACTTCACTTCATGTATGCCAACGGAATCCACGTTAGCGATTGTAATCACAAAATTAATTAATGGAATCCGTACAGCTGAAAGTTAAAATTAAAAGGCAAAGGTGAAATATTAAATCCTGGCGGACGTAAATCGGAAATTGGATAACATTACGTGATCGTTACCTTCAGATGAAACCACAATCAGTGGCGTTTGACAGTCCGCTCACGTCCGCGCAATGGCTGATGGTGTGCGATTTCCTCAATATTTCTATGCCCATGAATTTCAATCTTGTTTAAATTGGTTATTTGTATGGAGATAATGCCGTGCTCGATAACAAAGTGTTGTATCTCTTGATTATATGAGAGAGGATGGATGAAAGACGACTGAGAGAAGAAATTCACGTTGCGGATATAGTTGCAACGCTTATGCACTGTCTGTGGCACTGCGGATGTTTATGGTCGGCATTTATTACTTTCCATCAAGTGACACGCAGGCTCCTTTCGCCTGCGCCTTCCTTTCCCATGAAAAAAATTAAATAAAAGATATTGCTGGTGAGAAAAATGACAAATGAGTATTCTTTTAGAAATACGAGGAATATGTCTTCGTATCGGTCACGTTTGTCGGAGATCCAACAATCGTTGGAGCAGACGAGTGCTGGAGTGGAGACCGCATCTCGGTAAACGTTGTGTTGGTTACTAATTTATTGCAGCTTAAATTAACCCATTTGCATCATTGCGCGGAATATTCCGCGAGCCGCGACTGTCAGCTATCACCAAGCGCGGAATATTCCGCGAAGCTTAAGTTGTTTTTTATATTATACATCCTTTTTCATAACACTGTATATCAATCGTTTAAAAACTACATTCTTAATAAAGTCGATGAATAATTTGAATGCGCGTTACTGCACATACGATCGACCGTGCGTGGTGATAAGAGGCAGTCGTCAGTTGAACGTCGCTGATGTTTCGATGTGAAAGCTTAAATAGAGCGATGATGCAAATGGGTTAATAATTAAATGTAATACAATGACTTTTACGAAATAGCTATAAACTATTCTAAAAACAAAATACTTAATTAACAAACGAAGTTATTGGATCAAGAAATAATTATGTGTATTCAGTTGATACTCAAAGTTTAAGTCAGGCACCAACTCAAGTTGTGAAATTGAATTAATCACTTTAACGAAGAACTTCGGAAATAATTACAGTTATATAAGAATTTCTCTCGAGAAATAATGTAAGCTGAAATAGCACTATCGTATTTTTAGTAGAAAACAAAGCTGTTGAAATTATATAGGGATTCGAACATATATGTTTGAAAAAAATTATTTATTTATTTATCTTACGTATCTTGTGAATACATTAGTATAGAAGAAGAATACATCATCAATAGCCAACGGCAGTTCAATGCTGGACAAAGGCCTCCCCCAAGAAGCGCCACCTAACCCGATCTTCGGCTTCACGCATCCAGTATTTTCCAGCCTACTTGCGCAGATCGTCGCACCATCTAGCCGGAGGGCGTCCCACACTACATTTACCGAGACGCAGTCCCCACTCCAACACTCGTCTGCTCGAACGATTGTCGGATCTCCGACAAACGTGACCAGCCCACTGTCAATCCAGTCTGCTAACTTGAATAGCTATGTCGGTGACTCTGGTTCTCCGGCATATAATATGTATATGCATGCCCATAATTTAAAAACTAATGAACACACTAAGCCTACACATTTCTTAAAGGCCGATAACGCTTTTGCACTACATATGGTATTGCGAACGTCTATGCACGGCGTTGATTTTTTTTTATGGGATAGGAAGACAAACGAGCAGACGCGTCACCCGATGTAAAGCAATCAACTCTGCTCATAAACATCCGCAGTACCATAGGTAGTGTAGAAGCGTTGCAGGCCTTTAAGGAAACTGTCATTATGGGAGGGAGGAAGAGGAAGGGGGAGCCTCTGAAACTCAGCCGCTCACCGGGCAAAGCACGGTAGCTAAGCTACCACTCATACGCCCGTTTTCTGCGTGAGTGTTGTACTTCCCGTGGCGAGCCGGCCCATTCATGCTACAGACAAATAATATGCCATTCCTGATAAAGTATTCATATGCCGCGTGGCTCTACCACTATATCTTCCCTCGGATATATATCTGGATACTCCAATAATAATAAAAAAAATAAATAAATAGGACGCCCACAATAATTATTATTCTCTAACTCGACGAAATTTACTTTGCAATATCGCATTACTCTTTGCTGTAGATTCCCAATTGAAATCAAACTTTAGGTTGACTTTAAGTGCTATTGTTAAGGTTGCCCCTACTTTCACAAAGGCTCCTCTAGGATTCATATTTCTAACATCGGATCAATAACGTCAAGATTCAATTTACCGTTAACGGTGCTTAGAAACTTTCAAACGTAATTCTATAACACGGTATAGATTTCACTATCTATATAAATCTTGAAGCCAACCTTAACAGAATTTATTTCTAAATTAAAATCTTGTTTTTGTTTTTACACAAAATAGTTATCGTTTTTTAAAATTTCATTTACATTTAGGGATCATCCATATATTACGTCAAAAGAAGATATCGATATATATATATATATATATATATATATATATATATATATATATATATATATATATATATATATATATATATATATATATATATATATATACACATCCTTCTCTCTTCTCGTCACACGTAATAACATGTGAAATTTTGTCACACGTTTTTAAATTTAAATTAAAACAGTACTTTCAGAATTCATCAATAGCGGCTGACGCGCGGAAATGTGCATATGTACGTACAGCGAACTAATATTTGCGCGATCATTAGCCAAAAAGGATAAAAATATTTATCAACCGCATATTCATTTTATAGAAGTGATAATATTGTAATTTTTTTATGTGACGTCACTTATGGATCACACAGTATGTGATTCATAGTCTCCCTTCGTCACAAGATTTCACATTTTGTTGTCCTCCTCCTTCCCCCATAACATATGACGTAACTTATGGATCGCCCTTATGACATTTGAGAAAACAAATTGTTCTAGCAAGTTTCATAAAACGCTTCATTAAAAAAAGGCTATGTATATTTTCAACTGCCATAACGAATGGCCTGGGACCAAAATATAATGATATATTTATTATATCCTATGCTATCCTATCCTACTAATATTATAAATGCGAAAGTTTGTGAGTATGGATGTATTTTTGTTACTCTTTGAAATTAATAAAACTAACTTTTTTTTATATTTTATGACTTTTTAATATCATCGAAAAAAGAAAATATCTATAATAATGCATACGTTAAAAGATGGATACTCGAATTTACTTTGGTAATATACGCGAACACAGTCGTGCGTTTACGAACATCCGTGTGTTTGAATTCTCTCCATACCCTCCGCTCCCCCGCTATCACCCCCTCTTCTTTCCTTCCCACTCCCATAATGACACTTTCCTTAAAGGTCGGCAACGCTTACGCGCTGCCTATGGCACTACGGATGTCTATGGGCGGCGTGTATTGCTTTCTATCAGGTGACATTCTCCTCCTCCTCCTCCTTTGCCTTTGCCTCCTGCTCCTTTGCCTTCCTTTCCCATAATTTAATTTAAGTTCCCCGTAAACCCACTACTTCCATTAAAAACACACATTATTATTTTTAATTTTTTAAGTTTTTAAAAAAGGCCAGGTTAAGAATACCCTTTACCGGCGGACTTGCATGAGTAGTGAGTGTGAGAGTAATGAGTGTGGAAGAAGCAAGGAAAGTATGCCTAAACCGTAGAAGACGGAAATCTTTGGTCTCTGCCTACCCCTACGAGAAGCGTGACGATATGTATGTATGATATGAACAATAGTGTGTGGTAGGGAAGAAGAATTTAATAGAAAATGAGGCAGGAGGGGAAGAATGAAAAAGAAAGGAATTGGGCATCCGGAAATCCATTAATAGTACGAAACGCGGGATCACAGTTAAATGCTACCACTTAAGACCTGTTGAGACACTGCAACGAAATCTCCATCAGATCAAGTGTCGCAAGTAGAGCTGGATCGGCCACATCTCCCGCCGGGAGCCCAATCATATCCCTAAGCAAGCCCCAGATTGGAACCTCCAAATCAAAAGGAAGCGTGGTCGCCCCAAGCGAACATGACGACGTACGGTGATAGCAGAAGCGGGTAGCATCGGAATGACCTGGAGCGAAATAAAGCGCGTAGCTCAAGATAGAGCGCGATAGCGGAGCACTGTGGATGCCCTCTGTCCCACACAGGGGACATAGGAACATAAGTAACAACGACTATACTCTGTAAGGATGTGGTATTTTTATAGACTTCTTGAGCTACCACTCTATCAGTTATCTAATTGATTACAAATTCTAATACGATGAATATTATATATTTAATTACAATAATTGTTTAGTATTGTCATATTATTTCGTATGTCATATATTATGTTTTGTCTTTTTCCTTCTCTCTCTTTCACGTGGTCTCCGTCGCATTAACATCTCCAACATAACTGTCATAACTTTAAAATATTATTTGTGTGTTTTGTGAACATTTAAACTGAATAAACCAGTGTGTAGTGTAATGATTTTCATGATTTTATTATTTGGTCCTTCGAGCCGGATATGAACCAGCGATCTATGGATATACAGTCCACAATAATAATACAGATTATACTATCGACTGATTGACAACAATTTACTACTAATGGATTTAGTTAGCTTACAAGCGTCTTAATCCAAGTTGTTCGGTCATCAGAGATAAATGGACGTACATCAATCACAATCCGCCTACGTGGCGATGTTAGACCTTCGACATAATAGGTTATGTACGTGGAAGCGAATAAATAATATAAAAAAAGTTAAAGTCAACTCCTACTTTTTTCCAGCCATCTACACGCTTCGCCATTGAGGGTATTCATTTCTAAATATATATTCCACTAAATGTCTTATGTAAGAGATTTTTTTTCTCCCATATTAAATTATAATTAATTAATGAATTATTATATTAAATAAATGTTTTTAATAGTGATAGAGAAAACTGTTGTATCTGTTAGTATATTATATTACATAATACCTACTTTTCTTACTTTTTATAGCTATATATGTCCCACTGCTAAGCACGGTCCATTCCATTTCTGGAAGAATTTATATTAACCTCAGACTATTTTTCACAAAACGATAGGAACCAAACACGCTCTATTAAAACAATATAAAACGCGGATGTAATATTTTGTATCATATATATAAAGAAATAGTGTGTCATTATTAGCCAGTAAAATAATAAAAGAAACGATAATTATCCAATACGTTCCGAAACCAAGTTCATTACGTTCAACGTCATCACTCAAAGATGATTGGTCGTAAAAGATTTTACATTGAGAATACATCAATTAAAATACAATTTAGTTTTCAAGAAAGTCACTCGACGTATTTGCTCGATCTTATAATTAATTATAAGTCAATAAGCGTACATTATTAAGTCATAAAACGTTTTTGAATAAATGAAATTAATTGTTTTTGATTACAGATGTACATTTCATCATCTGTAATTCATTAAATTATAGCCTAAGAGTTGTCAACGTTTTCGACTAAACATTTTATAATCGCGGTCGAGGTCGCGGGTTCGATCCCCGCATCGGAATAAATATATGTATGGCCTACAGATATTTATTTCGAGTCTGGTAACCCCGTTAAACCGCATTGGACAAGCGTGGCGGATTAACGTCCGTTCTTCCAGAAATGAAGAGTCCCGTGCTCAGGACTTCTCTCTTCATTTCTGGAAGAACGGACTCTTCATTCACAAACACGGTACCACAATAAAATGCTACAACTTAAAGACTATAATACCTAACGAAGACCTCTTGAGATGCCGCAACGAAATCCCCATCAGCTTGAAGATCAAGCGTCGCTAGTGGAGGCATGATGATATGTATATATACACAAAGCTATATTAATAGGACTGCCCCGTTTCTACAGTGCATCAGGTATGTTCGTTAAAGCCCACACCGATGGCTTTTGGGCCATTTTGCGAAAACGAACAGCCTCGTTGCTTCACAGAATGCGGGATAACTCCAACTCTATAATGAAAACCGTTGTTGATAGATTCAACTCGCGCCTTATGAAACAGCTGAATGAGCGGTTTCAATTTAAATGATTTACTAACATAATTTTTAAAGTGTACATAATTACTGACACAAATGTAAAAATGTAAAATGTATGGACCAAAAAAAAAAATTGTCTGAAATAAAGATTATTATTTATCAATTTTTGTTCTCTATTGAAAATGTCATAAAGTGATTTGTCATGAAATAAAAGGTCGAGGCAGACCACAACTGACCTTTGAAGACAAATTGATTGCGTGCCTAGCTATTTCAATATATTTGGTTGAAAAATTATTATGTTCTTTTCTAAATATAATGGTGTAATTATGATTTTGGCGTCCCTAATCATAATGTAGAATGTCGAAACAGCTAAATGGTTTTGCGTGTGGTGGTCTCAGAATTATAAATAGATATTATCAATATGACCGACCGATTGGCTCAGTGGCGGGGCCCTCCGCCCGCGGAGTCAATGGTCGCGGGTTCAATTCCCGCATCGGAATAAATATTTATATGGATTTATAAATGTTTATTCCGCGTCTGGTAACCCCCCCAATCCGCATTTCCTTTCCGGCCCCTTCCTGTCTTCTCTATCCTTTCCCTTCCTCTCCGCCAATCCACGGTCTGCCGTGCCAATGGATGCGTGGCTAGGGGCGAGCCTAGTCGAAAGCGTGCCGATCGTCCCGGGGTCGGGCTCCCCCGGGGACTATGGTGCCTTACCTCAGCATGCAGGGCTCTGCTGTGGCTGACCTCCATCCTCCCTTGCGGCTCGTGGGATTCACTAAGACGAATTTAAATTTGTCGAAAAAATGACGGCGACGTGGTTCGCCACCCGTCACGTCCTGATTCTCACGAGGGCGAAAAGCGACCAATGACGAGCCGTTTCGCTGCGATGAATGGTAGCGGATGGAGCTCTGTGGTCTCTGCCAATCCCTGCGGGGGATAGGCGTGAATATATAAAAAAAATAAAAAAAAAATATCAATATGTATTATAATATGGAAGATCTTGTTTAGTGTTTTTAATGACAGATTTTCTTTGATGGCAATTAGTTACGACTATTGTGCCAGTGTGGCCTACTTGACGGCAAACCAGATGGTCGCCAGAAGCCGCGGAAGGCCTAAGCTCAGATGGCTAGGTGGAGTCGAGGACGACTTAAAGTAAATCGGTGTGAGGGGCTGGAGAATATAAAATTAAGTTTTGTCTATTGCAAAAATGATTAAATAATGATAATAATTCAAATACACCCACAGACACGTAATATCAGGTAAGCCAGAACAAGCAATGTATAGCTACAAGCCCATTACAGTGGTAAGTGGTCATTCGGCGGGTATTGGACGCCTCGCCGATCAATTATGCGCCCATTACCCATTTGAATGGGGTTATGTTACGTGGCGACAGAGATATTCCACCTGAATTATCGATGCTTTGAATTAACATGAAATCCAATCGTATGCGTGCGCAGGTGTGTGATTCGATTTGTATTGCATTGTTAGTTAGCCTTAATTTGGTTTAATAAAATATTATTTTACAAACAGCCTAATTGACTCATCGGAGCAGCTAAGAACTTTTTTATAAATCATTTTTTTTGCGATAAGCAAGTGAGGAAGAGGGTTACCTGATGATCAGCAACAAATGTCGCCCATGCATATCTATATGATTAAAAGTGGCGGATGCATTGCTAAGTTTAGGTAGGATAAGGTTGTGAGTAATGAGAAGGGAAGAAGAAAATATTAAGAGAGGAGAGGGTAGTACAGAGAGAGGGAAAGAATTTAGCCTTCCACTATCTGTACTCATCCTACGAAATGCGGTAGCTCATTAAATTCTAGCGCTTGACGCTGATATTCTATAGGGGGTGTGTTCTACAGTCTGCTACTTCCACGAACCGAGCGTGGAATATCCTACCAATGCTACGAACCGACACTATGTAAGAACTATTATAAAATAAGACTGCGCCTTTTTTAAAAGCCGGCGACGTGGAAATCTGCTTCACAAGAGGCATAGCAATTCTGCTATGCCTCTTGTGAAGCTGATTTCTACAATGTTGACAACTTTACATTAAGAAAGACAAGAGAAGCTTTTCCTTTTGACTTTCTATTCTATTAAAAATATTACCATGGTAGAGTTCCTTAATGTTGTATATCTATATGTGGGTAAGATAGCAATATGTAGGTGTTTGATAAAAATTAATAAAAATACAGTGATAAAAATACGTTAATAATAAGACCACACGATTGGATCATGTGGTCTTATCATTCACGTCACTCAATTAACTTGTTTTTTAAATACTTATTAATCTTTCAGTGTTTATTTTGTTAAGAGCTATATATATTAAAAATATCGTTAGAAAAATGTTGCTTTCTGCGAGTATGAAATTAAATTTTATCTACTCTAAGAAGATTATAATATCTTGATCCCAAGACTTTTTCATTATTTCGTATTTATCAAAAAATTCCTTTGAGGAAAATCTTTCGGAATATACAGATTCCGAGAAATTGAATTTGCAATCGAAAAATATTATTATTTTGAGTAAGATTGTATAGTAATTGTTATTTATATACGGGGAGAAGTTAAACGACAGCAAGCTTAGCGCGAACTAGTTTATATTGTCTTACAGTACAGTGAGTGGTCGCAGCCACAGATAATAAATATAATAACTATAAATATACCCAACATCTCTCCCCCTTAACTTATAGTATATTTTTTTTACGTGGGTATTTCTTCGTCACTACTGCTATATACGGGGACAAACGAAACGACAGCCAGCTTAGCGCGAACTAGTTTATTTTGTCTCACAGTACAATGAGTGGTCGCAACCACAGATAATAAATATAATACCATACATATACCCAACATCTCTCCCCCTTAACTTATACTATATTTTTCTTACGTGGGTATTTCTTCGTCGCCACTGCTATATACGGGGACAAACGAAACGACAGCCAGCTTAGCGCGAACTAGTTTATTTTGTCTCACAGTACAGTGAGTGGTCGCAGCCACAGATAATAAATAAAATAAGTATACATATACTCAACACCTCTCCCTCTTGATTTAAAACTATTTTTTTACGTTGGTATTTCTTCGTCACCACTGTTATATACGGGGACAAGTGAAACGACAGTCAGCTTAGCGCGAACTAGTTTAGTACGGTGCGTTTAGGAGTAACGCACCGTATTAGATCGCCACTCATCCATCTCTATATGACGGGAAAATATAATATATATAACTAATAAAATAATTTAAATATTGAAATATATTTTTTTAACAGCCTATATATGTCCCACTGCTGAACACGGGCCTCTCCATTTCTGGAGGAACGGACGTTCCACGCTTGTCCAATGCGGATTGGCGGGGTTACCAGACTCGGAATAAATATTTGTAATCCATACATATATTTATTACGAAGCGGGGATCGAACCCGCGCTCATTGACTACGCAGGCGGAAGGCCCCGCCACTTAGCCAATTGGTCGTCAGAATGTCAACTGATTGAAATTGAATCATCATTGAAATATTATAGTGGCCAAAATTAAAATTGATCTTTCCAAGATTGGAATATTTAACCGGTTTATTATTAAGTTACCTTTTATTATATTATGTTTAGGCATATTTTGAAAGAATGAATATTCACATGAGTCATTGAAAATCATGAAATCGCTTTCGATATGCGGATTAATATATATTACATTTCTTTTTGAGCGCATATATGTACCTACATATATCCCAGTGCTCGGCACATGCCTCCTCATTTCTAGAGGAACGGAAATTAACCCACCACGCTTCTCCAACGCAGATTAGCGGGTTAACCAGACTTGGAATAAATACATGCAGGCCACACATATACATGTTTATACAGACGCGCGGATCGAATCCGCAACCTTGACTCCGTAGGCGGAGGCCTCGCAACCGATTTAGGTCGGCAGGTATTACGATAATATAATAAATATCATAATCATACCAGTAATCTTCTTCTTAGTGTGCCTCTCCAACTAGTGAAGGTCAGCAGTCACCTGCGAATACTTTTAACTGTCTCTAGCGAGGCTAAAAAGATGAGGAGCACTCGTTATCCCGGTCCACTCTCGTAGTTCGTTCACCACGATTTTTTTCTAGGACCAACTTTCCTTTTTCCGACAACTTTTCCCATCATTATGAGTTGCAGGAGCTCATATCTAGGATGCCTAAACAGGTGTCTTAGCTAAACAATTTTCCAGTAATACGTATACCCAGGAATACTTATAAATTATATTAAAACTATTATTACTATTAAATTTGAATTTCATTGGGCTATATTTGCTTCGTTGTCGGCCTAATCATCAGAATTTGTAACTCAGTATGAGTTAATTTTACAGGCACAACAAAAACTTTCATAGTGTGACGATTTTTATTAAACAATCTTTACGTTAGGTTTAATTAAAAATGGTAGCGGATGGAACTCTGTGGTCTCTGCCAACCCTTGCGGGATAGGCGTTAATATATAAAAAAAAAATTAAGGTAATAAGAAGGATGCACTTATAATTATTCGTTAGATGTCATCAAAAGTTGGAAGCAAGAAAGAAATTATTTTTTACGGAATTACATTTCTCTGATAATTAGGCCAATGGTATCATGTTTCCAACTCTTTCATAAAAATGTATGAATTATTAAAATCACCCACGACACCAACACTCACACGCACCCTGGCTCTAGCCGAGCAGGTAGAGTAAGGAACACTTCTACATCGGCCGCTTATACGAAATTCTCTAACGTTCCCGGTCTGCTCACATTCCCTAGACCTTAGGGCCTAAGGGACTAAAGTTTCTTAGGTCCAATCGTCCCCTACATGTTTAACGTAGCATCATGATGAAATTAAAATTAACACACACATATATGTACTTTTGTTACGGCGTCGAGCCTATGGAATCCGCGATTTGTGCAGATTCCCAAATAAATTTTACTTGCCCGCATTCGATGCATACCCAGTATTCGATAAAACTCTTAAAGCCAATAAGCTACTAGTATTAACATGTTCGAATCAAACTTAATAAACTATGATTTTAAGTGCAAATTTCAAATTCATATTTATTCATTTACTAAAAGGAATTATACCAAGGTTCACCTTCAACTCTCTCTGTCTGTCGTATCCCTCTCTCATTTGCACTATTTCATTTTATTTTCATTTGAATACTCGTACATTATACACAATTAACAATTTAACCAAAAATCATATACTTTACAATCATACTTTAAGACGAGCTTGTATGAAGAGAGTCATAAGTTTGGATGAAGCAAAGAAAGTGCGCAGGGATCGTAGCAGATGGAGGTCTGTAGTCCCTGCTTAGATGCTTACCCCTACGCTATCGTATGTATCTATATAGCTACAATCCTACATGTACATATAAAAGTTATATATATTTAAAAATGATATAATATCGAAACTCTTTTCCCTGAACTAACAGTTAGATCGACATTCACAAGCCACGCAATCGGTCACGGAAAATTCGTAATGATCACTTCGTTCCAATAACGCTCTTGAATATCAGGTTGGCGCTAAAACGCGTGACGGGGTAACTGGCTTTAATGGTTTCTAGTTGCCGGCAAGTCTTCCTGTGCAAAATGTTCAACGCATTGTTTTTTTTTTGTAATTTTATGTAAACTAGATAGAAAAATAAACATTACATTATAAAATAACTTCATCATCATCAGTCACGCGTTACTTTGCGTAAGTCCGTTACAAAGATGGACAGAATAAATATTTAGGCTTGTTTTTTGAAGGTTCCAATGTAGGTGGCCATAGTGAAGTGCTGGAGGATTTGCCGATGACAGTTTCTCGGTAAGAGTTAGACTTGTAAAGAGTAGAATCTCTCTATATACTTCTTAGCAAACATACAATATTATCATTCTGATTTGTGTTCGTAGATCTTAGTAAAGTAAGTTTGACTATCCATATTTATCGTCGTTAGTCTACAGTCGTCTACTGCTGGACACGGCTTTCACAAAAGCACAGTGCCCTATCTTCAGCTAAACGCTTGCAGTTTCTACCAGGTGCATAGCCAGATCTTCGTTCCAGCTATTCGGAGGACATCTCAGATTACGTTTCACTCAACGTAGTTTCCACTACAGCACTCTTCTGTGGTTGTTTGTTCTCCAAAATATGACCAGCTCACCCACTTCAGTTTGCTAACTTGTATGGATATATGAATGGTCTAGGCTGGCGCCTTTGGTCCTCCGAAATTAATCATCGTGTTGTAAATGTTTATGGTATAGAAATTCTTCATTCCGAATCATATCAATTACCCTAGGCCATATTTTATTATGAGGAGTGCTCCGAGAAATTGTTAGGAATAACTCTTGTCGCTGAATTCCTCTGCCATACAACTTGCCGAAAGGAAAAGTTTCATCCCCATCTATATGAGTGGCGATTCAGTACGGTGCATTTTTCCCGAAATTTCATTCCACGTACCACCACTTGAAACAACCAGCTTTCTTCGGCGGTATTTCCGATACCATCCCTAGATACCATCCGGTATTTCCATACGATATTGAAACCTTCAAAAAACAAGTCTACTAATCTTTTAAAGGCCGACAACATCTGTGATGCCTCTGTGATGTTTACGTGCGGCGTTTATTGCTTTTCATTAGGTGATACGCTCGTTCATTTGCTTCTCTATCCCATAAAAACCTCTAGGCTCCCGGCTGGATGGTGCGACGATTTACACAAGGCGATTGACATAAACTAGATGCGTGAAATCGAAGATTGGACTAGGTGACGTTTCTTGAAGCAATTCTATGTCTAGTAGTGGACTGCCGCGGGCTCTTGATTGAATTATACTAACCAGGGAACGCCATATATAGTCCTCTCTAAAGTTCTATGAGAAACTTTTGCCTAGCGGATAAAACGGACCTTCAATTTCCACGTTGCGACACAATAATAGAATATAGGTATGGTTAAATATAGAATTCATCACTCTTCCTCCTCCAGACTGTAAGTGATAAATTCTCGTCATTTGCCTTTCTCTGATTATCATTAAAACTTTAATTTAGAAATCATCAATAATGTTATAGATGCATTATCAAAAGCAATAAAGTTAAAATCACTATCGTAACAAAAGACTCGTCGGTAACGACAAAATTATACTAATTCTTTAACTTGGGAAACATTCCTGATAGCGGTTACGAGCGACGAAATTTTTGAAAGGAATTAACGTTGAAATGACTAGAGGTTAATTAAAGCTCCCCGATACCCCTTGACATAACAGTAATTAATTGCGCCCGAGAAATTTATATAAAGCGATTCTTCTTCACTACCGGCAGGCGAACAGTGGCGTATGGCCCAAGGTAAAAGGTATAGCGGACAACCTGAAAGCAAGCAGTGCGTACAAACTTTTGGACATCACGTGTAGTTATACAACTACACTTCTTTTTTTGTTTTAACAATAGTATACCTATTACTATAATTATACAGTCAGAACTTTTACTCAGCTACAATCAAAGACAAATAAAAACAGAAAATTATTAATGTGTGTTTTCTACTGAAAGAAGTGAATTTGCGGGGAACTCAAACTAAATCTTACAGAAAAAACGGACGTCAGCAACTCTTCACTTCTCTGGGCTTTCACTGCTTGTTAAAAAGAAGCGGATAGTACGAGAGGGTTATAAAGATGGAGGCCTCGAAGAAAGTTTACAGACCAACTAAAATAAATAGCATAGGTAAAGATGTGCATAGCATTGAAGGAGCTAGACTTGGATGTTAAATAATGGAAAATGTTACTCGATAAAAGCTATACAATGATGCGCGGAATGACCAACAATGACCTTTAACTATTCCCCTAGTTAAAGGTCATATAATACATAAAATTCATTATAATTGTTATTATAATCAAATGAGTTACCAAAGTTTGACTTTGGTAACTCATTTTACCTTAATCCTTGACATAATAATTAAAAATTTAGTCAACAACTTTCAGTTGGATACAACAATTCTATACAAAACAAAAAAAAAATAAAAAAAAACATACTGACTAATTTTAATTTTGATATGGAATGAAAATTTTCTGTCCCTATTCCAAAAGTGGATTTCGATAACGTCACTACGTCATCATCATTACATAAACATTATAACAGATTTTAATAACATTGAATATATTCATTTATAAGTATTGAAGTCGCTAACTGCTTTAACTTGTTACACATTCCTATGATGTAAAAACCCTCTGTCAGCGTACTACGATAGAGACGTGAAAATAATGGTCGAGATGAGCGAGTGGGTGGACTTCAAATTAGATCGATAAGTGTGTTCTTTGAATAATTTGACGAAAATCATGATTGATTTATTTAATTCGAAGCCTACGTTTTCCAACGCCGATTTATGGTTTTGAAAGCTAAGTATATTCTATCACTTATTTTAGTTAAAATTAATTTTAAATTTAAAGTAAGATTCATTTCTATGGCCTATAGTTTAACTAGTGGTAGAGCCACGCTGCAGATGAATACTTTGTCAAGAACGGCATAATATCTGTCGGAAGCATGAATAGGCCGGTTCGCCCGGGGATATACCACACTCCCGTAGAAACCGGCTCCTGAGTGGTAGCTTAGCTACCGCGCTTCGTACGGCGAGCGGCCGAGTTCCGGAGACCCAACACCCCCTTCTTTAAGGAATGTCATTATGGGAGTGGGAATGGGAGGGGGAGGGCCCTCCTCCTCCCCCTCCCCTCCCCTCCCCCTCCCCTCCCCCTCCCCTCCCCCTCCCCTCCCCTCCCCTCCCCTCCCCTCCCCTCCCCTCCCCTCCCCTCCCGCTCCCATTTCCACCCCCATAATGACATTTCCTTAAAGATCGGCAACGCTTCCGCACTGTCTGTGGCGCTGCGGAAGCCTATGGGGGCGTTGATTGCTTTCCATCAGGTTACACACCTGCTCGTGTACCCACCAATAAAAATGTATAACTTAAGGCGTTTGCCTGCTCTGCTACGAAGAAATAGGGTCATATATGTCTTAAAGAATATTTTGTATACTGTATTCTTAAAAGAATTTACTCCGATAGAGCTTCAGCGTTATTTTTTACTTGAAAGGAAAAAGACAACAAAAAATTATGAAAATTTTGACGATTTGGGTGTAATGTGGCTTAATCATATAAATACTAGTAACATAATTATGACGACCGATTGGCTCAGTGGTGAGGCCCCCCACCCACAGAGTCAATGGTTGCGAATTGGATACCCGCATCGGAATAAATATATATATATGGCCTACAAATATTTATGGCGAGTCTGGTAACTCAGCTAATCCTCATTGGACAAGCGTGGTGGATTAAGGTCCATTCCTCCAGAAATGGGGAGGCCTTTGCCAGCAGCGGGACATATATGGGCTGTGAAAAAAAAAACTTAATTATACTTTACAATTTGAATTATTTAATAGGAACATTTTAAGAAATTTGAATAGAGTTATAACTCACATAACAACACTAACAGACAAAATATAATAATATATTTGAAGTTCAAAATTGACGGTATCTATATATAGAACACAATAAAAGTTCTTTATCGACTGTGTACACAATTGCGAAATAACTTGAAAGCGTGTTTCTCACCGATAAAAACGTCGGGCCTATTCTCGAAAGGTCCACTCCACAATGGAGTTTATTTTAAAGGCCATCCCATTGTGACGGACTGAATATAAGTCTCTCTGCCACCCGTGGTGAGCGTCGCACGAGTATCAATTCCAAATTGGAGAATATTTCAATATCCACTAGTGTTACGTATTGTATTCTGATGTAATAAAAGACGTAGTGAAAATATTTAAAAAATAATAATATATATTTGTATCGAAACGAAGTAAAGTATCACAGCAATGGTTTAATATTTCAGTACCGATCAATGGAGTCAGGCGTTACTTTGCGGAAATCCATTCCTATATGGATAATCCAAAGAATATTAAAGAGCTAGAGCTTTTTAGATTTTTTAATAAAATATCAATTTGTTTAAAACAAAAAGATTATTAATGGAGTCAGGCGTTACTTTGCGGAAATCCATCACTATGTGGACAGTCAAAAGTTTTTATTTGGCTAAGATCCGCGACAAGCAAACAATAACACAAAATCAATAATGTGTGTTTTCCTACTGGATGAAGTGGATTTATTTGGAACTTAAACCAAAAACTTACCGAAAAACAGCCAGCAACTTTCCACGCACCAACCACCATACACAACACCAAACACACACTACCACTTTTCCACCTTGTAAACGACACGTGTTTCGCCCCAACACGAGGCATCTTCAGGTATAGTAGACTCTATAGAAGACAACCTTTTCGGTTGACTTTTCAGTTGTCCACATAAAACAAAAAGAGAAGATAAACATTGTATAATATTACTTTCGGAGAGTATGGCTTCTCCGTAGGAACTCTGATCACATTCCCAGACAGGCGCTGGAATGGACTCCTCAAGGGAAAAGGAAGCGTGGCCGACCAAAACACAAAATCCATCGGGTTGACGTGGCGTGAAGTGAAACGCGTCGCTCAAGACCGATCCCAATGGAGAAGCACTGTGGACGCCCTCTGCCCCACCTCGGGGACAACCATAAGAAAAATAATATAGTTATGTGGACAGTCAGAACTTTTACTTAGCAAAGATCCGCGACAGGCACAAAAAATTAGAAAAATAATAATGTGTGTTTTAGTGGAAGAAATGGATTTACGGGCCGTTAGCAACTCTCCACTTCCCAACCACTATCAAAAACGCCAAACACACACCACCACTCTTCCACAATGTACACGACACGTGTTTCGCCTTAACACAAGGCATCATCAGGTATAGTAGACTCTAAAGACACTCGGTCATTTAACGGTTGTCTTGCTCCGATAGCGGTCTGAACTGAGACCTCGACTTTACATGAGGAGTTAGATTGCTAATAAGCCCTGCTGTTGTGATGCTTATTCCATAACATCAATCAGAACTCAGCCATTTAGCATGACTCATGCTCGCGAGTCCTTTAGACAATGTTGTAAAAATAAGTTACATATAATTTCACACAAAAAAGTAATTATTTTCCCAAATAGGAGGAACAGTAAAGACATTTAAAATTTTAAGTTAAGGCCAGTATGTATCTCCGCATATATGTTGAATATATGCGGAGATGCGTATTGAAGTTTCGTTCCCAGTGGAAATTGGTGAACGGTGTTACAGATTTTCCTTTGTTGCTGTAAATTAAGTACGGAGAAGATTCATTATTTTATAAAACTAGGACAGGGGGTTATCTGGGTTATTTTTTACGTATTTTAGCCTTATTGAAACACAGTAAACAGTGGAGAGAGTATGTTCTTAAATTGTATACAAAAAAATGAATTAATAATCTACATGTGTTACAATGTAGAAGTAAAAAAAGGATAAAGTTACTTAATAAGAACCAAATCCACATGTTCTTAACAAGGTGGTAGCATCACTTACTGGCATTTATATTGTTATTATATTATATGTATCTATGTGTGTATGTGTATATATGAGTGTTATGTATGTATGTATTATACATATTTATGTGTTATATATGTATTCCAAATTTGAATTTCTATCATTAACTAAATCGCAAGGTCTCAGCACGGGTCTGCCTAGTGAGACCTACTATGCTCCATCCAACTTCACCTGTAAATTTTCATAAATAAAATAAAATAAATGAATTACAAAATAAATAAATTATAATTTGAAAAACTATCAAATGCGGTGTCTTAAAAAGTTTAACGAAAAACAAACAATTATAGTATCAGTCGCTATCATTCTGCTGACCTAGGTCTTCTGTGTCTATTATCAGGATATATCGGTGTTGATGATCTATCAGCGCACACAAGTATGGTTGAGTGGATCAAGGAGTGTAAATAAGTATTAACACTTTTCTTTAATGGGATAGGAAGACAAACGAGCACGCGTGTCACCTGATGGAAAGCAATCAACGCCGCCCGTAGACATGCGCAGCGCCATAGGTAGCGGAATAGTTGCCGACCTTTAAGGAAGGTGTCATTATGGGAGTGAGAGGGGTGAGGGGATAGGGTGTTGGGCCTATGGATCTCATCTGCTCACCGTACGAAGTGCGGTAGCTAAGCTACCACTCAAACGCCGGTTTTCTGCGGGAGGGTGGTACTTCCCCGGGCGAGCCGACTTATTCATGCTACAGACAAATATACTATTCTTAACAAAGTATTCATCTGCAGCGTGGCTCTATCACTATTAAAGTTGTTAAGGTCAACTTGATAAGTTCTTTAAATTAAACTGTATACCGCGTTAATGTTCAAATGCTAAATATGAACAAGCAGACTCAAATGGAGATATAACTAAATTTAAACAAGAGACAGGAAACAAAGCGGAAAACCTCGTTGCACATGCAGAATATATACATAATAGTGAGACAGCATTCATCTTTGCGCCGGCAAATGTAATAACACCTCGTCTCTGCATTGCGAACGAAATTGAAAGCATAACTTCTCTTTACTCGCGTCGCAGGTGGGCGAGCGCCGGCACTCGAATTTGGATGCGTCAATATATTTCTGTCCGTTGTCTGCTTTGATGCTAAAATATCCCCCGCTTATTGGAATTTAGTATTGCGACACTATAAATATTGTTGTGAACATTATGTTTCATCGTTACGTCGCCATATTTACTGACGACACTGTTATTCCACAGAATTTCAAACATTTACCAGTGTAGCCTTACTATATGTTAAATGGAGTCTATAAAGCTTCATTTTTTACTACTCGTAGACATTCATTAATTTAGAATAATATTTATATAAAAATATATATATTTATTAAATTATTATCCGGCTCGGAGGACCAAAAATAATTTTTAAACGATATCTCGCGAATGTTTCACCTATATGTATAACTTAATTTATAAGAAATGATACATTGATATTTATTTATAGGCACACAAACTATTTTAATTATTACTAATACATTTGACTAGCATTTAAGAACTTTATTGAAGTTCATAAATAGCGTGTACCTGCTTTTGTGTAAATATTTTCGTCAAATATTGATATTATTGATAAGTGTAATATATGGATGGATTAAAAATATTCTTCTTGTCGTGTCAGTGACTTCTATATTTTTCCGGTCTAGTAACTAACCACTGTAATGGCAGCAGCATTCGCTTCTATGAGATCTTGAAATGTTGAGGTATTAGGGCACAGTGAGCCATCGAGCCGATGCTCCATGGACTGACTTGTGACCCCCACAATTCTCACACTGCGGTATGGTATAGTCCGATTTGCACACGGTATGTCTGCAACGGCCCAACTGTGCACGAAGTCTGTCAAGAGATCTCCACGCAGGCTAATCGTAGCCAGGCGGAAGCTTCTCTTGTTAATATACGCAGTTGCGGGATAAGATGTTTCATTTTCCGCCGCACAACCCTCTGGGTTGGCTGGGTCCTTTTCTAGAGCCTTTATGTACTAGACGAAGCTTTTACGGCTTTTTAGCCTAACCGGAGGAATAATGTGATTGTAGAGTGGATGTTTGTAATCAGACTCTTTTGTTTTTTCCGTAGATCAAGCTACTTCTATTATTAAAAACTGATACTAACTTTGATGTACATACGCACTGTATTTGGTAATGGAGAACTGATGATCGAAATTTATTGCATAAGTACTAACGATAAATGCTAATCACGCAATCTGTCCGTTTCTGTTAAACAATACGTTTTTGTCAAAATCAAACGACTGGTTTATTCTTCTCTTCTAATGTAATTTTATTCGTAATCTAGTAATGTTATTCCATAAATTTTGTAGCAGTATTAATGGACCAGTTCGTTTGATGAAGTACCACACTCATTCAGAAGACCCACATTATATCTAAGTAATAGCTTGCACGGTTATATTTCGTCTGATGAGAGTTGTGTATTTTATCCTTCAACTTTTCGATCTTTCTCATTTGTCAATTATCTTTCAACATTTTCAAAAGCAATTTTTAGTCCTCCTTACATAACCGTAGTACAGGTAATGGAAAATCAACAAGTGAATGCATTTGATCTTTGCATACCGATATTAACAAGAGTTGCAATATGGACCTACAAGATTTGCACGGTTTTAAAAATCGATGATACATACTTAAAATTTAAAATGGAAGTATTTGATCAAATATTTAACAATTTTTTAAAAATTCTTAATTCTGTTTTAATTTTTTTCCTGACTGTACGTCTTAATAGAAACGTTTCACCAATAGTTTGATATTTTCACTATGTTGAAATATTGCAAGAATTATCATGATGTTAACAATAGAGAAATCTATTACATTGTAATGATAAGTTAAGAAAAAATAAAGAAAGATAAAGAATTTGACGTGGACAAATGTGCACATATTTTAAAATCTGCGTACATGTTACACGCATGTAATAAATTATTACATAATAATGTTGTTAATATTGTTAATAATAGCGTTGTAAATGTAAAAGATAATGGTATTTTATCCGATTAAGAAATCTCAGAAGAGTCACTATATGTGCAAACATTAGACGAAATCATTCGACATTATCGTTCCTAATAGTTTTTACAAAATTCGATCCATAATAGTCAGACTAAATTTTGTCGGACTTTACATTAGAAGAGATGGGAGAGGTATCAACTAGCAGATGGACGTTTTATTATAACCCGATGTAGTATTCCTTTATAACGTCGAATCAGCATTCAATTTATTCCAGTATATATCCATTGTGTTCTAACTACTCGCTCAGCATTTTTATTTTACTTGTTTAATTTATTACACATAAAAGTTAGTTAGATTCTGTCCGTCGCGAAGAGCGGTTCGCTGCCGGAAATTCGGAAATCGGTGCCAAAAAAAAATTATGTATACCTGTGGAAATTGGTTTAATCATTAAAATCCACTTCAGTATACAAAGCTTCTATTTTTTCAAAAAGACAAACGGGGACGGTCTTTTAACATTTTGATTAGTCACCTAAGAATGCAAATTTGCACGATCTTTAAGTTTGAGACAAGTGGAGAGTTTTGTATCGAAGATCAAAACATATTTATGTTATATCAGCGGAGTAAGTAGTAGTTATTCAAGTAATTAAGTTGGAAACGGCTACATACGAGTTTTCCAGTGCAAATACTGAACGACTTAATATAGGTCACGTCCTTATTGCAGAGTTCTGCAAAAATATTTGTAGAACTAATGTATCGGTAGAATAAACTTTTAATTACTTACTCCGTACTTCATTACATTTAGTTTTTACTTCTTTATTAAAGGACGAAGTAAATGGTTGAAAGCGAAATGGAAAAATATCAAAACCTTTCACTTGTGTGTAATTTAAAGTCTCAGCATTCAATAAACAACTTGAGCACGACATGGCAAACCGTATCTTATTTGAAAATCAAAAAGCAGTCGGCGAGGTTCCGGGGCCATTCAAAAATGTACATGTATGGTGTGCAAATGTACTCTACCAACTGTGTGTCGATGAGAAATAAATCTTGAATTAAAGTCGACGAGAATTTTAATGTGTAAATTAATTTTTGATTTATTCCTCATAAAATAAATAAATGATATAATGATATACAAAAAAAAATTTGTGCTTTTTTTTTGGGATTATAAAGGAAACGAACAAGCATGTCGCTTAATAGTAAATAATCAACGCCTCTTATAGACATTGGAGAAACGTTGCCATTCTTTGAAAAATGTGTGAGTTGTCTTTTAAATATCGATCGTATCAGTTTGAGAATAGAGTTTAAAGCAGCACAGATCGCGTGCGTGTATAGAAAATACAAGAACGCAGCGTACTAGATCGCATCCATGCATGTAGTAGGGATAAAACTTTTCTTTATGGTGACTTGTGTAGTAGAGGAATTTACCTTCGTTGGTAGTTAAGCACTCCCAGGGGTCCATGACAATAGATAGGGAGCATTCTGATATTACAATAGCAAACATTAGAAAACTATCAATTTAGACTGGGTAATTCCTCCCTACTTGGAAGAGACCTATATCCAATTGTGAATTACTTTATTGTAGTTGTAATTTTAATGATAATGATTAATGAAGAATAAATTTAATGTAAAACATATGTCGCTAAAATTTCATTCGACTTCCCATAGTAAGGGCGTCCTAGTACATGATCCCCCGAAGCCCAGCTGCACGGTGTCTCAGTAAACACGTGTCTGGGACATGTTTTGAGGATCCACTCACTCTGCATTGTGTGTCCGCTCAAATAACGAACGATTGCAAGCGCTCCCTCTCCTGACTTTTGCACAGTTTTCGTTTTTTATTTCGCTAGAAGCCGTCTGATTTTTGTTCGTAAAATTTTGAAGATGTCGTCTATTCAGGGAAGTTATATAACGATTTTCGTTTTAACGAGGTCTTTAGTGTTTGGAGAATGATAAAAATCTTCAATTTTTGTACTCTCCACTTAAGTTATGACTGAAGCCTCATTTGTTAGAGAGTAGTTTTAACATTTTAAAACACTTACTTTTGATAGTATTTTTTTTTAATATATTCTAACTGATAAACGAGTCACCTGATGGTAAGCAATCACCACCTCCCGTGAACTTTGCATTTCTAAGGGCATTGAAGATGCGTTTAATCCCTTAGAGCTTAGATGTATTAGTAAGGATGTAATCAATCGGAGAGCAAGAAGTAAAGGTAGAGCAGTAAATGAGTTGAGACTCCGATTACTTGCACAGTCGGTACGAACTTGTCGTTGATATTCTATGAGAATGTGGTAATTCCCCGATCAAGCTGCTCACTCACGATACTTTAGCTCTATTACTATTAATTTCTTCTAACTTTATTATAATAGTTTCTTCTTCTTCTAAGAGTGCCTCTCCGACGAAGGTTGGCAGCCAATTCAACACAACCTTCCTCCCCCTTTGCGAGTTGCAGCAGTTCTAGAGCACTCGCTATCCCGGTCCACTCCCTGATATTACGTAGCCAAGACTTTCTATTTCGACCAACTTGTCTTTTGCCCGCGATTTTTCCCATCATGATCAGTTGCAGCAACTTGTACCTGTCATGTCTCATGATATGACCCAGGTAAATAACTTTTCTACCTTTGACGGTTCACGTTTTTGCTTGATTTGTCAAAGAACCTTATCATTGGCCATCCTTTGAAGCCAGCTAATAGCGAGCATCCGTCTATATGCCCACATATCGAACGTCTCTATACGTTTTATGAGGTCTTCTTTAAGCGTCCAAGCCTCACATTTGTATAGATAGAAGAACGGTCCGTATAAAAGTTTGATAGAGTTTAATTTAATAGAATGAAAGGTACATGAACGTAATCTATGGATAAGCTGGGTTCAAATTCGTTCCAATCCTCCGCCAATAGAGAACCGTTACAATCAAGTTAGACGCGGCCGATGTACAGCTCGCCGGTGCAAGTTAACGAGCTCTCCTTACTTTAACATCTTCAGAAGCGTCTCTGATTATATGACTCCATTTTGCTAACAATGCATTCTTACGGTCGAATCACTTTAGGAACAGGAATTGCAGTATCAGGTACCTGATGTAATTTCCTTTTATGACCTGCCCGTATTTGATGCAAATTGTTTGGGTTGACGCTTGTAGATAGGATTTGTTGGGACCAGTGAAACACGAGAGTAACTTAACTACTGATTTATTGTTAAATATCTACCATACAAACACACACACACACAGATAATATACACAATAGATTTCCCTTCAAATAAAGTATTTAATATAATATATAAACCAAATCGGAATTGGAACTTAAACCAAAAACTTACCGAAAATCGGCTATCAATTTTCCACCCACCAATCACTATACATAACAGAAAAGTCTTTTCGGTTGTCTTCCGTAGAGTCTAATATACCTGAAGATGCCTCGTGTTGGGGCGAAACACGTTTCGTTTACAAGATTGAAAAGTGATAATGTGTGTTTGGTGTTGTGTATAGTGGTAGGTGGGTGGAGAATTGATGGCCGATTTTCGGTAAGTTTTTAGTTTAAGTTCCAAATAAATCCACTTAACCCAACAGAAAAACAAACATTATTAATTTTTGTTATTGTTTTGTTTGTCGCGGATCTTACCTAAGTAAAACTTTTGACTGTCCATATAGTGATGGATTTCCGCAAAGTAACGCCTGACGCCATTTATAAAGGTGAGTCTGTTTGGATCAATATCGCGAAAATGCTGCATCTAAAATGTTTTATAGTCTTATCGAAAATGAGGTCATCTAATATGTATACGCTGCTTACTTTAGTCTACAGATACAATTAACGGACTGAGAAGCATTAAATGGGGGGAGAAGTAACTAAAGGAATGGTAAAGGAATTGAAACTCCATATTCTTGTCCTCACCATACAAAACACAGTAACACAGTAAAATGCCTACCACTTGTCGCCTATATTGTGTGAGTATGTGGTAATCGCAAAGTATAGGAGGTTTCACTTATCACCACCATGTTTCTACCAATATTATAATTAACTACATAAAATACAGCGTAAAAATGTGTAAAATCATATTGAAGAGAAGAAAATAATGAATGCTAAAGAAGATAATTTTTAATATAAAAAAGTTTTATCAAATTCCATTTTCCATGCAATTCTATTATGTACCTTGTAAGCGTCCCTTCTTAAGATGTTTGCTTTGCTCGCAACGCTGAATTTTATTAATTTTACCTTTCCAGTTGAAGATCAAAACAACGTTGATTGAGACCGTTTCATTCGATATTGTATTAGGGTCGGGCGCGCATTTTATTCCAAAAGCAGAAAAAACAACACTCTTTGTTTTCGATATTTTCGTAGATATGGTTTTGGTACAATTGAAATCAATTTTTCTTTCAGAGAAAGGTTAATACATACCTGGAATAAATTGCCGAAGTTTTGGAGAAAGGCCAGGTCAAGAGTACCCTTAATCGGCGAGCTTGCACGAAGAGAGGGATGAGTGTGGAGGAAGCAAGAAATGTATGCCGAGATCGTAGGCAGATGGAAATCTGTGGTCTTTGTATACCCCTACGGGAAACAGGCGTGACGATATTTATGTATGTATGTATGAGAAAGGATTAGAAATTAAGGTAAAAAGTAAACAAGAAGTTTGCCTATTTATTATACAATATAGGGCTTATCTTAATCCGATGAAGGCTTGGACACTGACTCTAAAGGAAGAGAAGAAACTTATAGTTGCAGAACGAAAAGTCTTCCGAAAGATCCTGGGCCCAACCAAAAGTGATGATGGCAGTTGGCAATATCGAAAATCTGGTGGCCCAACCTAATGTAATGGGAGTGACTAAGGCTCACCGACTTCGTTGGCTGGGCTACGTTGAGAGGATGGGGGAGGATCGCGCAGTCAAGAGAGTGTGTGGGGCACACCATGTACTGCTGGAGAGACATGATTGAAGATGACTTGCGCAACCTTCAAGTCTGTAACTGGCAGGAGGTGGCTCAGGACAGGGCAAAGTAGCGTAAGATCTGTTTGGAGGCCAAGATCCATTTTGGGTCACTGCGCCAACAAAGTTAATTAGTTAGTTATAAGATATTAATAATAAGTGGTCTTAGTAAATTCACTCACAGTGCAAAAATAAATATATTGAAACTACTAAAATTTTTATTAATTATTCGAACTAAGCTTAACATACTTCAGCTAGAAAACTCTGTTATACATAAATATTCCAATGGTGGAATAGAACCGACGATCGAAAGTGCAATCCTGCATTGATATTGCCGCTTATTTCAATATAGGGTGATTTATCGTTATCGACATAACACGGATGATCTTATCGATAATCGAGTTAACGCAGCGATAGTGATTCCCGTATAAGAAATAACATCGATGTTATACGTGCTTTGGATGCGTATTTCACGAAATCACTCAGATACAGAGCAACAAGTGTTTCGAGATCAATAATAATAAAATCGAGTTCGATATCGTGGCAGATAGCATCGCGACATGCCGCGCATCTTATCTCTGCTTCCATTTCCAGCATCAGTTTAACATTGACTTGGTTTGTAGGAAGCAATATTTCTATTATGTTATTGTGTGGTATAATTTTTGTATTAAAATTTTATTTAAATTAAATCAAAAAAGACATCGAAGGGAAATGAACGAACGGTTATGTCACAATTATGTATATTTTTCTTACAACACACGGGTAGGATTTCATCAAAGCATACCGCACAATACAAACTGACTTTAAAAACTTTAAACTTGATGAATCGATAAGAAGAAAGATGCCTGAATTAATATGTGAAATGAAATTCGGAAACAACGAAGTCTATGTATATAAATAACTAACTTTGTTGGCGCAGTTGCAGGCGCGACCCAAAATGGATCTTGGTCTCCGAACAGATCTTACGCCACTTTTATATATATAAATACAATACGAAAAGTCAAAAGCTACCTTGCTAAAATATTTATTTATAATTGTGCGCGTATCTTAACAAAGTTTTTTTTTTAGGATAGGAAGGCAAACGAGCCGGCGTGTCACCTGATGGAAAGCAATCAACGCCGCTCATAGACTTGCGCAACGCCATAGGCAGTGCGGAAGCGTTGCCGACCTTTAAGGAAAGTGTCATTTTGAGAGTGAGAATAGGAGGGAGTAGAGGGAGGGGGAGGGTGTTGGGCCTCCGGAACTCGACCGCTCACCGTACGAAGCGCGGTAGCTAAGTTTTCTGCGGGAGTGTGGTACTTCTCCGGGCGAGCCGGCCCATTCATGCTGTAGACAATTATTATACCATTCTTGACAAAGTATTCATCTGCAGCATGGCTCTACCACTATAATAAGTAAATATTGACTTATCATCTCAATAAAGGATTTCCCCAAAGTAACGCTTAATAACATTTATCAATGAGATATGTTTATAAGAATTAACGAATAACGTCGTAAATAAAATAAATTGTATAACATGTGATACAGTCGATACAAAGGTGAAGGTTGAAAACAATAACGTGGAAAACGCATTAAATATACAGATGTCTTGATTAGACTTCACCAAGTGTACAAAAGGTACCGACTGAGCGGTATTCGATTATCGCCAACCTAGTTACCGTGACGTGGCGGACAAACGAATGGGCTGTCTATTTGTCAAAGGATCAATTAGTAAGCCGATTACAGAATGACCCTCGCACGAGTTTTTTCCCTTTGACAGGAAACCGCCAAGGAATTATCGACGTTACATTGAAATTATAAGATATATTTTCGACAATCACTACATAATAAAATAATAAAATACATATAATATATAATAAAATACATAATAAAATACATAAGATTTGCGTATTTCTATGTGTATCTTAGAAAAGGTTTTTATGTACATCCTACTACTATCCTATCCTACTAGTAATATTATAAATGCAAAAGTTTGTGAGTATGTATGTTTGTTACTCTTTCACAAAAAAACTACTGCACGGATTTGGATGAAACTTTACAGTAATATAGGTTATACATCGGAATAACATAGGCTATAATTTGTAATGATCTTATGTAATTTTTTTGGTCGTAATATAACGATACATGTCATCTAGGCGTACGCTGCCTAAACCATTGGAGTTACACAAAGATGATGTACCGTAGGATTGTTTGTCTTGAATAGTTCTAAATAAAAGTCCGCGACAGCATATTTTTACCTTTTATGTGGAAGTATTTCACCAAAATTGTGAACCATAAATTAAGTAAAAAATATATATATTTATTTAAAATGATCTGTCACGAAACTTAATGTGGCAGACCAAATTCCACGCGAGCGAAGCCACGGGCAAAGGCTAATACATATATGACGAAACAATGAACACGATATTAATACAGGTAATACTTGACAGGTAACAAGTTGTACGTATTTTATGTCCACATGTATTTACAGTTCAAGTTAGACCAGTCGAATTAACAGCAAGAGAACAACTGTTCGACAATTCACAAAAGAGTTGTTTGTTAATGTAAACGGTATTAAGTATTTATAATAAAAAGTTGTTCTACTTTTTTTATTTGATTTACATTGAAAACATGCTAGTAACACTGATACAGAGGTTTTGCGCAATGAAACTATTAATCAAGTATTTAATGAAGTTAGCAACAAATGATACCGACCATAGAAAAGAGGAATTTGTAATATGTTTTCATGGAAATTACAGCGATATTGTATTTTAATTTGACGAATATAACTTTCCGTCTCAATTATCGTTTCGGGTCCCGTATAAGTATAAATATAGATACATATATACATATCTTCACGTCTGTTTCTGGGGTCGTAGCGGTTGATCTGGAGGAAGCAAGGAAGGTGCTCCTTGCTTCCTCCACACTCATCCATCTTTTCATCCATCCTTCCTCTCACATTCATCGTAGTGAAACGGGTCTCTGTTAGTCGCTTCTAGCTCTCTTGGAAATCAGGAAGTATACATATGTATCTTAACAGCTTACAAAAATGTATTCTTAGTCTAAGTGGACAGTTAAGTTTTACTTGATCCGCGACAAGCAAAACAATAACAGAAAATTAATAATGTGTGTTTTTTGTGCTGGATGAAGTTGATTTATTTGGAACTTAAACCAAAAACTTACCGAACTGTTATTGTTTTGCTTGTCACGGATCTTAGCTAATAAAAACTTTTGACTGTCCACAGAGTGATGGATTTCCGCAAAGTAACGCCTGACTCTAATTATTAATTCTTAGTCTACATTTTTCATCGTGTTATTAGTGTTTTATATTGGACCTGCGACTCAGATAATTATAACATGGGGCTATAAGTATTAATCGTTGTATTTTATTTACTATTTTTTTTTTTCTTTACATTTATTTCACAGAATTGTATAACGCGGCTAAAGAAGTTTTCACTTCAAAAATTGCTAGTGTTGTTTTGTCAAATAATACAATATGTTTAAGAACGTAAATCTAAAGAATATTTTTTTTATAGCAGAATAAACAACGCCACCTAGGAATCAGCAACATTTGGAATATAATATCTCAAAATCATGATTTTTTACTGCATTACTATTTCAAGACTTACCGCTATACATAGCGTCAATAAACAATATTAATTCGATGCCAAAAGACGATCGTGGGCAATGTACAACACGGATTTGAATTTATTAACGATAACTTTTAAAAGTGATGTTATAAATCCATAACGAACGATCTCCGCCCACTCTCAATTTTAACTGTGTATCCGAATTATCACTTGTATCCGGTTAAATTCCTAAACGTAGGTCATGTCATAAAGAAATATACGATTGTATTTTATTCGAAAACTCTCGCGTATTTATTTTCTTAGTCAAGTTCATCATGTATCAATTTTGTATTGTAAATTTATGGTATATAAAGTTCAGTGGCATAATTAGGTTATAGGTCGTGTAATCGGTAAATCGGTAAAGCATTCTTATTAATGTTTTTTTTTAACAGCCTATATATGTCCCACTGCTGAGCACGGGCCTCTCCATTTCTGGAGGAACGGACATAAACCCACCACGCTTGTCCAATACGGATTGGCGGGGTTACTAGACTCGGAATAAATATCTGTAGGCTATATATATATTTATTCCGATGCGGGGATCGAACCGTCCATTGACTCCGTGGGTAACGCCACTGAGCCAATTGATCTTCATTGATGTTTACGCATGCACATATGAAGAAGCTCAATGATCTCTCAAGCAATGACGTGGTGCCATCTTGTAGAATGCTTAAACTTCTTTCCACGCACCCCTACTCTATGGAATCAGCTATTATACCGCTATATATACCGCTCCAGCGGTTTTCCCGAATCGATACGACGCACGATAACCTTCAAAAAACAAGCCTACCCTTTTCTTAAAGGCCGGCAGAAGTGACAGGCAGGCAGTGCAGAAGCGCTGCCTATGGTAATGCAAATGTTTGCTTTCCATCAGGTGACACGCCTGCTCGTATGCCTTAGTATCCTATAAGAAAAATATTATGAAAAACGAATTTCGCATCGATTGAATTAAGAATATCTAGGTCAGAATCATTAAAACATTAACTACTGGATCGAACGAATTAAAAATGAAACATCAAAACTCCGTTATGAAATATCGAATTTTAAAATAAGGCATCGTAAATTTTAATTGTCGCAAGTGGTTACGGCTGTTGTTACAGAGGATTATTTCGAACTAGAGCAGAGCTATCTTGTTTTCGACGGGATGGATCCACCGTAAGCAAGAAACTCGGTCATATCTAGTTAATTTGCCCGCCGCCTGTTATCATAAATGAGTTGCAACTCTGTGTATCAAATTTTTAAAATATTATATTTATGTTCACCGTCATATGTATCTCTATGTCCATCTATTTTACAATTACATTATGTCGTGTTGTTTATATAAAATAATATAAGAAGGAAAATATAAAACAATGATTAATAAAGTCAGGTGTAAACATTGAGAAAATCTATTGTTAAGATTTTATTATCCACACTTTTTTTTAACAGCTCATATATGTCCCACTGCTGAGCACGGATTTCATTTCTGGAAGAACGAACGTTAACCCACCACGCTCGTCCACTTATTCACCTTAATACAAACAAAATGAAAGTATTCATTTAAAAAAAAATAGGTTCTAGGAATAGATAGGCCTGTAAAGGTAAGAAGAAATCATACATACATACAAACATATCGTCACGCCTGTTTCCCGTAGGGGTAGGCAGAGGCCATCTTCATCTGCTACGATCTTCTTCAAATTTGCATCTGCTACGATCTTGGCATACTTTCCTTGGTTCCTCCACACTCATCACTCTCCTCATACAAGCCCGCCGGTTATGGGTGCTTTTGATCTGGCCTATTTTAAAAACTTCAGCAATTTGGTCAAATTATGTTTTTAAAGAATCAAAAAGCATTTTTTCGGTTCATGTTACAAATAATCTCTTATGAACGTAAAAAATATTTTAAGTATATGAATATTTCTTAAAATGAATGCTATGTCCATTGATTGATTGAGAATATGTTTATAAAATTTTTTATTAATTCGACGAAACGCACGTAAAGTGCACAATTATATGCAATCAATTTAACAAGAAACATCAAGTTTCGTCACAAGAATTTGAAATTGGAATCTTTGTTGACGACATTCCTTAATTATAGCATTACCGGACGAATAAAATGCAACGAATTGTTTTCTGATAATATATTCAATGTGCAATGTCGAACATTACCTTTCTTTATGTGCATACATACTTTATTAAGAATACGTGGGTGTTGATATATCTCGCCCACGATAGAGACGAGGCAAATAATCATTACAATGATACTTAGCATTGTGGACTGATTGAAGTTAAAACATAAAAAGGTCATCATCATTATGGTTTTATTGTTAAGATATGACATTCTCGCACCAGGGAATTGGAGAAGTACTGCACCATCCCAGAATAACAAAGTTTAGCTCGGTAAGGTATATCATATCCCCCTTATGGAGTCACAATTATTTCCCCTTCTTGTACATTCTTCTTCACTTGCCTTGACATCCTTACTTTAAGGCAACCAATTTATCTGCTGTGCTTCTAGTATTTTTTTAAAGGATAGGAAGGTAAACGAGCAGGCGTGTCAGCTAATGGAAAGCAGTCAACGCCACCCATAGACATCCGTAGCGCCGAATACAGTGCGGAAGCTTTGCCGACCTTTAAGAAGTGGGAGTGGGAGGAGTGGGAGGGGGAGGGGAGATGGGAGGGAGGGGAGGGGAGATGGGAGGGGGAGGGGAGATGGGAGGGGGAGGGGATGGGCAGGGGGAGGGGAGGTGCAGGGGTAGGGGAGGGGAGGGGCAGGTGGAGGGTGAGGGGATCTCCATCGGAACTCAGCCGCTCACCGTAAGAAGCGCGGTAGCAAAGCTAGCACTCAGACGCCGTTTTTCTGCGGGAGTGTGGTACTTCCCCGGGCGAGGAGGTCCATTCATGCTACAGACAAATATTATGCCATTCTTGACAAATTATTGCAATGGTCTGCAGTGTGGCTCTACCACTAGCAACCTTACATTAAGCCAACCAATTTATCTGCTGTGCTCCTAGTATTGAAAAAATCCATAGATGATCGTAATTTTTCACTAGAAAAGACCCTATAGTTCGTTTGCCCATCGCTTCCAAAAAATCAATTCGTTCTTGTCTGTGATTCTAAGATTTATTTTGAACGTTTGTTCTTAATAAAAAGGCCTGGCAAATAATAAGAACAGTTATCTATTATCTTTATGGGCTGCGAGTGAAATAGCCGGAATTCCTCGTCCAAATAAAACTTGGACGCAACGGAATTTTGCGTGAAAAAATTCTACACAGAATACGTGTCTCTTAGATTTTTCATCTACAATGGGATTTCTTCACAACTCACTTCAATGTTCACAATATGGTGAAAAACGAACGATGTGTTATCGACATAACCCAGCGAGTTAAACTTAAGTGACAATGGGCTGGACACGTCTGTTGAAGAAACGGCAAACCTTCAAGTAGACATTTGGTGAAATGATACCACGTCATTGCAAATGAAGCTGCTAATAGATAAAAGATGAAGAAAAGTTAAAGTGATGATTGGCATAAGGGTTCTAGCAAAAACTGTACCTATAGAGCCTTACCTCAGCATGCGGGGCTCTGTTGGGGCTGACTTTCATCCTTCTTCTCTTGCGGGCTCGTGGGATTTACTATGACGAATATTAATAAACCTCATTTGTTAAAAACTGACAGCGACGTGGTTCGCCATCCATCATTATCCTGATTCCCATGAGGAAGAGAAGCGACTAACGCGAGAGTCGTTTCGCTCCTATGCATGTGAGAGGAAGCCAGAAAGGTGTGTTGGGATCGAAGCTTGTGGAGATCTGTGGTCTCTGTCTACCCCTTCAGGAAACAGGCGTGACGATATGCATGTATGTATGTATGTATGTATGCCAAGACTCAGTTTTCACTCTATCTAAAAAAAGCAAAAATACGTATATCAAATTCTTTTAAATTTTTATTAGAAGAATGACAGCCAAAGTTCAAACATAAATTTAATATTCATAAATTCAGTGAGTATTGTAAAAGTTTTAATAAAAAGAAATCCCTCTAATAGTATTGTAATATCCACAGAAACTTTAGTAATTACTATTCATAAAGTTATTCAAATGAGAGTTAGAAAATACTTAGTAAAAATCTCGAGAGCCGAAGAATAAATATTTGAATAGGCTCACTGAAAAGTCTGCAAAACTTGTAACAGTAGCGATGAAGCATCGAAAAAAAAACAAAACTCATTCCATCCAGTACTCGACGGAGAAAAAAAAAAACAAAATTCCAATTCGATAAACTTGAACTTCGAGCGATCGGCAAAGTTTGTAAAAAGGAAAACAGGAAACGGCCAATCTGGGAAAGTTTCAAACACACTCATCTCTAAGCACCGCGGAGACAAACGATTCAAAAGGTTGTAAAATAAGAGGAATCTCGTTGGGAACTTTCCAAAATGGCCGCCAGGTGTCCTCGACGGTTTCCCGCCAAGTTTGCGGAATTAGCGCGACTCCCCGGCGGTTTTATGAAGAATAATGTAATTTTGTCGCGGGGAAAATAAAAGTTTTATTTGTAAAAAGAAAAATCAAGGCGTTCGGCTTTCAAAGGGAATCTAATCAATTTTAACGGTTCACTTGAGGGACGGGACCAAGTTAAGTTATAGATAATAAATACAATTTGTTATCTCGATTCCGTATAGATTACTATTCGCATAGATAAAACCATATCGATTGATATTATTATTAATGAAGTCATTGTCATATCCATAGTACTACATATCCATAATTTCGTAATAAAATACATATAGTGGTAGATCCGTTGTGGTACGAGTCAGCCGGACCGATCGGGGAAGTATCAAGCCTTACAAAATATCGGGTTCGAAGATGTTAATGCTGGTAGCCTATTGGCTTTAACAGCTTTATCGTATTCAGGGCCCGCGGGCTGGAAGCCCGGCAAGTAAAATATATTTGAGAATCTGCGCAAATCGCAGACTCGAACGGCCTGACGCCGTGTCGGAGGTACACATATGTGTGTGTGCTGATTTTAAACTCGTCATGATTCTACGTTAAACATGTAGGGGAGGATTGAACTTTCGTAACTATAGTCCCTATTAGTCTCATAGACCCTAAGGTCTAGGGAGTGAGAACCGACCGGGTACGTGAGAGAATCTCGTGTAAGCGGCCGGTGTAGAAGTGTGCCCTACTCTACGTGTTCGGCTAGAGCCGGGGTGCGTGTGAGTATTGGTGTCGTGAGTGGGCAAAATATCGGAGTTAAGTGCATTTTATCGCGTTATCGTTTTTCGTATGGTGTATGAAGAGATCCAATGATTAAGTCCTACCTATTCGAAGATGTTAATGTTGGTAGCACACTTTAGCAAGTTTATCGAATACTGGACAAGTAAAATATACACCTGAATCTGCGCAAATCGCACGTCTCGACGCCGTGTCGGAGGTACACTATATGGACGAAAATCCTCACACTTCCCTTCCAATATTTATTTATATAAATATTATGCACAAAATGTACAGCAGTCGGACTTAAATGTCATTGGGAATTCTCTGCCACTCTCTGCAACTGAGAAAATTGGTTTGGATATGGGGCTTGTACAAATGGAAAAAATTAAAAAATAACTTTATAAAATTTAAATACATATACACTTACAAAAAAAAAGAAATATTCTCACTTTTATATTCATGTGTTCCCTTCCAGTACCTACTCTCAAATTAAATGTTTTTCCCCATCATTGTCCATATCCTAACCTTAATATAGGCAACGGTGTTTACTCACCATCTGGTGACCCCTTCATTTTTCATATTTTCTATAGTCGCTACAGGAACCTGCTACCTAAATGATATCATATCAGCCTAAATATTAAAAGTCGATATGAATACATTTTAAAGGAACAACCAAAAAAAAGCTAATATTTCTCATAGTGTCAAATAATAAAATAAAAATATATAAAAATGGAAAGTTTATTAGTCTCAAAAAACAACTCAAAAACCGTTCGACCGATTTGAATATTTTTTTTATTTGATTCGCTCTAATACAGAGAAAGTTTAACATATATGGACAATCAAAAGTTTTACTTAGCTAAGATCCGCCACAAGCAAAACAATAACAGAAAATTAATAATGTGTGTTTTTCCGTTGGGTTAAGTGGATTTATTTGGAACTTAAACCAAAAACTTACCGAAAATCGGCCATCAATTCTCCACCCACCAACCACTATACACAACACCAAACACACATTATCACTTTTCCATCTTGTAAACGACACGTGTTGTCGCTTGTCGCAGATCTTAGCTAAGTTAAACTTTTAACTGTCCATATAGTGATGGATTTCCGCAAAGTAACGCCTGACTCCATTAATAATCTTAGAAAGTTTAACAAATAGAAAAATATAGAGAAGACATAAAATGCACATAGCTTGAAAAATGAAATTTATTTTCTTATTTATTTTCAATAGATGGCGTTTCGTGACGGATTTATCTTCTAACGAATAACTTTGTTATACAAAACTGTCGTTTCTTTTGTGCGATTTTGAAAAGAATTACATTAAGTATGTAGTACTAACATACCAGGATAAAATAAATACAGGGGAACATAAATTGTAGATAAAACGAAGTTCAACGGGCCATCTAGTATTTTTATAAAACAAAAATGGTTTTTATAAAAAACTAGACTTCAGGTATAAAAAGAAGAAATAATGAAGTAATTATAAATACAAATTATTTTATCAGACATCGGATATCCACCTAACGGATAATATAGAAGATTATCCGTTAGATGGTTATCCGATATATACGAATGGTTATACGAATCTGTAAGATTGTCCTTTAGATGGCATTAAAAATGAGATTTTAAAGTTCAAATATGACATGATAGCCGATATGACAATTATACCTAACTCAGACAGGAACAGAATAGGATTCTTTGTGTCCTCAGTATCATCATAGACGTATAAACGCCAAAGACATGTACCCATAGTTGTAATAAATACGTACATGCCATTCAAATTTTTATCCCGATGTCGGGAATCAGACGTATGTACTTTGGCGAGATTATTTCTTAATTATTATGTTAAATTAACAAAGATATTTGATGTATTTTGTATGGTATAGGAAGGTAAACGCGCAGGTGTGTCATCTGATGGAAAGCAATCAACGCCGCCCATAGACATTCGCAGTGCAGAAGCGTTGCCGGCCTTTAAGCAAAGTGTCAATATGGGAGGGGAAGGAGACGGGGTAGGGCACGGGAGAGGGGGGGTTGGGCCTCCGAGACTCAACCGCTCACCGGACGAAGCGCGATAGCTAAGCTATCACTCAGACGCCAGTTTTCTGCGGGAATGCGGTACTTCCCCGGCGAGCCGGTCCATTCATGCTACAGACCAATAATATGCCATTCTTGACAAAGTATTCGTCTGCAACGTGGCTGTATCACTACTTAAATATTAAAGTTTTAAATGTACAGAACCCTAAAAATCACTAATTGTAATTTTGGGTTTCGATAAAAGCGTGAAAGTGATCGTGCGAATCTAATTTAATTACTGTTGTGCGGTGTGACTTATAGAACAGAATTGTAAGGTTTGTAGTCAGTTTATCACTGATTGGTCATTGCACTCTTAAATATATTTAGAGCACTGCCTAACTAAGGCTTCGGATATGAATAATGAAAGGGGAAAAAAGTACTAAAAAACCGACAAAGAAAAATAAATATATAAAATAAAATAACATCATCATCATCCGCGGGTGGGCCTGGTTCAGTAAATATTTCAAGTCGAATCTTAATTTGGCTTTTTTTCTCCAGCCCCTCACTCCGATTGCCTTTAAGTCGTCCTTGACTCCATTTAGCCATCTGAGCTTAAGCCTTCCGCGGCTTCTGCGACCATCTGGTTTGCCGTCGAGTAGGCGTTTGGGTACTCTAGCCTTGTCCATCCGTATTACATGCCCAGCCCAACGAGGGCGTCCAATTTTGATGGTTTAATGATGTTCGCCTCATTGTATGTACAACAGATAAAGCTCGTGGTTGTAAAGGTTCTATTTTGTCCTTTGAGAAAAATTGAAATAACACTTAAAATAAAATTAAATAAAATAACTTAAATTAATAAAAGCACGTTCTCATCGTAAGGTCTCCAAGTATTTTTATTATTTATTCAATTAATTGCTAAACAATATTTGAAATAAAATTCCCACGCTTGCCAGCTTCAAATAAATGTCGGTTTCAGTCAGGCGATTTGCAAACACTGGTTGGATGAAAAATAAAAAAGTAACACATACACAAAACTATACAATGTAGCTTGGAACAAAGGAATTAAAAAAATGGCGTGTCCCATATGTTTCTATTTTTTAAAACTAAAACTGATGCATTTGGTTATGATATGGTATGATAAAAAAATATTTATACGTCATTTAATTTTTTAATATATATGTAGATAGATATTCGTGATCTTATCACACGTAAGAGGAGTAAGGGAAGAACGGTAATAACATTTTAATCGGTCCAAGTCAACCTCACCTGCACGCTCTTCGGCGACGGGTACCGGGTGCTCCCTGCTAGATAACAGACGACGCTCTGGCGAACTGATTACCCTACGGAATCGATCAAAGCGTGGGTAATCCGCCGAATATCTATGGGTATTGAGTCTGTATGGGTGCGTTGCCAAGTAGTCGCTGCTAAAAAATTGGAGAGTATTTATGTATAGTATAGTATGGAGAGAAAAATTATGGGTGGGTAACATGAAACTTTTGAATTCAAGGCCGTTACGGCGTTTCAGATGTCTTAAAAATGGACACGTGGGTATGCACAGCTCTTCAGAAATAGATCGCAGTGGGGAATGCTTTCGTTGTGGTCATCTCGGTCATAAGGGGGTTGCATGCGAGGCAACACCAAAATGTTCACTGTGCGCGGCAGCAAACAGACCATCGGAACACTTAATGGGGAGTAAGAAGTGCTCTCCGCCAAAAGTAAAGGTAATAAACCGGCCTAATCAGACTCCAGCCACTCAAGCTGCAAGCGTAGGGCCTATAGAACTGACAACTTAAATGGTTACACATCGCATTCTGCAAGCGAACATCAACCATTGCGCCAGTGCCCAAGATCTATTATTGCAAAGCATGGCATAGTGGAAGATTCATGTAGCTGTGGTCGCTGAGCCCAATTTTTTGGTCTTAGTAAGGAAGGAGGCTGTGAAGAGGGAGAGAGAAAAGACGTCTGCTCTCTCAGTCAACAGGGCGACGGAGGAGAGCCTATCAGGCTCTCATACAGCTCCCATAACCGAGGCTTGAGCGGCGAGAAATGAAAGCCTCGACGCCCGACATCTGAACCTCAAGGTGGTGCACCATATTTGCTCCTAAAGTAGGGAGGAGTTGAGAGCCTCATCTCCACTCCCACCATGAGATTGCCCCCTAAATAGGGACAGCGCCGTCGGGGCTGCGGTAGCATGCTTCAGCGTTTCCCGCAGTTCTGATAAGTGACGCAGAGAGGTTGATAACAAATTAATAAACAATAATTATGGTAATTCAAAAAAAAATGTTGCTACACTTTTTTATAAAAAAAAAATATTTAGGCTGTATTAAATCAATCGTAGTTACGTTTCGAAAACTATCTACTGCAACAAAAGGTTAATCTTACCCCAAAACGTTAGTATTTGTTCCTGTTCCGATCACAAAACGATCGTGGCTTGAACTTGTATTTACACAAAAGAAACCAATAGCATCCTGAGAATTGCGTGGGTTACGTTTATTTATACGGGCGGAGTTTACCCGAGTGTCTAATTCGTGGGGTGAGACAGACAGCCACCATATGTTTCGGGTTTTGTTCAATTGTATCCAATGTATTGTGACTAGTTAAAAGTATTTTAATGTATTTTTCTTTATTTCACAACAGAACACGTGAGTCGCCCCGTGGCAAGTCATAAACGTTGCCATAAACCTGCACGCTTGCGCATACCTTCCTTGGCCTGGGCACGTAATGCGGATGGACGAGTGTAGAGCACCCAAACGCCTACTCGACGGCAAACCAGATGGTCGTAGAAGCCGCGGAAGGCCTAAGATCAGATGGCTAGATGGAGTCGAAGACGACTTAAAGCCAATCGGTGTGAGGGGCTGGAGAGAAAAAGTCAAACTAAGATCCGACTGGAAAAAATTAATCTGACTAAGGCTCACCCGCAGCTGTAATGCCTTGATGATGATATGTTTATCATAGCACAACGCCGAAGGCTTTTTACTAAATCGGCATCATTGTTACCATCGGGTTACTCATATGGTTTAATCTTCTATAATATTATATAAAAAAAGTATAAGGCTGTTTTACTTAATTACCAAAACATGTTGTTACATATTGGCGGTATAGGTTTTGTCACGTTTTTTTTTTATTTGATATGTATGTAGTAGTTAATTATTAATAATGAGTGTACATGTTTGGGTTGATTACAAATATTGAGAGAGCTCGGCTGGGATGTGTTGATGCATCCTCCGTGTAGCCCTGACCTTGCTCCATCAGATTTCCACCTGTTTCGGTCATTGCAGAACTCTTTAGGAAGCATAAAGCTAACCTCAAAAGAACACTGCGAATACCACCTGTCAGATTTTTTTAATCAAAATCTCAAAATTTCTACAGGAATGGGATCATGGCACTACCCTCAAGATGGCAACAAGTCATCGATCAAAACGGCACATACATATTATAAATAAATAAAAAATTATACCTAAAAAAAATATTTTCCTTTGTATGAACAATACGAAAATACTTTTGCCCCGACCTATTATATGAGGCTGCATTTTTGTGTGGATCGAGTGGTGGCAGAAAATTAGTATTTCTCAATTAGTGGAAGTTTTGACTGGGCCATCTCCCATTTTCATTCTACGGTATATATATATATATATATATATATATATATATATATATATATATATATATATATATATATATATATATATATATATATATATATATATATACCTCAGTTATATATAATATAATAATTTAATATATAACTGTGTTACTGCAAAATGAAATATATCTATCTCAAAAAAATAATCTGTTAATAATTTCTGAACGAAAAACAAACGAGAACTAAGTGGAACACACCTAATGTAAGGCGTAGAGCACATGTATTGCTTTACGATAAACAGATCATTGTGTCTCTACGGATGCGCCAGCGCAGCTGCCTGTATCGGGATCAGATTGATTTTTTGTTGTACTTTTTATATTTGTTCCGGCAGTCGAGTGCCTGCTGTGTATTTACTGTTTTTTACTACCTCGTCCTAACGATAGACCGCTTTAAGATACACACTGATTTTATTGTTTTGCATTTAAATAGGGTCATTTGTTTTAGAAACGATTTGTTTGTTTCGAAACCGCATGATTTAAACAAGTTGATTTGATGATTAACGGATTATATAATATCCTTGTAAGTGGAACAATAGCCGACTGCCTTATTATCAACAGTCGCCGGTTCGATTATTATATTGAAATGAATATACATACGTATTGCCTGTAGGTATTTATTCCAAGTCTAGATGTTCTGAGCTGGTTGAAATTAATGTCCATTCCTCCAGAAATGGAGATCCCGGTAATCCATAGTGGGACATATTTAGGTTATAAAATGTAGCCTCAATACTGATAAAATAAAAAACGTAATAATTCAGTAGTGCTGGCAATTATTTAAATTATTTTTGTAAGAAGCTAAGAAAAAATCAATAATGACTATTACAAAATCGTAATAATATCATATAATAACCCGTATTAAAATCGCTTGTAGCTTTTTCAACAAGATGAAACGTGTCCTTTGTAATCGCATCCTCAAACTTTCCTTGCGCATTAGAATGCTCCACTGTTACATCTGGCTTGTTCTTTTATACGGATGTGAGGCTTGGACGCTTAAAGAAGACCTCAGAAAACGTATAGAAGCGAAATGTAGACGGATGCTCGCCATTAGCTGGACTCAAAAAGTGGCCAATGACGAGGTTCTCCGACAATTCAAGTAAAAACGTGAATTTTTGCAGATCATCAAAGGAAGAAAAGTTGCTTACCTGGGTCATATCATGAGACATGACTGGTACAAGTTGCTGCAACTGATCATAATGGGAAAAATCGCGGGGGCAAAAGATAAGTTGGTCGAAGAAAAAAGTCTTAGCTACGTAATGTCAGGGAGTGGACCGGGATAGCGAATACTCCAAAAGTGCTGCACCTCGCGAAGGAGGAGGAGAGTTGTGCTGAATTGGCTGCCAACCTTCGCAAATCGGAGAGGCACTCTTAGAAGAATATAATTATATATATAGGTGAGATGTGGCTCAGATTAGGCCTAGCTGCTTTTTTAATATATTTTATCTTGAAGTCAATAATTTATTACGAATAAAGGCCATACTAATTTGAGAAAAATATTTCAGTCTATAGTCTTCTATTATAATTTTTTTACAAAACCACTTCTTTAACGGGCCGAGAAACTATTAACATTGTTTTTTTTCTGCAGTTGGGGCAGACAAACAAATATGTGACACGTTAATCTGTACCACCCAGGCTTATAAATGCTTTACCTAAATTAATATGTTAATAAGATAAAAGGTTTTTGTAATTAAAATTTCAGCGGTGTTTTCGAACTGATACGACATTGGAACCTTCAATAAACAAGCCTACACATTTCTAAAATGCCGGTAACGCTTCTGCAAAGCTTGTGGCACTGCGGAAGTCTATGGGTGGCGTTGTTTGCTTTCCATCAGATGACACATCTGTCCGTTTGCCTTCTTATCCCATAGAAAATAAATAAATAAGGAAAAATTTCTAGTTACCATGAGGGCGAGAAGCGACTAACGGAGAGCTGTTTCGCTACGATGAATGGGAGAGGAAGATTGGATGGGTGTGGAGGAAGCAAGGAAGGTATGCCGGGATCGTAACGGATGGAAGTCTGTGGTCTTGACGTGACGATATGTATGTATTTATGTAAATTATTGAAATGGAAAGCATGTAGTTAGAGATTGGATGAAGAAGTGTGCCTTGGAGCAAGACATTTTTCAGCAGTGGCCTGCCAAAAGCTGATAAAGATTGTGATGAAATTAAATTGATAAAATTCAATATACACAAAAAGTCCGTCATTGGATAATGATATAAAATATATCAAAGCCTCCAAACCTCGTTAGTAGACGAGAGAGTAGTTATTTAAAAAGAAAATTGATTCAAAGGGCACCCTAATCAAGAGCATATAAAGGGTGAAATACAAATATATTAAAAAGAGAACTCATCACAGCGGGTTGCTTGTGTGGATTATACCGGCGCCTCATTTATATGGGCGAGCGAGTTAAAAAAATGTAATTTATCGCACGGTCTCACACCCCTACGCGCTCGTTTGACGATGTTCCGACCGTGGACCGCTGTTTATTCTAAAATCTGTGAATTAACCGACGATAAACCCATTCAGTTTCGGGACGCCTTCAATTTATTTTAAATTGGAATATTCTGGATTATTCTTTGAGTGAACATGGTCAGCCTTGTTTACAAAAACTATGAGATCTCATAGTTAGCTTGAACGTACTGAGACAATTGATGGAGTCAGGCCTTACTTTGCGGAAATCCATTATAAGGATGGATAATCAAACTTACTTTGCTTACGATAAACCCATTATATTTCGGAACGCCTTCAATTTATTTTTAAATTGGAATATTCTGGATTATTCTTTGAGTGAACATGGTCAGTCTCGTTTACAAAAACTATGAGATCTGATAGTCAGCTTGAACGTATTGAGACAATCGATGGAGCCAGGCGTTACTTTGCGGAAATCCGTTACTGTGTGGACAGTTAGAACTTTTACTTAGCTAAGATCCGCGACAATCAAACAAAAACAGAAAAATAATAATGTGTGTTTTTATACTGGAAGAAATGGATTTACGGGGAACTTAAACTAAATTTTACCGAAAAAACGGCCGTCAGCGACTCTTCACCTCCCAAGCACTATCAATAACACGAAACACACACACACACGAAACACACACAACACCTTGGCGGTTGGGAGGTTGGGAGGTTGGGAGTTGCTGACGGCCGTTTTTTTGGTAAGATTTAACTTGATCCCCGTAAATCCACTTATTTTTCTGTTTTTGTTTGCTTTTTGCGGATCTTAGCTAAGTAAAAGTTTTAACTGTCCACCAACTTGTTTTGCTAAGATCCTCGAACACAAATCCGGAAAATAATATTGTGCAATTGCGTAGAAGTGTAGATTTAGTGAATTACTTACCGAGAAACGGTCGTCAGAAAATTTTCCAACGCCTCGACAAAACTGCCACTAAAGTAGATTCTTGTCAGAAAAAGTTGAATGTTGTTTTGGGAACAACAATACTTCTGTATTTCATTTCAGACGTCAAAACTTGACGTCATAACTCGAGGAAGAGATAAGAGTGTCACAGCGGGACTATTGGATTTAATGTTAACAACCTCTCGCAAAAATTGTCGCTAGCTCTTGAAGAGGGCAAACAGTTTTCACGTTTGTCAAGGCTTACGCAACTCTTAAGAGGCTTTTCGCTTTGACAAACCTCAAAAATATATATTTTTCGCTAACATCTTTCACACGAAATCGAATATTGACTTACTTATTATATATACACATTGACTACAATCATTAAAATATTATCCAGTAGGTACTAGAAATCTAAGTTCAGGTCAAAAGTACTGTAGTACATTCATATATGTATCACTGATGCAATAAAACCTTTTATATTATATTATTTTACGACTAATTGTTTCAGTGGCGGGGTCCTCCGCCCCTGGAGACAATGGTCCCGGAAGTCAAAAATGCGTTGTGAGAAACGCTGTGAAACGTTGGCTGGATGAAAAAACGATTGCGTAGAATGGTTAATGAACCTGGCTGAATGGAGTCGAAGAACGAACGTAGCGCATCGTATGAGACGCTTATCTATCTTTTCTTCTTCTAGGATGATCACAGACTGATGAAGATAAATTTTAACTCTATGAAGATTTCTCTTATTCACGCCTATCCCCCGCAGGGGTTGGCAGAGACCACAGAGCTTCATCCGCTACAATTCATTGCAGCGAAACGGCTCTCCATTAGTCGCTTTTCGCCCTCGTGAGAATCAGGACGTGACGGGTGGCGAACCACATCGCCGTCATTTTTCAACGAATTAGGTATATTAAATTCGTCTTAGTGAATCCCACGAGCCGAGGGAGGATGGAGGTCAGCCCCAGCAGAGTCCTGCATGCTGAGGTAAGGCACCATGGTACTCAGGGGAGCCCGATCGTGGGACGGTCGGCACGCTTTCGACTAGGCTCGCTCCTAGCCACGCATCCATTGGCACGGCAGACATGGATTGGCGGAGAGGAAGGGAAAGGAAATGCGGATTGGGGGAATTACCAGACTCGGAATAAATATTTATAAATCCATATATATGTATATATATATATTCCGATGCGGAAATTGAACCCGCGACCATTGACTCCGTGGGCGGAGGGCCGCGGCACTGAGCCAATCGATCGTGTCGATCGATTTTATTTCTACCGTAGTTTACGCTACTATAAACTAGCTCTAGCTAGCTCTATAAACTAACATTGAATTGTATGCAACGATTATTTACACAGGTAATTTGAACCTTATTACCTGGCTGTTTGCGTAACTTAGTTGTCGATATACAATGTATCGGAAGCCATTCAATGCGATTTCAGTACCAGCCCACCTCATAAACAGAGCAACGTTTCCGAAGCTTGAATCTATCGTATTTATTACTGCATCGTAAATTACATTGACGTGTAATGTCTATACGAATTGGCAGGTAGTGGTTGAAATACCGCAGTGGATAGCGTTGGAGCAATTAAAGTCGTTACGTTAGGGTTGTAAGAATTTAGGTGCAAATGGCAATATGTATAGTTGAACATTCCACGAGAAAATTTATTTAAAGAAGCAAGTTTATGAGTGTCTTTGTTACGACAAGTTGAAGATGCCACTAACGTTTAGCTACATAATTGCAAGTATGAAAACATACGTCTTAAGTTTCGAAAGGATTCTTTTTTTATGGGATAGGAAGGCAACGAGCAGGTGTGTCACCAGATGAAAAGCAATCAACGCCGCCCATTGACTTTCGCAGCACCATAGGCAGTGAGGAAGCGTTGCCGAACTTTAAGGAAAGTGTCATTATGGGAGGGGTAAGGGGGAGGGGGCCTCCGAAACTCGGTCGCTCACCATACGAAGCGCGGTAGGTAAGCTACCACTCAGACGCCGGTTTTCTGCGAGAGTGTGGTACTTCCCCGGGCGAACCGGCCCATTCATGCTACAGACACATATTATGCCATTCTTGACAAAGTATTCGTCTGCAGCGTGACTCTACCAATATTAAAATTCATCTTCACCATCTAGATGAGTGGCGATCCAGTACGATGCGCTTTTCCCTAAACTCCTTTCCACATACTACTATCTTGTTAAACTAGTTGCCCTCGGTATTCGCGAACCTATATGACATTGGAACCTTCATAAAACCAGTCTATATATGCTTTTGCAGATGTCAATGGGTGACAGTAATTGTTGTCGACATTTGCCATCAAGCAACAAGCTTGCTCGTTTTACCTATTAAAAAAAAAACAAAAAGCGGAAGGTTATTTGGTTATACAGCATTTAACCGTTTATCTCTCCATGTGTCTGATAATTTCCACGAGCATCACATCACACAAATACTACTAAAGAGACTTGAAAGAACGCTGATATTGAAAGAGTAAGGAAGTAAGTTCGTGATATTAATCAAGCTCGTGGCTAATTCGACTAATCAGGAAGTTAGTGGGAATTTCAAAGGGAAAATAAAAGGGAATTGGATATCCGAGGACTACCTAATACGCTTGCCGAAGAAAACGCAGGAGTAAAGAACTAAGAACCAACTTTGTTGGCGCAGCGACATAAAATGTATCTTGGCCTCCGAACAGACCTTACGCCACCGTCCCTATCCTGCGCCACCTTCTGCTAGTTGCAGACTTGAAGGTTGCGCAAGTCATCCTTAATCATATCTCTCCAGCGGTACCTGGGACGCCTTATAGGACGTCGTCCAGTTGGGCGACCCACATACGCTCTCTTGACTGCGCGATCCTCTCCCATCCTCTCAACGTGGCCAAGCCAACGAAGTCGGTGAGCCTTATTCACTTGTATTATATGGGGTTGAACCACCAGACGCTCGAGTACACAAACGAATTAAAATCAGTCACTGCAAAAAAACTAAAATTGCCTTCCTTGACACATTTAAATGTATTGTATTTTTTTCAATTCCTTAACAAATGTCGTTGCAATAAAATCGACTAGACGATTATTTTATTTTATTTTTTTTTACATAAACAATTTGCGGAGCCATAAAATACTATTTTGCATATTTAGAAATTACTCTATACTTTGTGATGCCTAAAAACTTTAATCCTAAAGTTAATGATATGTCATTGTCGGATGATAAATTACCAGCAATACTAAATGTTTTCATTCTACTTGAAATTTAACAACTATTCTATACACTGGAATCCATTCAAGTACATATAACGGTGTATTGTAAAGAGAAAACATTACAACACTAAATGTATTGAAAACATTGTTAGTGGAGAATATCCGAACCTAAAATTAAAGGCACACAAAGGCACGAGATGTCAAAGAGTTGAAAAGCTTTATGAAGATATGGAAGCTACCAGTGAGGCGGAGCAACTTCGTATTTTTTTTTAGCAGCAAGCTCGTATACACTGTTTGGTTTAACTTGATCTGAAATAACTTTGAAGCAGAGAGAAATATTTATGAGAGCTATACGACGATTTAATCATGCAAATGTAATATAAAAAAATAAACAATATATGAGAATATATTAGGAATTAAAGCTTATTTTAACTGAAATATGTTTGCAATAAAATCTTATTCCACGCAGCTTGCAAAGGCTGCATAGAATAAGATTTTATCGCAAACACATTACACCTAAATTGAATAACAATTAAAAGAGATTATTTCCGATGATTGTATTTTATTTTTCTGATTAATAATTTTATCCCCACCTCCTGATGATCTTCTGATCAAGAATGAGTTCTTCGATCAAGTGTCGCATGTGGAACTGGATCGGCCACAGTGGCCGAGCCATTGGGCTCCCGCCCAATCATATCACTAAGTAAGGCCTGGATTAAATCCTCCAAGGTAAAAGAAAGCGTGGCCGTACCAAGCAAATATGGCGACTTACGGTGATAGCAGAAGCGGGTAGCATCGGAATGACCTGGAGCGAAATAAAGCGCGTAGCTCTAGATAGAACGCGATGGCGTAGCACTGCAGACGCCCTCTGCCTCACATGGGGGACATAGGAACATAAGTTCTGATGAATGGCAATCCAGTACGGCGAGTTAGTATAAAGTTCCGAGACGTCATTTCACGTTAATTCCACCACTCTATGGAACCAAATACTTCAGCGGTATTTTCGAACCGATACTAACTTGGAACCTTTAAAAAACAAGCCTACACTTCCTCAAAGACCGCCAACGCATTTGGAATGCCTAGGGCAAATGCATCAGGCGATAGGTACATTCGTCCATCTCCCTATTCCATAACAAAAATGATTCCAATCGTAAAAAGTAAGATGATTTTCAAACTAGAAAATTTTAAATGTATATAAACAATACTTTTATCTTCTCATAATTATTAATGGAGTCAGGCGTCACTTTGCGGAAATCCATCACTATATGGACAGTCAAAAGTTTTACTTAGCTAATATCCGCGACAAGCAAAACAATAACAGAAAATTAACAATGTGTCTTTTTCTGTTGGGTTAAGTGGATTTATTTGGAACTTAAACCTAAAACTTACCGAAAATCGGCCATCAATTCTCCACCCACCAACCACTATACACAACACCAAACACACATTATCACTTTCCCATCTTGTAAACGAAACGTGTTTCGCCCCAACACGAGACATCTTCAGGTATAGTAGACTCTACGGAAGACAACCGACTTTTCGGTTGTCTTCCGTAGAGTCTACTATACCTGAAGATGCCTCGTTCTGTTATTGTTTTGCTTATCGCGGATCTTAGCTAAGTAAAACTTTTGACTGTCCATATTCTCATAGTTGTATGACAATGATAACTATTATGCCTATTCGTTTAATTAGTGTTAATAACTGGTTTAAAGAAGTTAGGTGCCGTACTGTATTACCGTTGACTGACTGTCATGTTGATGACAGCCCTACAACATTATCGACAGGACATTCCAGGTAATGAGTATCTATGGAGAAATCTTCATTGTGATTTAATTGCTCGAAAGAACGATATCTATTTAAAAGGGTGCATATTTACTATTTATTATTATTTTTTACGACCGATTGGCTCAGTGGCGGGGCCCTCCGCCTGCGGAGTTAATGGTCGCGGGTTCGATTCCCGCATCGGAATAAATATTAAATGGATTTATTAATGTTTATTCCCAGTCTGGTAACCCCCCCCCCAAATCCGCATTTCCTTTCCTGCCCCTTCCTTTCTTCTCTATCCTTTCCCTTCCTCTTCGCCAATCCACGGTCTGTCCGTGCCAATGGATGCGTGGCTAGGGGCGAACCTAGTCGTAAGCGTGCCGATCGTCCCGGGGTCGGGCTCCCCCGGGGACTATGGTGCCTTACCTCAGTATGCAGGGCTCTGCTGGGGCTGACCTCCATCCTGCCTTGCAGCTACCTAATTTGTCTTAATATACCTAATTTGTCGAAAATGACGGCGACGTGGTTCGCCACCCGTCACGTCCTGATTCTCACGAGGGCGAAAAGCGACCAATGACGAGCCGTTTCGCTGCGATGAATGGCAGCGAATGGAGCTCTGTGGTCTCTGCCAACCCCTGCGGGGGATAGGCGTGAATATATATAAAAAAAATATTATTTTTATTTGCCACAATCGTTGGAGTAGACACTCGGTCAAAATTGAGGGATGTGCCATTACGGCATGCTACTCCACGCTTGACGAGTGTCTTGGAGATCACAGATTGGTTTTTATTACCCAGCTTGACAGCGATACCCATCTATTCTATGGTCGCTCCCATATTCACCTTATTTGTAATCAAAGGAAATATGTAAGATATTTTCTGACTCAGAAAACATAATATTGCATTATTTCTCAAAAAAGACGCTAAATCCAATTTATTGTCATGTTATACACATTTTATAGACATGCATCTTATAGGCGTCTTTTTAATTCACGTTTAAATTTAAAATTTTTCATCAGCGAAAACCATTTGAAGCGGAAGACGGAAATTTGAAAATTAAATTTCTATTCAAATACGATAATAAACTATTTAGCTTCGAGCGATAACATTCTAATCGCGGCCATAAACCACTCCGACGCCATTTGGAAGCCGTAAAGACGTCGGCGGATATCATAACGAGTTTCATTTCCAAAGGACGCGACACCTCCAACTCGGTAACTCTTGAATAAATCACTGACGTCGTAAATGGTAATCACATATGCGATCAGTCTTCGCACCTAGTCCAAAATCACACGACCCAATGTCTTTTTCAATGTTCACCCTGTTTTATGATATTAGTGGTCCAAGTCATGAAAATACAACTGATCTGGAACATTATGTTATAAATATTTTATATTACATTTTAAAGCGGATGATGGAGCACTCAGATTCAGAATAAACATCTGTGAACTGTAGACATCCTACTAATATTATAAATGCGAAAGTGTGAGTATGGATCTATGTTTGTTACACTTTCACGAAAAAACTACTGGACGGATTTAGATGAAACTTTACAGTAATATAGGTTATAGATCGAAATAACATATTGGCTACAATTTTTAATGATTTTATGTAGTTTTGGTCGTAATATAACGATACATGTTAATTAAGTCGGAAAAAATCTGGCCTCTGAGAGCTATCTTAGCGTACGCTGCCTAAACCATTGGAATTACACAAAGATGATGTACCGTAGGATTGTTTGTCTTGAATAGTTAAGTAAAAGGTATTGGGGACTTCTCTAGAAATAGAAGTAGAAATCTTGATTACAAGATATCAGAGAGTGGACAAATATAGCGAGTACTGTTTAACTGTTTCGACTCGTAAATATATTTAGTTGTGCAGAATTATCAAACTTTGGTAGTTGAAGAGGTACTATAAGAAGAGATGAAGAATCATATTCTTCAGAGAAAGTCCGAGCATAGTTTTCTCGATAACTGTCTGAGTGATATTGAGTTTGTATAGTCCACGTGTGAGCGTATCAGTGTCTACGTTTGAGTGTATCAGTGTCCACGTTTGAGTGTATTAGTGTCCACGATATCGGCAACAAATATATTACAAGCAGGATATAACACACATATAAAAGTTACAGTACAGGCAGGATATAATTCAGAAGAAGAAGGAATCCTTTTTTGAGATCTGGGTTTAAGCCCGTTAATTGTTTATGACTTGGGCCAAACATTTCATGGGGTGGTGATAAAGATAACGTGGGAATTTCTCTGAAGTAAAGTTTTAACACTTCTGTGTATTCAAAAGGAAATTTCGGTGATAGTGAAATTTGAAGGATGATTTATTTCATAACTCTTTTAACTTTTCAACTCAAGGATAAGAACATTTGAAAATACAATATTAAAATAACTTAGCTCAAAACGAGGCCGTGCGTAAAACTGAAAACACGTTTTCAAAGAAATAATTTACGACTAAATGTATTAATAAAAAACAAGTCCATCCGAAAACCGTTACTAGGGATCACGGGAGTGAAATATCCTGGTGTAAAATGTTTTAACGAACCAGCCCTTACTCTCTTTACGATAACTGTCCAAGCTGCAGTCTCGATCGCATTTGAGGAGCCCTGGGACTTATATTAGCCTCTTCTTTGCTGTCGTGATGCGTCTTCCATTGTTTCAGCCGGGTAAAACTGAAAAGCTTTGTTGCCGAGTTGTCATCTAGCTTTCGTTCTAGCCAGTTAAAAACTTGCAGGCATTATGCTCCCGAGACCTCCCAACAATATTTTTTTACGGAAACAGTAAGCAAGCGTGTCCCCTAATGGTGAGAAACCATCACCACACATGAAAATCTATGAGGCCAAAAGTACTGCAGTGATATGAAATGAATGCATGTACGTTGACTAAATAAGTCCATAGAAGGTTTTGGTAGAATAGCCACCATTTTATCGAGACGTAACGTGACAAGCTTACTAAACATTTCAAGAGATTTGATATTATTCCATTTTACTTGAAACTGGCATAATAGTTTTAACTAATTGCCATCAAAGACAATAAAAGAAAACATACATTTTTATAACTGCCAGCGTAAAATTGACGTTCCAAGCTGTCAGTTTTTATTTGAAAAACAGTAAGGATGTGAATAATGGGAAAGGACTAACAGGGGGGATAAAGAAAGGATACTCACTGTATGTAACATGATAACAGTAAAGAGCTATCACTTATGCCTGTTCTGAATGAGAGCTTTTTTACGTCACTACTACACAAGTATATTATATAGTTTCGTTTTTCTTAAACTATCATGTAATTTAAACATTAGTGTTTTCATCCATTTTTCCCTAAATATTGGGTATGTATGTCATTAATAAACTATTAATTTATTCTTTTAATTGATAATCTGTGTAACTGACCGATGCCATATTAGTAAAGTATCAACGCCATTAAATAGAAAAAAAAAACAAAGATTCAAATATCTACCACTTACTTGCCAAAAGGTTTGGTTTGTACAGGAGCGAGTTAATTAATTTATTATACCTAGTAATACTGAAGAGAACCAAATTAGCCGATGGACAGAGGCCATTGGAGACAGATTTTTATAGTGGTAGAGCCACGCTGCAGACGAATACTTTGTCAAGAATGGCATAATAATTGTCTGTAGCATAAATGGGCCGGCTCGCCCGGGGAAGTACCACACTCCCGCAGAACACCTGCGTCTGAGTGGTTGCTTAGCTACCGCGCTTCGTACGGTGAGAGGCCAAGTTCCGGAGGCCCAACACCCTACCCCTTCCCTCTACCCCCTCCCAATCCCACTCCCATAATGACACTTTTCTTAAAGATCGGCAACATCTTCACACTGCGGATGTCTATAGGCGGCGTTGATTGCTTTCCATCAGGTGACATGCAAGCTCGTTTGCCTTACTATCCCACAAAAAAAAGTAATTCATTCAAAGTGCGGACTCACTACTGATGACCACGATAAGGGACCGACTGTAGAGAGAGGGATGCAGGTATACCTGCAACAAAAAGAAATTTATTAAAATTTTTAGATACAGCATTAGTAGCACAGTTAAAATAAATATTCATTTAAAGTTGCATATAAAACTAGATTTCAGCTTCGGAGCGCTGCTCTTTTTAATGTTTCCCCGGGGGTGCCGGGCTGGAATTTCGTAAAGTTTTATAACTTATGTCATGACCCCGTGCTCTTACTTTAAATGAGCTAAGTTTTATTTGAATCCTTTCGGCTATTCGAGTGAAGTTAAAAATATATTACATAATATTTTTTTTTAACGTAGGTAATATTCAATAATAAGACCTAGAAAAGAGACCGGATGGAAGCTGCAGAATGCGGAAGATTCTAAAAATCGATGAAATCGTGAACGATACCGATGTTATTGGAGAGCAAAAGAAAGGTATACCTATAGACAGTATTACGTTCATCATAAAAAAATTTACACATTTCTCAAAGACCGAAAACGCTTCCGCAATACATGTGGCACTAAAGATACCTATTGGGCGGCATTGATTGCTTTCGACTAGGTGACATGCCGGCTCGTTTGCCTTATTATCCGATAAAAAAAACTAAAATAGTATCTCCTATCTTAGTGTGAGGATGTGAATAATGGGCCAAGAAGAAAAGAATATTGGGAGTCCACGATAATTACACAATATATTTTTTTTTATATATATATTCACGCCTATCCCCCGTAGGGGTTGGCAGAGACCACAGAGCTCCATCCGCTGCCATTCATCGCAGCAAAACGGCTCGTCATTGTGTCGTGAACACCCAATATTCTTTTCTTAATGTAGACAAATATAAAGATACACGCATTTATTTTATATCACTTCACTTATACGCCTTCTTCAAACTATATTCTATAACATGCCACCACAATTAAACAACATATCATTATGAAAATTAATTAAAAAACATTACATCACTGATGTAAGTTGTCGGGAAAAGTGATTTTTATTTTTATTCTATTAATTTTTACGATATTTGTTATGTTTTCATGTTGAAATTATTCTTAAATATATTTAATAAAATAATTTCATTGAAATTCGATACATTTGCATGATCAAGCAATCTAAAAAAGGTTATAATAAATATTGTAATAGTAAATGGGCATAAAGACGGATGCTCGCTATTAGCTGGACTCAAAAAGCGGCCAATGAAGAGGTTCTCACAAGTCAAGCAAAAACATGAACTGTTACAGACCATTAAAAGTTGCTTACGTGGGTCATATCATGAAACATGACAGGTACAAGTTGCTGCAAAAAGTCGCGGGCAAAAGACAAGTTGGTCGGAAAAGGAAGTCTTGGCTACGTAATATCATGGAGTGGACCAGGTTAGCGAGTGATCCAGAACTGCTGCACCTCGTGAAGGAGGAGGAGAGTTGTGCTGAATTGGCTGTCAACCTTCGCAAGTCGGAGAGTGCCTCTCTTAGAAGAAGAAGAAATATTAAAAAACGAATATTATTATATTACGAATATTATTATAGAAAAAATATTAAAAAACGAATATTAAAACATATGTTATTTATCAAGTTACCATTTGTTTTATTACGATACTTAGAGCGTTATGAAATATATTACAAGTTCGCAAACAATTTTTTTTTATTGGAAATTTATGAAAGTTCCAAAACGATCGATCGATCTTGTACAAAGTTCGCAATTCCACGGGCCGCGTGTATACGTCTGATAGATTTATCATGGGTCCATTTTACACGGGTGGTAAAAACTCTCAGCGGAATAAATACATCAGTTCGAAGCGTTTGGGGGCCCCTAATTTATCGTCCCATGTCGGTCATGTCGGATATGAATATAAAAGCATCGGTTTACAAAATTGGGTTACTCGAACTTTTGTGTGAGGGTACCGCGCTGATTTGTGTGGGAATGTCACTTATTAAGTATTAATGATAATTATTTCAGGATATAAGTGGCGGGGCCATCCGCCCAGGGAGTCAATGGTCGTGGGTTCGATTCCCGCATCGGAATATATATATATATATATATATATATATATATATATATATATATATATATATATATATATATATATATATATATATATATATATATATGTATATATATATATATATATATATTTATTCCGAGTCTGGTAACCCCTCCACATTTCCGTTCCTGCCCTTTCCTTCCTTCTCTATCCTTTCCCTTCCTCTTCGCCAATCCGTGCCACACATCCTTTGGACATTCCATGGACCCGGTAGTGAAATCGAGTTCAAGGGTATTTTTTGTTTATAACTTATTGCATTATATCCGGCAGATAATCGCCTGTAAATAATATAATAAAACATTTTTTTAGACTTGGAAAATTATTTTTTTTTTGTGACGGCTGAGCTCCGTATATTCAATCACATGAAAGAACATGCTAACAAAATACTAAGTCTCGTTTTGTACAGAAAAATAAATGGTCACCTGTGTGTCGTTCTTCAAAACCAAATGTTGTGCAAATGCCCCCAGGTATCATACCTCCGCTGATGTCCCCGTGGCCGTGGAAAAACTATTTAGTTAATATTTGCCAAAGTCAAAAGGGCATAACCACACGCTGAGTGCTCTAGAGACTGGTAATGAGCAAATAAGACGCGCCCACAATGTTTTCTTATAATCTGCATAGTTGCACGACATGGGAATGTTGGCCAATTGCTTTTCATTATTAACTTTCGACTCTTTCAACGTGATAAAATCAATGGTGGTAGAGCTATGAGCTATGTCACGTATGTCATGTATGTCATGTACATAGTGAATGAGCTCGTTCAATGGTGCAGGTCCCACAACCTCACAAAATATCGGTGTTAAGTGGTAGTACATATATAATAGTGGTAGAGCCACGTTACAGACAAATACTTTGTCAAGAATGGCATATTTGTCTGTAGCATGAATGGGCCGGCTCGCTCCGGAACTCAGCCTCTCACCGGGCGAAGCGCGGTAGCTAGGCTACCACTCAGACACCGGTTTTCTGCGGGAGTGTGGTACTTCCCCGGGCGAACCAGCCCATTCATGCTATAAACAAATAATATGCCATTATTGAAAAATTATTCGTCTGTAGCGTGGCTCTACCACTAATAAATTACACTTATTATTATTATAAAACATTAGCTATATATCAAATAGTCATATAGTATTTAATTGATGAGTTAAACGTTTATAATTTTTTAAATTAAATTAGGTACATTATCCTAAACGAAACACGAATAGAGTGCAACCCTTTACACGGAGGCAATATGGGTTGTAACTCACAAAGGGATCTCATTAAAACTCGCTAATGATCTTTCCCATTATTAGACCGAGGGAATAATTGCCCGCGTCGACTCTTACCGGCTTCAAATTCCACGCTGTACTACGTACATACGTGAGCCGGTAAGAATTCATTGTGGGGGCCTTAAAATACGTCACATAAATAAGTAGGGCGCTTAACGTCTGGGATTATGTTGAGATAAAGGGATGACTCCGGCCATTACAAATCCGCGTCTTGTACATTTATAATTTACATAAAGCGTAATAAAGCCCCCGGGGTGAATTCTGCAATTGTTTTGTATGGGCTGTAATTTATTTCACTTATTGCAGTCTAATGGGGCTCATGGTACAAACAAAGGTTCTGCGGTAAGTGGTTATCTATTGTCTCGATTCCCAGATACAAGACAAACCTTTACACCTGTATAATATATAGGTACAGAAGGTCCGCTTCAGAGCTACATTTAGAAGTGGTAGTGCCATCCTGCAGACGAATACTTTGTCAAGAATGGCATATTATTTGTCTGTAGCATGAATGGGCCGGCTCGTCCGGGGAAGTACCACACTCCCGCAGAAAACCGGCGTCTGAGTGGTAGCTTAGCACTTCATTTAGTGAGCGGTGGAGTTCCGGAGCATTAGTAAGAATATTTCCAAATTCAACATAAATCTTAAATAATTATAAAATTATTAATACTTTTTATTTTTAAAATTCATGCCAAAAATATTGTCGTAAAACAACAAATCTCAACCTCAAGGGGAACTAAGTTGCACGTTGTATTTTAGAGGCTAAAAGTTAGTAAAATAAATGCTTAGTTTTTTAATTTTTATATAATTCATATTTATAATTGTATAAAAAAAATCCCATATTTAGTACTCCCTGTTGTACTGTACAATGATATGACAATTTTACAATTGAAATTATCAAATTAAAATACAATATAAAGTAAAAAATTAACTATGTGGACAGTCAAAAGTTTTACTTAGCTAAGATCCGCGACAAGCAAAACAATAACAGAAAATTAATAATGTGTGTTTTAAACCAAAAACTTACCGAAAATCGGCTATCAATTCCGAATTGATGGCCGATTTTCGGTAGGTTTTTGGTTTAAAACACACATTATTAATTTTCTGTTATTGTTTTGCTTGTCGCGGACCTTAGCTAAGTAAAACTTTTGACTGTCCATATAGTGATGGATTTTCGCAAAGTAACGCCTGACTCCATTAATAATCTAAAAATAAGTATTTGTATGTACACAACCGGAGTGATATGGTAGTAGCTCGGAAGGCCGGGGTCGCTTACTCGTGTACCAATACCATAAAAACGGACAAGCGGCTGGGCAAAGATACTCCCTGACTAGTAAAATAATCGGAATACAAATATTAAATCGCAATAGTAACCTGAGTTTCGGCGTCAAATTTCACGTTTTACTGTTTCAACTGATAAAACTGCATGTAGGTACACAAACTTATTTCCACCACGAAGTTTCCATTAAAAAGTTTACGCGACTGCGCTTAGTGCGAAATAAGCAAAGTTTTGATGGATATAACTCGTTTTAACAAATAAAATAGCAACGGACAAGTTGGCAAGTAAAACATTCCTTTTAATTTTTTTCTCCGTTTTCATATACTATACAAGTATAAATTAAACTTTTATAAGAGTGGACAGTTAGAACTTTTACCTCAACACGTGGCATCATCAGGTATAGTAGACTCTACGGAAGACACCGTAGAGTCTACTATACCTGATGATGCCTCGTTTTGAGGCGAAACACGTGTCGTGTCCAATGTGGAAAAGTGGTGGTGTGTGCTTGGTGTTGTTAATAGTGGTTGGGAGGTGAAGAGTTGCTGACGGCCGTTTTATCGGTGAGATTTAGTTGAAATTCGTCGTAAATCCACTTCTTCCAGAAGAAAACACACATTGTTATTTTTCTGTTTTTGTTTGCCTGTCAAGGATTTTAGCTAAGTAAAAGTTCTAACTGTCCACATAATAATGGATTTCCGTAAAGTAACGCCTGACTCTATTAATCATTTTATAAGAGTTCCTAGTTCCTTACTAATCTTAGCACATAAACTATAGTATATGTCGTTGTATTAAAATTAATATCATTATTTAATTATTTTATGAAATGGACAAAACTTAATTTTATATTACTTGTGGTGCCATCTATTGGCAGACGGTGTAAGAATAATGTTGGTTTGTATAAAGTAATTGTAATTTTTGTGAAATTCATTATTTAGAGTTATGTACAATTCATATAAATATGTCCTTAGAATATTATTAAGCTGTATTTTAAGAATTGTTTGCAGTAATTTCATTTGTTTGTTGAAAAAGACATTGTGATTATGCCGAGCAAATATATTTTAATATTTATTGCTAGATTCTTTGTTCGTTGTTTACTGTCTTTGATCGCCTCATTGATTTTGTGTATAAAAGCCGAATTTCAGTCGGGGTTAGATTCACTCTAATTACAACCGTAGTTGTCGAAATACAAAAGAAAACTCTTTACTGTCTTCTCTTTCGTCCAAATAACCGGTGATAAGCGGTGTGGACATGAAACCAAGGATACTGCGGATAGGCAATGCAAACACATTGTTGGCCTTATTGTCCTCATTTCCACATTTAGAAGGTTTTTCTTTTTATGGGACAAGAGGGCAAACGAGCAGGCGTGCCGCCTGATGGTAAGCAATCAACGTCGCCCATAGACAACCGCCTTTTAGGTATGTGTAAGTTTTTTTGAAGAAAATAAAATTAAATTATAAAATTAAAATTAAGTAAACTGGGTATTGCAGCAATTGGTTTTATTTAGGTAAAAGGCTACTGTTTTTTACTGACTCGAGTGAGCCTATTCTATGCTGAAAATTGCAAAGTAAAACACAAAAGAAATCGTATATAAATTGGCTATTTTCGGGCGAATAAATTGTCGTAACATTCCGAGAAATAAAGCGGTGCTAATACCGCTAAATGCGTATCATAAATTATTTCAAAATAACGTTCATTATGTTAAAACAGAGCCTGCAAACTCGTAAACCTATCTAGGACACAGTAAATATCGCCTTATTATCGCCGACATCTGCATTGTGGTTCAGGCGTACAACTAACAACCCCACTCGTATTTCCCACCACAGCTATCCATCACTTTCCGATGCGTCTTTTCCAACTCGGTGGTATCTGCTCTGTCATTTCGTGTCCAATTTTTTTCCACGCCAAGTTTATGTACCTTCTATGTATGTATCTCTTAATTTTATTTATAGTCTATAAAATAACTGTCACTGTCTGTCTGTCATTTCGTGTCCAATTTTTTATAACACGAAAGTACATATGTTGTATGTACATACATATGTATCTCTTAATTTAATTTTCCAGTTTATAAAATAACGGAGAAGTGTAAAAGACTAAAGTATTTTACACTTCTCCTGTACCATCGGGTCTCAACCGCTCACCGGACGAAGCGCGATAGCTAAGCTACCACTTAGACGCCGGTTTCTGCGGAAGTGTGGTACTTCCCCGGGCGAGCCGGCCCATTCTTGCTATAGACAAATAATATGCCATTCTTAACAAAGTATTCGTCTACAGCGTGGCTCTACCACTACATAAATGTCTGCTCTGTCATTAAATGTTCACATTTTTACAACAGGAAGTTGTAATCTATCTCCTAATTATATTTCTAATTTACAATATAACTTTTACTATTTTACACCTCGCCAATATCTGCTCCGACATAAAGTATTCAACTTTTTACAACAGCAAGGTGTATCTATTAATTATATTTCTAGTTTATACAATACTTTGTCTTTCCACCTTGTCAGTGTCTGCTCTGTTGTTTATTGTCCAATGTTTACAACGCCAATGCTTATGCGTACATTTAAGCATTAACTTCGCGACTGTACGGATGAGGCCGTTAATATTTAATTAAATAACTGTCTTCAAAACCTTTGCGATATCTATAATATTTACATATAAATGCCAAAGGATGCGTGGCTAAGGGCGAGCTTGTCGCAAGCGTGCCGACCGACCCCTGATCGGGCTCCCCCGGGTACTATGGTGCCTTACCTCAGCAAGCGGGGCTCTGCTGGGGCTGACCTACATCCTCCCTTGCGGCTCATGGGATTCACTAAGACGAATTTAATATACCTAATTTGTTGAAAATGACGGCGATGTAGTTCGCCACCCGTCACGTCCTGATTCTCACGAGCGCGAGAAGCGACCAATGTAGAGCCGTTTCGCTGCGATGAATGGCAGCGGATGGAGCTCTGTGGTCTCTGCCACCTCCTTGCGGGGATAGGCGTGAATATATATATATATAAAAAATTACATATAGCATATATTTCAATAGCAATTTACCGGTTTAAAAGTAAAGTTAAAATTGATCTCCACTTTACTGCAAGGCACTTTAACACAAAGCCCCTAGTGAAAACAGTTTATTGTTCCTTCGAAGTATCGTTCCGCCGCAGTAAATAATATTAGACAGTAAACGCGATGCGGTGCGCCAGCCCCAAAGGGTCGAAAGATAATCGATGTGCCAACAAGAGTAGCTGGTAGCGTACAGACGTGAACAGAAGTTGTTGGCCAGGATGACTAAGTGTTATTACTATGGTTTATCTTTTATGTTTCAGAAAGTAAAACACTAGTGATCTACAAAGGAAACAAAATTATTTATAATAAAATTATTAGAAATAAAATTTTTCCCAAACTTTTTATTTGGTGTTGCTAGATTTCTTCCTTATGTTCTATTGTGTGGTACCTACGTATTTGGGTAAAAACCTCCTATATTTTTAACCGTTTCTCTCTGTATAGGGATTGGTTTATCCAGTTTTTTCCACAACTCACCGTAAAAAAAAGTTTCATCCCCATCATCTGGATGAGTGGCGATCCACTACGGTGCGCTTCTCTCGAAACTTTCTTCCACGCACCACCTCTCTGGAACTGAGTACCTTCGGCGGTCTCTCCGAACCGAGATGACCTTGGCACCTTCAAAAAATAAGCCTATACCTACATATCTAAAAGGCCGGCAACGTTTCCGTGATTCTTGTGGCGTCGCGGTTGTCTATGGGCGGCGTTGATAGCTTTCCATCAGGCGACACGCTTGCTCGTTTGCCTTCCTATCCCATAATAAAATAAAGTTTCCACAATGTCATTTACCCATATTTTAGAGGTGGAAAAGGGAATGTAGGAAGACAAAAGTAATTACAATCAAATACAAAATAAAAACAATAAAAACAAAATAAAAAATAAAAACAATTAAAAAATATTTATCATTAAAGCACTACATACGAATTCTCGAATTATATTGAAAATAAAATCCTTCCATAGGATTAAGAAGGATGCTTCTAGAAGGATACTATTAGTGTAGTTTCAAAATACTACATTGAAACCTTCAAGAATTGTGCCTACGTATATTTTAAGGGCCGACATCGTTTTTGTAGTACCAATAGTGTTGCGGATGTCTATGGGAGATTGATTTCTAGCAGGTGACAAGCCTGCTCATTTGCCTTCCTGTCCCATAAAAAACGTTCGAAAGAGTTTTGTGTTTACTTAAAGATACATAAGTATATCCTGTGTAGTTGACACTTTGAGAGGTCGTAGTAGCCGAATCGACTAAAGTAAAATAGATAGATAGATATTTTCTTTATAGATAGATATATTCTTTATGTACCTACCAAAAAAAAAGTTATACAAGTATTTTTAGTAATATTTTTATACAAATGGCGGTCTTATCGCTAATAGCGATTTCTTCCAGACAACCGTAGGATGGACACAGTGTAAAAATCTTTATTTTTTTTAAATGGATATTTATTTTATTTTTAATTTTGTTTAAACCATGCCTTTATATTGTTCCTAAACATTACATATCTTTCTTCAATAAATCACAATATCTATAATAAAATTTCAATTTCGACTACTATTCCAAGATTTATCAAGGTCGGTTTGCCTTGCTTGGCTTGACTCCTGTTCCCCTAAGATAATATTGTTAGGTACTCCCCGGGCGAATTATAACGTTCCCTTAATTGTTACAGGGTAATGGAGCGTCCTTTATTCTGACTATTCAATGCTTGTAATTCAAACGTCAAATCATATTGAACAAGAAATTGAGTGGTGTCGATTTCAATATAGAAATTATACAAAAGCCTCATTTTGCTATTCGGGGTGTGTCATGATATTATGTTATAAGACAATCTAACAATATTAGGGATATAACGGATAAAATAAAACTAAGATGAGTTAACGTCCGTCCTAACAGAAATGGAGAGGCCCATGGAGGTTCAGCAGTGGGACATTTATGGGCTGTGAAAGAAAAAAAGAATTCGTTTCCCGTTTCTTGTCCCCAGGGATCAGCCCTGTCACACGTCCTCCTCCTTTGTTCTTCGTATTCCACCGCATTCTTCCAGCCGTTACGGTGGCTTATTCACTATACACGCAGTGCGCTTGTGGAACTCTCTCCCACATATTATACGTGATAGCCTCTCTGGATGTATTTAAGAGAAGAATTAAAGATCATTTCCTTTTAGTATAAAATATTTATTTATGTATATATTTATGTGTATATTATATATCCTGTTATTTATATAGTATTATATTATATATTATTAGTATTTATATATTTATATATGTATGGTTTATATAATATGTATTGTTATGTATATTATTATTATATTTTGTTGTTGTACATTTATTTCTATCCTCATAGCTTATCTAATCTCTCTTTCACTCCTGGGTTTGTTGAAAGAAAACACAATTTTGAGTTAAGCTCGTCCTTGTAAATCTTCTTTCCTTTTAATTCTTGTATATTCGTGTTTTGTGTATAATAAAGTATTAAATAAATAAATAAATAAAACAAATAAGAATTCGTATCATACAAGTGTATGAAAATAAAAGTTCACTGAAGTAATTTCGGGTCTTACAGTCTGAAAATCTCTGTCTGAAGTCTTGGACCAGCGTAACTTATACATATCATAGCATATTTTTATAGACAAGTAAAACGCGAAATTACCTAGAACTATTTTTTTTACAGAAATGGATTTTAAAAATTCAATTTTTGTTAATGTAGCCAGTGTGTATCATATTTTTTTGTTACCATATTTATTGGAACTCACAATTCTTTTATTCTACATTATTACTTGTCCAAATTCAAATAAATTATTGATTATTCTAGCCCAGGATTTTTCTTTGTTTCTTTCTTTCCGAAAGATACCGGGTACAACCAAAAGAGATGATGGCAATTGGCGAAATTGAAAAAATACTGAAATCCAGCATCTGGTGGCCCATCCCAACGTAATCGGAGAGACTGAGACTCATCGACTCCGTTTTCTGGGTCACCTAGAGAGGATGGGACAGAACCGTGCAGCCAAAAAGGCATACGTGGTAATACCATCCAGTTGGTCACCCTAAGTATCGATGGAGCGATGCATTGAGCGCTGACCTGAGTGAGCTTCGGGAGATTTGTAGAGAGGCAGCCTAACATCGTGACCAGTGATGTAAAATAAGTAAATGAATAAGTAAGTGAATAAGTAAATGTATAGTAAGTGAATAAGTAAGTATAAACATAACATATTTAACTACCCAACCAATACTAAAGTTAACTTCAAAAGGTCGATAAGTTATTTCCATTCACCCTTACGCTGAAACAAATAAAATAGTTTTGGAGTTTCGTGCTGACCTTTGTAAAGAATTCCACTTCAGCCCATAAAGGGGCGGGAATGAGTAAATAACTATTTCGGACGCATTACCAATACATGTCACGACACGGCCCGGTTTTGTTAGCAATGGAGCAAAACTAAAACAGTCAGTAAACAATACACTCGCCTTCTGAACTGAAACATAAGTACGGGGAAAAGTAACGAAATAATTTCAAAGAGATTAGATATAAACACACACACACACACATATATATATATATATATATATATATATATATATATATATATATATATATATATATATATATATATATATATATATATATATATATATATATATATATATATATATATATATATATATATATATATATATATATATATATATATATATATATATATATATATATATATATATATAAAACTAATATATTTCACAAAATACTTATATTGTTTCAAATCTATTAAAATAATGTCTAATACGTTAAGGAAATAACGGATTATTATTACATACGCTGTTTACACATACAAGAATTATTAAACTCTCATCGCTGAAGACGAACGTCTTCAACCAATGAGTCCTGCTTATGTCCATATTATGTCGAAACGTCGACAACTGATAGTCAGTTAAATTGCTCAGAGAGCCATCGATAAATACGACTACGAAAAACATCACTCCAAATTTATCTAGGTAAACAAGCAAGTGGATTATCTGATGGCAAGCAACCATCTTCCGCGCTAAATATTTGTTATACTGATCACTGCAGATGCGTTGCCTAAAGTAGGGAAGAAGAAAGAAATATGGGAGGGGAAAAGGAAGAAAGGAATCAAACTAAGCTGGTTGGACGACGTTGAATATGACCTTAGAACGGTAGGAGCAAAGATCTTGATAGAAAAGATTTTGATAGAACAGCTAAAACAAGGCTAAGCTCACCATGAAGAAGGGAGTAATTGTGGGGAAAAAGGATTGAGCCTACAGGTAATTCCCCCGTACGATAGACGGCAATACAGTAAAGTGGTATCATTTAACGCATGTTCTTTGAAGGTGTTATACATCCCCGATCGAATTGGCTCACTTGTTCTCTAAAACATATTAAGGGTTAAATTTTAATAAACATTATATACAAGCTCATAAACAAGCTTTGGTCGCAATTGATAGACTACAAAAAGAAGATGAGTGGCGATCCAGTACCAGTGAGTTCTTTCCGAAACTTCATTCCAAGCATTACTACTCTATGGAACTGTCTACCTTCGAACTGCCAGAGAAGTGATACGATATTGGAACCTTCAAAATACAAGCTTTCTCGTGTCTATATGTACATATATGGACTTCGCTATTTCCTTTCTATTAGTTGACACACTTGCTCGTTTGCCTTCTAATCCCGTAAAAAAGGTACAATACACTGAGCGCAGTACGACACGAACAAAGCATATTACGCAATCAAATTGACCGATACGTACCAAATTCATGTAACACTTCCTCCGTTTGGGAATAAATCAAAAGGTGCGTGTTGGCCGAGTCGTAATCACGCGACGTGAGGCTTATTTTATTGCTTATACTTTATTCGCGTGGTGATTGAGGTTTTTATAATTAATGAAACAATGACTGTGATTCCTGCTCCTACATCTATAATGGTTTGATTTGCATTCTTATAAAAGGTTAAATTTACAATTCTAACTAATTTTATAATGGCCTAATTGACTCATGAGTGAAGATTCTTGCATCAGGATAAATATAAGTATGGCATATACGTATACATACATACATATCGTCACGTCTATCTCCCTGTAGGCTTAGGGAAAAACCAGAGATCTCCATCCACTACGATCCCGAAATACTTTCCTTGCTTCCTTTACACTCATCATCTTTTCATCCACCCATCTTCTCACATTCATTGTAGGAAAACAGCTCTCCGTTCGTCGCTTCTCGCCCTCGTAGGAATCAGGACGTGACGAGCAGCGAACCACTTCCCCGTAATTTTTTAACGAATTAGGTATATTAAGTTTCGTCATAGTGAATCCCACGAGCCGCAGCGGAGGATAGAGGTCAGCCCCAGCAGAGCCCCGCATACCGAGGTAAGGCACTATAGTACCCGGGGGAGCCCGATCCCGGGACGGTTGGCACGCTTGCGACTAAGCTCGCCCCTAGGCACGCATCCTTTGGCATGGTAGACCGATACACGTATAATTCTCTAGAAACAGCTAAGCCCAGTATCGCTCAGTTAGCTAAGAGAACAGAGCCATCTCCGTAGTTAACTGTAAAAAAGAAAAAGTAAGAAGTACGTTTTGCGAAAGTCGATTATATACATAGATCGACATCGATTATATCCGAACATCGACATTGTTAATATACAAGTATGAGTAACTTGAACTGTCCATTATTATACTAAACTATACACGTAGGGGATGATATACAGCCAATTACCGCTTTAAGCAAGGTATACAATGTCAACACTACCGCCCTCTCCTGAAACGATCTGAAACCCTGTCCCCATTACACTTCCGTCACGTCTTAGATATTTCATGTCAAAATATAGTACACTGTTGAATTACCTCGTTTATAGTGGTGTATTATATTTTATCGATAGTTATCTTTTGTGTAATAAATAGTGGTGTTGTAGTGATGTTGTGTTATAATTAATGGTAGAAGATTAGTGTTTAGAATTCATCCGTATATATGTAGATGGCAGATTTAATTTACTTAGATTAAACGATTTTAAAAAAAGTAACTATAATATCAAATTTGAGTCAAAAATATATTCGTGAATGTGATTTTGTGGACGCATATGTGCGCCAATCCGCCAATCCGCAATGGATAAGCGTGGTGGGTAATTGTCCATTCCTCCAGAAATGGGGAGGCCCGTGCTCAGTAGTGGGACATATATGGGCTGCAGAAAAAATTTATGCGTGTGTGTGCGTTCATTCTTTACAGATGACGTATAAGCAAACTGACAAGAGGGTGATCTGATGGTAAGCAACCATTGCCACCCACAATCGTTTGCTGTAAGAAGGGTTGAGTGGGAAGGAGAGGAAGAAGTAATGGAGTGAAAGAAGAAAGTAAAAGAAGGGTAATTCATGCAATTACAGTTCAAAACGCGGTAACAGAAATGCTAACTTCAGCTTTAAGCCGATATACAAAATATGTATGTGAGTGTAGTTAGTAGTCTTTCTATGTCAAGCCGGCGAATTCATACTTGGACTTACCCCTAATGTATGTACATATGTTGTGTGTGTGTGTGTGTCTGTTCTACGTATCAACGTAAATGAAACTAATTTAAATTGAATATTTTATATATATATTTTATAATTAAAATTAATTACTTTTAACAAAATTAATAAAAATTGCGCAAAACAAAAGTCATTATATATCATTCAATAAAAACAAAGGATAATACAGTAATGTCACTGTAAAAGGAAAACAAACATCCACTGGTGAGTTTCCCCCACATGGCCATTCAGTAACCAAATCCCTCGTGTTCATTATTTTTATGATCTAAACGAGAAATACATCAGTGAAGGGATAACGTTGTGACGTGAACGTAAAAAATGAACAGTCGCCTGACGTAGCAGGTACAGGCGAGGTGGAAAGGACGTGTGGGACATGTGAAGGACGGTACAGTCGGAGGGAAAATTGGATCGCGTTGTTAGTTGCACGGAAGGGGACAATATTTAGCAATTTGTGTAAGATTGATGGCTTTGATATGCATACTGACTCCAATGAATTATTTGTGTTAGAGCGATTTTAAAAGAATTGTACACAACCCTATTTTTTAACCGACATTATAAATGTCGATTTTCCCGTAACAGTCTTAACAAACTATTTTTGTTGGCGCAGTGACCTAAAATGGATCTAAGCCTCTAAACAGATCTTACGCCACCGTGTTCTGTCTGGCGCCAATTCCTACCAGTTGCAGATTTGAAGGTTGCGCAAGTCATCCTCCACCATGTCTCTCCAGCGGTACCTTGAGCGCCTCACAGGACGTAGTCCAGTTGGGCGAACCACATACGTTCTCTTGACTGCGCGATCCTCCCCCATCTTCTCAACGTGGCCCAGCCAACGAAGTTGGTGAGACTAAGTCTCACCAACTTCGTTGGTTCCGATTACATTGGGTTGGGCCTAAAATGCCCAATTTCGGCATTTTTTCGATTTCGCCATCTGCCATTATCTCTTTTGGTTGGGCACAGGATCTTTCGGAGAACTTTTAGTTCTGCGACTAGACGTTTCTTCTCTTCCTGTCGTAACAGTCTTGAATTTTATATTCTTTTTCTCTAACCGAATATTTCCTTGGTTATATAAGAGACTATATATATATATATATTATATATATATATATATATATATATATATATATATATATATATATATATATATATATATATATATATATATATATATATATATATATATATATATATATATATATATATATATATATATATATATATATATATATAAAGTTTAATTTACACTCTGCATTGTAAAAAGTAAGAAAAGAAAAGAGGATGCCTGTGAAGTTTCTTTTGCCGTTTCATCTCCGTCTGGTGGGACATTCATTACGAAATTGTAGTAGAAACTTAACTGTTGGCAGACTGACGTGACCTATGTCAATGATAATGAATTTGAATTTATATTTTTTGCAGCTTCCATTTTAGTTTGTTTAGCCACAGGTCTTCAAGCATCTTTTATAGTAAAGGCAATGATGATTTTATTCGTGTCATAGGTAGCCTGATAGAGTACATTATGATGAAAACACTCAAGCAAATTCCAATAACACAATATACACGTGTACAACGAATAAGCATTAATTCAATTTAATTGAACACAAATAATGATTTAACAATCAAACAGCGCCCCTGCAAATTTACTAAATATCGGCGTGAACTTTGCTTGTATTGATTAAAGCTAATGTTTCATGGGCTAATTCTGTGCTAATTTGAAATGTTGAAGGGTATCACATTTGTATTTCAAATAGTCGACAATTAGCCAGTATGTTAGTTATGTATCAATTACATTTAAATATAAATATCAACTTTTATTTCCTACTCTTAATTAATGGTAATGGGCTAGATACGTTTATCGAAGAACCGACAATCAATTCAGTAGACGAGTGCTAAAGTGGAGACCGCTACTCGGCAAACGTAGAGTGCTACTAGTAGTAGACGCTCCCCTACTAGACGGAGCGATGATCTGCGCAAGGCGGCTGGCAGAGACTGGATGCGTGTAGCAGAAGATCGGGCTAGGAGGCGCGCTTGAGTGAGACCTATGTCCAGCAGTGGACTGCCGCGGGCTAATATTGATTCCTTACGTCTAATTAGCATCCTACGTTTTTTTTTTAATAACGACTTTAAATGGCTCTGTGGTAAAGCATTGTCGGTCTTTTGTAAACACATACGCTAGTCTTTTGAATTTCTATACGTCGTACTCATATGGAAACAATGTAAGTGGAAAATCATTCCATAATTGGACAGTTCGTGGCAGAAAACTACGATTGGATTCTATGGGAGTTGATACTGCCCCGGTCTAGTCGGCCCATCCATCCATGACTATACCATTGTTATGTAATTTAAATTACCCATTATCAAAAGCTGGACATATAAATACAATGCCTACGGTGTTACAAATATCTATAGTCGGCGTTGATTGCTTTCCATCAGGCGTCATGCTAGCTCGTTCGCTTGCCTATCCCCTAAAAAAAATCTAAATAAAGTTTTAATGCGAAATTAGATACATTAAACTGATTACATTTTGGGGTTTTCCTTTACAGAGAAAAATTTTGGTATTTTTCTAGCGGTTTTAATAAAAAATTCAGCAGTCATGAGGACTGCCGCCAGAAGTTAAAACTTAAAACTGTACTTTTAAATTTCAAACTAATTGTAATATTAAATAAATTATATAAGTGAAGAAAAATTTAAGGCTTAATAATATATAAATAATTATAATATTTTAATAATATAAAATATACCTTAAGCATTAGCATGTTGCTGTCGCGAACCCATAGATTTTTCCCTGGGTCGATTAATAGGCGCAGTGCATCGGTAGATATTAATTTAAGCCGAAGCTTCGACTCTTTGTTGGCTATTGCGAACAGAATAAAACATAATAGCAAACAGTCTGACAGCATTCCAAAGGGATTCTCGCAGTATGATTTATGTACAAAGGTGTTGGAACGTAATACAATGGTGTTGCAGAAATATCGTAATTTAAAATTTGCTGCTACATACGTCAACTTGTGAACTGGTGGTTCTTGTTGATGCTTAGAAACCGGTCTGTTTAGTTCTATGTTGCATTTTCTGCTTTGTGGTATTTTCCATTGTTCTTTTAATATAATTAATTGTACGTAATTGAACTTCTGTTTCTGAATATCTACGAAACTATCTATAAAAATTATATTTCTTCTACGACTCATATATCTATGCGAAAGTAACACCTTCAGAGACAATGAATTCTGAAGAATCTGAATGGTTTTCAGATTTTGTGTACCTCACCAATTCTTCTTGGACAAACGTGGTTTATAGTCTAGTTCTCCAGAAAGGGCCGTACCCAGCAGTGAGATATATATGTGCTGTAAAAAACTATGTATGTTAAAAATTAAATATTGTTTTATTTTTTTTTTGTATCCGTGCTGTATCTTTCCAACTAGCTACTTACTCCAAAGGTTGGTAGGTACAAAATGCCTCCCAGCTTCAAGTCCATCATTTGTGCCATATATGTGCCTTACGATTAACTAAAATAATATATGTTTATTTCATTCATTCATATTCCCAGATTCAAGTTCCTTCAATTCTCTACTTTAGCCTTTCTTTCCTTTTCATTTATTTGTAAACGTTCCTTAATAAAAAAAGAGAATACTAACACTTAATATTTCATTTAATGTTCCGTACCTTACCGTGATAGTCTCATTAAAACATTTCATTTAATGTTTCGTACCTTATCGTGATAGTCACATTAAAACATTCCATTTAATGTTTTGTACCTTATCGTGATAGTCACATTAAAATATGTTATTTAATGTTTCGTACCTTATCGTGATAGTCTCATTAAAACATTTCATTTAATGTTTTGAACCTTATTGTGATAGTCACATTAACATATTTCATTTAATGTTTTGTACCTTATCGTGATAGTCACATTAAAACATTTCATTTAATGTTTTGAACCTTATTGTGATAGTCACATTAACATATTTCATTTAATGTTTCGTACCTTATCGTGATAGTTACATTAAAACATTCCATTTAATGTTTTGTACCTTATCGTGATAGTCACATTAAAATATGTTATTTAATGTTTCGTACCTTATCGTGATAGTCTCATTAAAACATTTCATTTAATGTTTCGTACCTTATCGTGATAGTCTCATTAAAACATTTCATTTAATGTTTCGTACCTTATCGTGATAATCACATTAAAACATTCCATTTAATGTTTTGTACTTTATTGTGATAGTCACATTAAAATATTTCATTTAATGTTTCGTACCTTATTGCGATAGTCACATTAAAATAAGTCCAACTCTTTACGTTCGACAAACGTTTAAAACTCATAGCCCCAAATTATGGTTCCCATTAATTCAAAGGAAAGGCAGACATATAGATGTTTCACTTTTATTTATATATGTATTCATTCTTATAAAGTACGTAATAACTATATCAATCATCAGTGAAGTGTCAGTTGACGACGTATGCAAACTTAACACTCCGTGGAATGATGATAGATGAAGCAATAATGTACAGTCGGGGAAATTCACTGAATCAGATGCTAAGTCCAGAAATTTCGTTCATTTCGGTCATTATTTTCGAGACGTAGATAATAGAGTTGAACGGTGTGATTTATAAATTTCTTCGTGATTTAATTATTAAAAAAAAAATCTTTTATTGGCTTTTTTGTGGGATAGGGACGCAAATGAGCAAGCGTTTCACCTGATGGAAAACAATCAACGCCATTCATAGACATTTGCGATACCATATGCATCACAAATGCGTTGACGGCCTTTAAGATATGAGTAGTAGCTCTTTGAAAGTTTCAAAATCGTATCAGTCAGCCATCCAGGTGATGGGGACGGAAGTTATTTTTGCGGCGCGTGATGCGTTAGTGGAACTGCGCGACTGCGAGGAGATTAAATAACTCCTCAGAGCATTCGCTGTAATAAATTCCTACTGCATCGTCATTCATACAGATGATGGGGATTTTGTTTTAACAACCCAACACAACACAGACGCTAACTCACCACGCTTGTCGATTGCGGATTGGCGGGGTTACCAGACTCGCAATAAATATTTGTAATCCCAACATATATTTGTAATCCGATGCGGGGATCGAATCCGCGACCATTGACTCCGCGGGCGGAGGGCCTCGCCACTGAGCCAATTGGTTGTAGGGATTTTTTTTTTATATATATTCACGCCTATCCCCCGCAGAGGTTGACAGAGACCACAGAGCTCCATCCGCTACGATCCTGGCACACCCTCCCCTCTTCCTCTACACTCATCCATTCTTTCATCCATTCTTCCTCTCACATTTATCGCAGCGAAACGGCTCTGCATTAGTTGCTTTTCGCTCTTGTGGACGTGACGGGTGGCGAACCACGTCGCCGTCATTTTTTCAACAACTAAGGCTTGGTGGGGAATTTCAAAAACAAGAAATGAATTTCGTGTATCATCATATATCTATGTTATAACACACATCTCGAATGTATAAACAATAAACGTTTATAACTATTAATAATTAATAATTCCATGTAATTAAATCTTGCTTGAGCTAAATGGAATCCAATATTACTCGATTACATGGAACAGCGTTATAGAATTGTAAATTCCATTTTAGGCCGGCATTATACTTGTAAATTATTATCACCGCTGCCGTGTTCTAACGGGTGTATGTAGAATTATAGATAACCAACTGTGAGGATTATTGTCGCCATGTTTGTGTATCAATTTAAATGACATTTCGAGGTTGATTGTATTGATGTTTAATTTTGTAATACACATTATATTGAAATGGAAACCATTTATAATTTATTTTTTAATGATAAATGAAGAATTTAATAATCGTAGAGTTATATATGAACGGGTCGACTCAATCTGGTAATACCTACTCACATCTCAAAGGTGAGGTAGCATGTTTGTGATGTCTATGGTTTGCGGATGTCTATGAGTGGCGTTGATTGCTTTCTATCAAATGACACGCTTGCTCGTTTCCCTTCCTACACTACAAACAAAGAAATGTCAATTTTTTTAATTATTGTCATGCTTCTTGTTTCTTTTCCATAACATGGAAGAGATTTGGTTCGTGTTTTGATTTATTATATTATAATCGTACAATTATAATATAATAAATCAAAACACGAACCTCGTACAATTCCTGGGGAGTGCATGTTTCAAAATTTTGTTGTAGTAGGTCATGAAATGCCTTCGCTTGCTATTCGACAGTGATAAAACTCTAAACTCGAATAAAATCATGTTTGAAAATCATGAAATTCATGTGAATTTACAGATACTCTCTTCAAACATACTTTTCTAATGGCTGACAACGTTTCTGCAATGCCTATGGCACTGCTGGTGTCTTTGGGCGGCGTTGATTGCTTTCTGTCAGGTGACATGCCTGCTCGTTTGTATACCTATCCTGTAAAAAAAGACATGTTTGTTGATAAACAATAACTAAAGGCAGATAAAAAGTCAATACCTTGGTAATAACAGCGAATAAAATTAGAAAAATTGTAACGGAAGGTTACATGTTTTAATGATATAATTTTAGTTAGTTTAAGTTAAAAATATTAGTATTAGTACACTATTCCGTATTCAAATTTAAATACTTATTCTAATATTAGAATTAATAAATTACTATAACAAAAACACGATCTGCCATCGAACATTTTTTGCTTGTCATACGTTAAGTGTTCAAAGCAACGCGGTGACAGATTGAAGGAATTTGAGAAGGAATTGGTAAACTCAAGTAGGTGTAGGTGTGGCGCTCGCGCCTTCGTGCTATTTCGGCCTTGTTCGTGTGCCGCTCGGGTTTTTTTATGGAAGTTACTGACGGGTGCCGAGGAACGACACCACCTCAGTGAGGGTTCGTCCGTTATGGAAATATCAACGGGAACCATGACGTCTCTTAAGAGCGCCCTCGCTCAGTATTTATTTTAAAAATAAGTGCAGGAATCAAACCCCGTTTTAGGGTAAGTTTTAAATAACACATGTGTGTTTAATTTTTATTTTGTAATTCCGTTCTGGTTTTAATTCACCACGACAATCTCGACATAATGCTTTTCACGAGTTGTCGCTGATTAACCAGAACGGAAGTTGATAGGCCAAGTCGTAATCGATGGGTATCTGTCACTTCCAGGGTTTCACCTGCACATTTTATCTGCGGGGTTCTACCTGCCAGCTTTTACCTGCGGGGTTGATTTCACCTGCGGTAATGATTCTACTGCGGTGCACAATGTAACGGAGGGTGTCACCTGCGATCCAGGGTGCCACCTACCCTCCGCCAGTATGTTACCTGCGGTGCAAATGTAATGGCAGGATTCTACCTGCGGTTTATTTCTTTGAGTGCTAGCTAGCTCAGGGATCGACATTTAGGTGTCTCAGCGCATCCTTTACAATCGCTGAGGGCAAACCGCTGTCAACTTGCAGGGTTCTACCTGCGATTTTCTTCTTTGAGCGCAAGCTAGCTCAGGGGAGTGTTAGTCCGCTTACGTGGCAAAATCAGATCGGCCGTTTACCCACGACCTACAAATTTGTGTCTCACCTACTTGATTCTTTTTTTTATTTTTATATAATAAACATTTCTTTTACTGATAACACCGTGGTTTTATTTTACAAAACCCAGGCAGGTGTTGCAAAATAATATTGTATTCATGAACCGGTATTTTTTATGGGTCAAAAAGGCAAGCTACCACTCAGAAGCCAGTTTTCTGCAGGAGTGTGGTACTTCCCCGGGCGAGCTGGCCCATTCATGCTACAGACACATATTATGCTATTCTTGACAAAGTATTCGTCTGCAGCGTGGCTCTACCACTATGAAATGTATATGTATCTCATGTATACGTATGTGTATCTCATGTATCTCCCACTATGAAATGTATATGTATCTCATGTATCTCATTTATATGTATCTCATTTATCTGAAATAAATTATGTTATTACATTATAATAACATACTGTATATATGTATAATGAACCAATCTTATCAGCTTCCACTTCAACATTGTGCGGTAGGTGTAAAAAGTGTTCTTTGCCGATTTTAATGAGTTTCACCGTATCCGCTTACGGGAGTGAGTTCAGGGATTATTACTTTACAGAATCGGGTGTTTCTGTTTTAATGAAAACACCCTGTGGTAGAGCTAACGAGGGTTGATAAGGCAAAACTGATCTTATTCCGACTCAATAGGGTATAATAACGTGTGTAAAATGTGTATAAGCGTTAGACTTCTAAATTTTAATTCAGTTTCGAACTAGTATCCAGAAGTTTACCTTGTTAAATCAGACTGTCAGCTTTTATTTTAAATATGTTTATATAGAAAATTCAGGACAGTCAAAAGGGTAAGACGGAAAACAAATCTGTCATTAAAATTATTTTTAAATTAAAAAAAATAAAACGTTTTAAACTCATAGTCTTATAGGATTGCATAAGACTAAGACTTACTACATTTATTGTTACAAGAAGTGTAGGGCTTTTTACTATATGCTGGACTTTGTGAGACATAATCACATAGAATAAAAAAACTTTATTCATTACACATTTTTTACAATATCTAAAATTAAAACCTTAATAATATTATAATAAATAAATAAACAAACAAAAAGAAAATAATTTTAATCTAACAAGTGTCATAAAATGGTTCTTGCTCAGCTAATGCCTAGCGTTCTATTGGAGTAATTGGAGTTCCAATGTAACACTTACACAGAGAGGAGGGACCCCTAAAAGGAACTTTCTTTTTTACAGCAGAGCAGATAAAAGAACATGTGGGTCACCCGATGGTCAAAGACATCTATCTGCAAAGCAAGAGGCGTCTTCGATGCATAGTCGGCCTGTTGTTAGCATAGACGCTCGTCTCTTGAATGTCCCTATGCCATATTTACGTGGGAACTGTGCAGATGTTACATTTGTACAGTTCTTGGTAGAAAAATATGACTAAATCGATCGGTAGTGTACGGATGCTACGGAACCTATTTATGTGGTACATAGTTCGATGGTTGAACTGTGCAACTGGAAGGAGATATTTTAAAGTGGTAGAACCACGGTGCAGACGAATACTTTGTCAAGAATGGCATATTTTTTGCATGAATGGGCCGGCTCGCATGGGGAAAAACCACACTTCGGCAGAACACCGACGTTTGACTGGTACCTTAGCTACCGACCTTCGCACGGCGAGCGGCCTGAGTTCCGGAAGTCCAACACCCTCCCCCTCCCATTATGTCACTTTCCTTAAAGGTCAGTAATGCTTTCGCACTGCCTATAGCGCTGCGGATGTCTATAGCCAGCGTTCATTGCTCTCCATCTGGTGATACGCTTGCCCGGCACATTCATTATTATTTATTGATTCATCACGGCAATCCATTATTGATTTATTGATGAAGGATTCACCCCTATCCACTTCCGCTGATGTATGTATGTAGGTGTTCTTACATCTGTCAGTGGAGTTGAATGGATTTCTTCAAGGGCAGATTAAATTATGTAAATTTGCACGAATTTGTAGGCTAATGCAGGGGATGCTTTATCGGAGTTTATGGGTTCGGCGGAATAATTACACTCACCGAGGAATCTGTGCTGAATTTCAAATAGACCATCCTTTACGTACCTACAATGGGAGTAAGGTACCAATGAAATATTTACTTGTAACATATATTTATCTTTTTATTAAAAAAGAAGAGTAGCAAGGCTTTTTTAAATGTTACTACAATTCTTATTAACCGTTCCAACTAAGCTTATAACCCTTGTGCCAGGAAATGGTTCACATCAATAGTCCAATTAAGGATACGAACTCACGACGTACAAATCGTAATCTGAATGCTAACAACGTAGTTAATGATGCATAAAGAAATTTCACAAAATAACACGTCTGTACTAAAGCGATAATTAAAAATAAAGGTAATAAAGACGAAAAAATAACAATTGACTTGACGCAAAAAGCAAAATTTTCGCCGAAGAACACCTTTTTTTGACTCAAATAAAATGTTTTAATCAAATCCAACAGCCCTGGTGTCGTTCTATACCGACTAAAGCATCTTACCTTGGCCAGGGTAACAATATATTCACAATCGCAACAGCTTTGCTCTGTGCCTAGACCTATCTCCAAGGAGGTTCCAAGCCCCTCTCCTACAAGGCACCGTGGAACACTGGAGCGCTCTCAGATCGAGACTTACTCAAATAACTCCGATAGACACACGATAGATCCCTAATCGATTACCTGCAGGTTTCTATTAGAGTTGCATTTGAGGTGAGGAAGTCAAGCATCGCCGACTTGTCTTCTGCGAATCAAAAAGCGTTTAGGGTTTGTTTCCGCTCCCATCCCGCCACCTCCTTCCGTAACTTAGTAGAATACCTGGGCTAATTCCAAGTAAAAACATTTTGTTACACTTATGCTAGATTTTTGCACTCCTCTCTGAATAGTACAAAAGACCTAAATCGCTACAGGTATTCATCATTCGTTGTTTACGCCAAATCCAAAAAGTTTTCTGGCCGAACATGATCTCCAATGACGAAATGTGGAGAGCAAGCATCGAAGATCCGATAAATGTGCAGTTTCGCTGCCGAAGTACAGCGCGTGGTCTCCTACAGAACGGAATGGAGAATCATTGTGTCTACCCTATGCCCTTATGCCAAACTTAGGTTGCGGGTCCTAAGTTTCCCTATAAGGGTATAGGGTAGACATATGCTGGATTTTTAACTTTTTTTTGTGATGCAAACAAAACTTTTTCTATCAGTTCCAGTATAATAATAAGCAAAAGACTGGCTTTTGAAAACGGAGTCTGCGTAACGTCGAGATAAGAAGCTAATAAATTTCTCCCTGAACACATTGTTTCCTGCTACTTGATATGGTATCCGCTGCGGAAACAGTATTCGTAGCCGGGATAATTGGAATCTGAGGAAATAAGTAATAAATACACTTTTCCCACAATCCAATAATATAGACCATTATAGATAAGTATAATTTATTAAATAAAATTATCATATATTAAAAGGATTTTTTTATAGGATAGAGAGGCAAAGAACATACGTATAAACTGACTGAAAGCAATCAACGCCACTAATAAACCTGTGCAACACTACCTTTAATATTATACATTACAATACCGCCCAAAAATATTTGGCCACCTACATTTTTATTGAAATTACAATCAGCACATTTTTATTCATTGTTTGTATCTCACCGCAAAATTGGAATTTGTAGCTCGGTTGCTGAAGCTTTGTGAGGATGTCATTAAAAACAAAGGTGGATATATAAATGAGTCTATAATTTACTGCAGTATGTATAATGTCTAAAGTATTATTAATTAATAGTTCAAATATTATTAATGGAGTCAGGCGTTACTTTGCGGAAATCTATCACTATGTGGACAGTCAAAAGTTCCACCCAGCTAAGATCCGCGACAAGCAAAACAATAACAGAAAATTAATAATGTGTGTTTTCCTGCTGGATAAAGTGGATTTATTTGGAACTTAAACTCACTTTTCGGTTGTCTTCCATAGAGTCTGCTGTACCTGAGGATGCCTCGTATTGTGGCGAAACACGTGTCGTTTACAAGGTGGAAAAGTGAAAAGGTGGAGAGTTGATGCCCAATAATCGGTAAGTTTTTGGATTAGTTCCAAATAAATCCACTTCATCCAGCAGGAAAACACACATTATTAACTTTCTGTTATTGTTTTGCTTGTCGCGGATCTTAGCTGGGTGGAACTTTTGACTATCCACATAGTTCAAATATTTATAAAGTAGTTCCACTCATTCAAACTTTTAGAAAATGTATTTTACTGGTTTGCCAATTGTTTTTGAACGGTAGGTATTTATATTGTAATGTTCAAACTTAAAAATTTAATAAATTACGGTCAAATTTCGACCACTGCGCTACTAAATAGTAATAAGTAATACTAATCCTTTCAAAATAAAAAAAAAATGCTACCACAAACATAAACATGAAAGTCGTTAAAATTCGAAAGAGTAAAAAAGGCCCTCGATAGCTATTTCACAAAATAAATTACAGGAAGCTACCGTACCTCAGTGCCTTCAATAATTTACTTTACAGCCAACATTGTTTAGTGGCTCCATTATCCTGTTAGACCGCCGACTCTAAACCGGTTATATTAATAACTAATAAGGTTGCGGGGTCCCTTGAGAAACGATGCAAGTTACAGCTGAATTCCGACCACTACTCTTGCAGACAAATGACTACCGAAAGCACTTACCGCAAACATCAGTCAGTGCTCAACTCGGACTAATATCTCCGGCAAGTGGATATTCGATACCATGTCTTGCAGCTTTGAGTTTTCGGGTTTTATTTTAGAAAAGAAATGAAGTAACGCATCATTTGATGTTAAATAATCCGCTATCATAATAGGCGTAGAACAGCAGCGGCTAACGATATTAGACTGAAATTCAACTGTTTACTAACTAAACTCGATCAAAATGTAAGCGAACCGCGTGATAGTCAGTAATTACCGCTGTCATAGTAAGCGTAGGGCAGAGATAGCCAACTCGATTAGACTCAAGTGCTACTGTTTACTAATTAAACTCGATTAAAATGTAAGCGGACCGCGTAATAGTAAGTATTTACCGCTGTCATAATGAGCGTAGGGCAGATATGGCCAACTTGATTGGACTCAAGTACTACTGTTTGCTAATTAAACTCAATTAAAATATAAGCGAACTGTGAGATACTCAGTCATTACCGCTGTCATAATGAGCGTAAGGCAGAGATGGCTATACTCGATTAGACTCAAGTACTACTGTTTACTGACTAAACTCGATCAAAATGTAAGCGAACCCTGTGATAATAACTAATTACCACTGTTATAATAAGCGTAGGGCAGATATGGCCAACTTGACTAGACTGAAGTAGGTACTATTGTTTTATAACTAAACTCGATTAAAATGTAAGCGAACCGCGTGATAGTAAGTAATCACCGCTGTCATAATGAGCGTAAGGTAGTGATGGCTAACTTGATTTGACTCAAGTACTACTGTTTACTAACTAAACTCGATCAAGAAGTTGAATCCTGTGATAATAAGTAATTACCACTGTCATAATGAGCGTAGGGCAGATATGGCCAACTTGACTAGACTGAAGTAGGTACTATTGTTTTATAACTAAACTCGATTAAAATGTAAGCGAACCGCGTGATAGTAAGTAATCACCGCTGTCATAATGAGCGTAGGGTAGTGATGGCTAACTTGATTTGACTCAAGTACTACTGTTTACTAACTAAACTCGATCAAAAAGTTGAATCCTGTGATAATAAGTAATTACCACTGTCATAATGAGCGTAGGGCAGATATGGCCAACTTGACTAGACTGAAGTAGGTACTATTGTTTTATAACTAAACTCGATTAAAATGTAAGCGAACCGCGTGATAGTAAGTAATCACCGCTGTCATAATGAGCGTAGGGTAGTGATGGCTAACTTGATTTGACTCAAGTACTACTGTTTACTAACTAAACTCGATCAAAAAGTTGAATCCTGTGATAATAAGTAATTACCACTGTCATAATGAGCGTAGGGCAGATATGGCCAATTTGACTAGACTGAAGTAGGTACTATTGTTTTATAACTAACCTCGACAAAAATGTAAGCGAACTGTGTGATAGTCAGTAATTACCGCTGTCATAATGAGCGTAGCGCAGAGATGGCCATTTAGATTAGACTTAAATACTACTGCTTACTAACTAAACTCGATTAAAATGTAAGCGAACCGCTTGATAGTCAGTAATTAACGCTGTCATAATGAGCGTAGGTCAGGGGTTTCAAACTATATTAACTCAAGATCTATAACCAGTCACTGTGTGATCTAGAAATAAAATAATCGATACTATTTCATAAAATCAACATCGAATCGTTATTAACATGAAATTTTAAATGAATTAATGAAATATTAAGAAGAACTCAGATGTTAGGTATTAGCAATGGTAATAATTGAATGGAGGCTTTCTGTATCCATGATTTTCTTAACATATAAACTTAGTATAACTATGGTCGAATAATCTTTGTTTGAAAATAGTAGATAACTACTAACTATAAAGTTAAAATCCTAATTCTATCACCAGACACTATATAGTTAGACTCTCATGTTCCCCACGGTTTTTTAATGGATATGGAGACAAAGGAGCACGCATATTATCTGATGGAAAGCAATTAACACCCCCATGGACATTTGCAACACCAGAGGCATCACATATGCGTGGCCGGTTTTTAAAATATAACGAAGCTTGTTTTTTGAAGGTTTCAATATCGTTGAGAAAGGGATATTTAGATGGTATAAGCACATAGAGAGGATGGATGAAAGACGACTGGTAAAATAAATTTACGTTGCGAATGTGGATGGAAGGGTCGGTAGGCCACGGAAAACATACCTTGACCAAATTGCTAGAATTTTTTAGAACGGTCAGGTCAAGAGTAACCTTAACAGGCGGGCTTGTATGAGGAGAATAATGAGTGTGGATGAAGTAAGGAAAGTATGCCAAGATCGTAGCAGATGAAGATCTGTGGTCTCTGTCTAAACATATACTAGACACACATACTAGACAGGCGTGACGATATGTATCTATGTAATATCGTGTCGGTACGAAAATACCGCCGAAGGCCGCCACTACATACACTTCAGTAGTATTATCTCGTGAAGTTTACCGTATTTTTGTATGAACAAGTATTATAATAAAAGTGATAAGTTAAAATACTATTTTTAATTGAAGTCCCCCTAAGATCTCAACGACGACCATTGTCGCTACTTTACTGTGGCTACATCACTATAAATAATTGAATATATTTATATACATATATATATTTTCAGATATTTCAATCTACATTAACATGATATTGAACTCGATCGTCCGCGACTCCACTGTTGTGTTACACGACAATTACATTAATTAACATGGAACGAACAAAGCATTTCGTTTAGCAAATTGATGTTGATAACTCAGTTACTCTAATGCAAATGTATATAATGGAGTACGCATAGCACTAGGATAAATGTAGGCTGATAAATTTATTTTAATTATTAACCAGTCTGACGGCATTGTCTCTATTAATGATCCATTTGAGTTGGGGCAAATTATACGTAAACTATGGCATACATAAATGGCATACATACGTTGACCGATCGTCGTGACCGAGTAACAATGTCGTGTACGATAAAGTGTAACAGTTGCAATATTGTGGTAGACGAACTACTATCGTATATACAAAATAAAATATCGATAGCTGACGAAGAGACTTTAGTGAAGATATGTGCTTCGACGTTCTCCATTGAAGAAATTAATAAGTCAAAGGAGTTACTTTTCGAATCAGTTCCGACAGATCAACGTAAAACGTTTAGAAAAGGTAAGGGAAAAGAGAATCGTGTTTTGTTTGATATAATCAGCTTCTTCAAAGTAACTGATCCTGACCTACTGCCTGTGTTCGTAGCACGGGATCTAGAAAAACTACCCCCAATTTTGTTTGATCACCTAGATACATCTAAGCTCCTGAAGGATTTGGCGTTGGTTCGTAGCGAGGTTGACATTATTAAATCCTCCTATGTATCCATCGATCAATTGGAAGCCGTGAAAAGGGATCTTTTGAAGTATCAATATGCGTTACCTTCCGTTTCTGCTGCTAACATCAACATTAAAAGGGGTGCGTACCTGGATAGTAGTCCTATAAGCCTAATAAATGTGGATGAATCGGCTATAAGCTGTAACGAAAATGAAATAAATCTTCCAAATATTAATAGTCCCCGTTTAAAAAGTTTAAATAAAATAAATATGGAAGGTAGTAATAAATTAACTATCAACAAAAGTCCGTTAGCGCGACCGGTAAGCGATGAGTCACCCGACAACAAAGACTGTCAGCTGAGTGATTGCAATAAGACAACGCAAAATAAGTCTTATGCAATAGCCACAAAGTCGGAAGCGAAACCTAACCCAAATGAGGGGTGGAAACTAGTCCAAAAAAAACGACGAAAGGGAAGGAATTACATTGAAGGAAAAACTGGGAGCGTGGTAGTTGACGCAGAGGAAAAATTCAGAGCGGCAGAGCGACACACACCCCTGTTCATTACCAATGTTCATAAAAATACCTCAGAATCGGATATCACTACGTACATACATAAGAAAACTCAAGAAACTGTTAAACTTGAGAGAATATCTATACAACGTGAATGTGAATATAATGCGTATAAATTTTTTGTATTACAAAGTAAAGTCCCTCTGTTCTTGGACGAGAGTCTGTGGCCAAAAGGGATTATTTTTCGCCGCTTTATTAATTTTAAAGTGTCACGAAATAGAAATATCGGCTCCGTTATAAAATCGCAAAATGGATAAAAATATAAATATAAATATTTATAAGTTCGCTACATTCAACTGTAAGAACGTAAAAAGATCTGTAGATAGTATCCGTGATTTATGTAAAACAGCTGATGTCGTGGCGCTCCAGGAGACATGGCTGTTGCCGGATGAAATACCTTTTCTGAATACCATCAGCGATGAGTTCAGCTGCACAGGCGTGTCAGCCGTTGATATCACGATGGGTATCCTGCGTGGTAGACCTTATGGCGGTGTAGCCCTGCTGTGGAGGCGTAAGATCTTTCAAAATGTAACCGTCGTGCAGTGTAATAGTTCTCGTGTATGTGCAGTGAAAATGGTGTTAAATCAAAGGGCAATCTTAGTAGTGAGTTTATATATGCCAACGGATTCAGTGTTTAACTTAACGGAATTTACGGATATTATGAGCTCGGTAAGTGCAATAATAGACAATTATAATGTGGACTGTGCTTACATTCTTGGTGACTATAATGCTCACCCTTTTGAGCGATTCTATGGCGAGCTTATGGCATTTTGTAATGACCAAAAATGGTTATGCATAGACTTTGAAATGTTAAAACCGGTTTCTAACACCTACACGTTTATTAGTGAAGCTAATGGCTCTAAGCGATGGCTCGACCATTGTGTGGTGACCAAAGCAGCCGCTCAAACAGTTAAAAAGGTTTATGTAAACTATGATATGACGTGGTCGGATCACTTTCCATTAATTATTGAATGTAATTTGAATGTTATTCCAATGATAAAAAATACAATCTAATATAAATGTAACAAAGTCGTGTGGGGTGACAGGGATCCACAACAGATTGAAACTTACTTGAAGGAATGTAATGAAAAGTTGAGTATAATCGATTTCCCATTTGAACTTCGTAAGTGTGGTGACATCATTTGCTATGATCCGAGTCACAGAAGTATCATAAATAACTTGTACGAAAATATTGTAGCGGCTTTAAGTGAATCTGCCATTATAAGTTGTGTGCGTAAGAGGCGTTGCAATCGTATAGTACCAGGTTGGAATAAACATGTCGCTGCTGCTCACGCGGATGCTAGGCTACGGTTTGAGCTATGGTCATTGCAGGGAAGGCCGTCAAACGGTTCTTATTATCAGAGAATGTGTGAGGCTAGAAGAAAATTTAAATCGCGTTTAAAATGGTGTCAAGATCACGCGGAACAAATTAAAATGGATATATTAGCGTCGCATCATACGAAAAAAGATTTTCGTTCCTTTTGGAAGCAGACTAACAGATTGCAACCGAAGCCGGGAAACCCTGTGAGCATCAGCGGTTTGACTGACCCTGAGCTGATTGCTAACCTTTTTGTGGATGAATTTTCGGTGAAGTCACCACTTGGTAAGTCGATCCATGTGCAGAATGCTGGGGCCAGAGTGAACAGATTGACAAAAATAACAACCAAAAGTATTGCTGAAACTATAACTTCAATGACTAGAGGCAAGTCACCTGGTCACGATAGTCTTAGCATTGAGCATTTACAGTCGGCTGGTCCTCACTTACCCCGTGTTTTGTGTATATTGTTTAATTTGTGCCTAAGTCATAGTTATATGCCGGACGATATGATGCGTACAATGGTGGTTCCTATAGTTAAAAATAAAACGGGCGACAACGCTGATAAGAATAACTATAGGCCTATTTCGTTGGCAACCGTCATTTCAAAAGTATTTGACAGCATTCTTAATACACAGCTTAATGCATACGTCCAACTACACGACAATCAGTTTGGTTTTAAACCTGGTCTTTCAACAGAGACTGCAGTGCTGTGTCTTAAGAGTGCTGTCACCTACTACGTAAAGAGAGAAACACCAATCGTTGCCTGTTTCCTTGATCTCTCTAAGGCTTTCGACCTGGTCTCATATAATATTTTATGGAAGAAACTTCAGAAGAGCGGTCTACCTATAGAGCTCATCAACATTCTTCAATATTGGTATGGAAACCAGGTCAACAATGTACGATGGGAGGGAGCGTTGTCTCGCCCGTATGGCCTGGAGTGTGGCGTGAGACAAGGGGGTTTGACTTCGCCAACTCTTTTTAACATTTATGTGAATGAGCTGATAGCTGAGCTCAGCAGTACCAGAGTTGGCTGTTACATAGATGGTGTATGCGTGAATAATATTAGCTATGCAGACGACATGGTGCTGCTGAGTGCATCCGTCTGTGGCATAAGAAAATTATTGTCTGTATGTGAGTCGTATGCTAAGTCACATGGCCTAATTTATAATGTAAAAAAGAGCCAAATAATGATGTTTAATGTCCGAGGCAAGTGTAGGAAAGAATTACCACCGGTACTATTAAATAATTGTATTCTAGATAGGGTGAATAATTTTAAATATCTTGGACACTATCTGACTTCTGATTTAAAAGACGATACTGATATTGAACGGGAGCGGAGGGCATTGTCAGTGAGGGCGAATATGCTTGCTCGTAGGTTTGCACGTAGTTCACCTTACGTTAAAATTACATTATTTAGAGCATATTGTACATCTTTTTACACGTGCAGCCTGTGGGCGGGATATACTCAAAAATCTTATAATGCCCTCCGCGTTCAGTATAATAACGCGTTCAGGGTGCTGTTGGGGCTACCTCGATACTGCAGTGCCTCAGGGATGTTCGCTGAAGCGCGTGTTGACTGTTTTTATGCCCTCATGAGAAAAAGATGCGGGTCTCTGGTGCGAAGGGTACGGGGTAGTGCCAACAGAATTGTGAGCATGATATCCAATAGACTAGATTGCATATACATGAATCATTGTTGTTCCGTCGCAAACGGGACGGTACAGCGGTGATTCGTGCGTATTTGTAACATACAACATGTAACTAACCTAGTCTATAAGAAATATTATTTACTAACCATAATGAGTCACTGGTCACTTGAATAAAGAATATTATTATTATTATTATTATTATTATAAAGGAAATAAATTTTCATTTTTATTATAAAATGAACTTTCACCGATAGATGGCTCTATTTTAAAACACCAAATCACCCTCATTTTACATGACAATCGTATATATCGTTGTATTAGAGTTAATATCATTATTTAATTTTAAATAGGTGAAGGTGTGCCGGGATCGTAGCGGATGGAGATATGTGGTCTCTGCCTACCCCTATGGGAAACAAGCGTGACTATATGTATAAAACGTCTGACAGAAACTGGATGCATGGAAAGGAAGGTCGTGCGATGTCTACAAGTGTTCAGCCAAATGCTGTTGGTGATGATGATGGTGATGATTTTAATTATAATTTACTTCAGTATTTTAATTAGCAATTCACGTGTGATTTGTAGTCTTAGAAATATACTAGTGGCAGAGCCACTCTGCAGACAAATATTTCGTCAAAAATGACATATTATTTGTCTGTAACAGCCAAATAATATGTCATTTTTGACGAAATATTTGTCTATAATTAGCCGGGTCGCCCGGGGAATTACCAGTCTCCCGCAGAAAACCGGCGTCTGAGTGGTAGCTTATCTACCGCGCCTCGTACGGTGAGCGGTCTGAGTTCCGGAGGCCCAACACCCTCCCCTTCCCACTCCCCCTCCGTTTCCCACTTCCCCTCCCCCTCTCCTCCCACTCCCATACTTTCACTTTCCTTTAAGGTCGGCAACGCTTCCGCACTGCCTATGGCGTTGCGGATGTCTATGGGTGTCGTTGGTTGCTTTCTATCAGGTGACACGTCTGCTCGTTTGCCTTACTATGCCATAAAAAAAAGAAAAAAAATAGATAAAATATCACCGTTTGAAATAAGGGTATCTCGTGTAACAGCTGATTATCAGAAGACGCGCAGACAGTGAGTGGTATAGAACGTGAACAATTACATCCGACGAGGGATTAGATTAATCAAGCAAAAACAACCCTTAACGGTCCGCAAGACAAAACCCCTAAAGGATTAAAATCGCTGAACCATTTTATTGTTTTCGAATATCTCCCAACGTTTCTCTTAAGCCTTCACGTCATGTAGAAACGATAATGGGAATGTTATTATTGTGTGTACATTTATTAAATAATGTATGTACTTGACTTTCAAATGTAGGTCGAGATCGTAGAATATGTATTTAATTTATCAAAAAGAAGAAGCTGTTTTGCTACGATGAATGTGAGAGGAAAGATGGATGAGTGTGGAGGATATATATATATATATATATATATATATATATATATATATATATATATATATATATATATATATATATATATATATATATATATATATATAAATATATATAAAAATAAATGTGTCAACGATAAACTCGACATATGGGAGATAGAAAGGGATCAATGACCTCCTTAATAAACCAATACAGTACGGTTCATTCGAACGTATCCAGGTAAATTATATACGAAAAATGTTCAAATGTTTTCCGTTGTCTTCCGTAGAGTCTACTATACCTGAAGATGCCTCGTGTTGGGGCGAAACACGTGTTGTTTACAAGGTGGAAAAATGGTAGTGTGTGTTTGGTGTTGTGGGTAGAGAATTGAGGGCCGATTTTCGGTAAGTTTTTGGTATAAGTTCCAAATAAATCCACTTAATCTAGTAGAAGAACACACATTATTAATTTTCTGTTATTGTTTTGCTTGTCGCGGATCTTAGCTAAGTAAAACTTTTGACAGTCCACATAGTGATGGATTTCCGCAAAGTAATGCCTGACTCCATTAATAAAATGTTCAAAGCCATATGTAAAAAAAATATTGCTTTTGGATAAACTATAAGTGGGTAAATTGTCTAATAAACTACCACATTTATAAAATAACATTCATTATAGTTTGTCTATTATACAATATTATATTAGTCGCTAAAATAAAGATATCAAAACAATTTTAGGTCACTATTGTAACAAGATAAACCGACCCAAGCAATCAAGCGCTTCACTGGTCCGAAGAAGCCCGAATATAGACGAGATCTGCCGATCATAAACTAATTAGGATCATCCTATGAATAATTTGTATAGGGTGCCCGGTGCCACATTTAGGTTATAGGTCAAATAATCAGTAAGCGCATGCTTAAAAATTACATACATACATATCGTCAGCCTGTTTCCCGTAAGGGTAGGCAAAGGCCACAAATCTCCATCCGCTACGATCTCGGCATACTTTCTTTGCTTCCTCCACACTCATCACTCTCCTCATGCAAGCCCGCCAGTTAAGGGACTCTTGACCTGGGCTTTCTTAAAAACTTCAGCAATTTGGTCAAGAAATTTCCGTCATGTTTGTATGTTTTTCGTTATCGTTGGAACAAACGAGCGCTGGAGAGGAGACTCGGTAAACTTAGTGTGGGGCGCCCCTCCGGCTTGATGGTGCGAGGATCTGCGCAGGGCGGCTGACAGAAACTGGATGCGTGTAGTCGAAGATCGGGCTAGGTGGCGCTTCATGGGGGAGGCCTATGTCCAGCAGTGGACTGCCGCAGGCTGTTGATGATGATGATGATGTTTTCCGTGGTCTTCCCCTACCAACTCTTCCATGATTTATTTTTGCAATATTGAGAGAACATCCTGCCTTCACTTCACGCAGATGGTTTCAACAAGATAGCGCCACGCCTCACACTACTAAAAAAAAACAATGGAGTTTCTAAGTGATTTCTTTTCTACGTCGGTTCGACGATGTTCCCTGACTACCCAAGTCACCGCAACTCACACCTTTGGATATTTTCTGTGAGGGTATCTCAAGAGAAAAGTCTATGTAATAAATCCGATGACTATCTTAGCGCTAAAAGAAAATATTTTCCGCCAGGTTAACGGCACCTCGACGTCAGTACTTCGACAGGTGGCACAGAATACTGAATTTATTTATTTATGGGTTAGGAAGCCAAACGAGCAGGGGTCTCACCTGATGGAAAGAAATCAACGCCACCCAAAGACATCCGCAGCGCCATAGGCAGTGCGGTAGCTTTGCCGACATTTGCGGAAAGTGTCAATATGGGGGGGATGGGGAGGGAGGAGGGAGAGGGCGTTTAGCCCCCGGAACTCAACAGCTCATGGTAAGTAAGCTACCACTCAGACGCCAGTTTTCTGCGAGAGTGTGCCATTCTTGACGAAGTATTCGTCTGCAGCGCGGCTTTACCACTATTAAAGTTAGATTCCAAGAATGTACCCGACGTGGCGGCCAATATTTAGACGAAATAATGTTTTAAAAAATTATAAATATTTTTCTTCATAAAAGTCATTGAGTTTCTTTTATATCATTTGTGGGTTAATCTTTTTATTTTTGAAAATCTAATTCAAATCTCCACCGATCACCCTATACGTGCCTCGTTAGCGTGTGTTATCAGGATAGAAATTGTTTTATTAATTCCAATAATTTTATTATTCAATTGTATAATGGTATAACTATAGTTATTATATAGTATTAATATTCTCCGCTGGGAGCTCAATCGTATCATTAAGCAAGCCCCAGAGAGAGCTATACATATATCAGTTGGCAAGACTCGGCCTTACGATTTGTACGTCGTAGAAGTTCGTATCCTCTACTGCGAATTGATGTGGACCATTTCTTAGTACAAGCATTATTAGCTTAGTTGGAAGGGTTAACAAAAAATCCATTAATACAGTAAAAGCTCTCTATTCGCGGTGTATATGTTCCATAAATATGCCGCGAATACAGAAACCATGAATACGGAATGATAATTTATATAGGATACGTTCCCATGTGACAAAATAAAAAAAAAGCAAATATATAAAAAAATCAATTTAATTGAAGTTTTTGAACACTGGAATCCTTTTATTATTTTGTATGTGTTTATTAGATTCGCGATAAAGAAATTTTCAGCTACGAATATAGGAATTGGGTCGCATTTTTTTACTCCGCGAATAGTGAAAACGCGAATGAAAGAAGTGCGAATAAGGATCTTTTACTGTATTTAAAAAAAAATACTATTCTTTAAAAAAATGTGTGACATATTATAAAAGTATATTTTTTGTAGCTAAAAATAGTCATTTATTTTATTCGTCTTTCGTCTTTTCATTTATCAACTTAATTTCAGCGAACATTTCAATTTGAGAAGGTCCGCTAATAATAAATTTCATTCATTCTTTCATTCATTTGAGTTAATGGCTTTCAATAGTGCCAAAATAGCACGGATGATTTCGCCAATGTCACGTAAAAGGGAGGAGACACGAAGGAGGTTAATCAGTGCGGTTGAGATAAGAAATAATAAATTTCAATAATATCACAGGTTAAAATGTCAAAGGTTGAGTTTCGTAAATACGATAAAGAAAATGCGATAGCCAATCAAGGCTCGGATTACGCGTCCTTGTCTCGCCGAGCAAGAAACGACGTCGTCTGCAAATTGCTTGGGAGGTATAAAGAATTTTGCTGATGAAACTTGGCTAAACTTCGCTTCTTTGCGGGCGTAGATATTCTGAAGCGTGGCGTACTTGAAAGGACTCTGCGGTTTTCTTTACAACAAAATAATAAAGGTGTAAATTACCAACGTTGTCGCGATCGTTCAACGTCCTTTGACAGATTTATTTTCATAAATAACGATGGCAATAGTTATTCTAACTTTTTGTTTTGGCGAAACTCCAACCATATTATTAATTTTATTAATGGAGTCAGGCGTTACTTTGCGGAAATCCATCACTATATGGACAGTCAAAAGTTCTACTAAGCTAAGATCCGCGACAAGCAAAACAATAACAGAAAATTAATAATGTGTGTTTTTTCTGTTGGGTTAAGTAGCTTTATTTGGAACTTAAACCAAAAACTTACCGAAAATGTATAACCGGACGACAACCGAAAAGTTTTTTCGGTTGTCTGCCGTAGAGTCTACTATACCTGAAGATGCCTCGTGTTGGGGCGAAACACGTGTCGTTTACAAGGTGGAAAAGTGGTAATGTGTGTTTGGTGTTGTGAATAGTGGTTGGTGGGTGAAGAATTGATGGCCGACTTTCGGTAAGTTTTTGGTTTAAGTTCCAAATAAATCCACTTAACCCAAGAGAAAAAACACACATTATTAATTTTCTGTTATTGTTTTGCTTGTCGCGGATCTTAGCTAAGTAGAACTTTTGACTGTCCATATATTATTAATTGTTAATCAGTGATGGCAGTTGATATAAATGTCAAGTTGATAAAAACTCAAAAATCATTTCTTTTTTAAGTAAAACATCTTATCGCGGGGTATGGGAGTGGAATCCATACCCCGCGATAAGTGCAAGTGACCCTGTGTAGAGTCGAAACGTAAGCGACGAATACTTTGTCAAGAATGGCATAACATTATATTTGTCTGTAGCATGAATGGGGCGGCTCGCCCATGGAAGTATCACACTCCCGCAGAAAACCGGCGTCTGGTCAGCTAAGTTTCGGAGGCCCAACACCCTCCTCCCTCCCCCTCCAATTCCCACTCCCATAACGAATCTTTCCTTTAATATCGGCAACTCTTCCGCACTGCCTATATGTCTATCGGCGGTGTTGATTAATTTTCATCAGATAACAAGCCTGTTCGTTTGCTTTCCTATCCCATAAAAAACATCAACCAAGCATCCTATGATGCTTCTCTTGGTTTAAGAATAGTTATCTGTAGGCCATACAAATGTTTACCTTTATTTAGAAATCGAGTCTATGTGTAGTCTTATCATATATCTCTTATCATAATCTCAGTGTATGTCTTCTGAGACAAGGATCATCCTTGTCTCAGAAGACATACACTTCACCACAGAGTCTTATATATGTACATCTATACCATCCTGTGGCAGTCTTCTTCCAAGACGCACCACGTAACCCGATCTCCGGCTTAAGGCATCGTCTTCCCCTCAGTACTAAGATCGGCGAAAATACAAAAAGACTCCACGGTCGTCTTTTTTAGAGTCTAGTAAACTTGAGAATGCCTTGTGTCGATGCAAAACATGTTGTGTTTATAGTGAAATATGTGTGTAATAGTGTGTCTTCGACCTTGTCAACGTTAATGACCATGGTGAAGTGCTGGAGGATTTTCTGACGGTCGTTTCTTGGAGAGAATTAGACTTGTGATTCCCTATACACTTCTTCGCAAACACACATTATTGTTTTTCTTTTTTGTTTTCGTGATTATTAGCAAATTAACCGGCGTGCTTGCATGAGGAGAGTAATAAGTAAGGAGGAAGCAAGGAAAGTATGCCGAGATCGTAGCAGATTGAGATCTGTGGTCCCTACCTACCCCTACGGGAGACAGGCATGACGATATGTACGTATATTTATCAACGCATAAAAAGCGACAACGTAGTAATCTGCAAAATGAAAACTTACAACCAGAGCCAAAAAAACTTAAGTCAGTCCGTATCCGATCATAAGCTGTGAGACCGTTTGACGCAGATTTTTTTTCTGATCCGAATATACAATAAAACAACTTTCGACATCTGCGTCATTTACAGCTTTTTCGTTTTTTTTTGCGTCGATATGTACATATAAACAAAATTACGTATTTGTTTGTGCAAAAGATACCCTTTCACCATAATAGCTTTAGCTTGATCGGCTAAGGTTCCCAGTGTCAATTCCAGCTAAACAACTCTTAGCAATCATAACACAAACGAGGCTGAAGCGGCAAACTTCTTGAATGCAGGAAAGAATCCCTTTACCGTGCCAATTTGCGCGGCTCGGCAAAATCCTCGATATTGTTGTAGTAATCCCTCGCTTTAGGACAAAACTCCTTTTGAATACGACTTTTAAATTTTATATTTCTTTAAAGAAACATCGCCTTTTTATCCAAAGAGCTTTCTACTTCACCTCAAGTCAGTGTTTATTTCATTTTAAATATTATAGTATTTATCAATATCATTTTTTATGGGATAGGAGGGCAAACGAGCAGGCGTGTCACCTGATGGAAAGCAATCAACGCCACCCATAGACATCCGCAGTGCCATAGGCGTTGCGGAAGCGTTGCCAACCTTTAAGAAATGTGTAGGCCTGTTTTATTTCTGTTGTGGTTTCTGGTGTGGTATCTTTGATTATCTATATATACTTATGCATTTTTTTAACATAAAATCATGAATTTCTGGCTTGTCACAAGAAAATAGATTGGCAGATTGATGGGATTGGAATAAATAAATATTTTAGAATATTGTAACAAGAAAAAAAAATACAAATAATTTCCTTTATAGAAAATAATTTTCCGTCTAAGTATTGTGTAAGATTCCAGGCCAAATTATATTCAAACCTGATAACATCTTTAATAAAATACACCTGATTGTACGAACAGATTATCCTATAAAGTTCTGAATGAGGACGATAAAAAAGGAAGTTTTGAAAGCCTTTGTACGCACTCTCAATAGCCACTCGCTACACAGCTCAAATCTTAAAGCAAACTTTTCTAATTTATTCATAAGTCGGATACCCCTGTGGAGTCGCAAAGAGTCCCCGATAACAATACAGATGAGAAGTTCAAAGAAAAATAATTCATAATTCTCTAAATATAAGGATTCACATCGTTATTTAATGTAATAGACGAAACTTAACTTTATATGACACTAGCTTTTGCCCGCGGCTTCGCTCGCGTGCAATTTGGTCTGCCACATTAAGTTTCGTTACAGATCATTTTAAATAAATATTTATATTTTTTAACTTAATTTATGGTTCACAATTTTAGTCATAGTGGCTTTCATATAAAAGGTCTACCAACACTATATGCTGTCGAAATAAGAAATTAATTTAATTAATTACTTAACAGTTTGGAATATTTTCAAACAAACGAAACGTTATTAAGTAAAATATTTTCAAAAAAACCGAAGGATTCACCGGGATCATAGCACATAGAGGTCTGTGGTCTCTCTCTCTGCATATCCCTACGGGAAAGAAGCGTGATCGTATGTATGTTTAATGCTCTATACAAAGAGTTGTATGTACTGCGGTATGTCCCAATCGAACTTGCGGTCTATGGTTTTGATTAGTTCATAACAGTTGTACAGTAACAGTTTAAATATTATTATTTTAGTAAATAGAATATCGATATTTCAGAATATGAACTCGATATAATTTAAATACAAGTAATTAATTACAAAGGAACAATAATAAATAGTATTGTGTTTTTTTGTAATAAGATATTATTTACATTTTTAATTGCTTACTCTCTTTAATGTAATATAAATATATGTAACATGTTGGTGTATATAATATAACTAGCTTCTTTTCGATTGGCTCAGTGGCGGGGCCCTCCGCCCGCCGAGTCAATGGTCGCGGGTTCGATTCCCGCATAGGAATAAATATTTATATGGATTTATAAATGTTTACTCTGAGTGTGGTAACCCCCCCAATCCGCATTTCCTTTCCTGCCCCTTCCTTTCTTCTCTATCCTTTCCCTTCCTCTAGGTCTGCCACGGTCTGCCGTGCCAATGGATGCGTGGCTAGGGGCGAGCCTAGTCGCAAGCGTGCCGATCGTCCCGGGGTCAGGCTCCCCCGGGGACTATGGTGCCTTACCTCAGCATGCAGGGCTCTGCTGGGGCTGACCTGCATCCTCCCTTGCGGCTCGTGGGATTCACTAAGACGAATTTAATATACCTAATTTGTCGAAAAATGACGGCGACGTGGTTCGCCACCCGTCACGTCCTGATTCTCACGAGGGCGAAAAGCGACCAATGACGAGCCGTTTCGCTGCGATGAATGGCAGTGGATGGAGCTCTGTGGACTCCCCCAACCCCTGCGGGGGATAGGCGTGAATATATAAAAATATATATAAGCTTCTTTTCGTGGCTGTTTTTTTTTACCTAAATATACAGTAACTAAAGCAGCACTTAGTTTAGAATGTTTATAAAATATTTATTTTACAGATTTATAGATATATATTTGTAGTAATTGATTTTATAATAATTATATATAAAGGGTTTTCGCGAGCATTTCGGGCTTCTGCCAAATTTGCCCATAAATGACGATTTTAGCTTTGTATGGCGGCCATCTTGTTTTCCGCCATTTTGTTTTTTTCTCCTCCTCACGTAAGTTCTTGCACTTTTCACCATTTTTTGTTGGTAGGCGACCATGGTAGGTATTACAGTCCGGGCGGGCCGTCGAACAACTTTTTACCAGAACTCAACTGCTCACCGGACGAAGCGCGGTAGCTAAGCTACCACACAAACGCCGGTTTTCTGCGGGCGTATGGTACTTCCCAGGATGAGATGGTCTATATAATATGCCAATCTTGGCAAAATATTCTGCAGCGTGGCTCTACCACAACAAAATAAAAAACAGGGTAGCCAATGTCTAGTGATGAATTTGCTATTTGTATTACTATTAATAATATTTATTAATAATGAAAAAATTATAAGATTATACAGTTTATACATCACTACTCTTGTGTCAAAAGTCGTTAATTTTCCTTTATTCCTTCTTCTAAAACAAAATAATTTGGCCCATTTGTCTTTATGAGACCTAATGTGCTTGAGCAAAAAGTTGAAGATAAATATCTCTCAAAAAGGCAAGCGAGACGTCGCGCGCCTAATATTTTAGCGGGCGAGAATAATAATGCCGAGATAAAAAACACACCGCCAAATAATTGCATCATATTTTTGCAACAGCTCCAAACTCGAAGCGTAGACAAAGCCATTTCCTTAGAATGAAAGGCTCCACTCCCCATAGGGATGAGAATAAAAACGATATAAAAGTATGAGGAAACGGCGTCTCGACCGACGACGGCCGGGTATTAGAGCGTTCTTGGCACGGAGTTCATGAGTGAGTGACCACACTTCCAAGTCCGGGTGGAAAACGTCTCAATGGAATTTACGAGTTGAACTAGTGTGCTCATATTCATTCTTGCCTTCTATGAAACTATTGGGATTTATGTAGAAGAAACAACTTTAGCTCATACTGTATCACTTTAATAAAATTTTATTAAGAACTATTATGTGAATTTGAAAAATTTAATACTGCGACCACTTGGCTCAGTAGTGGGGCCGCCCGCCCATGGAGTCAATGGTCGCGGGTTCAATCCCCGCATCGGAATTAATATATGTATGGCCTACAGATATTTCTTCCGAGTCTAGTAACCCCGCCAATACGCAATGGACAAGCGTGGTAGGTTAACGTCCGTTCCTCCAGAAATGAAGAGGCCAGTGCTCAGCAGTGGGACATATATAGGCTGTGAAAAGAAAAGACTGTTTAGGAAAATTTCAAGTTACCCATAATGATAGCCAATTGTTGACACTCGTATCAAATGAGATTCAGTTTCACCACGATACCAAGTTGAAGTGTAAATTATTTCCTTAATCACATAGTTTTCTCTCTCTGAGTCCTAAATCCCCTCGTTGGGGCGTAGGGCAGACACGATGTTTCTCCATCTCGATCTATCGGAGGTCATACGCTTCACTTCGCTCCAGGATAGGCCCATCTTCTGCACTTCGGCCGTCACAGTACGCCGCCAAGTTTGTTTTGGGCACCCACATTTTCTTTTCCCCTACGGATTCCATTCGAGGGTTTGTTTGGCGTGGCGCCGGAGAGTATGCCCTATCCATCCATTTTTGTCGACGTATCTGGATATCTATTGGGTCCTCTTTGCTGATTCTCCACAGCCCTTCGTTGGAGACCATGTTATCCGGCCAATATACTTTTAAGCGGTTAACGAATACCTGGAGTTTGCGTACTAGGTCTTTCGTACTTTTCCATGTCTCACATCCCTACCAGCAGAATTGACTTCAGGTTAGTGTTGAATATTTTGAATCACATAATTTCATCAACATAAAGTTAAAAGCATCAAAATGTAACCTTACCTTATTGCATACATAATGACACGTTGCAAGGACATTATCGCGTGGTTATAACGTAATACATTACACGTAATAATATTTTAAAAGACCTCAAAGCTGCACCTTATAAAGTAAATTTGCCGCGGGCGCTCCGAACAATTTTCACGCGGGGCGGGTCGTACTCAATGCGATATAATAGCGAATTTCGCCCGCTTTGAGTTCATACGGAGAATGGGTTGCGTTTAAACTACAAGCGGAAAGCGACAGCCCTAATAAAAAAAATTTCTAAGTAAAAATAAATTTACGCTGTGGATATGGATGGAAGTGTCGCTAGGGGAAGACCAAGGACAACATATTATACCTTGTCCAAATTGCCGAAATTTTTAGGAAAGGCTAGGTCAAGAGTACCCTTAACGGGCGGGCTTGCATGAGGTGAGTGATGAGTGTGGAGGAAACAAAGAATGTATACCGAGATTGTAGCAGATGTAGATCTGTGGTCTCTGCCTACTCCAACAGGCGTGACGATATGTATGTTTGTATTTCGATGAGCTTCGGCCAGCTGGCCCATTCATGCTACAGACATATATTATGCCATTCTTAACAAAGTATTCGTCTGCAACGTGGCTCTACTCTATATTTTAAAATAGCACTGGACTGTAGTAAGAAACAGTTGTGTCACGTATATGTGACAGTTGGTAGTAAACGGGTAAATGACATTGAAGACAAGGATAGGCCATGAGGTTAAAAATATTTTCGTGCTTATTTTTATTTATCTAATATAGTCACCTCTCATGACTTGCACCACAGTACAAAGCAGAGCCTGGAACTTGTATAATTTATTCATAGTCGAGTAATGACACTCGATTACTTTGGCGTTAACCCTTTACGACGCGAGGCTCTAAAGTTTTTTTTTTTCAAATTAAATGCAAGGAAAATGACTTCGTTAGGAGAGTTCTATTCCTTCAACAACGTTGTAAGCGAGTATAATGTATTTTCAGATGCTTACTCCTTAGCTAGCGAATGTTTTTGAAATGAGGGTAATTATACTACTTCTGCGAATATGCGGTACTTATATTTTATATATTTGTATTTAATAATTATTATTATATATTTTCTATAAACTTGGAACAATCGCTTCATTTAGTGGTCTAGTTAAGTGCGTTAACGCTCAAAGTTCTGACTAATCCGACTTATATACCAGTCGCTAGTAATATTTGTTTTAAAAAGAAATTTTAATGTTTTTTTTTTATGGGATAGAAAAGCAAATGAGTAGGCGTGTCACCCGATGAAAAGCAAGCAATAATAAAGTAAAAACACCGCCCATAGACATCCTCAGTGTCATAGGCAGTACAGAAGCGTTGTCAGCCTTTAAGAAAAGTGAAGGCTTGTTTTTTGAAGATTCCAATGTCGTATCGGTTCGGAAAGACCGCTGGATGAAACTGGTTCAATATAGTGTTGGCGCGTGGAAATAAGTTTCTAGAAAAAGGGTTGTATTGGATAGCCACTCATAGAAATAGGTGGTGATAAAACTAATCGAATGACGCAGTTATTTCGATACTAAACATAAATAAATTTAATAGGACACACGAATTTTATATACATACATACATATCGTTCTCGACCAGTGTGTCCTACCCGTACTCTCCTACGGCGCCGAAACGTGGACGCTGACAGTCCGTCTGCTTCATAAGCTCAGAGTCGCTCAGAGAGCTATGGAGAGAGCTATGCTCGGAGTTTCTCTGGTAGATATGTTTCGGAATGAACAAATCCGTCAGAGAACTAAAGTCACCGACATAGCCTTTCGAATTAGCAAACTTAAGTGGCAATGGGCTGGTCACGTCTGTCGGAGATCCAACGAACGTTGGAGCAGACGAGTGTTGGAATGGAGACTGCGTCTCGGTAAACGTAGTGTGGGACGCCCCCCGGCTAGATGGTGCGACGATCTGCGCAGGGCGGCTGGCAGAAACTGGATGCGTATAGCCGAAGTCTCCCGTAGCGGTAGACAGAGACCACAGATCTCCATTCGCTACAATCCCGGCACAATTTCCTTGCTTCCTCCATACTGATCCATCCTTCATCTCACACTCATCGTAGCGAAACGGCTCTGTGTCAGTCGCATCTCCCCCTCGTGGGAATCAGTACATGACGGGTGCGAACCACGTCGCCGTCATTTTTTAACAAATTAAGTTTATTAAAATTACATACGATTTTTGGAGAAACAAATTAACAAAAGGTTAGAAATATTAAATAAACAGTCTCAATTTTATTTCACTTTAGAAAGCATTCTTTATTCTATATTTTTATCATAATTTAAACTCGCAATTTTTCTATAGCGTCACAGTATTTATGTTTCTTCTTCGAGAATTAATGAGGGAGCGAAGCAGCTATTAAAAATAAAACTACAACAATCTCGACTGTCGACGACAGACTTTACAATAGAGAACTTAGAATAAAACAAAATAAAATATTCTATGTCCAATTATTTGTAGTAAACGACAAAAAATAAATTTTATTAGTAAAAAAAAAGATTTTACCATGGGAAATTTTTTATTAACATAAAAAAACTTCATAATAATCCACATCTTCTTTATTATTAACGTGTGTCTCAGAAAATCTTCTCGAAGTTTCTTCTAGCTTTATCGGTTTTGTTTCCAATTCTTTCGCAGTAACAGTAATTAAACTTTGGAATGTGCTTCCCCTTGACATAAGAAAACCCCCTAGCAAACTTTGTTGTGAGTATATATATAATATAAATATAATTGTCATTTTTTTTTGGTATATTTGGCCAATTGGCTCAGTGGCGGGGCCGGCCTAGAGAGTCAATTATCTTCGCACCAGTATAAATATATGTATGGCTTACAGATCCGCTCCGCTAGAAATGGGGAGGTCAGTGACCAGTGTAGGACATACGTATATGGGCTATGAAAAAAGAAGATATATATGATATGTATATGAGTATGAGTAGTAGTGTATATATATATATAAATATATATATATATATATATATACATATATATATATATATATATATATATATATATATATATATATATATATATATATATATATATATATATATATATATATATATATATATATATATATATATATATATGAATGTGTGTGTCACTGTGGTCCGCGATCTGACCACGTTGGCTCTTGCTGAAAACCAGCGCTAGGTGCCTTAATACAACGCCTGGCATACGCTAAGCAAAAACCATTTTATGACACTTGTTAGATTAAAATTATTTTCTTTTTGTTTTCTTTATTTATTTGTATATTATTATATAATCCTTTATTTACTATTTTTCTCTTAATAATAATATTATTAATATAAAAATAAAATCTCTATAAAAATAATATTATTACTCAGGTTATTAATTCTTCGTGGCGGGATAAACCAAGCACACGAAGGATTAAGCATCCAAAGAAAGAAACCTTCTCACAAGCCGTGCACAATATGGCTGATTTTTGAATTTTGAATTTATATATACATACATTTTATATTCTCCTCTCTGTGGGGTGTAAAGCCAAGTACTCTGTTAAGAACTATTAAGGAACTTTCTTGTAAGACGGCAAGTATTTAAAATGACTGTTTTTTTCTAATAATAAATATGTTGACGGGTTAATATTACTGCTACCGTGCACAATATGGCTGCTTCTTGAATTTTGTATTTAACCCACTTACCTAAACCTAACTTGGACAGATGGGAGTCCAAATTTGTACCGATAAGTCCATTCACAGAGAATGGGTACAATGACAGTTGAATCGACGTGCCACATGGCGGAAATGTCATGCGCGAGGTCTATGTATTTTATTTTATTTGTTTATCTTTTATTATTAAGATAATATTATTAAGATTTTAATTTTAGTTATTATAAAAAAGGTGTCATAAATAAAGTTTTTTCTATTATTATTTCTATATATAATATATATGCACAAGCCATCAAAATATGAATTTAATAATAAATCATTTATATCGATAATAATAATAATTATTTATTTATTTACTTTACAAGTTTCAGTAAATTACAATTACATAATATACTAGTAAATAGTTTTTTTTTTATCGGGATCATCATCTCATCATCACAGGATCATCTCTAGTTTAAGCAATAAGCTTAAACTAGAGATGATCCTGTGGCCGCAAATTACTAACCACCCTTTAATCAATTATATCTATTTATAAAAATTAAGAATGCTATTCTTACAATTTAGTGTTGAAAACATCGTGTCGATAAAGGAAAGATTAAAAACAAAACGTACCATAAAAATGCGTGAAATATTTTTATAATTAAACATCAAATAATATCAAACATGACGACGCGATCTCAGTTTGATAGTATCCCGGTTTATTGAAAAGATTTACGACTAGTTGAAGGACAGAAATAAACAAGCATAACTTGTTTTTAAAGCGAACTAGGACAGGTGCCGCGATAAAATGAATATTTTGTTATATAAGTGTCATATTTTATGGTTATTTAAATATTCACAAAGGAAGAGTCGTTAAAAATTGTTTGTCCAGCCTCGGTAACAAATCAGCTGAAGAATTTTTACGAGTTCTTAAACGTTAATTTTAAATTATATAAGCTTTTATCGGGTTATCTTTAGTGAAAAAAGACGAACTCGTTATGTTGGAATTACATTTTATCGGGTTTATGAAAAACAAAATAAACTAGGATAAAGTTATTCTTAATCGAAATTTTGTTGGGTGGATAGGTAGACAAGAAAGTGAGAGTGAGAAGTCTGAATTGATTGGAGAGCAAAGGATAGATATATACAAGAGAATAGTGGTAGAGCCACGCTGCAGACGAATACTTTGTCAAGAATGGCATTATATTTGTCTGTAGCATGAATGGGCCCCTTTGCCCGGGAAAGTACCACACTCCCACACAAAACGGGCGTCTGAGTGGTAGCTTAGCTACCGCGCTTCATCCGGTGAGCGGTTGAGTTCCGGTGGCCCAACACCCCTTCGCCCTCTCCAGATATTCTCACAGCATACGTGTTGAGCTTTAATACCTACATTTTTTATGGGATAGGAGGGCAAACAAGCAAGGGTGACGACTGATGGAAAGCAATCAACACCGCCCATAGACATCTAGGAAACCAAAGGAATCACGGAAGCGTTGCCGGCTTTTAAGGCATGTATGTTATTTTTTCAAGGTGCCAATGTCATATCGGTTTGGAAATATCGCTATAGCTGATTCCACAGGGTGATGATGCGTACAAAGAAGTTTAAGGAAAAGCGCACCGTACTCATCAAGATGGTGGGGATACATACATACTTTCTAATCTTTATTAAGGGCATATAAACGTAAAATCCAGTTATTTTCTAGCCAGAACTTTTTAATATAAGCCAATCCAGATTTTATTCGCCTAGTTTTGACGAAACTTTCGGTAAATAACAAATTAATTGTTATATTATTAATGGAGTCAGGCGTTACTTTGCGGAAATCCATCACTATATGGACAGTCAAAAGTTTTACTTAGCTAAGATCCGCGACAAGCAAAACAATAACAGAAAATTAATAATGTGTGTTTTTCCGTTGGGTTTAGTGGATTTATTTGGAACTTAAACCAAAAACTTACCGAAAATCGGCCATCAATTCGCCACCCACCAACCACTATACACAACGTCAAACACACATTATTACTTTTCTATCTTGTAAACGACACGTGTTTCGCCCCAACACGAGGCATCTTCGGGTATAGTAGACTCTACGGAAGACAACCGAAAAGTCAATTGTTATAGATTGTATGATATTATATACTATACATTTGATGATATATGATCTATTAAAGATGAAATCTTGCATTCATTTTATATACAATTCCATTTATTTATATAAGATTATATTTATTAATTTATTATACACATGGTAGTGCTGGCGGTGTGTGTTTGGTTTTGTGTATAGTGGTTGGTGGGTGGAGAGTTGATGGCCGATTTTCGGTAAGTTTTTGGTTTAAGTTCCAAATAAATCCACTAAACCCAACGGAAAAACACACATTATTAATTTTCTGTTATTGTTTTGCTTGTCGCGGATCTTAGCTAAGTAAAACTTTTGACTGTCTATATAGTGATGGATTTCCGCAAAGTAACGCCTGACTCCATTAATAATCCATTAATCATCTTATTATTTTTAAATGAAAATGTCCGTGTGTCCAAAGTGATTGTTAACACGACCGTTCTAAAGAAACAGTGACCTCTGACCCCCATTAATTGGTAATACGACCTTGTATAATCATGTTCATCAACTTGTTTCCCATGAAATAGACTACATATTTTAACCATAACAACATTTATATAAACTTCTTAAGGGCTATCCATATCTCTTATTAAATTTATCCATTTTGTTTTGGGCACATTAACATTTAAAATACAGTAACCTCATTTTAGAACACACTGGCGAGCTTATGCCATTACATCCGTCTTATATTATATATTCACGACTATCCCCCGCAGAGGTTAGCAGAGACCATAGAGCTCCATCCGCTACGCTTTTCGCCCTCGTGAGAATCAAGACGTGACGGGTGGTGAACCACGTCGCCGTCACTTTCAACAAATTAGGTATATTAAATTCGTCTTAGTGAATCTCACGAGCCGCAAGGGAGGATGGAGGTCAGCCCCAGCAGAGCCTTGCATGCTGAGGTAAGGCACCCGGGGGAGCCCGATCCCGGGACGGTCGATACGCTTGCGACTAGGCTCGCCCCTAGCCAAGCATCCATTGGCACGGCAGACCGTGGATTGGCGGAGAGGAAGGGAAAGGATAGAGAAAAAAGGAAAGGGAAGGAAAGGAAATGCGGATTGGGGGGTTACCAGACTCGGAATAAATATTTATAAATCCATATATATATTTATTCCGATGCGGGAATCGAACCCGCGATCATTGACTCCGCGGGCGGAGGACCGCGCCACTGAGCCAATAGGTCGGTATCCGTCTTACAATCTATTTGAAATCCCCAACTATTTCCTACTGAGATTGTTGATTCATATTTTAAAATATGTGTAAGTGTTTAACTAGTGCTAATACATTCTATTTATTTATCCCTTCATAATTATAGGTATTGTAATATTAAAATAAAATTAACTTAGTTTAGAACACACTAGTGTAGTGTAGTGTGTTCTTCCGTCTTATAATCTATTGGAAATCCCCAACTATTTCCTGCTGACATTGTTGTTTTATATTCTAAGATATGTGTAATTGTATAAACTAGTGCATTATATCCAACTTTTCATAATTGTACGACACTTAATATACAGTTAACTCACACTTAGAACACACTGGTGTCCCTCTGCCTTTATATCAGTTTTATATACGATTGGAAATCCCCGACTATTTCCCACTGAGTTTGTTGTTTTATATTTTAAAATATGTGTAAGTGTATAACTAGTACTTATACATTTTATCTATCTTTTCATAATTATACTATAATATTAAAAACAAATTAACTTAGTTTAGAGCACACTGGTGTTCTTCTGCCATTACATCCGCCTTATAATTTGTTGGAAATCCCAACTATTTCCCGCTGAGAATTATTAATTATTTTAATTCTCAACTTTTTATTATGCTGTAGAACTGGTCACATGAACTTGTAGCACTAGCGAAAACATATTTTAAAATCTCCGCGTGTGCCATAATTCGCGTTGGCTTAGTCCCTTCGCTTCTATAATAAGAATTGAAATTAAATACCACAAGTTTGAGTCAAGTACAGGTTTAGAATACTCGTATTTTTTTAAGTAAATTCTTGTTAAGTAGTAGGAGTTAAATATTAATGTGTATGCCCACATACTGTTATATTAATAAAGGAATCTTATAAGAAGAAAGTTTTCTGGTGGAAAACATATTATGAATACATTATGATACGTAAGTAAAATAAATTTACGCTGCGGATGTGAACTGAAGGTTCGGTGGGGCAAGACCAAGCAAAATACACTTTGACCAAAACGCCAAAGTTTTAAGGAAAGGCCAGGACAAGGGTACCATTAATTGGCGAGCTTGCATGAGGAGAATGTTGAGCGTGGAGGAAGGAAGGAAAGTATGTCGAGATCGTAGCAGATGGAGATTTGTAGTCTCTGCCTACCCCTACGGGAAAGAGGCGTAACGATATGTGTGTGCGTATTTTGGTTATCAAATTAACATCTCAACCATCTGGGTGAATGACGATTCAGTAGTCTCTTTTCTTCTTGAAATTTTCTACCACCCAATACACGTATTGTGTTGCGGACGTCTATGAGCAGTGGTAATTTTTTTTTTATGGGATAGGAGGGCAAACGAGCAAGCGTGTCGCCTGATGGAAAGCAATCAACGCCGTCCATGGGCAACCGCGACACCGCAAGAGTCGCGTAAGCCTTTTGTCGTAGAATGTCGTAGTGGTTCGGAAAGACTGCCGAGGGTAGCTGATTCCACAAACTGGTGGTGCGTGGAAAGAAGTTACGGCAGAAACGCACCGTAGTCGATCGCCACTCATCCAGATGGTGGGGATGAAATTTTTCTTTACGGCGAGTTGTGCGGTTGTGGAATTCGGCAGCGGGAATTATTCCAAACAATTCCTCGGAGCACTCCCCATGATAGAAGCGGTAAAAAATGCTGAGAGATGAAACACCTCTCCGCAGCGCTAGAGAATTAATTAATTTAATTACTTTCCATCAGGTAACACGTTTGCTCGTTTGCCCTACTATCCAATTAAAAAAAAAAACAAAAGTCTAGTAATAAAATAATTTTTTGAATTGATTACAATAGATGCGAAGTGCTATTGTAGTGTTTTAAATTGAAACTGTTTTTGAATGTAAAGCAACAATTTTAATCGAAGGTTATATGTTGTTAACATAGTTGAGAAATAAACAGATAAGACTGGTATAATTATGCCATAACAGCGAGAACCGTATAATCAACAACGAAAACAGGCACTTTGGTTGTGTCGAACCTATAAACTATATATAATTTGGCTAGAACTCCGAAATGAAATAAATCGATACATTTGTTGATATATGTACATCTATAACTTTATTTATTTATAATATATAATAACTTCTTTATTTATATATAATAACTGCTGGAGCCTCTAACGGATTTACATTTTATTTATGATAAGTTACAGTGAAATAAAGCGACGCAAAAAACGAAAACTGTAAATGATACTACTTTGTTTTTGGTGTACAATAAAGAATATATCTATTTATCTCTAAATCTGTAAAATAACTATTATAGAAACATTCTAAACTAAGTAAGTGCTAGTATAGTTACTGTGGTATTTAGGTGAAACACACAGCCACGAAAAAAGGTCTAGTAATTTAGCGAAATGGTAAAACTGGCGTAAACGGTGAGCAGTAACGTCTTTGCGGTTGTTAATTAATCATTAGCATTACCTTTACCTGTTTCTCAACCGCTGCGTACTTTAGCCACTAGCCAACCTTCAAACGCTTACTGAGAAATTCACGCACTTACAACTAGAGATTAGGGTGACTATGATTTTGTAACAAACGGACTCATTTATACATACATATTGTCACACCTGTTTCCCGTAGGGATAGACAGAGACCACAGATCTCCATCCATGCGTGCTCCTTGTGTTGCCGACCTTTAAAGAAAGTGTAGTAACCCTAACGCGTATATGATAGAATACTCTTTATTTGAATTAATAATATCACTGTTTTATAAAAATTTCTTGAACTATGAAAAAAAACATAATGTTTACGTTGTTGCCGTAAACTTTACTCAAACTGACTTATGAATGTGTGTTTTTGAATAGTCCCTATTGAATTCAGTAGACTTGTATACTTATAAAAACCTTAAAAAAATAATTATTAAAATATATACATACAGACGATCACGCTTGTTTGCTTAGGGGTAGGCACAGACCACAGATGTCAATCTGATATGATCCCGGCACACTTTCTTTGCTTCACCCACACTCATCGCTCTCTTCATACAAGCTCATCGGTTAAGGGTATTTAATATAATAAAATCTTTCATATTTATTTCTTTTTTATTCGAAATTTGAAAATTATGAATACATTAGTGATACATTTATCAGTGTACCACTACTTTTGACCTGGCCATTCTTGAGAACTCCAGCGATTTGGTCAAGGTATGTTCTCCTTGGTGTTTCCCTATCAACCCTTCTATCCATATCCACAAGATAAATTTCTTTTATTAAAATACCAATTTAAATATTAACAAATAGAAAAATAAATAAAATCAGTAAAATTTGAAAAGGCATTCCATGGTCACCCTAATACGAGTCGAATTATGACGCATTGCGGTTACGAAGTTCGGCGTTTTTAGCGATACAAACGTATTTGTGCCACCCTGTATTTCGATGTTTCGAGGCGGATATTAGTTCACACATTGACTTCGGTTTGTTCGCTATTGGTTTTTGTTAATATATCTTTTCAAACCGAGTCAAAAATTGAAACACAAAAATCTTTTTTTTTTGCTGTCGCTCTTGTTCGTTTTCTTTGCTTTTATCGCGTATTATCTACAATATAAAGAGTCCGTCTCGTCGGGGAAGTACCACACTAGTGAGAAACGAATTTATGAAAAAATTAATCAATTAAATGTAAGGAAGAACGTCTAGCCTTGTATTGAAATCACATTTAAGTAAGAATTCTGACTGTTACAACAGTGTTCAAAGCCTTCGAGCTTATTTAAGGGTTCCTAAAATATCTACTAGCTCTTTGCAGTCCCGATGTGCTACCATCGTTATAGTCCGTACCCAAGATTGACGAACTTTGTTACTCAGTTGACGTCGTCAAGGAATCTTTCTTTGAAACCGACGTTACTAAGATCTCTTTACTTACAGCGTTGTTCCAAACAACAAAAAAAGATGGATAGAAAAATATTAAAAGAAGATTTTAATACTGGGTGCTGATCATATCCGTATCATTTTAGAAGTGGTAGAGCCACGCTCCAGACGAATACTTTGTCAAGAATGGCATATTATTTGTCTGTAGCACGAATGTGCCGGCTCGTCCGGGGAAGTAGCACACTCCCGAAGAAAACTGGCATTTGAGTCTTAGCTGTCGCGCTTCGTACAATGAGCGGCTGAATTCCGGAGGCCCAACACACTCCCCCTGCCATTCCCACTCCCATAATGACACTTTGCTTAAAGGTCGGCAATTCTTTCCGCATTGCATATGACACTGCGAATGTTTATGAGCGGCGTTGATTGCTTTCCATTAGGTGACACGCCTGCTCGTTTGCCTTTCTCTATCCCATAAAAAAATCATAATCATATAAAGTGTTCCTCCTACTATTTAGAGGAATGGCGACCCAATTTGCGTTTTCCTGCATTTTATTTTCATGCACCACAAATTCTTCCAGTTACTTTAATCATTATGTCGAACCTGATGCGACGTTGGAATCTTCAAACAATATGCCTAAACATTTCTTAAACATCCGCAACGCTTTTGTTATCACTCAAGTGGTCTAGATATCTATAGGTGACGTTGAATATTTTCCATAACCACAGGCTAGATCGTTTGCCTTTCTATCCCTTGAAGTGATTATTAAGCCTTCTTTTCGGTTACCCAAAGTAAAAACCGATCAAACACAATATCTATTTATGACACATTCTACGAGCGTCTTAATGAACTTGAGCTGTTTTAGTTAAAAAGAATGCATTAGGAATTCGTATAACTATGTTTGTAATGGGACAGCGATCACATTTCGGTTTAAGAATATTGCATGCCATAGTAAATGGTTAATAAGAAGCAACTTCGTTAGCCACCGATCTTTAAGTTATCAATTTAACGAACATGTTTTGTGAATTTTATGTTTGAACATAATGCATACCCACACTTATTTCCGATTTAAAATTTTTCATAATTGGTGGTTCTTTTTTTAAATGTTTCTTTGTTTTAATTAAGTAATGAGCTTATAATAAACGATGTGTAATAATAATAATTATTTTATTATTTATTTATTTAATTATGGACCATCAACAAGAGTTACATTAATTATACGTTATTCTAAATAATTCTAAAAACATATTTAAATTATTAATGGAGACAGGCGTTACTTTGCGGAAATCCATCACTATATGGACAGTCAAAAGTTTTACTTAGCTAAGATCCGCGACAAGCAAAACAATAACAGCAATAACAAACAATAACAATAATGTGTGTTAGTAAACTCTACGGAAAACAACAGAAAAGTTTTTCGGTTGTCTTTCGTAGAATCTACTACACCTGAAGATGCCTCGTGTTGGGGCGAAACACGTGTCGTTTACAAGATGGAAAAGTGGTAATGTGTGTTTGGTGTTGTGTATAGTGTTGGTGGGTGGAGAATTGATGGCCGATTTTCGGTAAGTTTTTGGTTTAAGTTCCAAGTAAATCCACTTAATCCAACAGAAAAACACTCATTATTAATTTTCTTTTATTGTTAAGTAAAACTTTTGACTGTCCATATACATATTTAAATGTAATCCTAATTATAGATGTACACAACATTAACATAAAGTGAAAGCAGACAAATAAAATAATTATACAGACTTATTAAATTATAACAATAGGTACTTTATATCGCATCTTTGATATTAGTCAAAGATGCGATATAAACTCAAAACGGATGTTAGCAAAGTAAGTTTTTAATTTCCAAAACTTCTTTGCTAAGATCCACAGAACTTAGCAAAGTAAGTTTTAACTACGCAAAGTAATACTTGACTCTATTAATTTTATAAAGATAGTTTTATGGTATGATTTTTACATGTCTACATCGTTGTAAATTTCATAGCGACGCCGGAATAACGTCAAACGGGTCATACCAGTGAGTTATGTAAGTCATGCACGATCGGTTACGACATCACAAACTTGCGCCCCCTCTATCGGTCAGTCGTAAACCCCGACACAATGGAGCTGAGCCGCGGGTCGACGTGTGTGATCCCTATCTTCATATCGATAAGCGCTCCCTTATCGTGTGTAGTTATGGGTGAAATATTATAATGTTTAGATAATACGCTCGCCTCGGAGATGGTGTTTTGATTACCACTCTATTTTAAATACTGCTACACCAGGCGCGAGATAATGGACGATGTTGGTAATTTGAAACGATTTTATTTGTTAAATTCTTTATGGCCCGTGATTGTCTGAGTGTTGTATAGATTCCAATTCTGTATTTATCATATCAGAAGTTTCGAAGATAAATAAATTAGTTTATACCTTTTTTATTTTTCTTTGATATTACATATCGCATTTTTTGTGGAATAGTGAGGCAAACGGGTAAGCTTATCACCTAATGGACAACAACTAACTCCTTCCATTGACATTTGCAATATCATATGCATTTTCATTTGATAACAGCCTTCATCTTAAAGGCTGGTATCACATTAGTTCCTTCACCACCTTCAAAAAACAAGATGACATAGATAGGTAAGCCTATCTATGTCAGCTTGTTTTTTTTTTATGGGATAGAAGACAAACGAGCAGACATGTCACTTGATGGAAAGCAATCAACACCGCCCATAAACATCCGCAGTGTTATAGGCAGTGCAGAAGTGTCGGGCTTTAAGGAACGATCATTATGGGAGGGAGGAGAGGGGAGGGGAGAGGGGATTTGGGCCTCCGGAACTCAACTTCCCACAGCATGAAGTGCGGTAGCTAAGCTACCACTCAGACACCAGTTTTCTGCGGGAGTGTGGTACGTCCCCGGGCGAGCCCGCCCATTCATGCTACAGACAAATAATATACATACATAACATGCCATTCTTGTTTTTTGAAAACTCCGTTTTAGTATGGATTCGGAAATCCCGCTGAAGGTAGCTGGTTCCACAAAGTGGTATTGCGTGAAGTTAAGTTTTACGAAAAACGCACCGCACAAAACCTTTTCCAGTCCTGAGATAACAATGTTAAATAATTTCAAATCAGTTTTTTATGAGATAGAACGGCAAACGAGCAAGCGTGTTATTGATGGAAAACAATCAACGACGTCCATAGACATCCGCGATACCATTAGTATTACGGAAACGTTGCCGGCCTTTAAGGTATGTGTGAGCTTCTTCTTTTCTGAATTAATTAGTATATAATAATTTGTATCATAATTGTATCACTCCCACAACTGACTTCACACTGGCATAATTCAATGCTACAGTATGGACAGTCCGCGACAAGCAAAACAATAACAGAAAATTACTTAGTGGGTGGGTGGAGAGTTGATGGCCGATTTTCGGTAAGTTTTTGGTTTAAGTTCCAAATAAATCCACTAAACCCAACGGAAAAACACACATTATTAATTTTCTGTTATTGTTTTGCTTGTCGCGGATCTTAGCTAAGTAAAACTTTTGACTGTCCATATAGTGATGGATTTCCGCAAAGTAACGCCTGACTCCATTAATAATCAATGCTACAGTATAAAGAAAGACCGATACGAACGATATTATATAGGTGTATTTTTTTCTTATATTTTTTAAATTATTGTAAATTTTACTTAGTTCTTAATTCGTTATATTGTTTCATTTTTCTAATAGTTATGAATATGTGTGACACACACACACACACACACACATAGTGTGTAGGTGTGTGTGTGTCATACATAAAGATATCATTCTTACATTCCCCATGCATTGTTTTATCCTGATGCAGAAATAGAACCGTATACATTAATTCGTTAGCTTTACCACCAAATGAATTATGTCGTCACTAAAATATGAAGTTAATGACTTTCTAAATGTTAATATTAGAAAAAATGTCTTTGAAGAAGGTAGGTTCATCTTCGACTCAAATATTTGCAAACGCTGCTAAAGAGATATTAATAAAAAGCGAATAGAAATATTAAGGACAGCATTACGGGCACTACAAAACCCATTTCACTGGGTAAATAGAAAATATTAAAGCACTCGTTTCATCCTCCGGGTTTGCCATGTCCCAAATATTTGAGATGCCGGCTACCCTCGAAAGCCCACTGGGCCTACCCTCAAAAATGTTGTCGAATTACTAAGTCTCCACGACAATTAAGGTATTCATGCGTAGGATTAAATCCGTGACGTCGACCAGTCAACGTAGAGCTAGAGTAAACAGCCGGGGGAAATTCAATGTAAAGGAAAGCCGTATTATAATCAACTAGACTAGAAAAGTCAATTTTATAAAAAAAACCTGTCAAGTTTTTTCATAGCCTATAGGTATGTCCCATTACTGGGCACGTCCCTCCCCATTTTTTGGAGGAACGCATATTTACCCACCACGCTTATCTAATGCGGATTAGTGGGGTAAGTATACTCGGATTAAATATCTGTAGGCCATACATATATATATATATATATATATATATATATATATATATATATATATATATATATATATATATATATATATATATATATATATTGTACATGTATTTTAATTTAAAAAAACCAGTCAATCAATCAATCAATAAGCCTCCCCCAAAAAGAGCCACCTAGACTGATCTTCGGCTTCACGCATTCTTCTGCCAGCCACCCTGTGCAGATCGTCACACCATCTAGCCTGGGGGCGTCTCACACTATGTTTACCGAGATGCGGTCTCCACTCTAGTACTCGTTTGCTCCAACGATTGTCGGATCTCCGACAAAAGTGACCAGCCCATTGCCACTTTAGTTTGCTAATTCGAAAGGATTTGTCGGTGACTTTAGTTCTCTGGCGGATTTGTTCATTCCGAATCATATCTACTTGATAAACTTCGAGCATAGCTCTCTCCATAGCTCTCTGAGCGTCTCTGAGCTTGTGAAGCAGACGGACTGTCAGCGTCCACGTTTCGGCGCCGTAAGTGAGTACAGATAGGACACACTGGTCGAAGAACCAGTGAAAAGGACTAAATATGTTTATTTTACTTTTAAAAGAATTAAAAACGACCGAGACCATTCGACGCAGTATTTCGATCTAATCCGAATATATAATAATACTTTTTGACATCTGTGTCGTTTACGGCGTTTTCGCTTTTTGCGTCGACATACGAAACACGAGTTATGAGCAAAAAATTATGTGCATTCAACATTCGAGCGAAGTCGTAACGAGAAGTTTAAAAGGGAAACGACAGAGGTATCCGGCTGTATTTTCAGTGAGAATGAATAAAAATTTCTATTTATCTCATGTCCGTACCGCCGAGGGTGTGGAGCGAAGTGTCGGGAAACTCCGACACAGACACGTGAGATGCGTCCGGGGTTAGCGGGAAGCCGTTGGGGGACGTACACTAAAGCATGTTTATATTACGGGTTAAGCACGAGCCACACTGGGAGCGATGCGAATCGAAGCCAACTTGGCTCAGAAACTTTCCATACTTTGATTCACGACAAGTGGTGGCTCGAACAAAATTAAATAAAAATAGGCGGAGTATACTTTAGCTCAGTGATTCTCAATTTTTTTGTTTTGAGAACGAACGAACTGCGTATAATTAGTTGAATGTTTGTCCTACCACGACTGGTACACCTATTATTTTTATTATTATTATCCTTTATTTACATATTTTTCTCATTATAACAATATTATTAATATATAAAAAAATCTCTATTAAAAATAATATTATTACTAGGGTTATTAATCCTTCGTGACGGCATAAACCAAGCACACGAAGGATTATGCATCCAAGGAAAGGAACCTTCTCACAATCCTAACCGTGCACAATATGGCTGCTTTTTGAATTTTGAATTTATTTATACATACATTTTATATTCTTCTCTCTGTGGGGTGTAAAGAAGCACAGGCTGAAGCCAAGTACTCTGTTAAGAACTATTAAGGAACTTTCTTGTAAGATGGCAAGTATTTAAAATGACTGTTTTTTTTAATAATAAATATGTTGACGTGTTAATATTAAAGTTGCTTAGGCTATTTCGGAGAGTTTTTGAGATGACACCTGTGCTGGATAAGATGATAAAGATTATTGTTTTGTTTGCTACATTCCATTGTGTTTTGATTTCCATTGATAACTGTGTATTTTGCTATTTTTTCCCAGAATACATGTATATATGGGTTAAAATGTTATATCAGGCCTATTATTGTAGATCGTTTTATCTGTGATTATTGTTCTATTCCGATAAAGTTTGTATGCTGTGTTTGTAAGTTTGTATTTTTTTTATTGATTACGATTTCTTTTTGTTCCTGTTAAGTTTTGACCTCATTTTTTACTAAAGTTGAATCATTCTGCAATTATCGTTCAACTTTTTTATTTATTGATTGTGGGGCGGTACGAAGTTTGCCGGGTCAGCTAGTAATATATTATATTATAATAAAATCCTATTTCTTTGCATTTGACATCCCTTTATTCAGGTAAGAAAAACGGTTTTGCTATTTTAGATTATCTTTGCAAAACTGATGGATTATTATTACAGTTCACAACACACGAAAATAAGTAATAAAATCTTGTTTCTTTGATCCTAACGCCAATGTATTCAGGTGAGAAAAATATTTTCTTTGCTTTAGATTATTCGAAATACGGCTGACAATAATTGTCATAATAAACATATTTATTTTTATAACATTTTTATGATTTTAACTTTTATATTATCTTTTTCCCGCCAACTTACGTCAGTAACATTGTGTTTTTATTTATTTTCATAATCTAATATTATTATCAGTTATATTGTTGAATTGTGGTGGCTTTATATACAATATAGTTTGATTAAGGCATATAATTGAAGCGATCTGAATTTATTTCATAGCGTATACCGTAACTTTTTAAGTTAACTAACGAAATCCATAGAAGGTTTTGGTAGAAAAGCCACCATTTTATCAAGACTTAATATAATAAGCTGACTGGTTATATTTCAAGAGATTGTATATTATTGTATTTTACTTGACACTGGCATAATAGTTGTAACTAATTGCCATCAATGAAAATACAAAAAAACTTTTTACTGTCAGTGTTTGTTAATTTTGATTTGTTGATGAAAACATTTTATTTTATAATTAGATGACGAGTTAACTTCGTTTCAACTACGATTTATTTAATTCAAATTAACGAAAAGTACTGTATATCTACTGGTAGGCTTCTCCTGGTATGTTAGTACTTAGGTATGCAATAAATTTTCGAAATCGCACATAAGAAACGACAGTTTTGTATAACAACACGTCCGTTAGACGATAAAGTCGTGACGAACGCCATCTATTGAAAATTATTGGAAGTAAAAGGAAGAAAAATATTTTTTTCATTTTTCAAGCTATTCTTTGATGTTTTCTCTTTTATTCTTTTATTTTTAAACCATCTCTGTATTGGAGCGAACAAAATAAAATAATATATATTCAAATCGGTCGAGCCATTTCTGAGTTTTAGCGTGACTAACAAAATAGCTCTCCATTTTTATATACATAGATTAGTGTGTGCATGAGCAAATGCTGCAGTTCAGTGTACAAACAGTAAAATCATGATATTAATTTATTGATATAACTATTTATTTTTAATAATTTGTCTGTACGAGAATCCTCTGAAGTTGGTTATATACATTTTAAAAAAGGTTGTCAAAGTCGTAAGTAAAATTATGTTCAAAATCTTTTTTAAACTTAAAAAAATCTTGTATATATGATTATTAATGGAGTCAGGCGTTACTTTGCGGAAATCCATCACTATATGGACATTCAAAAGTTTTACTTAGCTAAGATCCGCGACAAGCAAAACAATAACAGAAAATTAATAATGTGTGTTTTTTCCGCTGGGTTTAGTGGATTTATTTGGAACTTAAACCAAAAACTTACCGAAAATCGGCCATCAACTCTCCACTCACCAACCACTATACACAACGCCAAACACACACTATCACTTTTCCATCTTGTACACGACACGTGTTTCGCCCCAACACGAGGCATCCTCAGGTATAGTAGACTCTACGGAAGACAACCGAAAAGTGACCCGCCATTACAACGGGCGCCTTATATAAACAACCCCCACCCACAATGTAAGAAAACAACATGTGGGCGATACAGGTGTGTCAAAACTTACGTCACCACTTATTATTTGGTAAATATGACAATTCATTTTATTGTATTAAACGAATTTCAAACTGTTTTAAGAGAATATATTCAAAAGAGGGGAATTTACAATATTTATTTGATCGTTTAGTATCTGGGACGAACTTTTCTTGTTCTTTAAGATCTCTAGTTGCTCCAATACACCTAGTCTCAAACCCTTTTTACACATGTGTAAAATATTTGGCGAATGATTGTCGGACAGAGAGTGCCCACAGGTTAGCAGATGGTTGTATATATGGCCACCTCTTTTTTTGTTATGTTACTCGGTGTATGTAGGTCATTGGTTGCTAGGCAACGAATTGTTATCAAACATTCAGAATTCGGCTGGGGTACAGCTTAGTTTAGCTGAGTTCCCGGTGTGTCCCCCACCTTAATGGATCGCGTCTAAGCCACCTGTCTCTCCCCTGTGTTTACTGTTTGCATTGTAGTTTTTCCATTAAAAAAATACTATTAGCTTTTTTCTTTCGAAAAGGTAATAGATTTTTCTTTTTTATGTCAGGATGGTTTAATTGGCTCAGTAATACCGGTTTTGGTGTCAATGGTTTCAATTACCACATCGTGATAAATAATGGGTGTCATACATACATTCACACATACGATCACGTGTGTTTCCCGTAGTGTAGAGTCAGAGACCACAAATCCCAGCTAAATTTCTTTGTTTTATCCACACTCATCACTCACTATACAAGCAAGGGTAATATGGCGGCGAAGTGATTCGCCACCCGTCACGTCCTGATTCTCACGAGGGCGAGAAGGGACCAAAAGAGAGCCGTTTCGCTGCGATGAATCGTAGCGGATGGAGCTCTGTGCCAACCCCTACGGGGAATAGGCGTGAATATATAAAAAATATAATATAATATAATATAATATAATATAATATAATATAATATAATATAATATAATATAATATAATGTAATATAATACAATAAAATACAATACAATATAATATAACATAATATATAAATATGGTCGAATAATTCATATTTGAAAGTAGTAGTCAAATTAGAAAGTAGGTTGAAAATCTATTTCTGCTACTAGGCAACCTATATATGTGTGGCCTAAAGGTATCAAGTTTGGTTAGGAATTTCCTTGATCATCAGTGGTATATATATGGACTGTACAACAGATGAAGAAAGTGTCTCAAAACTAGAGCTATATAAAAACCTCATTAAAACAATAATCATTTCTATAATAAATATTTACATTTATTATATTACAAGGCCTGGTTATTTATCCTGGCCTATTTATTTATCTATGTGCCTATTTGTTTTATTTTATTAATTCAATAATTCTGATCTTATATCACTCCGAAATCAATTTCGAAAACAAACAAAATCCATCGCGATGTAAAGCTTAAGTTATTTGAGTAGAAAACCCGTCAAGAAAGAGCCGCTTCTTATGCGATTAAGTCCCTCTAACTCGATTCTGTATTTTATAAAATTTATTTTATATTTTCACGTTCAAACTAAGATTGTTATTTGTTAAGACATTTACTGTGCATAAAAATTGCGTGGCAGCTTTCTAAGCTTTTAAAAGTTTTATTGACAGTTTTATTTCTTAACGAAATATAAAATAAATAATATATTTGATTGAATCACCGGCGACGAAACTGCTTTTCATCAGTCAACGGTCGCGGTTTTGATTCTGACAGGCGAATAAAACGCTTCGCTAGGGGCGAGCTTAGTCGCAAGCGTGCCGACCATACCGGGATCGGGTACTATAGTGTCTTACCTCAGTATGCGGAACTCTGCTGGGGCTGACCTGGGCTTCACTATGACGAATTATAATAAACCTAACTTGTTAAAAATGACGGCGACGTGGTTCGTCACCCCTCACGTCGTGACTCCCGCGAGGGCGAAAAACGACTAACGGAGAGCTGTTGCGCTACGACGAATGTGAGAGGAAGGATGGATGAAATGATGGATGATTGTGGAGGAAGCAAGGAAGGTGTGCCGGTATCATGGCGTATGAATATCTGTGGTCTCTACCAAGCCCCACGGGAAACAGGCGTGACAATATATATTCGAGGAAAAAACAAAGCAATTAATTTCAAACCTACTATACACCTGTGTGGAACTCCTCTGAAACAAGTATCTGAATTCAAATACCTTGGGCATGTTGCGAATGAACGCTTGGATGATGATAGCGATATTGAACGCGAGCGCAGAGCTCTGTCAGTTAGAGGTAATATGTTGGCCCGTAGGTTTGCACGATGTACGTCACCGGTAAAATTAATTTTATTTAAAGCTTTTTGCCAGTCCTTTTACACGTGCAGTCTATGGGAGAACTACTCACGACGAGCGTATAGTGCCCTGCGTGTTCAGTACAACAATGTGCTGAGGGTTTTGTTAAGAAAGCCTCGGTACTGCAGCGCGTCGGCCATGTTTGCGGAGGCTCGTGTAGATGACTTCTATGCGATCATTCGCAAGCGAACTGCGTCCGCAATGAGTAGATTATTGAGTAGCTCCAACAACCTCCTCAGCACATTGGCTGTAAAGCTAGACAGTTCCCTCTGGAGGTGTTGGAATGGTGCACACGTGGCTGCAGTGGTTGCGAGGCAAGTTTAAGACTATTTTTATTTCCGAAATAACTAACTAACTAACGTAGATTTTAATATGTTAATGTAATTTTGCTCTTAAAATTAAAATTAAAAATTGTAAAATCGCACATTAATTTAATATAAAATAAAATGTAAAATTAAATTATCTCATTACTGTTTTAAAATTATTATAGACATATATTATTATTCTCAAATTTGTAATGGTTTATTAATGTATTATATTTTAATGTTTTTGAAATGTAAAATATATTTTTATAAAATTTTGTAATTTTACGAACACTAGATTATAAGAAAGATTGTTACTAACGATATATGGGCTAGTCCTGAAATAAAGTTTTATTATTATTATTATTATTATTATATACTCACCCGTTTTAGATAGAGAAACACGTGAGTAGATATTAAATTAAAAGTAAGAACAGATGGAAATAGGCGATGGCTCATTCAAAATCTCCACTCATTGAACAGAGAAGCTGATTTTCTGCCACCGCTCAACCCTTATGAAGATGCAGCGCAGGGTAACTTGAAGAAATACGAGCCTTATATATTGCTTAAATATACTGCTGCAATCTGACTTATTACATGTTTGGTTATTAAATAAAATAGCCTTATACTTTTTTAAACGTAAAGCCACTTTAGATACCTTAGCGGCACACCATTTTTGTAAAGCAAATTTGTTGAGCGTTTTATTCCATAGTTTTTGTTATCGGTTTATTTGTTATATATACGATCAAATATCAAATTACGGCCGAAAAATATCATGTTTATTACAAATAAAATTCTACTCCGGTAAATTATAGCCGTAATCTGGCAACAATCGTATGATCGGCTGCTTCGTATGTTAAGCTTTTGATGTATTATTATCTGACGAAATAAAACCGAATATACGTTGACATTTAAGGTTAGTCGGTCTTGTAGAAAAACGAAAAACCATTTATATATATATTTTTTTTATATATTCACGCCTATACCCCGCAGGGGTTGGCAGAGGCCACAGAGTTCCGCTACCATTATTTCGTTTAGTGAATCCCACGAGCCGCAAGGGAGGATGGAGGTCAACCCCAGCAGAGCCGTGCATGCTGTGGTAAGGCACCATAGTACCCCGGGGAGCTCGATCCCAGGACGATCGGCACGCATCCATTGGCACGGCAGACCGTGGATTGGCGGCACCGTAACAAACCAGCATAATATTTGGTTAAGTCCACATACATATACCACTACGCCTGACCATAGATCTCCATCGGCTACGATCTCTTCTTCTTTACTTCATCCACACTCAACATTCTCTTAATACAATCTCAATATCAATATCAATATCAGCCCGCGGCAGTCCACTGCTGAACATAGGCCTCACCCAAGGCGCGCCACCTAGCCTGATCTTCAGCTACACGCATCCAGTCTCTGCCAGCCGCCTTGCGCAGATCGTCGCTCCATCCAGCAGGAGGGCATCCCACACTACGTTTGCCGAGTCGCGGTCTCCACTCCAGCACTCGTCTACTCCAACGAATGTCGGTTCTCCGACAAACGTGTCCAGCCCATTGCAACTTCAGTCAATAATACAATCTCACTTCATAAAATTTTATTTATTTGAGAACCCATTGGAATAGAACAGTTCACGCTTGGCACTTCCTCGATTGTACAACACGCGTGACTGGTAACTATAAACCCTTTCATGTGAACGGGATGTATGCACGAGTCGTGTATAGGAAACGTAGTCGCAACTCAGCTACGTTACATTTGTCAAAATATTATGTACCGCAGTACAGATTTTATTGCCGTTGAAACGTAGGGGTTTTTGTAAATTCTGATCTCCTTCGAAACAGCAGGCATCAGACGCTGCCAGCCCAGAACTTGGCTATTGACACTGTGCATTTTTGCGCCTATCATGGGATAGGAAGGCAAACGAGCAGGTCACCTGATGGAAAGCAATCAACGCCGCCCATAGACTACCGCAGCGCCATAGGCAGTGCGAAAGCGTTGCCGACCTTTAAGGAAAGTGTCATTATGGGAGTGGGAGTGGGAATGGGAGAGGGGGGGAGAGTGTCGTAGATTTTGATAATATAGCCATTATAGTGACGAGTTTTGAAACAAAATCGATTTGACGGGACTCGAAACTAAATCTTTCGCCGTACTCTGACAAAATCGATTCTACTACGAATTTTGCGTAGGATATGTATTTAATATTTAAAAATCCAAGTGCCACCGAGCAAAGTGGCTGGTAGAAAGAGAAGTAAAGTTCTTTTCTAGTGGTAGAGCCACGCTGCAGACGTAAACGAACTTTGTCAAGAATGGCATAATATTTGTCTGCAGCATGAATGGGCCGGCTCGCCCGAAGAAGTACCACACTCCCGCAGAAAACTGGCATCTGTGTGGTAGCTTAGCGACCGCGTTTCGTACGGTGAGCGGCTGAGTTCCGGAGGCCCAACATCCTCTCCCTCCCACTCTTATAATGACAATTTCCTTAAAGATCGGCAACGCTTCCACATTCTCTATGATGCTGCGGATGTCTATGGGCGGCGTTGATGGCTTTCCATCAGGCGACACGCCTGCTCGTTTGCTTTCCTTTCTCATACAAATATAAAAAAACAAACTAAACAACAAATAAATTACAAATAATCAGACATTAAATGAAACTAGTTATATTACATATTATTAGTAGGCCAATGTCTTCGTAATTATTAGACTATAAATTTCCTAAGCTAATACAATAAATTTAAATGAATCATCCCACAATACTAAAGGGCTTTTAAAAAAATAAATATACACTTAATCATGAAGGCAACAGTGTCGACAGCTCTAACGCATTAATCATAAAATATAACAGCATATAATTCGAGAACACTCAGCGTTACTTATTTTTAACGGATGGGATAAAGCCCTGAGAATTTAAGGAGACGGGACACTGTGGGACGAATTACTAATAACAATAAAATATTTAAATAATTCAAAATACAATCGCATACATCTTAACACATTGAAGACGGTATGAGCTGAAAAGTGTCTAGCCTCAGTTTCCTCAGATTTTTTATTATTATCCCTACAATCATTTTTTTCAATTCAATATTGCATCAGATTCCAAAAAAACGTGAATTTCCATCATCCGTCGCCAACATTTGAAAGATATTTTTTTTTATATATTCACGCCTATATATGCAGGGGTTGGCAGAGACCACAGAGCTTCATTCCCTACCATTTATCGCCGCGAAACAGCTCTCCATTGGTCGCTTCTCGCCCTCGTGAGAATGTGACGGGTGGCGAACCACGTAGTCGTCATGTTCAATAAATTAGATATATTAACTTCGTTTTAGTGAATCCCACGTGTCGCAAGGGAGAATAGACGTCAGCCCCAGCAGAGCCCCGCATGCTGAGGTAAGGCACCAAAGTACCGGGGGGGGGGGGATTTCAGAGGTACTATATTACAGCATATTTGAAAAATAAAAGATGAGAACTCCCGTCTCCTGTCTTCAACGTGTTAAGGATAAGAAAATCAAAAGAGATCCGATCATAGTATTTGTAGTTATGCTTCGAGGAATTGTTCAGGATAAAACTAGCTGCAAGCGAAAGTTCTTCCCATCATCTGGTTCAGTGACGATTCATTACAATGCGTTTTTCTAGAAGCTTCTTTTCATATACCACTATCCTGTGGAACCAGGTACCTCCAGCGGTGTTTCCTAACCGATACGACATTGGATCCTTCAAAAAACAAGCCTACACTTTTCTTAAAGGTCGACAAAACTTTTGCACTGCTTATGGCACTGCGGATATCCATGGGCATCGTTGAATGCTTTCCATCATGTGACACGGCCGCTTGTTTACCTTCTTATCCCATAAAAAAAGAGAATGTCTATGCAGTGGTCTATTTTGAAGGTCAAGAGTCGCAAGTGGAGCTGGATCGGCCACTCTCTCTACCGGGAATCCAATCATATTTCTAACTAACTAAAAGTGGGACTAGAAGAACATGGTCCCCTCTCCAGCACTCGTCATATATCTCCGACTGGTGAGCACGGGTCTCTCCATATCTAGAGGAACGGACGTTTACCCACCACACTTGTCCAATACAGATCGGTGGTGTTATCAGACTTGGAATAAATATCTGTAGGCCACATGTATATTTATTCCGATGCGGGGATCGAACTCGCGCCTAGTGAGCGGGGGGCCCCACCACTGAGCCAATTAGTGATCAGTCGTCGTCGTCCGCATCGAAGTAGGAGCCGTCGAAACATTGTATTTACTAAACCTAATTATTTTTTTTTTTACATATACATATATAGTGTTGTCTTTCGTATTTTCTACGAAATAAGAAAAACCAGCTTCTCCAAACTTATTTATAATTTCAAACTTCCCCTTACGTATCGTTTCTCGCTTTACCCATTCCATTAACATACCTCATCCGTCTCCGTATAACCATCTCTGTTGAATAACATCGTCTGTCATCCATCTTCTTAATGTAATATCAAATATAAAATAATACCATTGCTCAGTAGTATGCTGCTGCCATTTTTCCCATAAAAGTTATGGAAATTTCTAACACCTTACGTGTACAACTGAATAGGAGGACTTTTCCCCAAAGAAGTACGCAAAGTGAGTATTTGATAACAAGTTATCTCATGTTCACAGATAAACACACTAAATATGCGCGGGAAATGTTGAATTGTTTAGTAATATGACTTTTGTCTGTGTAGATATATTTAAAAAAAATATCTAGTGCACGGGCTCTGTTGGCTTGGTCTTCGAGAGAGAGAATGGAGAATTGTGAGGCGAAAAGAGCATGCGTCGCAATACCGTCAAATTAACTTCCGGCCGGTCGCCCTAGATATCGATGGAGCGACGCAGTGATCGCTGACCTGAGCGAGCTTCGGGCAGGAAATTGGCGAGAGGCAGTGGCGAGATCGTGACTAGTGGTAGGTTTTCGTATCTGTTGCCTAGTTTAATAAATTATCATCATAATCATAAAAAAAAACGTGAAAGGGATTAAATTATTTAAACATTCCCCACACGATTTTCACAAGAGTTTGGTGTATTACCGATCGAGCCAAATATAAATCGCCAAGTAAACTGATTACATTGGTTGCTGAGAACCAGCGCCAGGTTCTCCAAAAGAGCGCCTGGCTTACGCTGAGCAAGAACCATTTTGTGGCACTTCTTCTTAGATTTTAATTTGTTTTGTTGTTCATTTTCCTCTCTTTTTTTAATATGTTAAATTTAATATTTATTTAGGTTTTAATTTTAGCATTTGTGTAAAAGCGTGTAACAAATATTAATTTCTATATCTAATAACTTGCAAGAAAAGGTATAATGTGTTTGGAAAATTGATGAAAAAAAAAAGAAATTTTTGACTCCATCATTGCTCTATCAATAAAAGTTTTTTAAGGAATAGGCAGGCGAGCAAGCGTGTTACCCGTTGGAAAGCAACAGACATGTGCAATACCGTACGCACTGCAAATGTATTTCCGGCCTTTGAGATAAGATTGGACTTGTTTTTAGGCGGTAAATTGATTATCTAAAAATCGTCATACAGTAATACCTACTGAACTACCGAAGCGTATCATTTACATAACTTAAGCTAATGACGACTTTTCGAACATCGAATACATTTAAAGGAAATCATCGGCTTGGAGTCCAACAACAACCGGTAGAACCAGCCACCAGAACAACAGAACCTCATTTATCTCCGACTACAAATAAAATGCATTAATTTGCCCACGCGGTGGCGGGCCTACGCCGCGCCGTGATTGATTACGATGACTTTCGTTTTTTTGTTTTGTATCGACCCAAAAGCTCTCCGTTTCTGCCGAGAATGTATTTGTATTCAACGGCCATCTGGAAAAGCAAGCAACAAGCGTATTTGATTTCGTACCTCAGTCACAGGTTCAAATAAAGGTTGAAAATTAAAGTCTGCACTAATAACTGTCATAACTGTACACATATATGTAAAAAAAACTCTGTGTGAACGTGTTTCATACGACGATAAATTTATTTCCTTCTGCAGTAACACACTTGAGTATATATATATAAAAGCACGTTCTAAAATTTCATTATTGATATAGCGAAATAATTTTATAATGGTAGAGCCATGCTGCAGACCAATATCTTGTCAAGAATAGCATAATATTAATATTATATTTGTTTGTAGCATGAACTGGCCGGCTCGCCCGGGGAAGTACCACACTCCCGCAGAAAACCGGCGTCTGAGTGGTAGCTTAGCTAACGCGCTTCGTACGGTGAGCGGCGGGTGAGTTCCGGAGGCCCAACACCTTCCCCCTCTCTACCTCTCTTCTTCCACTCCCATAATGAAAATTGTCTTAAAGGTTGTTGGTTCACTACTGTTTTTTTTTTAATTACATTTTATTTTTTTATTCGGGCCGAGTATAAAGTTTGTGTCCTTTTATTACGCCTGTTATTTTGAACAGGAAGCGTAATAAAATTCACCTCTCTATATCGCTCGTTGTAACACGGTTAACGTTCGTTTTAATGGAGTCGCGCGGCGGGGCATAAAAGTCACGGTTAAATAAAAATAAAACTGAGCATCCAACCAACTATTGTGGAAAATATTTGACGACAAATTAGGACGTAAACAATTTGTGATGTTACACATGTATGAGAAGTTTTAATTTGTTATTTGAAGGTTATTTACAAGTTAAGCATAACTATGTTACAAGTTAAGCATAACTATGTTACAACTGTGGCATAACTATGTTACAACTTAAGCATAACTATGTTACAATTTAAGCAAAAGTATGTTGTAACGGAAGGTTACATGTTTTAATGATGTAATTTTAGTTAGTTTAAGTATAAGTTAAAAATATTAGTATTAGTACACTAAACATTATTCAAATTTAAATACTTATTCTAATATAATAAATAATGATTTATTATAACTTAAACACGATCTGCCATCGAACATTTTTTGCTTGTCATACGTTAAGTGTTCAAAGCAACGCGGTGACAGATTGAAAGAATTGGTAAACTCAAGTAGGTGTAGGTGTGGCGCTCGCGCCTTCGTGCTATTTCGGCCTTGTTCATGTGCCGCTCGGGTTTTTTTATGGAAGTTACTGACGGGTGCCGAGGATCGACACCACCTCAGTGAGGGTTCGTCCGTTATGGAAATATCAACGGGAACCGTCACGTCTCTTAAGAGCGCCCTTGCTCAGTATTTATTTTAAAAAGTGCAGGAATCAAACCCCGTTTTAGGGTAACTTTTAAATAACACATGTGTGTTTTATTTTGTTATTCCGTTCTGGTTTTAATCCACCACGACAATCTCGATATAATGCTTTCCACGAGTTGTCGCTGGTTAACCAGAACGGAAGTTGATAAGCCAAGTCGTAATCGATGGGTATCTGTCACTTCCAGGGTTTCACCTGCACATTTTACGTGCGGGGTTCTACCTGCCAGATTTCTACCTGCCAGATTTTACCTGCGGGGTTGATTCCACCTGCAGTGTTGATTCTACTGCGGTGCACAATGTAATGGAGGGTGTCACCTGCAATCCAGGGTGCCACCTGCCCTCCGCCAGTATGTTACCTGTGGTGCAAATGTGACGGCAGGGTTCTACCTGCGGTTTATTTCTTTGAGTGCTAGCTAGCTCAGGGATCGACATTTAGGTGTCTCAGCGCATACTTTACAATTGCTGAGGGCATACCGCTGTCAACTTGCAGGGTTCTACCTGCGGTTTTCTTCTATGAGCGCAAGCTAGCTCAGGGGAGTGTTAGTCCGCTTACGTGGCAAAATCAGATCGGCCGTTTACCCACGACCTACAAATTTGTGTCTCACCTACTTGATTCTTTTTTTTATTTTTTATGTAATAAACATTTTTTTATACTGATAACACCGTGATTTATTTACAAAACCCAGGTAGGTGTTGCAATGTTACAACTTAAGCATAACTTATATTACTATATAAGCTTTGTGCGCCTTTTCTTGCAATCTACTAGTTTACTTGTCACGTTACATCTTGATAAAATGGCGGCCATTCTATGGCCAAAACCTTCTATGGACTTTTTCAGTCAACTTAAAAAGATACACGCATTTATTTCATATTACTTCACTTATCCGCCTAAATCGAACTATATTGTATAATACACCACCAGAAATTAAACAATATAACTGGTAATAACATAGGACAGAGTATAACAATGAAATAAAACACAATGCCACTGATGTAAAATGGCGGAATAAGTACAAAAAGAAATTTACTTCCATTTAAATATAAATCATGTTTCTAAAGTAGTTTAAAACGAAGACGCTGGAAGTGGCACGTTTGCTAGGCCACCTGATACATATGAGATGACAAAATGAGGTGCATTGTGTTGGCTGTAGCTCTGTGGAACGCCTTGTTCACAACGTGTGTTCTATTGTAGAGTAAAAATTAAAAACGTTGAGGCGCAGATAGGGTTGTGCGCTCCAGTTTCGAGCACGATAGAAACTTTACGTGAATGAGAAAAACCTTGGTCTACAACGGCACAAAACATTATTAACAACAAGACGAAAGCGAGAAATATTTCATCCGTACAGTACAGTGCGTTTTTCGTAACTTCATTCCACGCACCAATACCGTATGGAACTAGCTAGCTAGCTAGCTTCCAGCGGTCTTTCCGAATCGATATGACATTGAAACAGTGAAAAACAGACCTGCACATTACTTAAAGGCAGGCGACGTTTCTGCAATGCCTACAGTACTCAATGGCTATGGGGGGGTGATTGTTTTCCATTAGATGCCAAGCTTGCTCGTTTGTTTACTATGTCACAAAAAGCAGGTGATTGCTTGATAGTAGTAAGGTAAGTTGAAAGTAACCACCACCACTCATAGATATTTAAAAACACAATTTTAAATGTTCTTCCTTATATACATATCGTCACTCCTGTTCCCGTAGGGAGACACCACAAATCTCCATCCACTACGATCCCGGCACACCTTCCTTACTTCCTTCACACTCGTCCACCTTTTCATTCATTCTGCTTCTCACATTTATCGTAGCGAAACGGCTAACGGAGTAGTGACCTCTCGCCCTCGTGGAAATCAGGACATAATGGTGGCAACCCACGTCGCTGTCATTTTTTAACAAATTAAGTATATTAAAATTCGTTATAGTGAATCCCACGAGCCGCAAGAGAGGATGGAGCTCAGCCCCAGCAGAGTTCTTTACTTAGCGTAATATGGAAATAATAGGAGGAGAAGGAAAGAATAGAATTAGGCCATCAGATTCCTGGACTCACTGAACGATACATTGACTAAACCACATTGGACAAGCGTGGTGGGATATTGTCCGTTCCTCCAGACATGGACATGCCCATATACAGCAGTGAGATATAAAAATATTGAGTTTAAAAGAAAACATGAAGGCGAAACAGATTCTTGCAAAAGTCTGAATGAAAGAATGCAGGCAGGAAAACGCTTCACAAAAGGTGAAAATTTCACTGGAACTGACAGCGCGAAGGTAACTAGAGAACAAAGAGCAATGGAAACCTGAGACCGGAACGTTTTACCTCCCACTACGTTCCACATCGTAAATGATCTATACAATGCATATGCTAAAAGAAATAAGCTTGGGCAGTACGGAGTTCCCATACGGTGTGATATATATGATATAGGGGTATTCAAAAGATGCGCGTATGTGTTCACATAAGGCCCACAACGCATTTGAGACGCCTTCATCGATGTGGATGTCTACGGGCGGCGATGATCACTTACCTGGTGGTAGTCATCTAGTGGTGATCCGCATGTTTGCTTTACCTGCTCTGCCATAAAACATGTTCATTTGTAGCTACACCTCTAGGCTTTATCATATTATTTTATAATCCCGCAACAATGCTTGATTAGAGTAACTGAATTATGTGCTAAGAGAAACGAATCTGGTAACGAATTCCTATAATCTAAGATGTATTTATATAATGGGAAACAAAGCAGTAAAAGACGGGAAATGAGCTGAACCTCCGGCCTCCGACGGCCAAGAACTGAGCATAGTTGCTACTACTCAGAGGTCTGTTTTCTGTGACGTATTTCTCTGTCCTAGTAGGTTAAATCAAGTGTACCTTACACACAATAATTTTGGTATTTTCAAAGTGTTTACTTAAAGTTTTGTACGTAAATTATCGTGACGCATGTTTCTACCTCATAGGGTTATCATACAAGTACTTACTGAAATTATCAAATCATCACCTTATACGATAAAGAAGTCAAAGTCTAAATTACATAATAATAATGTTTTAATTGTAATAAAACATATAAGTGGCAATGGGCTGGACACGTTTGTCGGAGAACCGACAATCGTTGGAGTAGATGAGTGCTGGAGTGGAAACTGCGACTCGGCAAACGTAGAGTGGAAGGTCCCTGCTAGATGGAGTGATGATTTGGACTAGATGCATGTAGCCGAAGATCAGGCTACGTGGCGCGCCTTGAGTGAGGCCTATGTCCAGCAGTGTTACGTTTTTGATATTATTTCATAAAACTTGAATGATTATTATCCATTAGTTACTTTGCGGAAATCCATTATTAAGATGGATAGTCAAAATTTAGCTTGTTAAGATCCGCGAAAAAAAATCCTGTGTAGTTTAGCTAAGTAAGGAGAACCTTTAATACAAAAAGTTGTGGTGTTACTTGATATATAAAATAAAATAAGAATTAAAAAATATAAATAAATAAATAAATGCGCTGGTAATAAATATATTAAATAGTGAATAAAGTAAACATGGATAATCACCGAGCGCTGTACAGCTTGAGCTTGTGAGGGCATCGGACAACGCGATGCTAGCGCCACGGCGTGCAAGTTCAAAACAAATTTGAATTACGCGTCAATTAGTAACGATAGACTCTTCCAGCCAACTTACATCAGTGACGTGGTATTTTTATGTCATTTTCGTAATCTTATATTATTTACAAATATATTGTTTAATTATGGTGGCATGACAATATAGTTCGATTAAGGTGTGTAAGCCTTGCCGCCCAACATCTGAACTTCAAGGTGGCGCACCATGTCTGCCCCCAAAGAAGGGAGGAGTTGGGGAGCCTCGTCTCCACTTCCACCACGAGATTGGTCCTTAAATAGGGACAGCGCTGTCGGAGCTGCGGTAGCATGCTTCTGCGATTCCCGCAGTCCTGACAAGTAGCACAGAGGTTATTTAAAAAAAAAAGGTTTATATGTGAAGTGATATGAATTAAATGTGTGTATCGTTACTTTTTAAATTGACTGAAAAAGTCAATAGAAGATTTTGGTAAAATTGCCACCATTTCATTAAGACGTAACGTGATACGTTGATTACTTATATTTCAAAAGATTTGATGTTATCGTATTTTACTTGACACTGGCATAATAGTTATAACTAATTGACATCAAAGAAACAAAAAATAACGATAGACTCTTCCAGCCAACTTACATCAGTGACGTTGTGATTTTATTTCATTTTCGTAATCTTGTTTTAATGTCAGTTACATTGTTTAATTGTGGTGGCATTACAATATAGTACGAAGGCGTAAGGACGACTTTTGTAAGTTGACTGAAAAAGTCCATAGAAGGTTTTGATAGAATAGCCACAGCATTTTATCAAGACGTAACGTGACAAGCTGACTAGTTACATTTGAAAAGATTTGATATTATTGTATTTTACTTGACACTAGCATTATAATTATAATTGTCTTCAAAGAATCAAAGTAACGATAATAATGAACTAAGATATTCTTAGCGGACTTTAAAAAAATCTTATTGCATCAACCAACAAGGTAATCAACGTATATATAACATTATTTACCTGGTTTATCTAAATCGCTTAAAAACTCCTCGGTGTCTGTGTAAGCGGTGGTCCGGCCCAAAGCGGCGAGGACTGTCAGCCAGGCCCACACGCCAGGCCCGCGGCCCGCCAGCGGACTCATGGCGCTGTCTCCCTCAAGTGCACATCCCACCACACTCACAAATGTACACTGCACTATTCAGTACACTAATCCATTTAAAATTGTCCCCGTGATGTACATTCACTGACCTGCAAAGAAAGAAACTTAGATTAGTCACGTGATCATATAGATAACAATGTTGTTAGAAGTTTTTTTTTTTATGGTAAAGGAAGCCCGTTTGCCTTTTCAGTGTTGATTACTTTCCAGCAGGCGTGTCACCTGATGGAAAGCAATCAACGCCGCCCATAGACATCCGCAGCGCCATATGCAGTGCGGAAGCGTTGCCGACCTTTAAGGAAATGGACATTATGGGACTGGGAGTGGGCGGGGGAGGGTGTGGGGCCTCCGGAAGTCAGGCCGCTCACCGTACGAAGCGCGGCAGCTAAGCTACCTACTCAGACGCCGGTTTTCTGTGGGAGTGTGGTACTTCCCCGGGCGAGCCGGCCCATTCATGCTACAGACAAATAATATGACATTTTTGACAAAGTATTCGTCTGCAGCGTGGCTCTACCACTTGTATAGCTTAAGATAAACTTATAGTATGCTACGACAATTTTTAAAATAGTTTGTCAGGTTTATCGGAGGTCTGAAAACTGCTGGAGTAGACGAGCGCTAAAGTGGAGACCGCGTCTCGGCAAACGTAGTGTGGGATGCCCCCAGCTAAATGATGTGACGACCTGTACAGGGCGGTTAGTAAAGACTGGATGCGTGGAGACGAAGATCGAGCTAGGTGGAGCTTCTTGGAGGAAGTTTTGTTGTTCAATAGTGGGCTGCTACAGGCTGTTGATAATAATGATGATGAAGTTATAAAGCAGGTTCTTAACCGTTAAGGAAATTTGACCGGTAATGAAATTCAGGGGTAGGAATTTTTCCAAACAATTCCTCGAAGCACTACTCATGAAGAAAACAATAAAAGATGGCGAAAGATGAGACACTCATACGCAATGACAAAAAAACTAGCCGTTCGTTGAGATCTTGGTCATCGACGGTTCGAATTGATTCAAACTAAAGAAGCTGATACATGAGGTGCCCGATCCAGAGATGAGAATAGTATTCCATGCAGCCTGCCTTCTGCTTTATGATCACTAATTTTTCACTCTATCACTGAAGGCACTAAACTTTTTAGAAGTCAACTTGACCTTAATTTGACCATGGAAGTTACTCGATATGTTGACGTAAATGATACCGTTAAATAAGTTGGTTGGCGTTAAGGGTTAAGCATTTGAGTAGACGACTGCTGGAGCTATGACCGCGTGTTAGTAAAAGTAGCGTACAGACAAAGATCGGGTTAGTTGATGTGCCTTGTCCAAGAGAGGAGGATTACCGTATCCTGACGACGGTGATGAATGGCATGTACGATATAGAGAATCTGAGGATTATCATTGTAAAGCGTTTATTTATTTTTTATCTGTTCTTGGCTTTGAAAAAAAAACAATTTTAATGCAGAATTTTGTCATGACATAATTTTTGCAAATAATTTAATGAAAATTGATATTTTTCGCAACAGATCCACTAATGTACTGCGTATTTTAATTCGAACACATTTCCCCGAGAGTCATCATGACTCTTGCATTTACAAAGTTTTACGGCAAATTGAAATAAGCGATTTCACGGGTCATCTCCCTTTTTAATTTTATTAACATTGGTACATTTTTATTACTTTTACCTTTCCTGATCAGTTCTTTCTTTTTATGGGATAGAGGGCAAACGAGCAGGCGTGTCACCTGATGGAAAGCAATCAGCGCCGCCCATAGACATCCGCAGCGCCATAGGCAGTGCGGAAGCGTTGCCGACCTTTAATGAAAGTGACATTATGGGAGTGGGAGGGAGAAAGGGAGCGGGAGGGGGAAGTGGAGTGGGAGGGGGAAATGGAGTGGGAGGGGGAGGGTGTTGGGCCTCCGGAACTCAGACCGCTCACCGTACGAAGCGCGGTAGCAAAGCTACCACTCAGACGCCGGTTATCTGCTCGAGTTCACTTGATAGGTTAACAAACAATTCATCATTATTAGAAAACTTTAACTGTCAGCTACTAGATAATTGGAGGTAGATCTTTATTTATTTATTAGGTACAAAATCAAGTTACAATTTTAATGAGTATTAATACATAATATTATATAATATAAACTAACGCCCGGACTATAACTCTTGTTTTGCATACAGCATGGCTACATTTTAACAATAGGGTAACTTATTAATACTTATGTACCTTTTAATGAAATACAATAACATTAAACAGATAAAATAAAAAAGGATGACACCAATCTCGTGATCTATTGGCTGCCAAAGATATCCCGGAGCGATCGCTTTAATTGGTGTATTTAAATATCGAAAATATCGAATGTTTTTGTGGTCAATCAGTCTATAATATATGGGCCTATACTATAGGCGACGAATCTCTGAAGATCTGATAGAAAAATAAATATTTTGGAGTACCACTACAGCAAGGAGTGGTACTCCAAAATATTTATTAAACTCTTTATTGCACACAAGTATCATTATTTCATTTAATAAAAAAAAATCGCAGGCAGTTATGAGGACTGCCGACAGAAGTGAAAACTTAAAACTCTATTTTAAAATTTCTCACTAATTTTATTAATAATTATATATTCATTTATTTACTTATATAATAACTATATAAGTAAATAAAAATTGAAGTCTTAATAATATATAAATCAATAATTTATATAAATAAATAATAATCAAATAAAATTAAAATTATGATTAAGATTTGAATATTTTTTTATATTGTTCTCTCTAATACGGGGAAGATTTAAGAATAAAAGTATATAGGGGCAAACATAAAAAAACAGCTTGAAAAATGAAATTTTTTTTCTTCCTCTTACTTCAAATTAGCTTCAATAGATGGCGTTTGTGGCGGCTTTATTGTATAACGGATGTGTTTTTATACAAAACTGTTGTTTCTTTTGTGCGATTTTGATAAGTATTGTATACCTAAGTACTAATTGGACAAGGGAACATAAATTGTAGGTGAAACGAAGTTTACCGAGCGAAGTTCACGATCTAGTCGTCATACTAATATTATAAATGCGAAAGTTTGTGCGTATGGATGTATGTTTGTTACTCTTTCACGAAGAAACTACTGGACGGATTTGGATGAAACTTTACAGTAATATAGGTTATACATCGGAATAACATATAGGCTACAATTTGTAATGATTTCTTGTAATTTTGGTTATATTATAACGATACATGTCAATTTTTTTTTATTTATTTTCTCGCCTATCCCCTGTAGGGGTTGGCAGAGACCACAGAGCTCCATCCGCTACCATTTATCGCAGCGAAACGGCTCTCGATTGGTCGCTTCTCGCCCTCGTGAGAATCAGGACGTGACGGGTGGCGAACCACATCTTAGTGAATCCCACGAGCCGCAAGGGAGGATGGAGGTCAGCCCCAGCAGAGCCCTGCATGCTGAGGTAAGGCACTATAGAACCCGGGGAGCCCGATCCCGGGACATGTCAGTTAAGTCGGAAAAATATCTGGCCTCTTAGAGCTATCTTGGCGTACGCTGCCTAAACGATTGGAGTTACACAAAGATGATGTACCGTACGATTGTTTGTCTTGAATAGTTTCAAATAATAGTCTGCGACAGCACATATCTACCTTTTATGTGGAAGCCACTATGGCCAAAATTGTGAACTTTAAATTAAATTAAAAAAAATATATTTATTTAAAATGATCTGTAACGAAACTTAATGTGGCAGACCAAATTCCACGCGAGCGAAGCCGCGGGCTAAAGCTAGTTAATAAATAAAGTGATTTTGATTAGATGCACTGACTATAATCTCCTTGTACATACACGCGCAAATAACCTTTGTATTTTAAGTTAATTACTGTAGTACGTCTAAACAGATGCCCCTGGTTCGTGTTTACTCATCGATTTTCAGAGCACCAACCAACCGCTACAGCTAATTACGTAACAAGCTGACAGACTCTACCGAATCGAGCTGCAATTAGGGTGACCATATGCAACATGTACAATCCGAGACCAGATGCAGGAATTACCCAGTATTTTTAAGCTTGAAATACAAAATGGGTGTTAATAAATGCGGTTTGTTTTAATTATCACTCTCGTCTTTAGAGATAGTTAGTTATACGGTATTTTCCAATCAATATGACGTTGTTACCTTAAAAAAACAAGCCTACATATATATCAAAAGCTGGTAAAGTTTTTGTGATACCTATGTCAGATGTGTATGGGCGGCGTTGATTCTTTTATGGAAAGCAATCAATGCAAATAAGGAAGTATCATTATGGGACAAGGGAGTAAGCCTCCGGAACTCAACCGTTCACCAAACGAAGCGCAGTTGCTGAGCTACCACTCAGACATCGGTTTTCTGCAGGAGCGTGGTACTTCCTCGAACAAGTCGGCCCATTCTTCTACAGATAAATAAAATGCCATTCTTGACTATGTATTCGTCTGCAGCGTAGCTCTACCACTTTGTTCTTTCCATCAGGAAATACTATTACTCATTTGTTGCTATTTCCCATTAAAAAAAACAATACAACTTGCGTCAGATATTTGTGTAAAACTCGGATAATTTTGCCTTGATTTAAAAATTAGTAATGTCTTATTTTTTGCCTTTATAATGCCGCTGATTTCACATATATATATATATATATATATATATATATATATATATATATATATATATATATATATATATATATATATATATGGATGACTGTTTATGAACTAATATGTTTGCTCGTTTGCCTTATTTCTTCTGATGGTGATGATTTGATTTATAAAACTAACTTATAGTTTCAATTATTTTTACTACTTTATATATCAATATCTATATAAATTTGTATTTTATCTGCCCTCAGAAATATACGAATCGTTTCAAGGATCCTACTTCCTTTTTTTAATTTATTTATTATTATTTTTTATATATTAAATAATTCTTTTTTACATTTTTGTACAGCATACACAAACCTACATTAAGTTTTTCCGTATACAATCCTATGATTCTTTTACCCTAGCATTAATCCGAGAAAACCTTAAAGAACGGAAGCCCTAGCTAAAACCAACACCAGTGTTGATTACTCGTGAACTGGAAAACATATTTTGCCTGCAATATAAAACGACCAACGCATTTTGAGAGCAGGCGGCGTCCGCTGAAAATCGAGCAGAGCGTTTTTTTTTTTTAATAAAATTTATTGTTACGGCAATGTTTAAAACCTTTTACCACAATGCGGCGAAGTGACGCGTTTAAACTACACGCAGTATATTCGGAGAGATATATTGTTATTGTATTAACTTTGTGTTGGAATGTTAACGCTAAGCGATGCTGTGTTATTTACTACGCTGGTGTTTTAGAGAATACAGTTACACATTTTCATTTTGGACCCATTTTTAATGTTACATACCTTGCCAGATAATTTTAAAAACTTCGACTATCGATCGATTTTATTTAGCTTGACCTATATTTCTTGTTTCGTTCGTTTCTTGCTATGAGTATTCCAACTACTTCTACTGAACCGATTGTAATGAAACTTTGCACTCACATTAAGTTCCCGTGATTGTACAACATTACTTCAATTTGATAGCGAAAGTCTGTCAGGGGGGTGGATAATACAACTCTTCTTACTTTACTAGTAATCCCCTTTAGTTTGGACTCATTTGATAGGTTTTTTCAAGCCCCATAATATAATATAATTGGTGAAAAACCAAACTAAATACTAGAACATAAAGATAGGTGTAAAATAAAAATAAAAAAAGCCTTTTATTTCACACTTACAATTTTGTACAAAATTAATGAAATATTAATGTTTTATTTTGGTAGCGTGGACCCCTCTCAGGTAAAGACCTCCTCCAACGATTTCCATTTTTCTCTATTTTTCGCTATTTCTAGCCAGTTTGTTCCTGCAATCTTTTTTATATCGTCCTCCCATTTCATACAGGGTCTTCCTGCTCGGCGTTTGCTTGGCGGGCCCTTCCATGTGGTTACGTTTACTGTTATCCACATATCGGGCTATATGACCAGCCCATTTCACAATTTCAAGGTTTGCAAAATAGGTTAAATAAATTTATAAATAAAATATTCAATGGTCACTTTTCCGTTTCAATGACATGCAATGCGAAGAGATAGCTAGCTATTCGGTAGTTACACTGTGGTATCTAAAATATTTATTTACGAACGTTATCCGCTCCCGCCTCGGCCACAGCGTAATCAATTCACGGTGGAGCGGACCAGCCCTGTGAATTTGTATTCGTAACCACGGTCACGTTTTGGGCTCACTGCGAGGCGGGGTCCACCCTTGTCATTGGCCGTCTGTCTGTCACGCTCAGAATCTCCGAGGCCGCATATATTTTTTAGGGTTGCCCCATCGGATAGTGCAAAAAGGGCCCTTTGGGGACTAAACTGCTATCCCTCACGCATATATCGGGGACTTAATAGATTTCGATCAGGCTTGTAGTGGAATTAGCTTTGAATGGCAAAATGGGGAGATCACTTTTTAGTGCCGATCAATTTGGTAAAAGCAAAAGAAATATTTGCGTATTTTAATATCCATTCTCGAAAATAAAGTGTCGCATTTATTAAAGAACATGCGATGAAATTCTGCATCTTCTCGTCATGTATAATATATTTCTACTCACTCTTACTCTATGGGACCAGCTAGCTACCTTTAGCAAATAATATGGAACCAGTTCAACATTGAAACCTTCAACGAATAAGTTTATACGCCCGCGGAGTCAATGGTCGCGGCTTCGATCCCCACATCGGGATAAATATATGAATAGATTACAAATATTTATTCTGAGTCTGGTAAGCCCGTCAATCCGCATTGGACAAGCGTCATGGGTTTAACGTCCGTTCCTCTAGTCCGTTCTAATGGAGGGGCCCGTGCTCAGCAGTGGGACAAATATGGGCTGTTAAAAAAAAGGGGCGGCGTTGATCGCTTTCCATCAGACGACGCATCCTTATTTGTCATCCATTATATAGAAAAGTGGGACGCCCTCCTGCTAGATGTAGCAACGATCTGCGCAAGGCGGCTGGCAGAGACTGGATGCGTGTAGCCGAAGATCGGGCTAGGTGGCGCGCCTTGGGTGAGGCCTATGTCCAGCAGTGGACTGCCGCGGGCTGATATTGATATATTGATATTGATATAGAAAAGGGGTTATTTCTTATTCAACCTAACCAAATAATTAATAATTTATGGATAGGGGAAATAAGGCGTATTGTTGAAGACAGCTGATTTCACAAGAGGGCGGTACATTGAAATCTCGGGAACACCGCTCATACCTAGAGTGAAAGTCAGTCCGCGGCAGTCCACTGCTGGACATAGACCTCACTCAAGGCGCACAACCTCTGTCTCTGTGAGCCGCCTTGCGCAGATCGTCGCTCCATCTAGCATAGTTCGTCCCATATTACGTTTGCCGAGTCGCGTTCTCCACTCCAGCACTCGTCTACCAAAACGATTGTCGGTCCTCCGACAAACATGTTCAGGCCATTGCCACTTCAGTCTGTTAACTCGAAGAGCTATGTCGGCGACTCTGATTCTCCGGCGAATTTGTTCATTTCGAATTCTATCCACCAGAGAAACTCCAAGCATAGCCCTCTGAGCGACTTTGAGCTTGTCAAAGAGACGGACCGTCAGTGTCCACGTTCCGGCACCGTAAGAGAGTACGGGCAGAACGCACTGGTTGAAGACATAAAATATTCAATAACAATTTTATTTCACATGATATACAGGTTAATCGACTTTTATGGCGATTTTAAAATAAATATATGGAGCAATTATGTAGTAGCACGTCTCTGAATCTTTAATAAAGTAAAATTTATTATATCTATCGGCGTGTATTCACTTAATTACCGAGTAAAACACTCTTCGTAACAAGCTCCCCAATTTGCGCGCATGAGTTAATAAGAAGGTGTAATAAGAGGTGATTTACGTTTATTATCAGTTAGTTAATCGACGTAAAGAACTTAATTTCGGAGCATGATTATCCCTAATTAATTACGGACAATATTATTAAGCGAACAAATACTATGCCATACGTGACAAAGTATTCGTCTGCGGCGTGGCTCTGCCATTTTAAAAAGACAGATAATCAAAACGAGGAAATTGCCTTGAAATTTATAATCGTAAATAATTCACATTACGTTAGGTGATGTTATTTGAAGCTAAGCAAAGTCTTGGAAAACTCAATAAGTCGCTCGAGAGCTGCCAATGTTTTAATTGACTTAAGTCAACCTCTATTTATACTAGTACGACTGGATTAAATTCATTATCTGTGTAACAAATTAAGACGTTCTATCCTATCCTCTGTTTACTTTTCTTACTTTCTAATGCTTATTTCATTTTAGTGAATCCATTAATATTTCTTAATTATTATTATTTTTTTTTATGGGATAGGAGGGCAAACGAGCAAGCGTTTCGCCTGATGGAAAGCAATCAACGCCGCCCACGGGCAACCGCGATACCGCAAGAGTCGCGGAAGCGTTGCCGGCCTTTTAGGTATGTATAGGCTTGTTTTTTGAAGGTTCCAATGTCGTAAGGGTTCGGAAAGACCGCCGAGGGTAGCTGATTCCAACTGGTGGTGCGAGGAAAGAAGTTGAGAGAGAAACGCACTGTAGTATATCGCCACTCATCCAGGTGGTGGGGATGAAATTTTTCTTTACGGCGAGTTGTGCGGTTGTGTCGCTGTTTTGAATTTTATTAAAGGTTTGCATAAATATATCAGTCGATATTTTTTTTTATGGTATAGGAATGCAAACGAGTAGGCGATTCACCTGAAGGAAAGCAATCAACGCCACCCATAGACATCCGCGGTGCCATAGGCAGTGCAAAAGCGTTGCCGGCTTTTAAGGAGTGTCAATATAGGAGGGAGAAGAGGGAGTTGGACCTCCAGAATTCAACCGCTCATCGGACGAAGCACAGCAGCTAAGCTACCACTCAGACGCCAGTTTTCGGCGGTAGTGTGGTACTTCCCTGGGCGAGACGACCCATTCAAGCTACAGACAAATAACATGCCATTCTTGACAAAGTATTCATCTGCAGCGTGGCACTATCACTTCAAAAATATTGCGGTATCAACCACATTCACGTCACCTTGGACTTTGATCTTCTTCAACATTCAATCGTGTTGCCGCAATCCTCACGTTTTGCGGGCGGATTGGGTGAATGGAGGATTGAAGGTAGCAGAACCGTTTCTATTCTTCAGAGACGTTGATACAGGCAAGTCGTACGGGGCAATTATCATTGTGTTTTGGATGCTTTCATAATGGCTTCGTACGACACCCATTGTAAAAATTGGGGTGGACCTATTCAATACCTCAAAATACACAAGTAAATAAAATAAAAGGGAAAAAAAATATATTTACCATAAAGAAATTGTTTAGTTAATCAATTCGTTTGAGAAAGCACACAGCATAGAGAGGATTGCTGGAGTGGAATTCGCGTCTCGATAAACGTAGTGTGGGTATCCAGAGGGGCTAAGAATATTCTTAGCCCCTCTAGATACCCACACTACGTTTATATACCTCTGGATTGGGTATCCATGGATTGGGTATACGTTTATACTTCACAATAATTATAATCTTCAACTAATATATTGTTTATGAAAAATATATTCGATTATAATTATAATCATAGCTATGTGGACAATTAGAAATTTTACTTAGCTAAGATCCGCGACAAGTTACATTGTTGGTTGAACCAAACATTTTGAATACCATGAAGTTTTAGGTTAATTTGATGTAGAGTCTTGCCTGTTCGGCTATGGCAGTTTTATTAAGATGATTAATGGAGTCAGGTGTTATTCCAAATCCATTACTATTTGGACAGTTAGAACTTTTACTTGGCTAAGATCGCTATAGCGACTTGTCGCGGATCTTAGCTAAGTAAACATTCTAACTGTATATATAGTAATGGATTTCCGCAAAATAACGTCTGACTTCATTAATCATATAATCATAGCATTGTATATGCGAAAATAATTATTGTTTCTTAAGAACTATAATTTCAAACAAAATAATTGTCTGAGGCTAATAATTTATTAGTGTTTTATGCATACGTTGATAAAATTATTAAACTTTTTGCTTACCCAACCCACATAAAGTCTATAATTTTTTTTTAAACTGCCCATATGTGCCATTGCTGAGCACGGGCCTCTCCATTTGTGGAGAGACGGACGTTAACCCACCACGCTTGTCCAATGCGGATTGGCGGGATTCAGCGGGGGGAGGAGGGAGGAGGGGTATGAGACTCAGAATAAATATTTGTAATCCATACATATATTTATTCCGATGCGGGTATCGAATCCGCGACCATTGGCCTCGCCACTGACCCATTTGGTCGTCTCTAATTACTCCACCTTAATATCCACGCACTGGCCATATTCAAATGAACCGCATATACATTTCCATAATTTAATAAGAGATTTTTATCTACGCAACCAATTTACTGGCTCTCCGGAAGATAGATGGCGTAATCTCTTTTGTCGCGAAAAAAGTAACAACGGTAACAAAGAGAAAGGAATTTAAAAGGCCATAATTTACGGGATACCCGCCCGCTTCTCCTCCTCCTCCTCCTGCTCCTTATAGAACCCTTTCTAGTAAACGAATTTCGGACGAAAATATTGCGGGGCACTAGGTACCTACCGAGCGGGGAATATATAAATCATGCCATTTCAATTATGCCCCACTTACCTATTTCGCGATGGAGAATTTCGCTTTGTTTCTTCGCGTCTTATATAGATATAAATCATGAAGAACGATGTTATTGCTTCGTGCTTGTGTCGATTTACATCGAAACATTTTCCGTTTGTAGCTATTGTATCGTTCCATTGGACGTGCAAATTACATTTCTAATGTTTGTTACAAACGTGATGTGGAGGAATTCGAATATTGGTGTTAAATGGAAGAAATTTTCTGTCTTATCAGATTACGAGATATATCTGTACTTTGTCTGTCGAGGAATGGCATATTACTTGTCTATAGCACGAATGGGCCGGCTCGCCCGGGGAAGTACCACACACCCGCAGAAAACCGGCGTCTGAGTGGTAGCTTACCTACCGCGCTTCGTCCGGTGAGCGGTTGAGTTCCGGAGGGCCAACACCTTTCCCCTCCCCCTCCCCACTCCCCCTTCCATAATGACAATTTCCTTAAAGGCCGGTAACGCTTCTGCACTGCCTATGGCCCTGCGGATATTTATGGGCGGCGTTGATTTCTTTCCATCATGTGACACGCTTCGTTTGCCTTCCTACCCCATATATATATATATATATATATATATATATATATATATATATATATATATATATATATATATATATATATATATATGTATATACATATATATATATATATATATATATATATATATATATATATATATATATATATATATATATATATATATATATACAGACCATATAACTCCCACAACTAATGAAAAAAATTGACATCAACTCACCACGCTTGTCTAAAACGGACTGATTAGACATGATATTTATTTCATAATAAGTACCGTATATATTTATCTTGACGCAGGAATAGGACACACAACCAATGACTCCGAAATCAATAGCTTCACCAATTAGACCAACAAGGATTGGAGGCTCGATTCCATCCCTCTTTTTGGCTTCCTGTTTTTCCTTACATTACTTTGTTTTGTATAACTTCATTTTGCCCTTCGATATTCACATCCTCATCCTAAGATACATTTTGTATAATATTAAGCTATCTTCAATGAAGTAGGTAGATGTTTGTGTGTATAATGATATATTACTGTTTGGTGTTCGACTTTCTCGTTTGCCAAAAAATATAGATCATTGATCAGAATACTTTTCATATAAAGGTAACTATGTTGAACTAACCCAGAATTGAATTTCTTAATTGGCTATCCGCAACAGAGAACACTTTGATGAACTTGGTCGGTCCACGTCGGTAGTCCTCTGGGAATTTCATTAATATTTTTTTTCCACTTCGCCACAGGCCTGCAGCGAAAAGTTTTTTAATCTCAATCGCTGAGGAGGTTGTCAGGCGCCGAAATTATGTTTACCTTACGCGGTGGTCCTAAATATTTTTTTTTCGGGTCCTTAATAAATTTCTGGGTGAAATGTGATCTTAACAAAATGTAGGGTTTTGCTTAAACGCAAAACTTTTACATACAATTCAGTTTCACTTCAATCATAAAGTTTGAAAGACGAACGATTGGCTCAGTGGCGGGGCCCTCCGCCCACGGAGTCAATGGTCGCGGATTCGATTCTTATTCCGAGTCTGGTAACCCCCTCCATCCCCATTTCCGTTTCCGCTTTTTCCTTTCTTCTCTGTCCTTTCCCTTCCTCTCCGCCAATCCACGTTCTGCCGTGCCAAAGGATGTGTGGCCAAGGGCGAGCTTAGTCGTAAGCGTGCCGACCGTCCCGGCGTCGGACTCCCCCGGGTACTATGGTGCCTTACCTCAGCATGCAGGGCTCTGCTGGGGCTGACCTCCATCCTTCCTTGCGGCTCGTGGGATTCACTAAGACGAATTTAATATACCTAATTTGTTGAAAAATGACGGCGACGTGGTTCGCCACCCGTCTTGTCCTGATTCCTAGGAGGGCAAGAAGCGACTAATGAAGAGCCGTTTCGCTGCGATGAAAGGTAGCGGATGGAGCTCTGTGGTCTCTGCCAACCTCTGCGGGGGATAGGCATGAATATATAAAATATAAATATATACATAAATTGTTACAATAGAGATGGTCATCATCATTAGCCTGTTATAGTCCACTGCTGAACCTGCTAAGGCCACTTACGATTATACTTTGAGCTTCTGCACTAGCAGATGCACTATTAGCTTTCTGCACCATAAGAGATTGTAGTCAGGACGTGACTTTCATCTTAAAATGTGGACAGTTAGAACTTTTACTTAGCTAAGATCCGCGACAAGCAAACAAAAACAGAAAATTAATGTGTGTTTTTCTCCTGGAACGGGGAACTTAAACTAAATTTTATTGAAAAACGGCCGTCAGCAACTCTCCACTTCCCAACCACTATCCACAACACCAAACACAAACTACAACTTTTCCACCTTGCACACGACACATGTTTCGCCTCAACTTGACGCATCATCCATTTTTTCGGTAAGATTTTGTTTAAGTTCCCCGTAAATCCACTTCCTGCAGTAGAAAGACACACATTAATAATTTTCTGTTTTTGTTTGCTTGTCGCGGATCTTAGCTAAGTAAAAGTTCTTACTGTCCACATAGTAATGGATTTCCGCAAAGTAACGCTTGACTCCATTAACTATCTTCATCTTGAAAGTTTAATGTATTAGGAACGAATAAAAAGGGATAGGGACTCCTTTCAACAATAGGCGTGATTTTTTCCAAAATTGTTTAATTTATTTTTATACAGAATAAAAATCAATTTAAAGCCAATACAATAAAACTTATCGATTAAAAGCAAATCGATTATAGAAATGTGTCAGTTACTCACAATTTCGAAATTCCTCCTCTTCTTATAGGTGATTAATTATTGCCCAAGAAGCTTCTTATTATGGATGCAATCGCTAACACATCAATCAAGCGTTGCGTGTGTTGTGAATTCCATTAAATAAGAAAATTTGCTGTCATCCATAAGAAACTAATAGTTTAGTTTTACTCGATAATAAAAGTAAATAGAAAATAAAATTTTTAAAAATAATTATATTTACTGAAAGGAATGTGGTGGGATAAGCAAACTGGATCTAGGAAGATTAAAATCATGAAGAGTTTAGTACCTACAAATGACCAAGATAATGTTGGACGATTAAAATATGAAGACATACACACACACACACACTCACATATACGTAGGTACACACAGAGAGAGAAAAGATAAACACACACACAAGCACACACAGTGAGAGTCGTTTGTTATATTTTTATATTACTCCTGGAAATTTAACTGCAAAATAAATGTGAAAGGAAAAATAAATTATTAATTCCAAGCATGTTGATAAGGGAAAGATTTCCGAATTAAAAGTCTCAAATTCACTGGTCGCTTCCCGGTGAAATATGGCCCTAAATATTATCATAGGACCGAAGAGGCTCGGGGGAAAAAAGGTCGGCAATGTACTATGCAGCCAAACTGGAAGGATTTGGCGGGTAAATCCGTTTATTGCCACGGATGTGGAGGGAGAGGGAATACTGCTGCCATTTCATTGAAATTCGAGTGGCACATAAAATGGGGCGTAAATTCCCCTTACTAATGCCGGGACACTCGAGGTCTGCCCGCGTGAGGGAACACGGCTTTGGTTTGTTTTTATGGAGGCCCGAATCGCTTCGTCTTTAGCGACGCTGAATGTTGGGATTGCAAATTTGTTACTATTGCCTTATCGCCCGATGTTTCTATAAATGGTGTTAAAATCAAATAACAAACAATTTATTCGAACGAAAAAAAAAGAAACTGATTCTTTGCTCGATCAAATTCCAGATTTCAATTTGTTGGTATAATACAATATCAAAAATTATATATTATATTAGTGGTAGAGCCACGACGAATAGAGAGACTAATACTTTGTCAAGAATGGCATATTATTTGTCTATAGGATGAATGGGCCGGCTCGCCCGGGGAAGTACCACACTCCCGCAGAAAACCGGCGTTTGAGTGGTAGCTTAGCTACCATACTTCATTCGGTGAGTGGCTTGAGTTTCCTAGGCCCAACACCCTCCCCCTCCCACTCCCACTCCCATAATGTCATTCTCCTTAAAGGTGGGCAACGCTTCCGCACTGCCTATGGCGCTGCGCATGTCTATGGGCGGCGTTAATGGCTTTTCATCAGGTGACACGCCTGCTCGTTTACCTTTCTATCCCATAAAAAAAATACAAGCACACATAATTATTCAGGTCCGGTTGGTTCGAGAGATGTTTGACCGAGCCGACAATGGACCACACTCACACCTATAAAACCTTGCTCCCCTCCACACTCATCCACCTGAGGCACGCCGATATATGATCACGCCCGTTTCCTATAGGAATAGGTAGAGACCACAGATCTCCTTCTGCTACAATCTCGACACACTTTCTTTACTTCATCCACACACATCACTCTCCTCCGACAAGGTTGTCTATTAAGGGCAATTGACCTGACCTGTCTTAAAAACTTCGGCAATTTGGTCAAGGTATGTTCTCCTTGGTCTTCCCCTACCGACATTTCCATCCACATCTGCAACGTAAATTTATTTACCATTCGTCTTTCGTCCATGATATTGAAAATCGTATTATTAACTAACTAACTATGTTGGCGCAGCAACCCAAAATGGATCTTGGCCTCCGAACAGATCTTACGCCAACGTGCCCTGTCCTGCGCCATCTCCTGCCAGTTACACACTTGAAGATTGCGCAAGTCATCTTCGATCATGTCTCTCCAGCGGTACCTGGGGCGCCCCATAGGACGTCGTCCAGTTGGGCGACCCACGACCCTCTCAACGTGGCCCAGCCAACGAAGTATATAAAATTAAGTTTAGTCTATTGCATAAAATAATTAAAAAAATATATACGCCCACATAGATACACTAAGCTACAGATTCACTATGACGAATCTAAATATACCTTTCGTTAAAAATGACGGCGACGTGGTCTGGCGACGTCTTGATTCCCACGAGGGCGAAACGCAACGAACGGAGAGCCGTTTCGCTACGATGAATGTGAGAGGAAGGATGGATGAGTGTGAAGGTTATTACATTGGGTTGGGCCACCAGATGCTCGATTTCAGCATTATTTCAGAAATTGTATCATTTTTTTTATATATTCACGCCTATCCTCCGCAGGGGTTGGCAAAGACCACAGAGCTCCATCCGCTACCATTCATCGCAGCGAAACGGCTCTCCATCGGTCGCTTCTCGCCCCCGTGAGAATCAGGACGTGACGGGTGGCGAACCACGTCGCCGTCATTTTTCAACAAATTATTCAATTATATTAATTGTATCATTAAGTTAATATAATTGAATTTAAACTAAAATAACTTAAATACCTTTAGAAAGGGATCAGTGACGGTCCGCGTGAAATGTTTGTTTGCCGAAATGAACAAAATACTTTGTTAAAGTAAATTATCGGGTGATGTATAAAATCTCATTTTACGCGGTCCATTGAAAAAAAGGTTATTAAACGGGAGTGGATCCGTAGAAAAGGTAAAGCAACAATATAAAGGTAAGGAGGCAGAGATCCGAGGGCCGCTCTTTATTGTAGTGGTGGGCTTTGTTTTCGACCTCTTTTGTTTAGCCGGGTTTCGCTTCGAATACGTACGTACGATGGAAACGCTCTTTCAGATCGTCTGAACAGTTAAATTTGTGTTCTTCCTGCTAAAGTTAATCACGATTGAGATTAAATGATTGTAAAAATCTTTAATTACTTTTTAAATTTCTCATGTCTTATACGAACGAATGGATGAATGAATGATTGAATGAAAGAATGAATAAATGATACTTTTATTAGTTACACACACACATACATAATATGAAGAGAAATGAAAACGAATTAATAACTGAGTAAATTGCAAAATAATTTAAAAAATTAAAGGAAGAAAAGCAGATAATATAGTATACCTGACAATATAGTAAGCAGACAATATTTGTACGTCATTAAAAGGCTTTCACTCAGAATAGGCTGTGACAATCTGCATACATAGATCGTCAGGCACTCATTTTCTACAAGGCCCACTGAGTCACTTGTACGAGGGTGCTATCATACATATAATGTATAAATATATATGTATATATATATATATATATAGGCGAGTATATATACATATATATAAATGCGTATGATGCACATATATGATAAACGTAAATAAACTAATATATAATGGATTGACATTAAGTAAAAAATATAATAGTAGAATAAAATGGCAACAATGGTGCTTTGCCATCGTCCATAAATACGTCTTGCAGATGTTGTTCATCAATGGTAATGACTGTTCATCGTTCATAAATACATTAATTATAAATGTCTATTGGTAGCACATGTGGCTAACCGTTGTTTATGAAGATGATTTGCAAGTGTTCATTGGCAACGATGTGGTGCCTTACCATCGTCCATAAAAATGTATTGCAAATGTTTTTAGCAATGGTGATGACTTTTCATCATTCATAAAAAAAAATATTACAAATGTTTATTGGTAGCAATGGTGGCTTACCGTCGTCCATAAAAATGATTTGCAAGTGTTCATTGGCAACGGTGGTGCCTTACCATCGTCCATAAAAATGTATTGCAAATGTTTTTAGCAATGGTGATGACTTTTCATCATTCATAAAAAAATTTATTACAAATGTTTATTGGTAGCAATGGTGGCTTACCGTTGTCCATAAAAATGATTTGCAAGTGTTCATTGGCAACGGTGGTGGCCTACCATTGTCCATAAAAATGTATTACAAATATTCATTGGCAACGGTGGTTGCTTACCATCAGCCATAAAAATATATATATATATATTTATAGACAAATATAAACATGTTTAAAACACACCAAAAAAGTGCTTCCCTCTCAAAAGTTTTCCAATTTAAACTCAAATTGTAACGTTTCAATCAAAAAGAGAATTGAGAACGCAAACTTTTTTATTCCAGTTCGACAAGTTTTTAATTTCAGCCCCAAAATATTCTTTTATTGACAAGATGATATTTCGTAATTTTCTCAGCTTAAATTTATTCATGGCATATTGTATAAGCGCGTCCTTTCTTACGGCACCGAAACGTGGACGTTGATAGTTCTTTTGCTTCACAAACTTCTGATTCGCTCAGATAACTATGCTCGGAGTTTCTCTTTTTTTTGTATATTCACGGCTATCCCCCGCAGGGGTTGGCAGAGTACACAGAGCTCCATCCGCTACCATTCATCGCAGCGAAACGGCTTTCCATTAGTCGCTTTTCGCCCTCGTGAGAATCAGGATGTGACGGGTGGCGAACCACGTCGCAGTCATTTTCAACAAATTAGGTATATTAAATTCGTCTTAGTGAATCCCACGAGCCGCAAGGGAGGATGGAGGTCAGCCCCAGTAGAGCCCTGCATGCTGAGGTAAGGCACCATTTTGCATATGTTCAGATGGGATGCTAAAGTCAGTTATCATGTAATTACGGGCTCGTTATATTTTATACAGTCATGTTTGCGATATACCAGCTTATAAGAAAAGTCATCTGAAACATGAATACTTGAGTAATAACTTCGCGAGACGCAGTTATAACTTTTGTAATAGATTTTCAGTTCTCTCTACCGTTTGCAATGCGGGCAACAAGGAATTTTAAGAGCCGAATGTTGTCGGTAGTAAGTCGTAAGTTTAACATATGTATGCAGGACTTTATGTTTGGTGTTATATATGAAAGTTTGTTTGCAATTTCTGGCGATGTCATTTATTTGCGAGGCAACTTTGCCTACATTTTCAAAGACAAGTTCTTTGAAAATCTAGGCAAAGTTGATTGCAGGATAGAGGCAAAATTCTTCCCATAATGATGATTTAACTCATTCGACTATGAATGATTCAACTACAAAAAATTCGTCTTCTAGAAGTCTCAATTGCGGAAATTATACTGGATGGCAAGTATCCTAATATAAAACAAATATGATGGTAAAATTAAAACATTTCTTCTACAACTTTGTAGTTTTTTTTTGATAGCAATTATTTATAACTATTATGCCAATGTCCAGTAAAATAGTATAATATCAAATCTTTTGAAATGTAACTAGTCAGTTTGTAACAAAATGGTGGCTATTTTACCGAAACCGCCTATGGACTTTTTCAGTCAACTTAAAAAGTCACGATACACCCATTTATTTCATATCACTTCACTTATACACCTTAATCGAACTATATTGTATAATACGCTCACATAATTAAACAATATCACTGATAATAATATGATTACAAAAATGGATTAAAAACACAACGTCACTGATGTAAGTTGGCGGGAAAAGTCCAACTTTTTTATATGGACAGTCAAAAGTTTTACTTAGCTAAGATCCGCGACAAGCAAAACAACAACAGAAAATTAATAATGTGTGTTTTTCCGTTGGGTTTAGTGGATTTATTTGGAACTTAAACCAAAAAACTAAGTAAAACTTTTGACTGTCCCTATAGTGATGGATTTCCGCAAAGTAACGCCTGACTCCATTAATAACCAACTTTTTTAGTTGTATAAACTTTTTTAGTCTATTTGTTCGATATTAAAAAATAAAAGTGTGTCACCGTAAGCAAAGCAAACAATGGATGCGAGGACGTCATTTAATGATACTGGTTTACCTTGACATTGACAGATTATATTTGATAATACTGCAAGCGCAGTATTGTATTTTTTTAAATGATTTGTATATGTTATTCATTTATTTACTTTTTCCAATGGAACATTTTTTTTCGCTACTATTAGACTTGCTACTATTTTTTCGTTTAAAACAAATTTTAGTTTTTGACCAGGATTTAGTCCAGAGTTAAGCATCTAGTACTCTAATGATAAAGCCAAAATTCTTTCAGTTCCTATAGTATTTATATTATGTTTACTGAAATTTAATTTTCATTTATATTATAGTTTCGTTGGGTTAGTTTCGGTTAAAACATGCCTTTTTTCTCATTCTTTTTGTATTATAATTTCTGTTATCACTCGATAAAACTCAGATCTATAAGATGATGACAATCAATAGTTTATGGCAAACCACTGCTGGACGTAGGCCTTCCCCAAGTAGCGCCACCTAGCCCGATCTTCGGATTCATGTATTCAGTCTCTGGCAGCCGCCCTGCATAGATCCTCGCACCTTCGAGTCGGGGGGCATTAAACACTACGTTTACCAAGATGCGGTCTCCACTCCAGCACTCATCTACTCCAACGGTTGTCGATTTTCCGATACCGATGACCGATCCATTGTTACTTTAGTTTGTTAACTCGGGATAGGATGTCGATGACTCTGATTCTCCGACGGATTTCTTCATACGAAATCTTATCTACCAGAAAAAATTCCGAGCAAAGCTTACTTCACAACCCTCTGAGTGACTCTGAGTTTGTAAAATAGACGGACTGTCAGTATTGAGAATTCTGCACCGTAAGATAGTACATAGTAGGCCCTTACATGAATGCATGAAGGAGGCAGCTCTGAAAGATGAATGGCGACAGGTTAAGCAAGTCATTACTAATGTAACGACCACGGCTGCTGTGCCAAGCGCGTTTCTCAATAAGGTCTTACTACCAGGCCAAACTCCAAAAATAACTTGAAAATGCAACTAAGTTAAATAGCTTTTATTCACTTGCTTATAATACTTCCAATTAAGAAGGGATAAGCGCCATCTATCGAAAACTATTAAGAGCTCAAGGCGAACGAAGAGCGGTCTCCTAAGCGGTCGTTTTAAACTGCAAAGCTACGACACAAATGTTAATAAATCTCTCCCATCCGACGTAATTTCAAGCGACAAACAAGGAGCTGTATTTCATCTGGATATTAAACCGACCGTTGAGTGCTAACAATTTGACACGACAAAAGAATTCATAAAGTCCAACGGCAAAGAAGTTTCTGCCGCGAAAATGTCGGGATCTATGGGCTTCCGCTTTGTGTAATTATAAGGCCAATGTTCATTTGGGACTGCGACTTGTCTTTGTGTGATCTCGCTTCCGGCTCTTTTCATCAGATTATTACTGCGGCAGAATTTAATTGTATTGTAGAGAATTCGAAGGCATTCGAAAACCTTCTTTTCTTTCCTTCTCAGTATTTTACACTCTTGTCAGACTGGTTGCGCTCATTACTTCTGATGGTGGCTTGCTTAGCTCCGTCGCCATTCTTTTCGCATTGATGACCTCCTCATGCATACATTTATCGGACCATTTAATGCATCCTTCACTTGTTCGGTCCGATGCAATGAAGTTCTTCCTCGCAGTCTTTTCTCTCTTGTCTTGCACCACGAACCGTTACATAAAGGCGTCATTGCTTCGACGAACGCCAAAAAAGAGGAAAATTGATAGGAAAATGGATTTATTTCTATTGTAAAACCTTTTAAAATTTGTTGAATAGAATGAATAAATTATATTAACGTTTTTGAACGTAGAAAAGAGAGCGTAAATGAAGAAAAAGCGAAAATAATATTTATTAAAAACTACAAAAAGCTAAAAACTTTTTGTTTTTCACACACTGCGTATCAAAGAAATTAACAGATACCCCTAAAAAAAAAACAAATGAAAGTCGTAAGTAAAATGCTATTCCAAATATTTTTTCAAATAACATAATACTGGCATATATAGCCAGTAATGTATACGTATGTACAAGAAAATATTTAATGTTAATTTACCTATTTTTTTATTGCGTTTCTCTAAATATGGTCATGAGTTTATAAATCGCAAAAGACATCCGTAAATCTCCAGCCGCCTGTTACTTCGCGGTACTGAACATGAAAATTTAATCAAAACAACATCTTGAAAGTTCTCAAGTGATCCAAGTAAAACCTCACCAGATTCATGGCTTTGATCAATGAACCTTTATACATAATGGATACTTTCGGTAAGGTACTTACTAGTTTCCATGAAAGTAAATTGAGTTATCTGACACATGAGTACACTTTGTATTACAATAATATTGAAGAGATTCCGCGGAATATTAAATAAGTTTTGATAAAGCAAAGAAGTACACTATGAAATTTTTTTTCTGTTTATAATAATTCTTTGCGCATCATAATATAAATTTCTAAATGAATTATTTCGTCTAGAGACAGCAGTTGCTATACAAAAGAAGAAGAGTCAGTTGTCTGAGTTGTTCAAAAGTTTGATAGTAAGTTTAATACTTTGTCAAGAATATTTGTCTGAAGCATGAATGAGCCGGTTCGCCCGGGGAAGTACCATAATCCCGCAGAAAACCCGCGTCTGAGTGGTAGCTTAGTTACCGCACTTCGTACGGTGAGCGGCTGAGTTCCGGAGGCCCAACACCCCTCACCCTCCCTCCCGCCTCCCCTTCTATTCTCACTCCCATAATGACACTTTCCTTAAAGGTGGGTAACGCTTCTATACTGCCTATGGCGCTGCGGATGTCCTTGAGCGTCGTTGATTACTTTCCATCAAGTGACACACCTGCTCGTTTGCCTTCCTATCCCATAAAAAAACCTGCTTGCTCGTTTTCCTGTCACTTATATAAAAAAATTAAGACATTAATTATAACAATTTTAGATCCAAAATAATGCAATGCAAAAATCTTTAGCTTTTTAAGAATGTTAATGTTGGAATTTTCAAATGCCTTTATATAATAAGTACTCGAAACAAAGGGATTTCAGCGTGCCGTTCAGTTATGAAAACTTAAATATTCCCTAACAAAGAAATTTCCGATGGAGAGACTAGCTAGCTATTCGGAATTTTAATGAAGAAGTAGCTTGAATGAAGCGGTTATACGCAAAACATGTTTCAACTGCGTATTTTCGATCTGAAACGTGGTGCGATTTGAATAAATATTGTTTATTAGAAATAGACTTTATTTTTGGGTCGGTCTCGCTTCCTTTTCCCTGGAGGAGTCCATTCTAGCGCCTGTCTGGGAATGTGATCAGGGTTCCTTCGGAGAGTATGGTCTATCCAAGTCGCCTTGCGGCGCAAGATTTGGTTCTTGACAAAGATTCAGCAGGCATTCGTTGGATATTTTCTCGGGCCAGAAGATTCCAAGAATTTGTCGACAACATCGGTTAACGAAGACCTGAAGCCGCTGCGTGACGTTCTTTGTTACCCACAATATAGATGGGTATAGATCTCAGTAAATCTATATTAACGAAAAATAATTAAGCATCTTTTTTTTAGCAAGATAAAATTAAAAAAAATCATGGTCAAATTTAGACTACTAGTTATTAATGAATTAGAGTTCTGCCAAAAAATTTGAAAAAAATTACAAAATATATTTGAAAAAATCTAAAGCGTCGCAACGCTTTAAATTTTTTCTGGAACGCTGGAAGTCATGATGCTTTCCACTTCCTTCTTCCCCTCTTATTACTTCCCTCCTTCCTTAGACTATTAAGATTTCACCCTAAGGGTACGCAGGTATCTTGATATTGTATGTTCATGCATGAATGATTAATTAGAAATGATGAAAAAATGAGATGTATCATGTGACTCATGAACTTACTTCAACGGCATAGCGACCCAAAGTGTGTCTTGACGTCCGATACGAGAACCTGCCACTAGTCACGATATCGGGCTGCCTCTCACCAACTGCCTGCCCAAAACTCGCTGACGTCAACGACCTCTACGTTGCTTCCTTGATACCCAGGGTAATCGACTGAACATTAACTGGACGGTATTGTCACGTATTCCCTTTTTGTCGCACAATCCTCTCCCATCATCTCTAGATGAATTAAAAAGTATATGCCTTTGTCTCTCCGATTATGTTAGCATCGGTCAAAAGCTCTTCGATTTTGAGATCTTGTAGGATTCTCCACCTTTTATCCGATCTCAGTTTTGAGCCGAGGACTTTTCATAGGATTTTGACCCATGAATTAGGATGTTAAAAGCTAGACCGTTGTTGTGTTAAAATTTAAATTAACGTAAGTTAATATCGTTTTTAACAATACTTTTAACAATATAAGCATGTTATTAGATTCAAGTGTATGTGAAGACAAAGAAAGAAGAGTCTCTCATGTTTTTTCTTATTTAGTTTTCATCATATCCTATAAATAATAGAGTGGTTCCATCTCGACCCGCTGCCAAGCGCACAATTGCGAAAACTATTTTGTTTTCTCCTTAACTATTTATTATATGCATTTTTAAAGTTGTTATTAGCGTATATAGTTATACTCTTTACAAAAATAAGCTTGAGAAAGGAATGTATAAGAAAACATCATGTTATTTATATCTTTTGTGGAAAAGACAAACAAGCAAGAATGTCATCATCATCATCAAGGCATCAACAGCCGCGCGTGGGCCTAAGCCTGGTTCAGTAAATTCTTCCAGTCGGATCTTAGTTTGGCTTTTACTCCCCTCACACAGATTGCCTTTAAATCGTCCTCGACTCCATCTAGCCATCTGAGCTTAGGCCTTCCGCGGCTTCTACGACCATCTAGTATGCCGTTGAGTAGGCGTTTGGGTACTTTAGACTCGTCCATCCGTATTACACGCCCAGCCCAACGAAGGCGTCCAATTCTAATGGTTTTGATGACGTTCGGCCCATTGTACAGCCCATAAAGCTCGTAGTTGTAAAAATGGTTGCCTTAGGGTCCAGATGTAAATAATGAAGGGAAGAAGAAACTTATAGAAAGGGAAGAAGTAAATATAGGAAGGGGGAAGAAGTAAGACGTACTTTATTAACACTAGATTAATAAAGTCGATTTAAATAATAGAATATTTGTATATTTATAGTATACCAGAGTCACCGACATTGCTCTTCAAGTTAGCAGACTGAAGTGGCAATGGGCTGGACACGTTTGTCGGAGAACCGACAATCGTTGGAGTAGACGAGTGCTGGAGTGGAGACCGCGACTCGGCAAACGTAGTGTGGGACGCCCTCCTGCTAGATGGAGCGACGATCTGCGCAAGGCGGCTGACAGAGACTGGATGCGTGTAGCCGAAGATCGGGCTAGGTGGCGCGCCTTGGGTGAGGCCTATGTCCAGCAGTGGACTGCCGCGGGCTGATATTGATATTTATATTAACACAATATGTTAGAATTTTTTGTCTTTCTATACAGTTTGTATGTCTATAGCCTATGCAGTCTAAAACGCACTAAGAATGACTTTACGTGGCAATCTAGTGTAAGTTGTCACCATACAGGTTTTTTATAATTTTTTCGCGGTATCAGTAATCAAACTCTGATTTCCTAATTCATCATTCTCCGTCATAATCATACACATATATGTTAATTATATATGTTTATGTAAGATATGTAGGATATTTTTGATAATAGATAGATAGATATATTCTCTATTTTATACCAATTTTTGATAATATACTACATATAAATTATTTTTACACATTTGTACCTAGACTTGAAAAATGTTTTTCATCATCCAAAGGTTCACTGACAGAGAATGCACTCTGAGATAAAGTCATCCCTTGTACCCAAAAAGTGTATATTACGAATAAATAAATAGAAAATTAAGAATGTGGCACCGATAAAAATCCTTAATGACACTTTTGGAAGACTTCCTACTACTTCCTACTCGTACTAATATTATACATGCGAAAGTTTGTGAGCATGGATATATGTTTGTTACTCTTTCACAAAAAAAACTACTGGACGGATTTGGATGAAACTTTACATTCATATAAGTTATACATCGGAGTAACATATAGGCTACAATTTGTAATGATTTTATGTAATTTTGGTCGTAATATAATAATACATGTGAATAAAGTCGGATAAAAATCTGGCCTCTGAGAGCTATCTTGGCGTACGCTGCCTAAACCATATGAGTTACACAAAGATGGTGTATCGTGGGATTGTTTTTCTTGAATAGTTCTAAATAAAAGTTCGCGAGAGGATATATTTACATTTTATGTGGAAGCCACTATGACCAAAATGGTGAATTAAGTAAAAAAAATATAATTATTTAAAATGATCTGCCACGAAACGTAATTTTTCAGACCAAATTCAACGCGAGCGAAGCCGCAGGCAAAAGCGAGTTAATTAATAAACCAAGTAATTGCCACTGTCTAGAATATATACCCCTTTTTGCGGCGTTGTAATATCGACGCCAGATTATTCGTACAGCATTCAGCGACCCAAACTCACACCCGATGCCGACGGCAGCGGATATTGAGGATACGTTTGTGCTAGTGTGTAATATCTATGACAACGCTTGTACCGCCTATTGAGAAGTAGGGTATTATACATACATATATATCGTCACGCCTGTCTCCCGTAGGGGTAGGGAGAGACCATAGATCTCCATCTACTACGATCTCGATACTACGAACTATGATACCACTCTTCACCTTAAACACATGGCGTTGTTTGACCGATTTAAACATATTAGGTACGCAACTAAGTTCTTGCTGTTTTTTTTTATAAAAACGCAACTTACATACATACATATACATATCGTCACGCCTGTCTTCCGTAGTGGAAGGGAGAGACCACAGGATCTTCATATGCTACGATCTCGGCATACTTTCCTTGCTTACTCCACACTCATTACTTTCCTCATGCAAGCCCGCTGGTTAACGGTACTCTTCATCTGGCCTTTCTCATAAACTTCAGCAATTTGGTCAAGGTGTGTTTAAAGTAGGATATTAGTTTGTATTTATTTACTTAACTACTACTTTTAATGTTTTTATGAGATAGGAAGGGAAACGAGCAGGCGTATCATCTGATGAAAAACAATCGAACTATGCAAATGTGGAACATTTGCGGTGTTCCCACGTAGTACGACATAGGGGCATATGTGTTTCTTAAAAGCCGGCAACGAGACTGAGACGCCTCCGGTGTTGCGGATGTCTGTGGATCGCGGTGACCACTCACCACTAGGTAACCCGCCACCTCGTTTGCCTGTTCTGCTATAAAACAAAATGAACGCCACCCGTAGATATCCGCAGAGCCGTAGATATTGTATGGGTTTGTTTTTTGTTTGTGTGTATATTTATGTGTAGGTTCGTTTTTTGATGGTTCCAATATCGTATAGGTTTGGAAGCACAGCTGAAGGTAGCTGGCTCCAATGGGTAATGGTGCGTAGAAAATTTCGGGAAAAACGCACTACTGGATCGATATAAAACATATTGATGATAAAATTATATATATTCACGCGTATTCCCCGCAGGGGTTGGCAGAGACCACAGAGCTCCATCCGCTGCCATTCATCGCAGCGAAACGGCTCGTCATTGGTCGCTTTTCGCCCTCGTGAGAATCAGGACGTGACGGGTGGCGAACCACGTCGCCGTCATTTTTCGACAAATTAGGTATATTAAATTCGTCTTAGTGAATCCCACGAGCCGCAAGGGAGGATGGAGGTCAGCCCCAGAAAAGCCCTGCATGCTGAGGTAAGGCACCACAGTCCCCGGGGGAGCCCGACCCCAGGACGATCGGCACGCTTGCGACTAGGCTCGCCCCTAGCCACGCATCCATTGGCACGGCAGACCGTGGATTGGCGGAGAGGAAGGGAAAGGATAGAGAAGAAAGGATGGGCAGGAAAGGAAATGCGGATTGGGGGGGTTACCAGACTCAGAATAAACATTTATAAATCCATATAAATATTTATTCAGATGCGGGAATCGAACCCGCGACCATTGACTCCGCGGGCGGAGGGCCCCGCCACTGAGCCAATCGGTCGTCATATTAATGATAAAACAAAGGAAAAAATATTTTTCGCGAAGATTAATTCTATTATTTTCCCATCTTGTTCTTTAAGTCCACAATCGTCACCCATGGGATGAAATGGGATGACGTTTTACTATAAAAAATATATCATGCTATTATATTTTTAGACCAGCAAGAAAATTAATACTACGAGTATAGACAACAGAAACCTATACAAAAAAAATTATAAATCACACGTTGTTGTAGATTATAAATGTTTATGAATTTAATTATAAACATTTTTACAGCCTACATATACCACTGCTGGGCAAGGAGCGTCCTGATTTCTAAAAGGAGTAGTCATTAACCCACGACGATTGGTTAAGACGGATTATAAACACATAAAAAATTGACAATGAAAAAATAAAAATCAATAATGGCATATATGTGTTTAGGAAATTATTCAAACACGTGCATACAATGGTTAATTATAGTTATAAATATAATATAATTATGTTTTAATAATTTATTCAAAATAGATATAAAAATTAGTTTTCTCGCTAACTTACATCAGTGATGTTATGTTTACTTCATTTTTATAACCTTATATTATTATCAGCTAAATTGTTTAATTGTGGTGGCGTATTATACAATATAAGACTTTTCGGTTGTCTTGCGTAGAGTCTACTATACCTGAAGATGCCTCGTGTTGGGGCGAAACACGTGTCGTTTACAAGATAGAAAAGTGATAATGTGTGTTTGGTGTTGTGTATAGTGGTTGGTGGGTGGAGAGTTGATGGCCGATTTTCGGTAAGTTTTTGGTTTAAGTTCCAAATAAATCCACTAAACCCAACGGAAAGACACATTATTAATTTTCTGTTATTGTTTTGCTTGTCGCGGATCTTAGCTAAGTAGAACTTTTGACTGTCCTTATACAATATAGTTTGATTAAAGTGTATATGTTAAGTGACATGAAATAAATGCGTGTATCGTGACTTTTTAACTTGACTGATATAGTCCATAGTTTATGGTAAAATAGCCACAATTTTATCAAGACGTAACATGACAAGCTGACTAGTTACATTTCAATAAATTTGATACTATTGTATTTTACTTGACACTGGCATAATATTCATCTCTAATTGCTATCAATGAAAATATATATATATATATATATATATATATATATATATATATATATATATATATATATATATATGAATATTAAATGTACTTACCTAAACAATCTGTATCAAATTTTCATTTATATTTCAAACTGGAAACTGTTATTAAAAACGAAGGCAGTACTCAAGCTGAAGCGGTACAAACATGTGAATTCTCACATTATATATGCATGGATTCATTTAGATCAATGTCGTCTTATAAATCAATATTGGAAAAGTGATAGCACCTATATAAGTGTCAATCGGTATAATAGAATTGAACTAAGCGTCCACCGCTATGGAAGCGATATTCAAGCTATGTCAAATATTATAAGAGCTATGAAATTTGTATTAAATGATATTTTACTACTGTTTATTTCCATTATGAAAAAAGTTGGAAAAAAAATACAAAAAAGATACAATGCGGATACATGCGGATAAGATACATACGGATAATTGATGGAGTAAAGTGAAAAATGGTAGTGTGTGTTTGATGTTGTTGAAGTAGATGATCAAAGTGAAGTGCTTGAGGATTTTCTGACGGCCGTATCTCAATGAGAATTGTTTTATAACTTCATACACTTCTTTGAAAACACACAATATTATTTATCCAATTTGTGTTCGCGGATTTTAGCAAAGTAAGTTTGACTGTCCATCTTTGACACATGCGGATTTTCTTTCGCCGTTTCTTCTCCATCACTTGACGAAATGGCGGTAAAAACTTGACTGTTATCGGATTGTCGGTTGACAAATGCACATTGCATTTCTTGTGTCAAATTTGGAATTTGTATTTTTTTTAATACTATATATTATATTTCTCTGGTTTTTTCTTTCTTAACTTTTGTACGTATTTATGTACTTATTACATCTCGTTCTACCTGAAGATAGATTTACCGGGAAACATTTAACAAAGTTAAGTTCACCTTACCTCAACAATATTATAATCATTATATAAATAAAATTAAATAAAGACAAATTTTATACTAACTAACTGTATAGCTTCGCATTAGTAGTGGAAGCTTAGGTTTAAACTTTCATATTAATTTCTCAGTTTAAATTGACCTTTCTGTCTTAACTTGCAAATTGCTCGTGGATTCATTTAAGTAATTTCGGATGTAAATCGTCAATTTGCGCGAACGCGTTGCTGGATTCTGCGAATAACCGGTGTTGTAGCTAATTTATTCGCCCGTTCAATATTCAAAGACTGGGGGTATTTTCGGCTTATTTTGCGAAAGGTAATGATCAGTTTGTTCAGGGCATTACATTCCATAATACACGAAGGGAATATCATTTGTTCCAGGACGAAATAAAGTTTACTTATTCACAATATAATTAAAGAGAAAGAACTTGTCTTACTGATAATTGATCGATTCAGGCGTTTCTTTGCGGAAATCCACTATAAAGATGGAAAGTCAAACTTACTTTGCTTATATCCGCGAACACATGTGTCCACGGATCTTAGCAAAGTAAATTTGACTGTCTATATTTAACGTGCCTTTCTTTAAAGGCTGTGCACAAAATATTCAGCCTTTAAACTTAGGATTGCTGCAAGACGTAATTCCATCCTTAGCCGTATAGCCAACACATATAATGTCAAAAAGGTCTTTTAGAAAAACACTCAAAAGTAAAGATGCAGTAAATTAAATCGCACACACTCACAAACACACACACACACACACACACACACACACACACACACACATACATACACACACACATACACATCTACTCACAAAATTAGATTCTCAACTTAAAAATTTTTTTTTAATATTTGATATGTCTTCTAGTTTGTAAAAGTAATATATTTAAGCCCAAACTGTGTAATCCTATTTTGGTTTTTATTGCTTGTTATATTATTTTTATGTAAGAAGTTGTGTAATGAAACTGTTGGATTATCTAATAAATAAATAAAAGACAAAATTTAATAACAATCTTTCTTTAAATGAAATACAAGGAGATTTATAATAAATATTAAAGTGGCAATGGTCGTGGGTTCGAATCCAGTGTTACGATAATTATTTATGGCTTACAGGATTCGTTCTAATACTGGATTTCTGCCAATCGGTCTTGGACAAGCGCGAAAGGTTTAATCCCCATTCCCTCATGAAATGGGGAGGTCCGTGCTCAGCAGTGGAACATACATATATGGGTTTCAGGAAATAATATTAATAAAAGGAAAAATCACACCACGCTAAGCCTCCACAGTATTATTTAATTTTTTTTATATATTCACGCCTATGCCCCGCAGGGGTTGGCAGTGATCACAGAGCTCCATCCGCTGCCATTTATCGCGGCGAAACAGCTCGTCATTGGTCGCTTTTCGCCCTCGTGAGAATCAGGACGTGACGGGTGGCGAACCACGTCGCCGTCATTTTTGGACAAATTAGGTATATTAAATTCGTCTTAGTGAATCCCACGAGCCGCAAGGGAGGATGGAGGTCAGCCCCAGCAGAGCCCTGCATGCTGAGGTAAGGCACCATTGTCCCCGGGGGAGCCCGACCCCGGGACGATCAACACGCTTGTGACTAGGCTCGCCCCTAGCCACGGGAAGGGCAGGAAAGGAAATGCGGATTGGGGGGGTTACCAGACTTGGAATAAACATTTATAAATCCATATAAATATTTATTCCGATGCGGGAATCGAACCCGCGACCATTGACTCCGCGGACGGAGGGCCCCGCCACTGAGCCAATCGGTCGTCGTCGGTTTCATATTATTATTTAAATAATATGAAATATTTTTTTTTATTAAAGTAATATCGTAATTGCAATAGTTTAATTGGTCCAGTCGAAGAAGTAGCGTTTTTTGGATTCAATGTTCGCGGTTTTGAATCCGGCTACAAGATATATCGTACAAACGTATGGCTTACATACATATATTTATTTCGCGTCGAAATATTTATCATTATAATTTTGTGACATACTTGATACTGGAATCTAGTTTTGTCTTATGAATTTAAAGAGTTAAGTTTAATATAAGAAAATAATAATAATAATGTAATATGGGAATATCTTCGCAGGGCGGTCGAAAGAGACTGGATGTGTGGCTCAATGGCGGGACTCAGAGTCAATGGTCGCGGGTTCGATCCACACATCGGAATAAATATATGTATGGATTATAAATATATATTCCGAGTCTGGTAACCGCGCCAATCCGCATTGGACGGACGTAGTGGGTTGATGTCCGTTCCTCCAGAAATGGAGAGGCACGTGCTCAGCAATGGGACATTTTTTTTAACAGCCCATATATGTCCCACTGCTGAGCACGGGCCTCTCCATTCCTGGAGGAGCGGACGTTAACCTACCTCGCTTGTCCAATGCGGATTGGTGGGGTTACCAGATTCGGAATAAATATTTATAATCCATACATAGTGGGTAGGGCTTACAATACCGAGATTCCAGGATCCCGAATACCGGAATCCCGGACGATTTTTGTCCGTTATTAAAAACCGGTATTTATGTAAAAATATCGGTATTTCGGTATTACATTAGTTGATAAAAATTGAATTTATGCACAATATAAATCTAATTAAAATAATATTAATTACTTACAACAAAATTTTTTTGAAGATAAACAATTTCATTGTATTAAAATCTATATCTGGCACATTTATTATATGTAAAATGTAACATAAAATTTAATATGTACTTTTTTTTACTTGCACGTTTTTTGTATCTATCTACTCCTACTCTTTATGTAATAAAATAAATATTATAATATCTACTCATTTTAGAACAATATTTATTGGATTTCATATATTATTTGTTAACAAGTCAATATAACAACTGAGATAAGTAAAAATATAACTAGTAAATTTTTTATCAAAGCGAAATTAAGCTTGATGTACACTTACATAATTTTTTTTTAACAGCCCATATATATATGGACAGTCAAAAGTTTTACTTAGCTAAGATCCGCGACAAACAAAACAATAACAGAAAATTAATAATGTGTGTTTTTCCGTTGGGTCTAGTGGATTATTTGGAACTTTAAACCAAAAACTTACCGAAAATCGGCCATCAACTCTCCACCCACCAATAATACCGGTTTTAATACCGGTATCCTGATATTTCTAATTTTGATTATCAAATACCAGTATTCAGATTTTAGTTCGGTATTGTAAGCCCTAATAGTGGGATATATATGGGCTGTTAAAAAAATTTATGTAAGTGTACATCAAGCTTAATTTCACCATTCCTTATATAACCCGGTTGCAGTAAAAACCACGCAGTCACTAACTTTCTCTAATTAAGTATGTTAGTAGTTAAGCCCGTAGCAATTTGTAGTTTTTGCTGCACCCACCCTCTCGTGTAGACCGCACCGTGGCAGTAACCAATTGACAAGTTAGTATTTCAGGGTTTCCGCCAAAGTTTTTCTTTGACAATCAACTATAAATTCCAGAGTTAAGAGTCTACAAGTGCGTACTCGACAGTCGTATATTTTTCAAACAGTTCTCGAGCTTTATATTGAGAACATGTTCAAAATTTGAAAGTTTGTGTATGAATTTTTTTATAAAGGTAATAGGAAACGTGAAATCCGTTAGTATGATAGCTAAAAGCCTAGTAAACTACATAATAGTTACAGTAGATAGTTTACAAGGCATTGTGAATTATACCATATAATAGAAAATATAAGAAGTTAAGAGAGCAGACGTAGTTGAGTAAAGTAGAGTGAGGTTGGTTTTTCCGACTCTCAGCCAAAAGAAGTGATTTGGGATTGCTTTAGAGAAGAAAGACTCAACAAAAAGAAGTGATTTGAAAAGCCTTTAGAGAAATGATGATAATAAATATAATAGATAAGAGAACAAAAACAATGAAGCTTTCTAATTAACCACAAATATAAAAAAATACATAATTTTAAAATATAAGTGATGCCTATATTATGAAAGGAAATGTATTCGAAACTTTACTGATATAAAATTTCCCATCTTATGAGATATTTTTCTAGTACTTTTCCCATCACTCACTAGTAGAGAGCTCACTAGTGCTTTTCCCATCTTATGAGATATTTTTATGGGATAGAAAGGCAAACAAGCAGTCGTGTCACCCGATGGAAAGCAATCAAGGCCGCCCATAGTCATCCGAAGTGTCGTGGGCACTGTAATAGCGATGCCTGCCTTCGATTTAAATAACTTCGTACATAGATTTAGACAATTTTTCGAATTATCTAAATCGATTATATTTTTGTAAAAATATAATCGATTTAAGATTATTAATGGAGTCAGGCGTTACTTTGCGGAAATCCATCACTATATGGACAGTCAAAAGTTTTACTTAGCTAAGATCCGCGACAAGCAAAACAATAACAGAAAATTAATAATGTGTGTTTTTCCGTTGGGTTTAGTGGATTTATTTGGAACTTAAACCAAAAACTTACCGAAAATCGGCCATCAACTCTCCACCACCAACCACTATACACAACGCCAAACACACACTATCACTTTTCCATCTTGTACACTAGTGTAAAACACACATTATTAATTTTCTGTTATTGTTTTGCTTGTCGCGGATCTTAGCTAAGTAAAACTTTTGACTGTCCATATAATCGATTTAGATAAGTCGATTTTAATTGCAAAGATTAATAATTTATAAGATGTCATTGTATTCTTGGATCTCCTCTGTTTTGTTCCATATCCAAACAATAGTACGTAAGCCCTATAAGTTCGTTTCCTTTGAACGCGAGCTCTTTGTGCTGCCAACGAAATTAAATAAATACATAGAGTTCTACCGACGAGCGTTAATGAATCCCTGACAGTACAGCCCGTCACTTTAGGATTTTGTCGTATTGCGAGGAGCGGCTTTCTCGGCTTAATTTTTTACGCGCGGTTTATTGTAGACGCTTAAGTATAAACAATTATAGACGGTCTATTTAATATACGCTATATAGATGTTAAAGATGCGTTGTGATCTAGCCACCTTACATTCCTTTGTGTATTTTAAATAAAATAGAACAGAACAGAAAAGAACTGCACAGTTTTGAATGTCCAAAAATATTATATGGACAGTCAAAAGTTTTACTTAGCTAAGATCCGCGACAAGTAAAACAATAACAGAAAATTAATAATGTGTGTCTTTCTGTTAGATTAAGTGGATTTATTTGGAACTTAAACCAAAAACTTACCGAAAATCGGCCATCAATTCTCCACCTACCAACCACTATACACAACACCAAACACACATTACCACTTTTCCATCTTGTAAACGACACGTGTTTCGCCCCAAAACGATCTCTTCAGGCATCTTCAGGTATAGTAGACTCTACGGAAGACAACCGAAAAGTTTTCGGTTCGGTGGTTGGTGGGTGGAGAATTGATGGCCGATTTTCGGTAAGTTTTTGGTTTAAGTTCCAAATAAATCCACTTAATCCAACAGAAAGACACACATTATTAATTTTCTGATATTGTTTTGCTTGTCGCGGATCTTAGCTAAGTAAAACTTTTGACTGTCCACATAGTGATGGATTTCCGCAAAGTAACGCCTGACTCCATTAATAATCGAAAAATATTATTAATGTTATCCTTAGGATTAAACTCCATATGTTTTTTTATGGGATAGGAAGGCAAACGAGCAGGCGTGTCACCTGATGGAAAGCAATCAACGCCGCCCATAAACATCCGTACTGCCAAAGGCAATGCAGAAGCGTTGCCGGCCTTTAAAGAAAGGTTATTATGTGAGTAGCAGTGGGAGGGGGAGGGGATTGGGCCTCCAGAACTCAACCGCTCACCGTACGTACCGCGGTAGCTAAGCTACCACTCAGACGCCGGTTTTTTGCGGGAGCGTGGTACTTCCGCGGCCCGAGCCGGCCTATTCATGCTACAGACAAATAATATGCCATTCTTGACAAAGTATTCGTTCTACCACTCTGAAATGTAGAGAGAAAGTGTTTAATTTTGGGAACTATAGCAGTTAACAGTTTAAAAAAAGAACGTTTTTTTTTTAATATTACATAATAATGAAGGTTTTATACTTACAATATCACTACATTATAATACAGCATATGACCTGTAACAAAAAGTTCTGTATTTAGTTATATAATTTAACGTTTCACTTCGATTAAAGGTAATGCTGGAAATTTCTAGATCATAATATTTAACTTTTTTTAATTATATATAATATATATTCACGCCTATCCCCCGCAGGGGTTGGCAGAGACCACAGAGCTCCATCCGCTGCCATTCATCGCAGCGAAACGGCTCGTCATTGGTCGCTTTTCGCCCTCGTGAGAATCAGGACGTGACGGGTGGCGAACCAGGTCGCCGTCATTTTCGACAAATTAGGTACAATAAATTCGTCTTTAGTGAATCCCACGAGCCGCAAGGGAGGATGGAGGTCAGCCCCAGCAGAGCCCTGCATGCTGAGGTAAGGCACCATAGTCCCCGGGGGAGCCCAACCCCGGGACTATCGGCACATTTTACGATTAGGCTCGCCCCTAGTCACGCATCCATTGACACGGCAGACCGTGAATTGGCGGAGAGGAAGGGAAAGGATAGAGAAGAAAGGAAGGGGCAGGAAAGGAAATGTGGATTGGGGGGGTTACCAGACTCGGAATAAACATTTAAAAATCCATATAAATATTTATTCCGATGCGGGAATCGAACCCGCGATCGAACTTTTTTTAATTATCATCAGCATATATTTGTCTGTTATTATTTCTTTTTATATTTATTTATTAGTGTTGCAGTGGAAACGACGTGTTCGGTGTCTTGGTCTATGGTTTGTTTTTTATGGAATATAAAGGCAAACGAGCAGGCGTGTCACCGGATGGAAAACAATCAACGCCGCCCATAGACAACCGCGGAGCCATAGCCAGTGCAGAAGCGTTGCCGGCCTTTAAGAAATGTAGGCTGTTTTTATGGATGGCGTTGATTGCTTTCCATGAGGCGACATGCTTGCTCCTTTGCCCTCATATCCCATAAAAGAAATCTTGGCGATCGTTGTCTTGAGTAGAGTTCCCTCTGAGCTACGCCAGGCTAGAGCTACGCCGTTTTTGTATTCTGCGTACAATGGGCTTATTTGTAACCTCAGTTGCTCACTTTTACATGAGTTCTCAAAGATTTCTTCTCACATATATGTACGTACTTTTTTATGCCTCGCAGTCAACAGAAAAAATTAGAGATAACATTGGTCTTGACAATCGTCGCCCGGCCAGTATGGAACGACAATCCACGCAGGGTGGCTGGTGGAAATCGCCTAAGCCTAAGATCGGATTAACACGTTCACTGCGTCAGCGCCAGTATCAGACTTACTGTTCGTGCTATACTGTTCACATACCACCCGTATTAAGAGTGCGAGCTTTGCGTCAAGACATATATTTTCCCCCATCAGGTCCTAATTTCAAATGGCACGGGAATGTAAAATAACCACCCTCGCAACGACCGGCTGTAAACAAGGAGCTTCAGGAGCGTTTCCAGTTTCTTGTCCCCAGGGATCAGCCCTGTCGAACGTCCTCCTCTTCTTCTTCTCCTTCGTATTCCTCCGCATTCTTCCAGCCGTTACGGTGGCTCATTCACTGTACACGCAGTGTGCCTGTCACTGGATGTATTTAAGAGAAGAATTAAAGAACATTTCAATATAAAATATTTATATATGTATATATGTGTGTATATATATATATATATATATATATATATATATATATATATATATATATATATATATTTATATCCTCTTATTAATATAGTATTATATTTTGTTGTTGTACACTTATTTTTATCCTCACAGCTTATCTTATCTCTCTTTCACTCCTGGGTTTGCTGGAAGAAAACTCAATTTTGAGTTAAGCTCGCCCTTGTATTAAATAAAAGTAAATAAGGATAAATAGCCCCCAAATAGCGTATTTACCCATTGTGTTAAAAAAAAACATTGTGTTGAAAAAGCAATAACAGATTTTATAGACGACTAAAAATGTTTATCCCTTATCTTTTAAAGCGTGGTGATGATTGGTTTTCGCTTACACGACGCACCACTCATAAAATATTCCAATATTTATGTTCGAACGCGTTCGCTAAAATCATATCCACATTCTAAATCCCGATCCACCGACTACTCTTTCGGCACAATAGACCCCGATCCGACGCTGACACTAAAGCGTGTCGCGTATGATTTATTTCGGATTTCGCTTTTGCGGAATAAAAAAAAATCATATTTACGCATGCGAACGCGGAATTATAGCGGAATATGGAAGCGGTATAATAAATTCGTGCGATTGAATATGTAAATATATATTGTGAATATTCACAAATTCTTTCGAGGGCTCGGATTTTGTGTGATCACAATTAATGTCATCGCATAGTATTCAAAGGTCGAAATAGAATAACCTCTTAAAGCCTAATATAATATTAAATATAATAAAGAAATAGATACAATTTAATACTGGTAAAGCCATCATACTATGGCTTATATATGAACCACACTTGAAGTTAAACAAATGTTTGATTTTGTCAACATTGGTCGGCAATATGTATACACTTACATACATACATATCGTCACACTTGTTACCCGTTGAGGCAGAGACCACAGATCTCCATCCGCTGCGATCCCGTCACACCTTCCTTGCTTCCTCCACACTCATCCATCCTTTCATCCATCCTTCGACTCACATTCATCGTAGCGAAACGGCTCTCCGTTAGTCGCTTTTTACCCTCGTGGAAATCCACCACGTCACCGTCATTTTTTAAAAAATCTATACACTTTATGGGGACTAAATATGGTTGTAGTTGTTTATGAATATTTATCCTCTGTGGGTCAGAGAAATAAATACCTGA